>NW_026846588.1:277147731-277152731 GCF_025583915.1 Anolis sagrei ordinatus | reverse complement strand
CCCACTTGTGGATGCAGGCCAATCCTTTCTATCTACATGCTCCCCTCTTGTGGATGCATCTAAGCACTGCATACATACAAACCTAGAGACCAATCCTTTCTATCTATATGCTGCCCTCTTGTGGATGCATCTGAGCACTGCATGCATACAAACTAGAGACCAATCCTTTCTATCTATATGCTGCCCTCTTGTGGCTGCACATAAGCACTGCATGCATACAAACCTAGAGGCTAATCCTTTCTATTTATATGATGCCCTCCCTTGGATGCATCTGAGCACTGCATGCATACATATCTAGAGACTAATCATTTCTATAAGTAGGCTGCCCACTTGTGGATGCATCTGAAAATTGCATGCATACATATCTGACGGCTAATCCTTTCTATCTATATGCTCCCCTCTTGTGGATGCATCTGAGCACTGCATGCATACATATCTGGAGGCTAATCCTTTCTATCAATAGACTGCTCTCTTGTGGATGCATCTGAAAACTGCATGCATACAAACCTAGAGGCCAATCCTTTCTGTCTATATGCTCCTCTCTTGTGGATGCATCTGAGCACTGCATGCATACATATCTGGAGGCCAATCCTTCCTATGGATATGCTCCCCTTTTGTGGATGCATCTGAGCACTGCATGCATACATATCTAGAGATCAATCCTTTCTATCTATATGCTGTTCTCTTGTGGAAGCATCTGAAAACTGCATGCATACAAACCTAAAGGCTAATCCTTTCTATGGATATGCTCCCCTCTTGTGGCTGCATCTGAGCACTGCATACATACAAACCTAGAGACCAATCCTATATATCTACGTGCTGCTCTCTTGTGGATGCATCTGAAAACTGCATGCATACATATCTGGAGGCTAATCCTTTCTATCAATACACTGCTCTCTTGTGGATGCATCTGAGCACTGTATACATACAAACCTAGAGGCCAATCCTTTCTATCTACATGCTGCCCTCTTGTGGTTTGATCTGAGCACTGCATGTATACATATCTAGAGACTAATCCTTTCTAACTATATGCTGCTCTCTTGTGGATGCATCTAAGCACTGCATGCATACAAACCTAGAGGCCAATCCTTTCTATCTACATGCTGCCCTTTTGTGGATGCATCTAAGCACTGCATGCATACAAACCTAGAGGCCAATCCGTTCTATCTATATGCTCCCCTCTTGCGCATGCATCTGAGCACTGCATGCATACAAACCTAGAGGCTAATCCTTTCTATCTGTATGCTCCCCCCTGTGCATGCATCTGAGCACTGCATGCATACATATCTAGAGACTAATCCCTTCTATCAATAGACTGCTCTCTTGTGGATGGATCAGAAAACTGCATGCATACATATCTAGAGACTAATCCTTTCTATCTACATGCTGCCCTCTTGTGGATGCATCTGAAAACTGCATGCATACAAACCTAGAGGCCAATCCTTTCTATCTACATGCTGCCCTCTTGTGGATGCATCTGAGCACTGCATGCATACATATCTGGAGGCTAATCCTATCTATCTCTATGCTGCTCTCTTGTGGAAGCATCTGAAAACTGCATGCATACAAACCTAGAGGCCAATCCTTTCTATCTATATGCTCCCGTTTTGTGGATGCACCTGAACACTGCATACATACAAACCTAGAGGCTAATCCTTTCTATCTATATGCTCCCCTCTTGTGGGTGCATCTGGGCACTGCATGCATACATATCTAGAGGCTAATCCTTTCTATTTTTATGCTTCCCTCTTGTGGATGCATCTGAGCACTGCATGCATACATACCTGGAGGCTAATCCTTTCTATCTATATCCTGCCCTCTTGTGGAAGCATCTGAGCACTGCATGCATACAAACCTAGAGGCCAATCCTTTCTATCTATATGCTGCCCTCTTATGGATACATCTGAATACTGCATGCATACATATCTGGAGACTAATCCTTTCTATCAATAGACTGCTCTCTGCATCTGAAAACTGCATGCATACAAACCTAGAGGCTAATCCTTTCTATCTATATGCTCCCCTCTTATGGATGCATCTGAGCACTGCATGCATACATAGATATCTAGAGACTAATCCTTTCTATCTATATGCTCCCGTTTTGTGGATGCATCTGAACACTGCATACATACAAACCTAGAGGCTAATCCTTTCTATCTATATGCTCCCCTCTTGTGGGTGCATCTGGGCACTGCATGCATACATATCTAGAGGCTAATCCTTTCTATTTTTATGCTTCCCTCTTGTGGATGCATCTGAGCACTGCATGCATACATACCTGGAGGCTAATCCTTTCTATCTATATCCTGCCCTCTTGTGGAAGCATCTGAGCACTGCATGCATACAAACCTAGAGGCCAATCCTTTCTATCTATATGCTGCCCTCTTATGGATACATCTGAATACTGCATGCATACATATCTGGAGACTAATCCTTTCTATCAATAGACTGCTCTCTGCATCTGAAAACTGCATGCATACAAACCTAGAGGCTAATCCTTTCTATCTATATGCTCCCCTCTTATGGATGCATCTGAGCACTGCATGCATACATAGATATCTAGAGACTAATCCTTTCTATCTATATGCTCCCCTCTTGTGGAAGCATCTGAAAACTGCATGCATACAAATCTAGAAGCTAATCCTTTCAATGGATATGCTCCCCTCTTGTGGATGCATCTGAGCACCGCATGCATACAAACCTAGAGGCCAATCCTTTCTATCTATATGCTGCCCTCTTGTGGATGCATGTAAGCACGGCAAGCATACATATCTAGAGCCCAATCCTTTCTATCTACATGCTGCCCTTTTGTGACTGCATCTGAGCACTGCATGAATACAAACCTAGAGGCCAATCCTTTCTATCAATAGACTGCTCTCTGCATCTGAAAACTGCATGCATACAAACCTAGAGGCTAATCCTTTCTATCTATATGCTCCCCTCTTATGGATGCATCTGAGCACTGCATGCATACATAGATATCTAGAGACTAATCCTTTCTATCTATATGCTCCCCTCTTGTGGAAGCATCTGAAAACTGCATGCATACAAATCTAGAAGCTAATCCTTTCAATGGATATGCTCCCCTCTTGTGGATGCATCTGAGCACCGCATGCATACAAACCTAGAGGCCAATCCTTTCTATCTATATGCTGCCCTCTTGTGGATGCATGTAAGCACGGCAAGCATACATATCTAGAGCCCAATCCTTTCTATCTACATGCTGCCCTTTTGTGACTGCATCTGAGCACTGCATGAATACAAACCTAGAGGCCAATCCTTTCTATCTATATGCTCCCCTTTTGTGGATGCATCTGAGCACTGCATGCATACATATCTAGAGACTAATCCTTTCTATCTATATGTTGTCCTCTTGTGGTTGCATCTGAGCACTGAATGCATAGATATCTAGAGCCCAGTCCTTTCTATCTACATGCTGCCCACTTGTGGATGCATCTGAAAACTGCATCCATACATATCTGGAGGCTAATCCTTTCTATCAATAGGCTGCTCTCTTGTGGAAGCATCTGAAAACTGCAGATATACAACCCTAGAGGCTAATCCTTTCTATCTATATGCTCCCATTTTATGGATGCATCTGAGCACTGCACACATACATATCTGGAGGCTAATCCTTTCTATTGATACGCTGCCCTCTTGTGGATGCATCTAAGCACTGCACACATACATATCTGGAGGCTAATCCTTTCTATTGATACGCTGCCCTCTTGTGGATGCATCCAAGCACTGCATACATACATAAATAGAGGTCGGCAGCTAATCCTTTCTATCTGCATATTACTATATTTTACTTTTAGGTTCCCTTTCCCCCAAACAGGGTGGCTTTAGGAGTCGAAACCCCACTGTTATTTTAATTTGGGTAATTAAAAGTCTACGTGCCTCTCCGGGTGTTTTGGACTCCAACTCCCATCATTCCTAACAGCCTCAGGCCCTTTCCTTTTCCCCCTCAGCCGCTTAAGCGGCTGAGGGGGAAAAGGAAGGGGCCTGAGGCTGTTAGGAATGATGAGAGTTGGAGTCCAAAACACCTGGAGAGTCCAAGTAGGCCTATACCAGTGCTATATGGACTACAAATCCCAGAATCCCCAATAGGTGTTTCTATGATAGTCCAAAAAAAGTAACTTTTGTGGAGGTGGACGTATGCTAGCAGTCTGAACCCCCTTTCCCAGAATTGACCATGAGAGAGGGGATTCTGGGAGTTGTAGTCCACCATTGAAAGTAACTTCTCTAAGTTCTGATTTTAAAAAATAAATAAATCAGATACTAGGCTTTTCTAACTCCCACTCTTTCCCTTTAAAGGCCCTTGGCATGGATGGACTCGCCTCGGACTGGAAAAGTTACTTTTTTCCCCTTTCCCACCCCACACTCACCATGTCTGCCTGTGCTGGCCAAAGCCCAGGACACTGGAGGGGCGGGGCGTTGCCACGGCAACAGAAACACACCGAGGGGCGGGGTTAGCGAGCGCGCGAGCCAATAGGGAGCGCGGACGCCAGGAAGGCCACGCCTCCTCGCATACAGGCCCAAGCCACGCCCCCGAAGGACTTGGAGGAGGAAGCCACACCCCCCGAGAGAATACACCGAGGGGCGGGGCCAAAGCGGTGATGGCTCTGCGCGAGCCAATAGCGAGCGCCGACGGCGGGGAGGCCACGCCTCCTTATCGCATACAGGCCCAAGCCACGCCCCCGAAGGACTCGGAGGAGGGAGCCACACCCCCCGAGAGAATACACCGAGGGGCGGGGCCAAAGCGGTGATGGCTCTGCGCGAGCCAATAGCGAGCGCCGACGGCGGGGAGGCCACGCCTCCTTATCGCATACAGGCCCAAGCCACGCCCCCGAAGGACTCGGAGGAGGAAGCCACGCCCCCCGAGAGAATACACCGAGGGGCGGGGCCAAAGCGGTGATGGCTCTGCGCGAGCCAATAGCGAGCGCCGACGACGGGAAGGCCACGCCCCTTCTCATATAGTCTTAAGCCACGCCCCCTCC
>NW_026846588.1:277042400-277147651 GCF_025583915.1 Anolis sagrei ordinatus | reverse complement strand
GGGCGGGGCCAAAGCGAGTGATGTCTGTGCGCGGGCCAATAGCGAGCGCCGACGACGGGAAGGCCACGCCCCTTCTCATATAGTCTTAAGCCACGCCCCCTCCGGGAGAACACACACCGAGGGCGGGGCCAAAGCGAGTGTTTGCCCTGAGCGAGCCAATAGCGAGCGCCGACGACGGGAAGCCTCCTTCTGGACTCGAAGGAGGAAGCCACGCCTCCTTAGGATTGCAAGGCAAAACCACGCCCCTAAATAGGAAGCCACGCCCCTGAGCATCCCAGGGCCAATCCACGCCCACTCCGGGAATAGTAGAAGCCAAAGCCACGCCTCCTTAACAGCTCAGCGCAAAGCCACGCCCCCTCCAGGCTAGAAGGAGGAAACCACGCCTCCTTAGAGTCTCAGTGCCCCTGCGGAGGAAGCCACGCCTCCTTTGTCTCTACTTTGCGTTTCTTCCGGCTTCGGCGCAAGGGACGCCGGGAGGTGTAGTTCCTCCTGCTCCGCCGCCGCGAAGAGACCGAGTAAGGCGCCATCTTGGTCGTCACAAGCGCCGCGAGAAGAGGAGGAGAAGGCGAAGGAGAAAGAAGGGGCAGCCAATCCGGAGGGGAGGCGCTTGACCTGCCAAGGGGCCCGGCTAGGCCTCGACGCCGAGGAGAAGGAGGAGAAGCGTCTCTTGAGGTATGTGGCTGCCGGGGAAGGGGGGGACAAGTGAAGTGTTGTTTACCTCAGGAGGTCGGTCTCAGGGGTTTGCCTCAGCGAAGCAGTTGGGAAATGGCGCCAGAGGAAGAAAGAAGGCGTCCCTCAGGATGGTGACACGTTTACCTCAGGAAGAAAGCAGGCCATTTACCTCAGGGTGGCAGGTTTACTTCAGTTTGAAACATTTACTTGGCACATTTACCTCAGGAAGGAAGCTGACAGTTTACCTCAGGGCGACACATTGACTCAATCTAAAATATATACTTCAGGAGAGCGGCTGAAGATGTACCTCGATCTGAAATATTTACCTCAGGATGGCACATTTACCTCAGGAAGGAAGCTGACAATTTACCTCAGGGCGGCACATTGATTCAGTCTGAAATATTTACCACAGGAAAGCGGCTGAAGATGTACCTCGATCTGAAATATTTACCTCAGGGTGGCACATTTACCTCAGTCTCAAATATTTACCACAGGAGAGCGGCTGAAGATTTACCTCAATCTGAAATATTTACTATAGGATGGCACATTTGCCTCAGAAAGATTGCTGATAATTTACCTCGGGATGGCACATTTACCTCAGTCTGAAATATTTACCACAGGAGAGCGGCTGAAGATTTACCCCAATCTGAAATATTTACCTTAGGATGGCACATTTGCCTCAGAAAGATTGCTGATAATTTACCTCGGGATGGCACATTTACCTCAGTCTGAAATATTTACCACAGGAGAGCGGATGAAGATTTACCTCAGGATGGCACATTTGCCTCAGAGATTGCCGCCAATTTACCTCAGGATGGCACATTTGCCTCAGTCTGAAATAATTACCCCAGGAGAGTGGATGAAGATCTGTAATATTTACCTCTGAATGGCACATTTGCCTCAGAAAGATTGCTGACAATTTATCTCAGGGTGGCACATTTACCTCAGTCTGAAATATTTACCACAGGAGAGCGGCTGAAGATTTACCTCGATCTGAAATATTGATCTCAGGACGGCACATTTGCCTCAGTCTGAAATACTTATCTCAAGAGAGCGGCTGAAGATTTGCTCCAGGATGTCACATTTACCTCAGGAAGGAAGCCGGAAATTTATCGCAGGATAGCACATTTACTTCAGTCTGAAATTGTTCTATTCTGAGGCAAATGTGTCATTCTGACATAAATTGCCACCTTTCTTCCTTAGGTAAATGTGCCATCTGAGGTAAACTTTACCTCAGGAGAGCGGCTGAAGATTTGCCCCAAGGTGGCACATTTACCTGAGGAAGGAAGCCAGTGATTTACCTCCAAATGGGACATTTATCTAAGGAAAGCAGGTGAACATTTACCTTAGAGTGGCACAATTACTTCACTCTGAAACATTTACCTCGAGATGTGACATATACATAGGAAAAACGTTGGCAGTTTACCTCTGGATGGCACATTTATCTCAGGAAGGAAGCCGGCAATTTTTCCTCAGGATGGGACATTTATCTCAAGAGAGCAGATGAACATTTACCTCGAAATGGAACATTTACTTCAGTCTGTGACATTTACCTCAGGAAAGAAGCTGACAATTTACCTCAGGTTGGGACATTTACCTCAGTCTGAAATATATACCTCAGAATGGGATATTTACTCAGGAAAAAACTGACAATTTAAATAATAAAATAAAATAATAAAAATAAAATAACAACAATTTTATTTATAGCCTGCCCCATTTCCCCAAGGGGACTCAGAATGGCTTACAACAATGTAAATATCACAACAATAATCAAAATAAAATGATGAAAATAAAATCAGTTTATCTCAAGATGGCGCATTTACCTCAGTCTTAAAAATATATCTCAGAAGGGTTGCCCAAAAACTGCCTTGAGGTCAAAATTTACCTCAGAAGGGTGACTGAAAGGTGACTTCAGGATGAAACACTTACCTCAGCCTAAAATACTTAGAAGGTCAGCTGCAAAATGAAGAAATTTATTCCAGGAGGAGATTGAAGATTTACTCCAGGATAGCACATTTCCTTCAGGAAGCAAGCTGACAAGTTACCTCAGGATGACACATTTACCTCAGTCTGAAATATTTACCTCAGAAGGGTTGCTCCGGAGTCACAATTTACCTTAGGATGACATATTTACCTGAGTAGAGAGACTGAAAATTTACCTCAGGGCAAAAAAAATTACCTCAGAAGGCAATTGAAGTTTACCTCAGAATGAAATGCCTTGAGATGATACATTTACCTCAGCCTAAAATACTTAGGAGGTCAGATGAAAAATTACCTCAGGCCAAGAAATTTACTCCAAGAGAAGACTGAAAAATCACTCCAGGATGACACATTTACCTCAGTCTGAAATAATTACCTCAAGAGGGTTGTCTCAAAAATGCCCCAGGGCCACAATGTATCTCTGGAAATGAAATATTTACCTGAGTGGAGACTGAAAATTTACCACAGGGCAAAGAATTACCTCAGGAAGGCAATTGAAGTTTACTTCAGAAGTATTTATCTCAGGGGGGCAGTTGGGAAATTACCCCAGGAGGGAAGCCGAAATTTTATCTTGGGATGACACATTTAACTCAGGAGAGTAGCCAAAATATTACCTCAGGATGAAGTATTTGCCCCAGGAAGGTTACTCTCAAACTGCACCAGGGTCAAAATATACCTCAGGATGGCAGCTGAAAGTTCACCTCAGGATGAAACACATACCTCAGGATTATACATTTACCTCAGCCTGAAATACTTGGGAGGTCAGCTGAAAAATTACCTAGGAGACTGAAAATATATATCAGAGGAAAACATTTCTTCAGGAAGGCAATTGAAAGTTTACCCCAGAGTGAAATGCTCAATCTGAAGGATTTATCTCAGGAGGGCTGCTGAAAAATTGTGCCAAAAACTACCTCAGGAGAGTGGTGGAATATTTACCTGTGGAATGAAACATTTACCTCAGCCAAAAACCATACCTCAGGATGATATCTTTACCTCAGGATGGAATACTGCAGTCTGAAGTATTTCCCTCAGGAGGGAAGCCAAAAAATTTGCCTCAGGTCAAAATAGTACTTCAGGGGATCAAATGAAACACCCCAGTCTGAAGTATTTGTAAGAGGGCACTTGGGAAATTACCTCGGGGGGCGGCTGAAAATATTACTTCAGAATGAAACACTTTTTTCAGGATGAAAGATTTACTTCAGCAAGGCGACTGGAAGTTTACCTTACGATGAAATCTTTTACCTCAAGAAGGAAAATTTACCTCAGGGTATTGATCCTGGCTGGAAAGGAGAACTTCCTCATTCAGTAACTCTCATGAGATAGTCCTTTCATTATACCATACAACAAAATGTGGGGGAAAGTCTGCTCCTGGTTTGAAAGTGTTATTTCCTGTTTCATAGTGGGATCCTAACTTTGAAAGTTGTTGTTCTCCTCCAGAAACTTGGTTGTTTTTGTGGCTGCCACAAACTAGGTTGAATTGGTTGAGACTTTTGATGAGATATGTATTGAAAAACTAGAGCAAAATGTGCTATAAGAGTATGTCCCTTCCACAAGTACAAAGTTTTTGCAGTTTAATAAACCTTTTCCATGATTTTATGATAGAACCAATTAGGAAATGACATTTATTACCTAGGAACAAAAATTGTCTTATATAGTGTTGTGTAACTCTAAGATATGGGAGTTGTGGGATTTGTGAATGAAAAGCCTATGGTAGCACAGTGATGAAGTACAGGTTTGTCATGCAAAAACAGTCCTGGTTGTTGACATCCTTCTTCTCCAGGGAATGCTGTGAAGACAAATAAAGACAGTCCCCAAGGTACAAACAAGAGAGGTTCTATCGGTTTATTCTTAAGTTAAATTTGCAAGTCAGAACAGGGACATTTTTCAAGCATAACTCCAGCCTCTATCTATCTATAAGCTTTGTACAGCATAGGGAAGGATGAACACCCCTGTGGGTGTCTGTCTGTGACCATGTTCAGAAGATTCCACCTCACTTTTTGTCCCTTTTGATAATTGGATTTTGGAAGATTTGGCTTGTTGGAGATGATAATGAGTGAATTTCCCTTCTTAGGGGTTGTTCCCTTCACTTCCTGTTGTCTCAGCCCCGTTCTTAACTAGGAGTCGTTTGTAAGTCAGATGTTTGTTACTTAGGTACTGCCTGTACGTGGCTGGATGAACTAGGGTTCCAATGCGATATATAGAAGACAGATTTCCATGTTTAAAAAGTCCCATATTTCCCAGTGGACAAAAGTGCACAAGTAAATTGGTTGGCCGACTTTTTTGAATAGTCCCAAACTTTTTAAACAGAAGGCCAACAGTCCCTCAAACTGTTGGAGCGCCGGATTATGATTTAAAAAAAACAAACATGAATGAATTCCTATGCATATGGCACATATCTTTTTTTGTCATGCAAAAAAACACTTAAAAACAATACGATAATTAAAATGGAGAACAATTTCAACAAATATAAAATTATTAGTATTTCAATGGGAAGTGTGGGCTGCTTTTGGCTGATGAGATAGGATTGTTGGTGTTGTTGTGTGCTTTCAAGTCATTTCAGACTTGGGTTGACCCTGAGCGAGGGCCGGGTAAATGACCTTGGAGGGCCGCATCCGGCCCCCGGGCCATAGTTTGAGGACCCCTGCAATGCAGGACTACCATTCATTCACAGACCTTTCTTGATTCACAATGCTGTTCTTCTTAGTACACCCTGTATTTCCATCCCATCTGTAATGTATCCTATAGAATGTATATTAAGTCCTTCCAACCTGATTATTTACCATGAGATATAACAATTAGTTGTTCCAGATGGGGAAAAAATTGAGAAAGTCTACTCTAGGTGTTCCTAGATGGCAACTCTTATAGCCTAAATTATAGATTCATGGGAGTTGTAGTTCAGCAACATCTAGAACAGTGGTTCTCAACCTTCCTAATGCCATTATCCCTTAATATAGTCCCTCATGTTGTGGTGACCCCCAACCATAACATTGTTTTTGTTGCTACTTCATAAGAGTTATTTTACTACTGTTATAAATCATAATGTAAATATCAGATATGTCAGATGTATTTTCATTCACTGGACCAAACTGGGCACAAATACCCAATGCACCCACATGTAAATGCTAGTGGGGTTGGGGGAGGATTGATTTTGTAATTTGGGAGTAGTAGTTGCTGGGATTTTTAGTTCACCTACAATCAAAGAGCATCAATGACATAATTGAAACAATTTTAGCACACAGAACTCCCATGACCCACAGAAAATACTGGAAGGGTTTGGTGGGCATTGACCTTGAGTTTTGGAGTTGTAGTTCACCTACATCCAGACAGCACTGTGGACTCAAACAATGATGGATCTGGACCAAACTCTACACAAATACTCAATATGCCCAAATGTGAACACTGGTGGAGTTTGGGGGAAATAGACCTTGACATTTGGGAGTTGTAGTTCCTGGGATTTATAGTTCACTTACAATCAAAGAGCGTTCTGAACCCCACCAACAATAGAATTGGGCCAAAATTTTACACAGAACCCCAATGACCAACTGTGTTTTCTGATGGTATTTGACGACCCCTCTGACACCCCCTCGTGACCCTCCCAGGGGTCCCGACCCCCAAGGTTGAGAGATCCTGCTCTATAGAATGTATATTAAGACCTCCCAACCTGATGTTCCCATGTATCAATCCTGTGGCCTGTTCTACCTCCACTTCTAGTCTTGTGCACATTAGCTGTGTATTTTAAATTGGGGGTGGGGGGGGCGCAAACTGTATCCCTCTAGAACAGGCCTTATCCACCAGGGTTCTCTGGAAACTTGTAGTTCTTTGAGAGGTTGCTAAAGCTTCTATAAGCACTCTAGATAGAATTATTTACCTCGAGATATAACAATTATTTGTTCCAGAGTGGGAAAAGTTGAGAAAGTCTACTCTAGATGTTCCTAGACTGCAACTCTTACTGTCAGCCTAAGTTATGGATTCATGGGAGTTGTAGTTCAGCAACATCTGGAGAGCCTCATTTTGCTGGTCCTTCCTGCAGATGGATAGAGCATTGTTTGCATGCATAGCAAATCTAGGAAAGCTGCCTGTCACATGTCTGCATTTTTTGCTGTGTTGGTGGAATACTGTGTCCTTTATGAATGTGTCCATGCCCAGCCAGTTACTTCGTTAGTGAATATTTGTACATTGGTCACATACAGTGTGCGAGCTGTACACAATCTGTATGAGTGGTTCCCCATCCAAGCCAAGTTGGAAGCCACCTTGCATCCCAGCATAAATCTCCCGTATGAACCAATCTATAAGTAAATAAGGCAAAAGTCTTCCCAAACAGCCCCCCTAATTCATCCCACTTTCCTTGTGTTTCTGGTGCTGTCCCTCTCCTAATTTTAACTGAATGGAGAAATAGTGTAGAACAGGGGTTCTCAAAGTGTGCTCCATGGAGCCTTGGGGCTCCACAAAACATACTCAGGGGCTCCACGGTTTCCACCAGCTCCTCCAAGCTTTCCCTCCTCTTTCCTGCTCCTCTCCCTCCAATGCCCCAGAAGTCTTTTTTCCTCTCCTTCCTTGCTTCAAAAACCCTATTTCCCTCCCACCGCTCAGGAGGTACTTTAATTGTTCTTTTCCTGTAGGACAGAAGGGAGATGAACTGGATGACCCTTGGGGTTTCTGTTGTTGTTGTTATTGCAAAGGCTGGGTGGCCATCTGTTGGGAGTGCTTTGATTGTGCTTTTCCTGTATGTCAGAAGGGAGCTGGACTGGATGGCCCCTGGGGTTGCTCCTATTATTATTGTTATTGTTATTGGGTTGTTGTAGGTTTTTTCGAGCTATGTGGCCAATTTTTTTTGTCGTGTCAGAAGCATCCTGTTGTGAGAGAATTGGCCGTCTGCAAGGACGTTGCCCAGGGGTCGCCCGGATAATTTTGATGTTTTATCATCCTTGTGGGAGGCTTCTGTCTGTGTCCCCGCATGAGGAGCTGGAGCTGATAGAAGGAACATCATGGTCTAGAGACATTCTCTCCTGACGTTTCCGGCCATGAAAGCCTTTGATAATACATTATTATTATTATTATTATTATTATTATTATTATTATTATTTCTGGAAAGGCTGGATGGCCATCCCCTGGGGTTGCTTTGATTGTGCTTATCCTGCATGATATAATTAATACATTAACATTTCTTGAGGCACCACAAGAAACTTTTGCTTCAAAAAGGGCTCTACGGCTGAAAAAGTTTGAGAATAATAATAATAGTAATAGTAATAACTTTGGGTTGTTGTAGGTTTTTCGAGCTGTATGGCCATGTTCTAGAAGCATTCTCTCCTGACATTCCACCTGGATCTGTGGCAGGCATCCTCAGAGGTTGTGAGGTCTGTTGGAAACTAGAAAAATTGGGTTTATATATCTGTGGAAGATACAGGTGGGAGAAATAATTCTTGTAATAATAACTTTATTATTGTATCCCACTGCAGTCTCCCCGAAGGGACTCAGGGGGGCTTACACAAGGTACAAGGTGCCTAAAAACAGATCATAAAATGAAAAAAATCCAAATTAAATAAAAATATAAGCTTGTAAACAACAACTAACAACAACTAGCACTCAATTAAAAACAGCACTCATTACCAATGAAGTAAGCTACTATAAATGTAGAACTCTTGGTGTAGAAGATGGAAGGAAATACCAACCATTACTTTTCATTTCCAAAATGCCCCCTACACCCCAGTTTCACAACATTCCCCTGCTCTGGGTTACTTTAAAGAGTCTGCACCTTTGTAAAAAATAGGCAGTGAACCATATCGCACTGGTTGTGCTTCAGAAGAAGACATCTCTCTGACATCTGCCATTTGTTGATCTCTGCTTTAAGCCTGTGGTGTTGGAGGAAAATTCTGAGAGTGCCTTGGACCACCAGAAGATCCAACCAGTTCATCCTCCAGGAAATAAAGCCCGACTGCTCATTGGAGGGAAGGATAGTAGAGGCCAAGATGAAGTCCTTTGGCCACATCATGAGAAGAATGGAAAGCTTAGAGAAGACAATGATGCTGGGGGAAAAGGAAGGAAAAAGGAAGAGGGGCCGACCAAGGGCAAGATGGATGGATGGCATCCTTGAAGTGACTGGATTGACCTTGAAGGAGCTGGGGGTGGTGACGGCCGACAGGGAGCTCTGACATGGGCTGGTCCATGAGGTCACGAAGAGTCAGAAATGACTGAACGAATGAACAACAAAGCTTTAAGCTTTGCACTGTGCAGCTGTGGAAACTGAGCAAGTTAGCATGTCGTTAGTAGTGTGGCTTTTATTCCAATTTGACGTGAAATGGAAAGTATGTCAAGATCCTCTAGTACTGAAGTGGTTTTGTGAAAACTCGAGTTTCTTGTAAAGGAAGGTTTTTTATTCCTAGAATACAATGTTAAGTGGCAGCAGGCTCTATACAGAACATGAATAAAAATGATGTGCTTGCTCTACATTATCTTGATGTAGTGGAATATGAATGGCAAAGGTGGAAGGGGCAGAAAGGAACTGTTAATGAAATAACAAGGAGTATGGAGGCATCTGGCAGCCGAAGAGGGATATAAGGATTTACAGAAAGCACCTCCACAGTGCTTGAGGCAAGGTTTAAGAATTGGAAGGAGCATTGGATGTAAACAGCAAGAGGCAGGATGTATCGTCGAAGGCTTTCATGGCCGGAATCACTGGATTGTTGTAGGTTTTTTCGGGCTATATGGCCATTACCTGGAGCAATCTTTTGTTGAGAGGTGATTAGATGTCCTTGTTTGTTTCCTCTCTGTTGTTGTGCTGTTCTAATCTTAGAGTTTTTTAATACTGGCAGCCAGATTTTGTTTATTTTCATGGTTTCCTCCTTTCTGTTGAACAGGCAATCAAATGCTAATCAGTTGAAACATTCACACCTAGCTCCAGCAGACAAGAGTCCTTTGTCTCCCCTGGGCATTCCACAGATACATAAACCCTTTTTTCCTAGTTCAAACAGGCCTCACTACCTCTGAGGATGCTTGCCATAGATGCCGGCGAAACATCAGGAGAAAATGCCTCTAGAATATGGCCATATAGCCCGAAAAAACCTACAAGAACCCAAGAGGCAGGATGTTGTGGCTGGTCAGTCCCTGGGTGGTGGTTTTAAAGGGAGAGCAGGGCAGTTGTTGAAAGACTTTTCTCAGTGTCACCAGCAACATTCCTCAAAAGGGAATGATTGTGTTTCTCTGCCTTGTATACGTTGAAGCAGTGGTTGCTCAATCCATTCCTGGAAGAATTCCAAGCCTTAAAAATTCCATGTTATGCTGGAAACCTTTTGGCTGTCTTCCTCATCCTTGCATACAGCCCGCCCTTTCAGCATTCTAGCCTGGTTTGCATTTGTAGATTGGATCTCTTCCTCTGGCCAGCGATGGAAACCCGCTGGGTGACTTTGGAGGAGGCAGACACTCTCAGCTTCTAAGACAAAGCCCTCTCTAAACAAAGTCTGTCAATAAAACCCTGCAAAAGGTTCACATTAGAGTAGCTTTATTTATTTATCGTGTCAGGAGCAACCAGACAGTTGTATTACATTTTTAACAAAACAAACAAACAAACACAAAGTTTGCAAACTTGGTAGTTGATTAAATGTCCTTTGACCAGTAGCTGACCACTTGGGGTGCCTCTGGTGTTGCCGCAAGAAGGTCCTCCATTGTGCATGTAGCAAGGCTCAGGTTGCATTGCAGCAGGTGGTCAGTGGTTTGATTAGAGTAGCTGCAAGTTGGAGCTAATATGAAGGCACACAACAACAGCAAATCATAAACTGTAAGCCAATTTGAAAATACATAGGCATAAATCATACTATCCTAGAGTTGGAAGAGATCCAAGGGCCATCCAGTGTAACCCTCACCAAGCACTCCAGAGAGATAACCACCCAGCATATATATAGAAACAGACTAGCTATCCCTGCCATGGGTTGCTGTGGCCAAGTCTGTGTATATGTCTTTTGTGTGTGTATATATGTGATGTGTGTTTATGTGTATATTTTTATATATGTGGTTTTGTGCATCTGTCGCAATGTATTTTTTATATATATATTTGGCTTTTTAGTCCCTTCTGCTTTTTCAGTGTTTTTATGAGTGATGGTCACTTGTTGGCCTGATAGGTGTCTTGTGTCCAAATTTGGTGTCAATTCATCCAATGGTTTTTGAGTTATGTTAATCCCACAAATGAACATTACATTTGTATTTATATAGACTAGCTGCCCCCTGCCAAGCGTTGCTGTGGCCCACATGGGGGTTCTGTGTGGGAGGTTTGGCCCATTTGAATCATTGGTGGGGCTCTGAATGCTCTGCAATTGTAAGTGAACTCTAAATCCCAGGAACTACGACTCCAAAATATCAAGATTCTATTTTCCCCAAACTCCACCAGGGTTCACATTTGGGCATATTGAGTAGAGTTTGGTCCAGATCCATCATTGTTTGAGTCCACAGTGATCTCTGGATGTAGGTGAACTACAACTCCAAAACCAAAGGACACTGCCCACCAAACCCAGTATTTTCTGTTGGTCATGGGAGAACTGTGTGCCAAGTTTGGTTCATTTCTGCCATTGGTGGGGTTCAGAATGCTCTTTGATTGTAGGTGAACTATAAATCCCAGCAACTACAACTCCCAAATGACAAAATCATATTTTTTTAGTGAAGGACATACATTGGGTTGTTAGCTGTCTTGTGTCCAAATTTGGTGTCAATTCGTCCAGTGGTTTCTGAGTTATGTTAATCCCACAAACGAACATTAGATTAGAATGCTACCTTAGGCATCGTGATGATCATTTTGTCCTAAATAGACACTATTAATGATGGGAAGCGGCCACACGTGAACAACAAGGTCATCCCTTGTGTCAGTGTGCTAAGAACTCAAGAATGGCTTCTGGCTGAATCAGGCAGTCCAGCTGGTATGTCCAGTTGTGTTGGGCGTGCTGTGAATAATAAGTACCTTGAGCGCTCATGACAAGCTGGCTATTGCTGATATTTTTTAGCATCTCATCCTGACATCAGGTAGCGTGGTGCCTGAGTGTCAGGGAGTCGTCCCTTTTCATACAAGTGTAATTCTTTCTCTGGCTTGTCCCTCTAAGGTAGCAACATCAGATTTCAGCAATGTTATCCCTACTGCAGTTTTTGAAGGCTATTTGCAATTTTGGACTTAGCATGTGGTTGTTTTGCACAGAAATTGCATTTTCTGTGAGGAAAATAGTATTTCTATAGGTACATTTTAATTCCTCTGCATAAAATGCTGCTTTTCTGCAGTGAAAAACTTGTTCTTTAGGCGAACCAGCCGAGTGTGAATTTTTTGCAGAATAAATCCCAAATTGCAGCATTTTCTATTTAGGAATCAGACTGCACAGACTGTAAAGGCATTAACAGGAATGGTATGTATCTAGGAGTATATTTCTAGGAATGTAGAACTCCAAACTCAGACTATGCAGTGGCTTCCGTTGGCATTTTGTCTTGCGCCACAGGTTTAGATCTTGTAAACAAGTTTCAATTACATTTTACAAATGGTGATCTGGACTTAGTTCAGGAAGTAGCTTTGCTGCCTCTGGAGAGCATTTAGACATTGTGGACCAAGACAAGCAAAATTTACAGCCAGAAAGTCATGGTGCTTGTGTTCAAAGGAGCTGATGTTGGTTTTTCTGTGACCTAGTTATTTCCTTCCTGGTAAATGAACTTGCTGATCTTTCAGGGATGAGTCACAATGACTACAAAGAAGAACAGGTTGCATACCTGGAGTAACCATGGGTCTGTGAGCATTGCCATATGTGAGCTCACACAGTCCTTTTGCTTTTCTTTTTCTCTTTTTTTCTCTCCCTTACATTGCACCAGGATTCTTCAGAAGACTCCCAGGCAGATGGGAAAGCCACTTTGGGTCTTGGTTCTTGAGATAGGATAGCAGTAAACATAAGAAGAAGAAAAGGGGAGATGCTGACAGTGACATCTGAACAGTGTGAAGGAAGGGTTTCTATAGAGCAGCGTTTCTCAACCTGGGGGTTGGGACCCCTGGGGGGGGTCACGAGGGGGTGTCAGAGGGGTCGCCAAACACCATCAGAAAACACATATTTCGCATAGTGTTAGGAACCCTTTTAGCAGAGGATGCTGAAGATCTCTCTGCCTGTCCTTCTCTTCCTTTTTGGAAGTATTTTCTGTTGGTCACAGGGGTTCTGTGTGGGAAGTTTGGCCCAATTCTATCATTGGAGGGGTTCAGAATGCTCTTTGATTGTAGATTAACTATAAATCCCAGAAACTACAGCATCCAAATATCAAGGTCTATTTCCCCCAAACTCCACCAGTGCTCACATTTGAGTATATTGAGTATTCGTGCCATGCTTGGTCCAGATCCATCATTGTTTGAGTCCACAGTGTTCTCTGGATGTAGGTGAACTACAACTCCAAAACTCAAAGTCAATGCCCACCAAATTCTGTTGGTAATGGGAGTTCTGTGTGCCAAGTTTGGTTCAATTCCGTCATTGGTGGAGTTCAGAATGCTCTGATTGTAGGTGAACTATAAATCCCAGCAACTACAATTCCCAAATGACAAAAATCAATCCCTACCCCAACTCTACCAGTATTTAAATTTGGGCGTATCAGATATTTGTGCCAAATTTAGTCCAGTGAATATCAGATATTTACATTACCATTCATAACAGTAGCAAAATTACAGTTATGAAGTAGCAAAGAAAATAATGTTATGGTTGGGGGTCACCACAACATGAGGAACTCTATTAAGGGCTCACAGCGTTGAGAAGGTTGAGAACCAATGCTATAGAGAACCTGTTTTTCTTTAGAACACTTAGAATTAGTTCACACAGGTGCAGAACAATCCATACATGTAATTTCAACATTGATCAGTCTAAGAACTACAGACATAAATACAGAGTTTGAAGACAGCTTACAATTAGCTAAGCCTTCCTTAGCAATTTATATGACTGTTTAGGACTCCAGTCTGTCTCTGATCCAAGGCAGGCCTTTCTCCCTTATATCATTCTGTTGTTGCTAATAGTGGTCAAATCAACTTTGATTTATGGTGACTCTCTACTTCAGGGGCTGCCATCACCAGGTTTGGTCTTGCAAACAGGGTGGGCAAGGCTTCCTCAACTCAGCCACTCTGGCACTTATTGAAATTGCCAACTGTAGTTATTTCTTAGGAAGGAGCTGTGGGCAAAACAGTGTAGCTGCATATTTTGGTTGCTCTGACTGTGTTCTCAGGCTGCTACCGATTCCCTTCCATTCCTGTATCTTCTACAACATTCAGAAGGAAAATTATAATCTCAGCATTATTTTAAATATTAATTATTACATTTGGCCCAGCCATAGGTTTTTAAACGTCATTGTGTTACTGTTAATGTTATTGCTTATTTTCTGTTATGAGTTTTATTTTTATTGTTTTGTATTATTTGTTGTTATTGTTTTTATTAGTGATGTATTGTGGGCTCGGCCTCCCGAGTCCCTTGGGGAGATGGTAGTGGGGTATAAATAAAGTATTATTATTATTATTATTATCATTATTATTATTATTATCATCTCTTTCTTATGGAGTTCTGCATAGTTTTATATTTTATAGTGTTTTGATATTATAATTGTCTTACGTTTCTAGTTGTATTTTAACTACTGTTTATACTCAAATATAAGCTTAGTTTTTCAGCCCTTTTTTTAGGCTGAAAAAGTCCCCCTTGGCTTATACTCGAGTCAGTGTTATTTGTTATTTTACTCTGTTATAAGTACATAATAAATGTATTATTATTACATTTATTGTTTTACTTTATTATTGTTGTTATTATTAAATTTATTATTTTACTCTATTATTACTGTTATTATTACATTTCTATTGTTTTACTCTATTATTATTATTTTGACATTTATTGTTTTATTTTATTTATTATTATTGGAAGGATGTGTAATCACATTTACATTGAAGGCGGTCAGAATAAGGGTTGAATCAGAGTTGGGCACTCTTATCTTAAGTTACAGTTTTATGTAAATATTCAAAAACATTTAACCTACTGATGCCTCAATTCATGTAATTATATTGGTATCTATTTTTATTTTGAAATTAACCAGTAGCTGCAGCATTTCCCACCTTCAGCTTATACTCAAAGCAACACATTTTCCCAGTTTTTTGTGGTAAAATTAGATGCCTTGGCTTATATTTGAGTCGGCTTATACTTGAGTATATACAGTATGTGGAGCGGGTAAGAAATATTTTTGGAAGACATGAGAATTACTCCTCTTTATGTTATGTATGTGCAACAAAGAGCATATTATGGAGGAGAATCCTGTGTGGCCGGTAGCAATTGTATTTGTGTGGCCTTGAGAAGAAATAAGATCTAATTGCTATCAAGATGTACTTTTAAAATAATAAGTTTTAATGTGCTTTGATGCCTCCTCCCCCCCCCCCCAAACAACAACAACAACATACCTGTCCCATTTCAGGATAATGACACTATGTCAGGGTAATTGTTTTTATCTACAGATACTGCAGAAACACCTCACTTTCTAATATTTTTGGTTGTGAACAACATTAGGTGAAACAGAGAAGCTGTAGCCCTATGAAATTCACTGAGATAACATGTATATATTTTGTTATTGCCTTTGTTTATTGATGTACTGTGGGCTTGGCCTCATGTAAGCTGCACTGAGTCCCTTGGGGAGATGGTAGTGGGGTATAAATAAAGTTTTTTATTATTATTTTATTTATGTAGGCTGGAGCAGTATTTACAGGGGATCCTGTCTGTGTCTCTGTGGTCATGAAACCCATATACTTCTACAGAGGATTGGCTGGCAGGGTTTCTGCTTCTGCAAGAGACACATGGAGCCAAAAACAAATTCTTCTTGATGGGTCTGTTTTCTAAAAAGGCCAAAACCATCTGTTGCTGGGTGATAGTAACTAAAGACATTTACAAAACAGCAGTGTTACAACCTATAAAACCTATTTTCTTAAGCATAGTGTGGATTTGTTCCTTATGCTTTTATTGTGGAACCAGGCATAACCTTCTCAATTTTCCTTTTAAACTTGTCTCCTTCTCTCCTAGAATATATTTACAGTATATAAACACTTTCTTAGTGTTCCGTGTGTTATTGTGACCTGCCAGCAGCATGCTGGATTACAAGAATCCCACTGCACGTACCACTTCAAAGTCAGGAAGACTACCAGTCATCCGTGGCCCTGAGATTATAAACTGCAGCCAACCTTCCACAGTGTGGGTTTGATGTTTGCAGTTTGATTATTCCCAGATGTGATTACATTGTTCTCTCTTCATTCTCTGGTGTGATTCCATGGTCAGCTCCAAAAAGAAGCTGACCATAGAGGCATACTGGTGGGGCTAGAAATTCCTAGAGAAATGTTCTCAGAGTTCAAATAGGAAAGCTGTTCCTTATTCATGGTTTTCCACTTTCACTGCGGTGCTGTGCCTCTAACCTCCGTCTGACGTATTCCTATGAGCACTGAGATGTTTATGTCACACTTTAAAGTACCTTAACTGCTTCACCTCATTCATAAACTTGTGTGCCTCAGTGCTTTGTTCTTTTCTTCTTCAGTTGAACTGTAATACAGTTCATGAGTGAGAGTAAGGAGTAAGTACCATCTCTACTTCATTTATATCCTGCCTTTCTGTCCATGTGGAGCCACTTACTTACTTAGGCGATCCCTCGTTGTCTGAGTAGATCAGTGTGCTGGCGTTGGGTCCGTAGGTGACTGTGGAGCTCTATTCTTGATCTGCATCTTCTCCCACAGTGTGGGCATTGGATTCCAGGTGGAAGGCAGTCCCGGTCGGGGTTGCCTTGACGTGCCTTCCTCTTGCCACGTTTCTCTCTTTCGCCCTCCATTCGTGCCTCTTCAAATTCTACAACACTGCTGGTCACAGCTGACCTCCAGCTGGAGCACTCAAGGGTCAGGGTTTCCCAGTTCTCAGTGTCTATGCCAGAGTTTTTAAGGTTGGTTTTGAACCCATCTTTACATCTCTTTTCCTGTCCTCCAACATTCCGTTTTCCGTTTTCGAGTTTGGAGTAGAGCAACTGCTTTGGGAGACGGTGGTCGGGCATCCGGACAACATGGCCGGTCCAGCAGAGTTGATGGCGGAGGACCATCGCTTCAGTGCTGGTGGTCTTTGCTTCTTCCAGCACGCTGACGTTTGTCCGCTTGTCTTTCCAAGAGATTTGCAGGATTTTCAAGGGGCAGCGCTGATGTAATCGTTCCAGGAGTTGCATGTGACGTCTGTAGACAGTCCACATTTTGCAGGCATATAGTAGGGTTGCGAGGACAATATCTTTATAAACAAGCACCTTGGTCTTCCTATGGATGTGCTGGTCCTCAAACACTCTCTGCTTCATTCAGAAAAATGCTGCACTTGCAGAGCTCAGGCGGTGTTGTATTTTGGTGTCAATGTTGACTTTTGTGGAGAGGTGGCTGCCAAGGTAGCAGAAATGGTCAACAATTTCTAGTTGTACACCATTAATCTGTATCTCTGGCATTGGAGAGGGAGTAAGGAGTAAGTACCTTCTCTATTTAATTTATATCCTGCCTTTATGTCAGTGTGGAGACACACCATCCTCTGACACGCTGTTTATGGCCCTCAGTTTGTGAGATGGAAAAGTGTTGTGTATAGTCAAGCTGTGCTCTGAGCTAAAGGTATGATTAGGTTTCCCAGGATTATAATTACAGGTGGCCCTCCTGTGGGACATGATAGGCTCCTTGAATATTTTGGATTTTTAAAATGGTAGGGAGACCTGAGTACGTATTTGGCAAATCGTGCACCAATTTCTCATTGTGGTTTTAATAAAATGGAGCAGTCCTAAGCATTTTGTAATCTAATTTGTCATAATCTAAGATCAAATGTGTTTGTGAGAGTTAGTAGAAAGAAACAAAAATAAAATAAAGAAATAATGCTGTTCAGGTACTTTTTGATAAATTATCAACAAACAGTAAAATGTGATACTAACTTTAGGTGTGTGTATGTGTGTGTGAGGTTTAGAATTCTACAAAACATGTTGTGGTTCCTCTGCAGTATATAGTAAATCTGTCAGATGGTTGTAAGGATGTAGTTGAAATCAGCACACTGCAAATGGCTTACAGACCTTGTGTACAATTTGAGTAGTGGTGAACCAATCACAGAGCAGGGATATTTCTCCGGATTACTTTATACTAAAGCATTGCTTAATTGCTTTTTCATGGATTATTGGCAGTGTGGCCAGATGGCAGCCCCGGATACTATCTGAGGTAGCATATAGATCAGTGCCCCTTTCTCTCTTTGTCCCCAGCCCCTTTGCCAAGCCCTTCCCTACTTGTTGTGGGCAGTAGAGGGGGCATCCAGGTGGCAACCTCCCCTTGAGTGCTTTTCACTTTAAAGGGACTGATAATAAGCTTCTCTGGAGAGCAGCTGAGTAATGTATTGTTGAAGGCTTTCATGGCTGGAATCACTAGGTTCTTTTGGGGTTTTTGGGCTATAGGGCCATGTTCTAGAGGCATTTCCCCTGACGTTTTGCCAGCATCTATGGCAAGCATCCTCAGAGGTAGTGAGATCTGTTGGAATTAGGACAATGGGTTTATATATCTGTGGAATGGCTGGGGTGGGGCAAAGAGCTCTCCTCTGCTGGAGCTAGGTGTGAATGTTTCAACTGACTACCTTCATTAGCATTTGAAGGCCTGCCTGAGCCTGGGAAAATCTTTTGTTGAGAGGTGTTAAGATGTGCCTGGTTGTTTCCTCTCTGCTGTTTTGCTGTTGTAATTTTAGAGTTTTTTAATACTGGTAGCCAGATTTTGTTCATTTTCATGGTCTCTTCCTTTCTGTTGAAATTGTCCACATGCTTGTGGATTTCAATGGCTTTTCTGTGTAGTCTGACATGGTGGTTGCTGATGAACCAGCCTGGACACAGCATATTATTTGAGAACACAGAAATGCTGGACCACACCAACAACCACCTTGTCAGACTACACAGAGAAGCCATTGAAATCCACAAGCGTGTGGACAATTTCAACAGAAAGGAAGAGACCATGAAAATGAACAAAATCTGGCTACCAGTATTAAAAAACTCTAAAATTACAACAGCAAAACAGCAGAGAGGAAACAACCACATCTTAACACCTCTCAACAAAAGATTTTCCCAGGCTGGCCTTCAAATGCTAATGAAGGTGGTCAGTTGGAACATTCACACCTAGCTCCAGCAGAGAAGAGCTCTTTGCCCCACCCCAGCCATTCCACAGATATATAAACCCATTGTCCTAATTCCAACAGACCTCACTACCTCTGAGGATGCTTGCCATAGATGCAGGCGAAACGTCAGGAGAAATGCCTCTAGAACATGGCCCTATAGCCCGAAAAAACCCACAAGAACCTAGCAGCTTAGTAGTTAGTATTACGGATAGTGGCCATCCAGCACTCTCATTGGGGAAGCCTCAGGCCTATTGAAATTGGGCCCCCATATGTTAAGCTTACCTTTGAAACACAGGGAGCAGCCTGTGTCTTCCTCCCTTCCTTCACAGCAAGATGAGACAGTCATCATCTGGATCAGGGCCTTCCTTGCAGGCACACACAGCCCTAATCTGGATCAGGATATAAAGAGGGGGTATGAGGTGTCTCTACAATGGTTATTAGCTTAACCTCCCCTTTCACCAGGGTTTTTAAAAGGGAGACAATATGGCAAAGTCTCCTTCCTTCTCTGGAGGGCTTTAAAGAGAAGGTGGATGGCAGTCTGTTGAAAGAAGTTGGGTTGTGTCTTCCTACGTGCCGGAAGGGGTTGGACTGGGTGGCCTTTTGGGGTCCCTTCCAACTCTAGGATTCTATAACACTGTAAACAAAAGCTGGGTGGCTATCTGTTGAGAGATTTTTGCTTCTTCCTGCATGGCAGGATGGGGTTGGGCTGGATAACCCATGGGTGCCTTTCAACTGCAGTATTCTGTGAGTCACATTGACCTTAATTTTTTAAGCCCTGTGTAAGGTTTATTTACAAACTAGCTATCCCCTGCCACACGTTGCTGTGGCCCAGTCTGTGTATATGTGTTTTGTATGTGTACATAGAATCATAGAGTTGGAAGAGACCTCCTGGGCCATCCAGTCCAACCCCATTCTGCCAAGAAGCAGGAATATTGCATTCAAAGCACCCCTGACAGATGGCCATCCAGCCTCTGTTTAAAAGCTTCCAAAGAAGGAGCCTCCACCACACTCGGGGGCAGAGAGTTCCACTGCTGAACGGCTCTCACAGTCAGGAAGTTCTTCCTCATGTTCAGATGGAATCTCCTCTCTTGTAGTTTGAAGCCATTGTTCCGCATCCTAGTCTCCAGGGAAGCAGAAAACAAGCTTGCTCCCTCCTCCCTGTCTTCCTCTCACATATTTATACATGGCTATCATATCTCCTCTCAGCCTTCTCTTCTTAGGCTAAACATGCCCAGCTCCTTAAGCCGCTCCTCATAGGGCTTGTTCTCCAGACCCTTGATCATTTTAGTCGCCCTCCTCTGGACACATTCCAGCTTGTCAATATCTCTCTTGAATTGTGGTGCCCAGAATTGGACACTATATTCCAGGTGTGGTCTAACCAAAGCAAAATAGAGGGGTAGCATTATATATGTGTGTATATATTTGTGTATACATACTTACTTACTTACTTAGGCGATCCCTCGTACTCCAAGTTTGGTGTCCTGGGGTGGGTTCGTATGTGGCTGTGGAGCCCTATTCTTGACCTGCATCTTCTCCCACAGTGAGGGCATTGGTTTCCAGGTGGGAGGCAGTCTTGGTCGGGTTTGGCTTGATGCACCTTCCTCTTGGCATGTTTCTCTCTTTCACCCGCCATTCGTGCCTCTTCAAATTCTGCAGCACTGCTGGTCACAGCTGACCTCCAGTTGGAATGCTCAAAGGCCAGGGCTTCCCAGTTCTCGGTGTCTATGCCACAATTTTTAAGATTGGCTTTGTGTATTTGTGTATATATTTGTGTATATGTGTGTTTCTGTATATATATATATGTAATTTTGCACATGCATTGTAATGCGCTTTTTGTTTTTTGGCTTTTTAAGTGTCTTCTGCTGTGTTTTATGAGTGATGGTCAGTTGTTGGCCTGAGAGGCGTATTGTGTCCAAATTTGGTGTCAATTCATCCAGTGGTTTTTGAGTTATGTTAATCCCACAGACGAACATTGCATTTTTATTTATATAGATGCTAAAGAGATTCTGTAATATGAATTAATTTTATCGTTATGGTCACAGACCAAGAGTATGGTCTAAGGGGGAACTTTCAAATTTAAAAAGTGGTTGAGATTTTACTCCCCAACCTTATGAACTGGTTTCAAAAAGCTGAACTCGTTATCGGCATTTCAGCTAATGTTAGGTACCCTTGAAATAGGGCGGCTATGTGTTTCTCTGCTAGGGAAAGTTTCTGAGTGTGTGCCAAGAGAGTAGAGAATGTGATTGACTTCCTAGGTGGAGCCTGCTTTAAGCGATGGACCTGTTGTGGCCTTAGAGCACACCGGGCTTCGCTCTCTCATTCTGGAGGGCAGTCCTAGCAAGAGGCAAAGCAGGCCTCTCGCTCTCTGTGGCCTCCTTTCCTTGCAGCATTTGCCAGATTGGGCGGCGTTCAAGGTCCCTGGGGCCCTTGCAGGAATGTGCCTCTTTCAAACAGCTGTTTCTAATGAGCGCCTGCAAAGGGATGTCTTGCAGTTTAGCAGGCAGCAAAAGGAAAAAAAAAACAAGTGGGATTTAAAATGAATTGCTTCTTATCTTCCAGGGGCAGTTCTTTATATCCCATCATTTTATTTATTTATTGTTTAAGGGATTAGCAGGAAATATAGTAACTCACTTGCTTTATGTTTATGTTAACCGAGTTCCTGTGTTGGAAAAGTACCAACTCCTTAAGTCTTAATTGCAGGGCCAACTTGTGTCAGGGTCTACTGCGGGCATTATTATACTGATCTGTTAATTTCAGTAGTTTATTTATTTATCGTGTCAGTATCAACCAGACAATTGTATTACATTTTAACAATTTTTTAACAAACAGACAAAACAGAGTTTGCAAGCTTGGTAGTTGATTAAATGTCCTTTGACCAGTATCTGGCCACTTGGAGTACCTCTGGTGTTACTATAAGAAGGTCCTCCATTGTGCATGTGGCAGGGCTCAGGTTGCATTGCAGCAGGTGGTCAGTGGTTTGCTCTTCTCCACACTCGCATGTCGTGGATTCCACTTTGTGGCCCCATTTCTTGAGGTTGGCTCTGCATCTCGTGGTGCCAGATCGCAGTCTGTTCAGCGCCTTCCAAGTCACCCAGTCTTCTGTGTGCCCAGGGGGAGTCTCTCATTGGGTATCAGCCATGGATTGAGGTTCTGGTTTGAGCCTGCCACTTTTGGACTCTCGCTTGCTGAGGTGTTCCAGCGAGTGTCTCTGTAGATCTTAGAAAACTATTTCTTGATTTATGTTGTTGACGTGCTGGCTGATACCCAAACAAGGGTTGAGCTGGAGATGTCTCTGCCTTGGATTGCAGTAGTTGAGGTGACCTCTGTGTTGCAGCAAGGCCTTATCAGGCATGGGCAAACTTCTGCCCTCCGTGTGTTTTGGACTTCAACCCCCACAATTCCTAATACCCTACCGGCTGTTAGGAATTGCTGGGGTTGAAGTCCAAAACACACAGAGGACAGAAGTTTGCCCATACCTGCCTTAGATAGTGGCTTAGCTTGGACCTCTCTGTTATGTGTGAAAGTGACAGACAACAGTCATCTGTTGGGAGGACTTGGATTGTGTGCATTCCTACCTGGAGGAAGAGGGTTGGACTGAGTGGCCTTGTGGGGAGTCTTTTTCTTTCAGCTGCTTTTGGTTCATAAATAAACCTGGTTCTGGGTTGTTGTGAGTTTTCTGGGCTGGTCTGGCCATGCTTCAGAAGCATTATCTCCTGACGTTTCACCTGCATCTATGGCAGGCATCCTCTGAGGTTGAGAGAGGTCTGTTGGAAACTAGGAAAATGGGGTTGATATATCTGTGGAATGTCCAGGGTCGGACAAAGAACTGTTATCTTATGACCATCTAGGAATTTAAGATCTTCTGGGAAGGCCCTGCTCTCGGTCCCGCCTTCTTCACAGGTTTAGTTGGCGGGGACGAGAGATAGGGCCTTCTCAGTGGTGGCCCCTCGGCTGTGGAACTCCCTCCCTAGGGACATTAGATCGGCCCCCACCCTCTTAATATTTCATTAAAAAGTCAAAACCTGGCTTTGTGAGCAGGCTTTCTCAAATGCAGTGTAGCAGATAACTTCTTGACCTCGGAACGACTGGACAATTGTGATTGGATAATGATTTGGTATTGAGATGTGGAGGATTTATGCTTTTATTGATTTTACTGTTCATGGAATTTTATGTATGTTATATGCTTTAAGATGTTTTTATATTATTGTGGCACCGAATTGTGCCGTTTTGTAAACCGCCCTGAGTCGCCCTTGGGCTGAGAAGGGTGGTATAGAAATATAGTAAATAAATAAATAACATCTGTTGGAGCTAGGTGTGAATGTTTTAATTGGTCACCTTGATTACCATGAGGAGCGGCTTAAAGAGGTGGGCATGTTTAGCCTGAAGAAGAGCAGGCTGTGAGGAAACATGATAGCCATGTATAAATATGTGAGAGGAAGTCATAGGGAGGAGGGAGCAAGCTTGTTTTCTGCTGCCCTGGAGACTAAGGTGCAATGGAGCCATGGCTTCAAATTACAAAAAAGGATATTCCATCTGAACATGAGAAAGAACTTCTTGACTATGAGAGCTGTTCAGCAGTGGAACCCTCTGTATTGTCAAAGGCTTTCGTGGCCGGAATCACTGGGTTGTTGTAGGTTTTTTCGGGCTATATGGCCATGGTCTAAAGGCATTCTCTCCTAACATTTTGACCTCCCTACCTCTGAGGATGCTTGCCATAGATGCAGGCGAAACGTTAGGAGAGAATGCCTCTAGACCATGGCCATATAGCCTGAAAAAACCTACAACAACCCAGCGGAACTCTCTACCAGGGAGTGTGGTCGAGTGTGGTGGAGGCTCCTTCTTTGGAGGCTTTTAAACAGAGGCTGGATGGTCATCTGTCGGGGGTGCTTTGAATGTGATTGTCCTGCTTTTTGACAGAATGGGGTTGGATTGGATGGCCCATGGGATCTCTTCCAACTCTTTGATTCTATGATTGTAAGAACTTCCTGACTGTGAGAGCTGTTCAGCAGTGGAACTCTCTGCCCCAGAGTGTGGTGGAGGCTCCTTCTTTGGAGGGTTTTAAACAGAGGCTGGATGGTTATCGGTCAGGGGTGCTTTGAATGTGATTGTCCTGCTTTTTGGCAGAATGGGGTTGGACTGGATGGCCCATGGGATCTCTTCCAACTCTATGATTCTATGAACACAAGGAAGAACTTCCTGACTCTGAGAGCCTTCAGCAGTGGAGCTCTCTGCCCCAGAATGTGGTGGAGGCTCCTTCTTCGGAGACTGGATGGTCATCTGTCGGGGGTGCTTTGAATGTGATTGTCCTGCTTCTTGGCAGAATGGGGTTGGACTGGATGGCCCATGAGGTCTCTTCCAACTCTTTGATTCTTTGATTCCCTTTCTTTCCGCTGCTTCTGGTTCATAAATAAACCTGGTTCCTCCTGCAAGCTTCTTTAGGCCCAACTCTGGCTCTGGTCTGGCCTGCGCCTATTGGCTCTGACGTCAGCTGGCACCTCGCCTGGCTGGGGCGGGCGAGGGAGGAGGAGGCGGGGTTAGGGAAGGAGGGCGTGGCTAGAGGGAGAAGGGGGCGGGGCTTGTGCGGGCCTTGAGCAACAACTTTTCTTTCCTGGGGCGCCTGCGCGCGCCTTGGCCGCCCTCCAGCCCTTCCTCCCTCCCTCCCTCCTTCCTCCTCTTCCAGGTTTCAAACGCTAATGACGGATTAAACATTTGGCGCCCAGAGAAAGAAAAACTGTTTGGCTTTGCTACTCCGGTAAGGCCTGGACAAAGGGGGGGGGGGGGGGGGGTGCTTGCTTGTTGTTTCAGGAGGGAGGGAGGGAGGGAAGTAAATAAAGAGGGGGCTCCTGCCTGTGTCCGTCCCTAATTCCTTCCCCCTCCCTCTCTCTCTCCTTGGGAAGAGGAGGAGGCTCAGGCGAGCGCAGTTGGGCCTTCCACATCCGGGCACTTGCCTGCCTGCCTGCCTGGACGGGCCTTCCTCCTCTTAATCTAAGCCAGGAGGAGGGAGGGAGGGAGGGAGAGAGAAGGCCTCAACATACAGCCAGGCAGTTTAGCAGTCTTTGAGGATGAAGCCTCGGAGGTTTGTTTGCCTTTCCCGCGCCTTCTCCTTCTGGACTCCTTATGAAGGCTTCCTGGGCCTTCCTCTGAAGGAGAGGCCTCCCTTTGTTCCTTCTGCAGGGCAAAATTCGGCCCTCCCCTCCAGGTGTTTTGGACTTCCAACTCCCACCATTCCCAATCCCTGATCGGTATTTATTTATTTATTTATTATTATTTGAACTTATACGCCGCCACTCCCCTGGGGCGCGGAGCGGCTTACAAGAATGGCTAAAATCTAACACAATTTGAAAACAATGTAAAACAATTTAAAAACAGCAATATCAAAAGATCAAAGGCCTGTCGAAACAGATATGTCTTCCATGCCCTGCGGAAAGCTCATAAGTCCCGCAAGGCACGGACTTCAGGTGGCACGAGTGTTCCACAGCAATGGTGCCACTACTGTAAAGGCTCTGCATCTCGTTGCTGTTAGACGCAAGGTCTTGACACTGGGAATTTCCAATAGATCTTGGTCCTCAGAACGGAGGGATCTCTGGGGTTGGTAGGGGGTGAGGCGGTCCCTCAGGTACATCGGCCCCAGACCATGCAAGGCCTTCAAGGTGAGTACCATCACTTCGAAAGTGATCCGGGGCTCAATGGGTAACCAATGCAGCTGCAGTAAGATTGGTGTGATGTGGCATCTCATCGGAATTCCCACAAGAAGCCGAGCAGCTGCATTTTGTACCAACTTGAGCTTCCAGATCACCGATAGAGGAAGGCCAATGTAGAGGGCATTAGGGTATGGGGCCCTTGAGTTGGGAGGGACCTCCAGGGTCATCCAATCCAACCCCTTTCTGCCAGGCAGGAAGGCACCGTTCAAGCCCTCCTGACAGATGTCCGTCCAACCCCTGCTTTCATAGAATAATAATTATATAAATAAAAAAATGTAATGTTCGTTTGTGGGATTGACGTAACTTAAAAACAGGTGTTTTGGACTTCGACTCTCACAATTCCCAATCCCGGATGGATATAGTGCCCCTGAGTTGAGAGGGAACTCCCCCCCCCCCCCCCCCCCCCCCCCCCCCCCCGAGGGTCATCCAGTCCAACCCCGTTCTGCCAGGCAGGAAGGCACCGTTCAAGCCCTCCTGACAGATACACACAGCAACAGGGCTGCAGCAAGGCAGTTTGGGTGTCCTCATTATGATGATGATGATGATGATTATTATGTATGAAACTTGTATGCAGAACACATCATGCGATGTGCTGGGCTTGATGAATGCAAAGCTGGGGTGAAAATTGCTGAAAAAATCATTAATAACCTCAGATATGCAGATGACACCACTCTGATGGCCGAAAGTGAGGAGGAGCTGAGGAGCCTTCTAATCAAGGTGAAAGAAGAAAGCGCAAAAGCTGGAAGAGACCTCATGGGCCATCCAGTCCAACCCCCTGCCAAGAAGCAGGAATATTGCATTCAAATCACCCCTGACAGATGGCCATCCAGCCTCTGTTTAAAAGCTTCCAAAGAAGGAGCCTCCACCACACTCCTGGGGCAGAGAGTTCCACTGCTGAACGGCTCTCACAGTCAGGAAGTTCTTCCTCATGTTCAGGTGGGATCTCCTCTCTTGTAGTTTGAAGCCATTGTTCCATTGTGTCCTAGTCTCCAGGAAGCAGAAAACAAGCTTGCTCCCTCCTCCCTGTGGCTTCCTCTCACATATTTATACATGGCTATCATATCTCCTCTCAGCCTTCTCTTCTTCAGGCTAAACATGCCCAGCTCCCCAAGCCGCTCCTCATAGGGCTTGTTCTCCAGACCTCCAGACCTTGATCATTTGAGTCTCCCTCCTCTGGACACATTCCAGCTTGTCAATATCTCTCTTCAATTGTGGTGCCCAGAATTGGACACAATATTCCAGATGTGGTCTAACCAAGCGGAATAGAGCATGGGGAGCAGGACTTCCCTAGATCTAGACACTATGCTCCTATTGATGCAGGCCAAAATCCCATTGGCTTTTTTCCTGCCACATCGCATTGTTGGCTCATGTTTAATCCTGCAGTTGAAAGGCACCCATGGGTTATCCAGCCCAACCCCATCCTGCCTTGCAGGAAGAAGCAAAAATCTCTCAACAGATAGCCACGCAGCATTTTTTTTTACAGTGTTATAGAATCCTAGAGTTGGAAGGGACCCCGAAAGGCCACACAGTCCAAGCCCTTCGGCACGTAGGAAGACACAACCCAAGCTCTTTCAACAGACTGCCATCCACCTTCTCTTTAAAGCCCTCCAGAGAAGGAAGGAGACTTTGCCATATTGTTTCCCTTTTAAAAACCCTGGCTTGTTCTCCAGACCCTTGATCATTTTAGTCGCCCTCCTCTGGACACATTCCAGCTTGTCAATATCTCTCTTGAATTGTGGTGCCCAGAATTGGACACAATATTCCAGGTGTGGTCTAACCAAAGCAGAATAGAGCATGGGGAGCATGACTTACCTAGATCTAGACACTATGCTCCTATTGATGCAGGCCAAAATCCCATTGGCTTTTTTTGCCGCCACATCACATTCCTGGCTCATGTTTAACTTGTTGTCCACGAGGACTCCAAGATCTTTTTCACACGTACTGCTCTCGAGCCAGGCATTGTTCCCCACTCTATATCTTTGCATTTCGTTTTTCCTGCCAAAGTGGAGTATCTTGCATTTGTCACTGTTAAACTTCATTTTGTTATAAACTTCATTTTGTGTCCTCATTATTATTATTATTGTTATTATTGTGTATGAAACACAAATTAACTTTTTGTTTAGACTCGGTCCCATATCTCCAAGATTACATCTATTTATCCAAATACAATATTGCAAAATCTGAAGGGAAAAAAATCTGAAATCCAAAACTTGCCTGCTCGGACCCCTGGCCTTTGACCTGTGGGGTCTCGCAAGGCTCCATTCTGTCTCCCATGCTTTTTAACATCTACATGAAACCGCTGGGAGAGGTCATCCGGAGTTTTGGAGTTAAGTGCCATCTCTATGCAGATGACACACAACTCTATTCCTTTCCACCTAACGCCAAGGAAGCCCCTCGAGTGCTTGGCCGCTGTGGCTGTCTGGATGAGGATGAACAAGCTGAAGATCAATCCCGACAAGACAGAGGTCCTCCTGGTCAATCGAAAACTGGACCGGGGTATAGGGTGGCAACCTGTACTGGATGGGGTTACACTCCCCCTGAAGTCACAGGTCCACAGTTTGGGAGTCCTCTTGGATTCATCACTGACGCTTGAGGCTCAGGCATCTGCGGTGTCTGGGAGGGCTTTCGCATAATTGAGACTTGTGCACCAACTGCGACCGTACCTCGCGAAGGCTGATCTGGCCGGGGTGGTTCACGCCTTGGTCACCTCTAGATTGGACTACTGTAATGCGCTCTACATGGGGCTGCCCTTGAAAACGGCTCGGAAATTTCAGTTAGTCCAACGGGCAGCTAACTGGTGCTCCTTACAGGGAGAGGTCAACCCTTCTGTTCCAAGGAGCTCCATTGGCTGCCGTTTATTTTCCGGTCCCAATTCAAGGTGCAGGTGCTTACCTGCAAAGCCCTAAACGGTTTGGGACCTGCCTACCTGCGTGACCGCATCTCCGTTTATGAACCCACGCGTTCTCTTCATTCATCTGGAGAGGCCCTGCTCGCGATCCCACCTGCGTCGCAGGCGCATCTGGTGGGGACGAGGGACAGGACCTTTTCTGTGGTGGCCCCTCAGCTTTGGAACACCCTCCCCAAGGACATCAGACATCAGACGTTGGCAGTCTTTAGGAAGAGTTTGAAGACCTGGCTGTTCTGGTGTGCCTTTCCAGAATAGGAACTCCAGCAATATGTCCCAGATGCACTTTATCAGAGATTTAAGATTCTGCACATTGCACTTACCCTAAAATCCTACATTTCACCTGTCATACTCAGCACTTTTTAATTTGTACCCATTGCATTCGGCCTGGCCCTAGTTTTACTGTGTTATGGTGTATTGTTTTTAGTTTTTTTTTTTTTTGTTTTTTTTTTTTTTTTTTTTTTTTTTTTTTTTTTTTTTTTTTTTTTTTTTTTTTTTTTTTTCTTTTTTTTTTCAGCACTTTTTAATTTGTACCCATTGCATTCAGCCTGGCCCTAGTTTTACTGTGTTATGGTGTATTGTTTGTACTGTTTACTGTTATTGCTTAACATTTTGATTTGCTTTATAATGCTGTGTGTATTGTTGTGCTGTTGTTTTTATTGAGGTCTTGGCCTTTGTAAGCCGCATCGAGTCCTTCAGGAGATGTTAGCAGGGTACAAATAAAGTTAATAATAATAATAATGTCTGTCCAACCCCTGCTTTAATTGTGATCTGTCAATTATGATCTAATTCAGGTATCCACAAACTTTAAGCAGAGGGCCAGTCCCTCAAACTGTTGGAGACCGGCTAGGTTGTAGAGTTTATCAACAGGTGTAGGTTTAAGACATCCTGTGATTATTCTGCATGTTTCGTTCAATGCTATGTCCACCTGCTTTGCATGGGGAGATCTATGCCAAACTATCCCTCCCAATTTTAGGAAAGAAAAATTGAGGGTAAACTTGGAGCGAAAGGCTGAGCAAAGATTGCCTGCCTTGCTGCAGCCCTGTTGCTGTGTGAATTGTCCTTCATAAATAGCAGAGAAACAAGTGTGAGGGCGGCAAAGTGCACACTGAATCCCTTCTCCTGACAGCTAGTAATGAACCTTTGGTCCTCCTGATGATTTGCTCTCAGCTTCCAGAAGCTCCAGGCAGCATTGTGTGAATTGTAGCCCTCTAGAATGATTGACGGCTTTGACAGGAAAGCATTGTGGATGTCACTACAGAGCAGGTGATAGTTGGTTTTCAGAAGGAGTGAATGCCTAAAAGATGCCCCTGCCACCTTCCCTGCTCTAACATATTGCACTAGGACAGCAAGACTGTCATGACAGCTAATATATTTACTGTGGTGCCTGCTTTTGTACATCTAATTCTTCAGATGCATGAAGTGAGCCATGCTAAAGGATTCCTGGCTCCCAACCTGGGTATTTTTATTTTTTAATTATTATTTTTTAATTTTTAATTATCACATTTGGCCCAGCCATAGGTTTTTAAATGCTTGTTGTTTATTGTTACTGTTTATTGTTTATTTTTGTTATGAGATTATTTTGATTGTTTTGTATTGATGTTTTGTTATTGCTTTTATTATTATTGTTCTATGGCCTCGGCCTCATGTAAGCCGCACCGAGTCCCTTGGGGAGATGGTAGCGGGATTATTATTATTATTATTATTCTTTCTTCCATCTTTTGTGAATGTTGTTCCTAAAAGTAGGAAAGGAAGAAAGTGTTTTCTCCTTTCTTTATGACACGTTTTTATTTAATGTGTGCACCGTGTATCTTGTAAGTTGGAGAAAGGTGGAATAGAGAGAAGTGTTGCTTGCCTCTCTATTTTACACCCACCTGCACCCCAATTCTTGTTTCCCATATACTTAACTAGCGGCCCCCTGCCACGCGTTGCTGTGGCTCAGTCTGGTGATCTGGAAAATAAAGTAATTAGAAAGTGCTGGTTTCTAATATATGTAATTTCTTTATGCTTGTGGGTAAACAGTATTTCTTGTGTTTCTTTGTCAGTGTTGATGTAGAGATTGTCTGGTTTGCCTACTCTGGAACATGCAACATGTAATTGTCCATCTTTAGGAGTCCCTTTCAAATCTATAATACTTTATTTCTGTGTGTGTGAATCATATATATCTATCTATATCTATGCCTTGATGGCTCTCTGTCAGGAGGGCTTTGATTACGTTTTCTTGCCTTGGTGAAGGGAGTTGGACTGGATGGCCTTAAGTATTTTCTGTTGGTCATGGGGGTTCTGTGTGGGAAGTCTGCCCCAGTCTGTCATTTGTGGGGTTCATTCATAATGGTCTTTGATTGTAAGTGAACTATAAATCCCAGTAACTACAACTCCCAAATGTCAAGGTCTATTTCCCCCAAACTTCATATTTGGGCATATGGAATATTCGTGCCAAGTTTGGTCCAGATCCATCATTGTTTGAGTCCACAGTGCTCTCTGGATGTAGGTGAACTACAACTCCCAAACTCAAGGTCAATGCCCACGAAACACTGCTGAGTATTTTCTGTTGGTCATGGGAGGCCTGTGTGCCAAGTTTGGTTCAATTCCATCATTGGTGGAGTTCAGAATGTTCTTTGATTATAGGTGAACTACAAATCCCAGCAACTACAACTCCCAAATGACAAAATCATATTTTTTGAGTGATGGTCACTCCTTATGTAGTGAGACGTTTTGTTGCCAAATTTGGTGTGATTCCGTTCATTGGTCCTTTTGTTTTTAAGGAACTCATTATGCACAGAGCATTTATATATATATATAAGATTGTTGTGGACAAGCAAGCCAATTCTTTCCTTTTCCTTGGGCTCCATTTTCTTTTATTTCAAGTGACCTCCTGACATTTAAGTATTTAGCCATATACTTAGTTTTATGGATCTTCATGACTGTTCTGCTATTCGGCTAGGCAGAAATGAGAGTGGACTGTTTTCTCAAAATTCTGCTTGCCCCGAAAGGCCGTGGGTATTTTGATTGTTGCCTAGTAAAGATACTACCTATTTGTCAATTTTTAGATGGGGACTTGGATGACTGTCTTTCTTATATTATTAGAATTAGTTAAATGAACAACCATATGTTGCTTAGAAGCCTCCAACACAGCTGCATGTGCTCAAGCCAATCAGTAGTTGTTGAAATGTTAAACATTTAGAGTTTTAACCTGAAAAGCCGCTTCAGTGCAGCTATGTCTGCTGCTCAGTGAGCCAAGGGATTTTTAGCAGAAAGAAAACTAAACTTTTAAAAGGAGTTGGTTTGCTGGAGAGGTTTTTGCAGCTGCAGTGGAAACTTCCAAGAAGCTTTTAGCAGCAAAATATGGGAGGGACCTGATTCATTTATTTACATATGCTCTGTTTGCTGTGATAGTTCCAGCCAGGCGGCTGCTCTTCTGAATCCTCTTACAGTAAGGCCAATACAAGGGAGATCTCAGGAAAGACTTCCACTTTAACAGCTGTTCCAGAACATAGTCACATTTGAGGAGGGCACCCCTTGTGCTGGTGTTCCCTTCTTGTTGAATTATGGCTGTGATTTGATTTCAGCCAGGTTTGTCATTATAGTATGTTCACAACTGAACATACAGCAATATGAAGCAGTTTTTAAAACTTACAATGTTGCCAACTCCCCATCTTGTACAATTGACATGGAAGGGTCATTTCCTTATTCCAAAGAAAGGAAAACTTTTCATGCAGAGTAGTGATTGCAGTATGGGAGGTTGACCTAGATGGCATCTGGGGTCTCTTCCAAATCCATTATTTTATAACAATGGTTCCCAACCTGTGGTCCGGGGAACACCAGTGGCCCGTAAGGACTAAAATATAATCAGCAGCCTCCTTTACTACACCGTTGCAATGAGAGCAACTGGTCTCACGAAACCCTCTTAGAGTGTTGAGCATTAACAAAATCCATGGATAATAACACAGCCCAACCAAAAAAAAAAACCAAAACATTTTTTTCTTGCTCGCTTCGTTTTTAGGCCTTCTCCTGGGGTTATTTGGGGTGCTAATTCAGAAAATTGCATTGGATAGATCACATAATATCTAGATTATTAAATATGGTTTTCTGTGGGCGAGAAGATGGCGACTACTGGATAGCCTATGTTCTGTATCAGAAACTAGAGATGATGTGGTCTATCCAATGCCGTTTTCTGAATCAGTGCCCCACATAACCAAACCGATTCTAAAGTTGACCAAAAACTGATTCGTAACCCTTTGGTACTAATGTAGGAGAGTGGTCCCTGGTCAAAAAAAGTTTGGGAACCTCTGTTCTATAAGATAAATGTCTAAAATAACAAGTCCATTAGAACAGTGGTATGCAGTTCGGCAGAGATTAAGAACTGCTGAGTTGAAGGAATGCTTTGACCCTCTTTCTAGAGTACTTGTGGTTGCTTCTTTCAAGTTTTTTTTGCCCCCCCCCCCCAAAAAAAAACAAAACATTTCCTAGCCTGCTTCCTGTATACTTTGCAAGGGGGGCATCTTTTGTTTATAGTGCCCCAACTCTGTTCTGGCCCAGCTTACTCTCTGAATGTATCTCTCTCTACGAACCATCAAGGAAGTTAAGAGCTTCTGGGGAGGCCTTGCTCTTGGTCCCACTGGCTTCACAACTATGGTTGGTGGGATCGAGAGACAGGGCCTTCTCAGTGGTGGCTCCTCGACTCTGGAACTCTCCCCAGTGAAATTAGATCAGTCCCCTCTCTCCTGGCCTTTAGAAAGAGAACTAAGACATGGTTATGGAACCAAGCTTTTGACTAGTGAAGTAACACAGTACTTTAAGCAAATATGGAATATGTGCAGTCAACGTTTTGAATGGCCTGGTCTACTTACTTGGATCATGTGATTTGAATGTTTTATTAGGTATTTTAATTCTTATATTTCATGTTTTAAATGTCTTTTTATCACATCTTATGATGAATTGTCCCATTGATTTTCTATTTTGTTACTAGCCGTCCCCGGCCACGCGTTGCTGTGGCCCACATGGGGGTTCTGTGTGGGAGGTTTGGCCCAATTCTACCGTTGGTGGGGTTCAGAATGCTCTGTGTTTGTAGGTGAACTATAAATCTCAGCAACTACAACTCCCAAATGTCAAGATTCTATTTTTTCCAAACTCCACCAGTGTTCACATTTGGGCATATTGAGTATTTGTGTAGAGTTTGGTCCAGATTCATCATTGTTTGAGTCCACAGTGATCTCTGGATGTAGGCGAACTACAACTCCAAAAGCAAAGGATACTGCCCACCAGACCCTTCCAGTATTTTCTGTTGGTCATGGGGGTTCTGTGTGCCAAGTTTGGTTCAATTCTATCGTTGGTGGGGTTCAGAATGCTCTTAGATTGTAGGTGAACTACAAATCCCAGCAACTACAACTCCCAAATGACAAAATCAATGTTTTTGAGTGAAGGACATACATTGGGTTGTTAAGTGTCTTGTGTCCAAATTTGGTGTCAATTTGTCCAGTGGTTTTCAAGTTCTGTTAATCCCACAAACAAACATTACATTTTTATTTATATAGATATGGTGTTGATTGTGATTTGTGTACATTTGTAAGGCATTGAATTTTGCCACTATTTCTGTGTAAACCCCTTGTGTGTCCCCCAAAGGGTGAGAAAAGCGGTATATAAATACTGTAATTAAATAAACAACTCTTCCCCCAGTTCACATTGCTTTTCTCATAGGCTGGCTGGAGGTGATCCTTTCTTTTGTCAGTCAGAGAAATGGCTGTCTGCAAATCAGACCCAAAAGGCTTTATTTGAGAAATGTTTTTAGTCAGAACATTCTACGTGAAAAGGGCCTGGATGAGATCCAAGGCATTTTGTAAATGACTTGCCCACAAGGAAATTGAACTTCATTGTGTCTTGCCAATGCCTGCCTCGTAACCAGGTGGCTTCTTGGGCCTATTTAGCAGAGGTGTTCTTTACTTGAGACCATAAAAAGCTCTGAAATTAAAGGGTCTCTGTGGCACTGAACATACACAATTTGGCTCTTCACCCAATCTTAGATGTACTTCATGCATTTCTCATGCAGCTTTTTGCCCTTCTGCATCCCTGTCTTACTTTTCCCCTTCACTTACCTCATGTAGATTGAAACTACTCCTTGCAGTGGTCATATTACGTGTTATATTCCAAACAGCCGTTCATTCTATTACTAATTTCTGCAGTGATTTGATACCTTTTTGACTCGTACAGCCCTTTTTAGAATCTGTTTCTATGGGAGATCCCCTTAGGTGTGTCCCTTTTTTACCACTAAAAGTTAATAGTGGTTAAGAATAGTGTTACGTAGGGAGGAATAAGGGACCGATAGTGTAAACAAGCATTCGGTTAGTTTGTTATCACCGAATTTTATGGACTAAGGACTGGTTAATTATGGATGACGAATTCTGGACTGTGATTTTAGTGACGAGATACATGGTATTATTATTGGTGGCCCAATAATTTGTATTGTCTATGTGTTGTTGTTTTAAATTGTATATTGTTTTTAATTGTTGTAAACCGCAATGAGTCGCCGACTTAGGCTGAGATATTAGCGGTATACAAGTGTATTAAATAAATAAATAACATAGCCAACAATGTGATGTGGCGGCAAAAAAAGCCAATGGGATTTTGGCCTGCATCAATAGGAGCATAGTGTCTAGATCTAAGGAAGTCATGCTACCCCTCTATTCTGCTTTGGTTAGACCACACCTGGAATATTGTGTCCAATTCTGGGCACCACAATTGAGAGATATTGACAAGCTGGAATGTGTCCAGAGGAGGGCGACTAAAATGATCAAGGGTCTGGAGAACAAGCCCTATGAGGAGCGGCTTAAGGGCTGGGCATGTTTAGCCTGAAGAAGAGAAGGCTGAGAGGAGATATGATAGCCATGTATAAATATGTGAGAGGAAGCCACAGGGAGGAGGAGGCAGCAAGCTTGTTTTCTGCTTCCCTGGAGACTAGGATGCAATGGAACAATGGCTTCAAACTACAAGAGAGGAGATTCCATCTGAACATGAGGAAGAACTTCCTGACTGTGAGAGCCGTTCAACAGTGGAACTCTCTACCCTGGAGTGTGATGGAGGCTCCTTCTTTGGAAGCTTTTAAACAGAGGCTGGATGGCCATCTGTCAGGGGTGATTTGAATGCAATATTCCTGCTTCTTGGCAGGGGGTTGGACTGGATGGCCCATGAGGTCTCTTACAACTCTTTGATTCTATGATTCTAAAAGATCTAAACAAATCTGCAATGTCCATGCAATGAAATTATATTTTAAAATTCACCACAATATCAGTTTATTCTCAACTACCACCATTGTGGCAGCAGAATGCCCATGTGTCCTCTGCTAGAGGAGGCACAAAATTCAACTTGGCAAATTTCCTTTCAGAATGTGATTTCTAGGTTTTTTTTAATTTTATTTTACTTTTTATTTCTTGTGCTTTAATTCCATTCCATTTTTATTTATTTTATTTTATTGTAGTGACTGGAGCATAGGCTGGGAACTGTGCACTAATTTGTCGAATACTTCTGCTGTCTCCCATCTTTTCACTGAGTTTGAGATGATCACAAGTAGTTTTCGTTCACCACATGGGCATAATTGTATTGAAAAAATGTATTTCTTTAAGAGGAAAATATAGCTGTGAGAAGGTCCTGCTCTTTAAATAAACAGAGGCCTTTGAAACAGTTCCTGCTAACTTCTTAAGGGGCTGAAGAAATGTGAACTCTGTTTTGGCTTCATAGGTGCTTATTAGTAAAACAAAGGACTTGCCTTGAGAAGCACTTGAGGTCTATGATTCTGATTTAGTATGGGTCTCTTATAATTTGTGAGGCAGTCAAGATGGAGGATCTCCTCGTGGTCTTGAAGGGCGATGAATTCAGTGAAAAATAAGAGAAAAAGCTCCCTAAAAAGCTCCCTTTGCTTCTTTTTTGTGTGTCAGGAGTGACTTGAGAAATTGCAAGTTGCTTCTGGTGTGAGAGAATTGGCCGTCTGCAAGGACGTTGCCCAGGGGATGCCCGGATGATTTGATGTTTTTATCATCCTTGTGGGAGGCTTCTCTCATGTCCCGGTATGAGGAGCTGGAGCTGATAGAAGGAGCTCATCCGCCTCTCCCCGGATTCAAACCTGCGACCTGTCGGTCTTCAGTCCTGCCGGCATAGGAGTTTAATTTAACCCACTGCGCCACCTTTGCTATTACCCTCCCTTCTATTTGAAACTGAGTTACATACTCTGTGTATTTGTCACACATAAATATGATTGTGAAGCCAGGGTGGTGTAGGACACTAGGGTTTGAATCCCTGATTGGCCATAGAAAAATTACAGACTTGGCCTCAGAGGAAGGAAATTGTGGCAAACTTCCTCTGGCGAAATTTTGCCAAGAAAACACCATAATAGGTTCACCTGTGAGTCACTATAAGTTGGAACCAACTTGAAGGTGGCGGCAGCAGCAACAAACGTACATGATATACTGCACATTGAAAAGCAAGCTGTTGAATTAGACACAATTCAGGATATGCCAGCTATGCCAAGTGAGAAAAAGGTTTATACAAGAGTGCAAAATTCTGGAGTGAAACTTCTGGATTGACTGTATTATATGTTTTAGTTTATTGATAGCCTAGTGATGGATCCATTTTCAAATTCAGTTTATGGTCCTGGCTGTTATTTTTTAAAGCCACAAACATTTTAGAACCAGGATGCCTGTTGTCTTGTTATATTTGCCATGGAGTGGAGCAGGGGTCCCCACACTGAGAAAGTATGTCAGGGGGGTATTGTTTGTTATGTGATTGGAACATGATTGTGACCTCCCCAGCAAAAAAACAAAAAAAACCCCACCAGATTGTGGTGGCAAAATTATAGAATCAAAGAGTTGGAAGAGACCTCAAGGGCCATCCAGTCCAACCCCCTGCCAAGAAGCAGGAATATTGCATTCAAATCACCCCTGACAGATGGCCACCCAGCCTCTGTTTAAAAGCTTCCAAAGAAGGAGCCTCCACCACACTCCGGGGCAGAGAGTTCCACTGCTGAACGGCTCTCACAGTCAGGAAGTTCTTCCTCATGTTCAGATGGAATCTCCTTTCCATGATCTCTAGCAAGATACCATAGTCTTAAGAACTGAAACCACTCAGTCCAGTGCTATTCAAAGGAGGGTTTGCCTGCTGTAAGGAAAGTGGTGAAGACCACCTATTGAAACTCATGCTTTCTCCTTTTGTGCAATACTTTCTGGATAACTGTTTCTAGCAGCATGGTACACCCCTACAAAGTACCCACATACTGGTTGTTGTAGGGTTTTTTGGGCTATATGGCCATGTTCTAGAGGCATTCTCTTTTGACGTTTCGCCTGCATCTCTGGCAAGCATCCTCAGAGGTAGTGAGGAACTCTGAGGATGCTTACTGTAGATGCAGGCGAAACGTCAGGAGAGAATGCCTCTAGAACATGCCCATATAGCCCAAAAAAACCTACAACAACCCAGTTATTCCGGCCATGAAAGCCTTCGACAATACATTATACCCACATATGGTTTCTATTAGCTTTTTGTGGTGCTTTGCTCCTAGCAGATTTACAGAGAATGGAAAGAGAATTTGTGTGTGTGTGTGTGTATTAAGACTACTCATTAGAGTGATAAAAATTAAGACTAAGTAACGAATGGGAAAGCTTTGAGCTGCTCACCATATGTTTCTAATATTTCTTATTATGACTAAGCTTCATCTGACAAGATTGTGGCTAGTATTATTCATATAATCGTGCAGCATTTTTCAAACATAGGCCCACATTTTAAAAACATAGGCCTCCTAGTTGAAAGAAGTGGTACCCCAACTCTATCCTGTGCTGATCATTCCTCATGCATTAAATTTTGGGCATATTATTTTAAGAAGGGAAGAAACAAGCTGGAGCAGGTTCAGAGAAGGACAGTAAGGATGTTAAGAGAGATGGAGAACACAACAGAAGCAAAGGTTGAAAGAGCTGCTGGGCATGTTCAGTCTAGTGAAGAAAAGATTGAGTAGTTACAGAATGGACCTCTTTAAATACCCCAAGAGAGGAGGTGGGCAGGCTTGTTATCTGCTACCACAAAGGGTAGGCCAGATCTAATGATTTGGAATGACAGGAGAGTAGATTCTGATTGAATTTAGGACTTTCTTAAGTGAGAGTGGTCTGGCAGTAGACCCAGTTGCCAAGGGAGTGGTGGGATCACCTTTTCTGAATGTCTCCCAAAATACACTAGTCAGCTTCCTACTTCAGGGTGATATTCTGTTGAGCAATGGATTGGGCCCAGGAGCCCATAAGGCCCTTCCAGCTCTATGATTCTAAATGATTACCGTCTTGTCATTCCACCACATCTCTGATATGTGATGGCTTTCTCCCTGGCTACTACATAATGTGGCTTGCTTTTCTAGGACTCTGATTTTAAAAACTGGGTTTATAATGGATTTATAATTGACATTCTTAGGTGGGTGTTGCTTTAATTTGTGTTACAATTGTGCATCCTGCATGAGTGAAAAGCAGCCATGCTTAATATGAATAAATGATATTTTTGAGGAGTTGCGATTTAGGGTGTGCATAAAGCATGTCACCTTAATTTGAAATGAGAAACAACTTCCTAGTCATTTTGGTTCCAAGGAGATAATAGAAAAGAAATGGCTGTCTTCAGTGTGATTACACTTGGAACTGTAATTTGGCATCTTGCAGGGTAGGTAGTATTAGCTAAAGGGTTGTTTGTCAAATGCAATATCTTTGTCTCACCTGCTTGTGCCTGTGACTTAGGTTTGACATCCAATTAGGGCTAGGCAGTTCTTGTATACAAATGGGTTCCATGCTGGCTTCCCAGACTCATCCTAAGTGGAATGTCAGCCTTGCAGATGGCAAAAGAAGGGGAAAGGTAGAAGATGTATGTTGTCTGTGGAGCATTGAGAACCAGCCTTCCTAACAAGATGATCTAGCGCAGTGGTTCTCAACTTGTGGGTCCCCAGGTGTTTTGGCCTACAACTCCCAGAAATCCCAGCCAGTTTACCAGCTGTTAGGATTTCTGGGAGTTGAAGGCCAAAAACATCTGGGGACCCCAGGTTGAGAACCACTGATAGCGCTTCTATGAGGCTTCCAAAAGCGTAGTCACCTTATCAACATGGTGCACATCTCTATACAAGCTGCTTCAGAGAGAAACTTTTTCTTGCCATTGCACCCCAGAATTTCAGCATTTCAGGCCACAGTGACAGGGAGAGAGTCCCATGAATGACCACATGTTGCCCATCTCTGTCATAGAACCATGTTAAGATTTCTAAAAGTCTAAGACAGTAATAGGGAATTTCTAAATGTGAAATCTGAGAGAAGCTTTCATATTCACCTTCATTTGGGACATTAATTGTTGCTGCTTCAGAATTTGTGTCTCAGTCAACAAGAGTCAGTTAGAGTACTCACTCCGTGGGGCTACTAGACCTAATCATGTTGTTTCAGAACTTGTGTGCTACAAGTCATATTCATCCTATAGCTTATTGCATTGCCAGAAAATGTGTTGGTGGATTCACTCAGTCTTGTTCACATTCTCAAAGAGGAGTGGTTTGTGTCGTAACAAACCTTTCACCTCCTCACTTCTATCTGGGGCAGACTTTACATAGATCAGTAGTTCTCCCAGGTGTTTATGGCCTGCTATGATTTCTGGAAGTTGAAGGCCAAAAACATCTGGAGACCACTGACATAGATCTCTTTGCTACCTTGCTTCACAGGTTCTCCTAAGCAGGTGGATTTCTACATAGTTAGCCAGGTTACCTTATGTATCTGTTTCCTTCCTTTCTGTTGCTGGGAAAAGTGATAGAAAAACTCAACAGAGACAATTCTGCCTCAGTACTAGTGGCACCATATTTGTCCAGATTGAGTCTGGATTTGGCCCTTGTTCTCCACTTGTCTGAATTTCACCATGATCCCATCCTTGCTAGATCTACTCTCATACCCCCAAGGGCAAGTCCTTCACCCCAATATAAAAATGTTACAACCAGCATCTTTGAGTTTTCCAGATGTACAAGTCAAAATATGGAATTCTGAAAGCAAGCTCCAAAATATAATCTGACCCTCAAAGTGACAGTTCAGAGCATCTAGCTCATGCATGGCCAAGCTTAGGTTGAAGTTTGCCCATGCCTGAGCTAGAGGTATATAGTGCTTTCTTCTAAACTTGGTCAGGTCTGTCAGTTACACCAGCTGCATGGTGTAGGATCAGCTCAGCGTAAAGCACTCTGCACTCACCTGCCCTTGAGATTTCCAAGGTGTAGATCACTATGGAATGACCCTTGGATTCTAGAACAAAGTTAACTAATGCACTCAATGAAGCTGATAAAAGCAGTCCTGTGTACTAGCTCTGTAACTGTTTAAATCAGCGATTCTCTGTCTTCATTCCTCTAGATGTTTTAGCTTTCAGCTTCCATAATCCCTGAAAATGGGTCATGTTGTCTGAAATGGCTGGAAAACCAAAGACTGAAAAATTGTGATTTAAATAAATAGAATTCCTCTTAAAGTTTTCTTCAAACTTGTATTTATTTTGTGCCTGAGGAGTGCAGGTCATATTGCAAACAGTTGTGCCTGTCTGCTGAGTGTTTGAGCTCCACTTGACAGCCACAGGGAGCAAAGGTTGCTTCAGTTGTGGCAGTGCAATGGCAACTGACAATAGTGCAGTTTTCACAAATCAGGAAAAAAAGGATTGAGGGTTTTTTGTTTTGCTTTTGTTTTTTCGTATGGTGCTACTGACTTAAGAATTCATGACTAAACTTTTTGGGTTCTTTGTGTGATATGATTTGCTCTTTAAGAGGGGCTTAAGTTCCAAACCTCCTTAAGAGTAGCTAAGAGAGCTTGGTATCTTTAGCTTGGAGAAAAGAAGGTTGAGTTGGACATGAGAACCATTCTTAATTATTTGGAAGGATGTCCCATTGGGAAGGGGGAAAGCTTGTTTTTTGCTGCTCAATGACTAGGATGCAGTGGATTCAAACATCGGGGGGGGGGGGGGGGGGGGAGTTTCTGCCTAAACATTAGGAAGAATGTCTTGACAGAGCTCTCAACAGAGGAATATGCAGCCTCAAAGTCAAGTGGATTCGCCTTCTCTGGAGGCTTTTAAACAGAGGCTGGATGACCGTCTGTTGATGGGGCATTGTTTGTGGACTGAATGATCCTTTGGATGTCTTCCAACTTTTGGATTCTATCTATCTATCTATCTATCTATCTATCTATCTATCTATCTATCTATCTATCTATCTATCTATCTATCTATATAAATGCTCTGTGCATAATGAGTTCCTTAAAAACAAAAGAACCAATGAACGAAATCACACCAAATTTGGCAACAAACGTTTCTCAACACAAGGAGTGACCATCACTCAAAAAATTATGATTTTGTCATTTGGGAATTGTAGTTGCTGGGATTTATAGTTTACCTACAATCAAAGAGCATTCTGAACTCCATCAACGATGGAATTGAACCAAACTTGGCACACAGTTCCCATGACTAACAGAAAATACTGGAAGGGTTTGGTGGGCATTGACCTTGAGTTTGGGAGTTGTAGTTCCCCTACATCCAGAGAGCACTGTGGACTCAAACAATGATGGATCTGGACCAAACTTGGCACAAATACTCAACATGCCCAAATATGAACACAGATGGAGTTTGGGGAAAATAGACCTTGACATTTGGGAGTTGTAATCACTGGGATTCACGGTTCATCTACAATCAAAGAGCATTCTGAACCCCACCAACGACAGAATTGGGGCAAACTTCCCATACAGAACCACCATGACCAACAGAAAATACTTAAGGCCATCCAATCCAACTCCCTTCACCAGGGCAAGAAAACATAATCAAAGTACCTCCTGACAAAGAGCCATCCAGCCATAGATAGATATAGAGATAGAGATAGAGATAGATAGATAGATAGATAGATAGATAGATAGATAGATAGATAGATAGATAGATATTATTCGCACACACAGAGATATATTATCACAGATTTGAAAGGGACCCCTAAAGAAGGACAATTGTATGTCACATGTTCCAAAGTAAGCAAACCAGACAATATCCACATCAACACTGACAAAGAAACAGCAAGGAATACTGTTTACCCACAAGCACAAAGAAATTATATATATTAGAAACCAACACTTTCTCGTTACTTTATTTTCCAGATCAACAGACTGGGCCACAGCAACACGTGGCAAGGAACAGCTAGTTACTATTAAATTCTCAATGTAGTGTGTGCTGGGTAAAAGTCATTCTTGTGGTCCCTGTTTTTAGTAGAGCTCTTGCATCCACAAGTTGGTTAATTGTAGTGTGGGGTGTGTTATTTAGTGTATGCCATGAGTCACACTTTGGGATGATGTATATACCATATAATTCTAAAGCTGAGTTAATAAATGGAGGAAAATGTTTTTGTTGATTACGTTAAATCATTTGGAGCCAGAAATGCTGCTAGTTTGGGGCAAATCAGCCAGCCATGCACCAGTTCATCCTTCCCTGTTCTATCTGCTTGCCAGCTGAAGAGCCAGTTGGACTCTTCCCTTCATTCTGCAGGCTTTTAGTGGATTTGGCTTATTCTGTATGAAGAAGTAGCCTCAATTGAGAAAACCCTGAACTATGGCTGATGCAGTTCAGGTTCATGCAGCTGACCTGATAGTACTGGTGAAAGCAGATTTCATGCAAGGATCTTTAGTTAGGATGTGGCGATGTAAAATCAAGTTTTTGTTTACAGCATTTAAAAAACCAATTTGCATTTGAAAGCTGATTAAGCCACCTTCAGCTCTGCTCTTTACAAGAGTTTTGCTGTGTTAGCACATGGGCATGAGTGCTGTGCAACAGAGAATTTTGTCAGCAGCATCTGTTTTTTACCCCTGAATACAAAAGGGGGTATGTAAGACTCACAATAACAACAAAGGCAAATAAGGTATATCTTCAAATAATAGAAAGTGTAGTCCATAGCATGTATGCATCATAAACAAGTTGTATGTTGTTAGGATGTGTGTTGGCATTTCCTAGTGAAATTAGCTAGTTTTGTGTCTGAGAATCAAAGTCATGTAGGAATTTCCTTCTGGGTGGTGTTGTTATGATGTGCTGTCAAGAGGCCCTAGATTGACAGAAACCTTATCAGTTTTGGAGGCAGAATTTAATGTGAAGAGGTTTTCCATTGCTTTCCTATTACGATGAGAATATGGGATTTATCTCAGGTTGTGCAGCGAGTTTCCATGACTCAGAGAGGATATGAACCCTGGTTTCCTTTGCTCCTAGTCCTACACTGAAACTACTGTACTGTGATGGCACTTTCAGGCATCATGCACATGAGTTTCATGTGCATAATTGGGAATTTCTTTTTCTTTTTTTATTAAACCCAGCCATAGCAGCATAGAGCCTGCATGAGAGCTGGTTGGGGAGTTCAATTTCCAGGAGAAGATACATCAATGTAACAGGGATGGTGTTTAGGAGCATTTGGTGATGTGTTGTGCCCTTCTTAGTTAGTATAGCCATAGATCATAATCACAAATCTGCTTCAAATCATGATTTATTATTCTGGTTTGCAGCCATTTTGCAGACTGTTTAATTGTGTGGTTGTAATGCCCAACATTAGTTGGGAGTAATTATCTTTATTTGTTTGACCGTGTTGCTATTGAGTTGAGCCCCAGTATTTATCCAAGGTATTCTCAAAATGCCACGAGTTGTGTATGGGACACATGGTGACTTCACTAGCCATTAAGACAGATTCCAGCTCCTCTCTTCAATCCCAAATCCAGCGTGGTATCTTTCAGGAACATGTGTGAAGGCCCTACTTTCTTTCCCTTCTTATTCTTCAGTTAGGTTATGTATGCCATATTTTTAATACCTTGAAGTGGTGAACAAAATAGAAAAAAATGATATTAATATGCAAGGTTAAATCTAAAACCAGAAGTTAAAATCTGGGCAGGCCAGTCCACTCAGAGCATATAGATAAAGGGATCGGTCATATCATAGTTGTGCCTCTTGGTTATTGCGGAAGTGGAAAGTCATTCCAAAAGTAGCACTCCACAGGTCTCGTTACATCCTCAAAAGGGTCTTTGGATGGATATCGCCTCACCACTAATGTAATCTAATGTAATCTACTAGGTAGCCTGGTCCCAGTTGCTCAAGGCTATTTCTGTTAAGAAAACTCCCCCCAAGGGACTGCAAGCCATTCAGGGAGTAGAATAATAAGGAATAAAAACTATCAAATAATGAGTGTGAGGTTCATAAAGTCATCTTTTTGTTTGTCAGTTTTGTTTGTGTGTATGTGTTTTGTGTGTGTATTCTATCTTCAGTAGGTATTTAGTTGTAGATTATAATGGTAGATTGAATGTAGTCGTGCATTTCTTAGCATTATATATCCCCAAAATTTGTTTCTTGTACTATCATTGCTGTTCTATTGTGTATTTTTATTATTGAATAAAAACACTTATTATAAACCTGAATATAATTTATTGAATGGAAATGAAAACCTGTTGGTCCCTGGATGGTTAACTGCATTTTTTCTTTTTCTTTTGGCCTCTCTAGGTTAACCTGGCAAGTCACAGAGATGTCCCTTCACAACACGAGAGCTTCAGCTCTCCTTGCCTGGGTAAAGTATCCCTTCTTGATTCTTGATCAGCAACAGAAATGTGATAACTGTTTGAGTAGTGGGCATTTCTTCTTCGCCGTACATTGGTGTTATGACAATTCAGCGTCCTCCATATGCAGGAGGGGACATTTGCAAGGAAACTTAATTGTTTTCATTGATAATGTGGGGAACTGTGAAATGAAAGATGAAAGGAATTACAGAATGCAGATATCTACTGTTTTTATGCATTAAAAACAACCACATTTGTGTTGGTGGTAAACTTAGAAAGTTGTGCAAATGTTCTTTGGCAAATTTTGGCAAAGTTAATTTGCTTGGTGGCCTTAGGATGATCAGGGAAAAGGGGCCTACAGCGTGCCATAAATCCCAGACAAGTCAGACTGTGCTGTAGGTCCCTGGTCCTAAACCCCAAAGTCCTCCGAGGGTCACAAGTTGCCTCTGAGTGCAGCCTAGAAGCAGAGGAGGAGGCAGGACAAGATAGTTGGTTGCCATGAGTAGTATGGCAGCTATGGTCCAGACACACTTCCATTCCTGAATTATCTTCAAAGGTACCCCTGCTTGGAACATCTACTACAATCTTTTAAAGTTAAATTTCTCACAATCTAAGCTGTCTGAGATATTCTTAGTCTTAGGCTCTGTCTCCTTTGCCTCCTTTTCAAAACCACTGTCTTCCTGTGGCTGCTAAGAGTAGAGAACAGTATACTTCAATATGAACAAGTTTTAAAACAACCTCAAACACAAATAATTTCAAGTAAGTACTTTAAAGTGAGATAGTAATCATCAAACCTTTTCTGTTAAAAGCTGGAGTGAAATGGTGTGTTTTTAAAGTTGTGGGGGCAGTTGCAGATGGAGCCTGCTGTTTATCTGGCAGGAAGGCATCCTATGGAGTGGGAGCCCTCCCCTTCCCAAGCCCAGGCCAAAGCCGCCTCTTTCTTTCAAGGCTGTGCTTGCATATAGCCAAGCCAAACCTTCGTCTCTCTGGTTAGGAGCCAAAGAGCGGGTGGCACAGGCATGTCTGGGTTTGCTGTGGCTGGAGTCCCGCCTTCCCGACAGAGGAAGGGAGCATGGGCATGCCCCCTGTCCCTTGCTGGCTCTGCACTGGAAAGGAATGAGCAGAACAACTCTTGCTTAGCCTTCTTTTGCGTTTCAGAAAGGCCTGTAGGGCAGAGGCATGTCTTGGCAGTGATGTTTTTTGGTTGGCAGTCAGGACTACTAAAATTTGCTACCTGAACTTGAGCCTCACAGAAGTAGTTGCCATTCCTCCTCACACAGTCACATATTGGGGTGACGGGAAGACATGGAGAGCCACATATCTCAGTTGGGAGCATTGATGCATTCTGTATAATTGATATAATTGTGCAAATACAACCAAAATTGTGCAAATACCTCACAACTGAAATCTCTCCCTTCTTTTAAAAGATCGACAGTCAGGTATGAATTCTGATTAATTCAGGCATTACATGCAGTTGCATGGGGACTGTAGTAGGGCTTCTTCCTTGCAGCCTTAAAGAGTGCCTCACAGGCTCATGCTTAAAACAAAGTTTAGCCTGAAAGTTCAGGCATGTTTAGCCTGAAGAAGAGAAGGCTGAGAGGAGATATGATAGCCATGTATAAATATGTGAGAGGGAGGAGGGAGCAAGCTTGTTTTCTGCTTCCTTGGAGACTAGGACGCAATGGAACAATGGCTTCAAACTACAAGAGAGGAGATTCCATCTGAACATGAGGAAGAACTTCCTGACTGTGAGAGCCGTTCAGCAGTGGAACTCTCTGCCCCGGAGTGTGGTGGAGGCTCCTTCTTTGGAAGCTTTTAAACAGGGGCTGGATGGCCATCTGTCGGGGGTGATTTGAATGCAATATTCCTGCTTCTTGGCAGAATGGGGTTGGACTGGATGATGGCCCAGGAGGTCTCTTCCAACTCTTTCATTCAATGATTCTATGATTCTAAAGTCATTGTCACAGGTAGGCTGTAAGTAACATTCTCCCATGTAATTATGTTAATAACCTGCCTCTGTCGACCTGCTCCTCTGCTTAAGTATTAAGCTGATTAAAACTAAATTACACAGGGCCTGCTGTTTAGCGTCTCTTGTGTGTGCGACAATATTGAGATCAGAGCAGGCTGGGGAAACCATGGAAAATGTTTTATCTTGGTATGTGCAGCTGGACTGGAAAGGAGATTTGGGCTACCTCTGGAAGAGGGCCTTCCTGACCTGATCCTGTGATCAGACCCACTTTTTCGAAAAACACCACAAGCATCTATGAAATGATATTGCCCTCCCCTATAAAGCCTTGTGTGGCTCAGGTGCAAGTTAAATGAACCTGCCTCTGTTTGAAATTCTGCCTTGGAGGCACTTCCACCAGCCTCCCAGAGACCTCTGAAGGGAATACTGGGAGGAGGGTCTTCTGGGTTGCTGACTCAGGGCTCTCAAACAACATCTTGGAAGAGTGTACACTGGTGCCTTCCTTACCATCTTTCTGTAGACACGTAAAAAAAACTTCACTTCTGACAGGCTGCGGTTTGAAGGTTTCTCAAGCGGAAAGGGAATTTCATAATGGACTATGTCAGGGGTCCTCAAACTTTGTAAACAGAGGGCCAGGTCACAGTCCCTCAAACTGTTGGAGGGACGGATTATAATTTGGAAAAAAAAACATGAATGAATTCATATGCACACTGCACATATCTTACTTGTAGTGCAAAACACACTTAAAAACAATACAATAATTAAAAGGAAGAACCATCTTAACAAATGTAAACTTATTAGTATTTCAATGGGAAGTGTGGGCCTGCTTTTGGCTGATGAGATAGGATTGTTGTTGTTGTGTTCTTTCAAGTCGTTTCAGACTTAGGTTGACCCTGAGTGAGGGCCGGGTAAATGACCTTGGAGGGCCGTATCCGGCCCCTGGGCCTGAGTTTGAGGACCCCTGGAATATGTCATCCATTGGTAGTTTTTTTAATGGTTATTTTAGCTAGTTTTCGTTTTATTGACTGTTTAATCATTGCACTGTGTAAATTTTGGCTGTACTTGTTTTAATTTTTTCAAGCTGCCTTGAATCCTGAACTGACAAAAAGGTGGGATATAATTATTATAACAGCAGAAGCAATAGGAGCAGCAAAAGCACATGTGCCATGTGTTTCATTGGTGCCCATCCCAGGATGCAGCTTCTTTTAGCTTTGAATAAAAGTCCTGGCTTCCAGTAAGTGAGTCGTGGAAGTAGGATTCTGTCACAGGTGCCTGATTTCAGTGCTGGGCAGCTTTTAGAACTGAAACCTTAGCAAAGGGGAAATATGCAAATCCTGTCGTATCCTTCATCAATAAGTCTGTCTTGCTCATAGTGTGTGTAGCTTTGTTTTGGGCTCTGCCATGGAACTGAGGTTTGGATTTCTGCCCTGTGGATGAAAAGTCGTTTTTTGTTCTGGGTTGGCTTGGAAATCTGAGCACATGATTGAGCACAGGAAGCATTGGCATCCACTGCTGTGCCTGTGTGCTGAAGCAGTGGTTCCTGGCAAAAGAGGCTGAGTTCTTCCATTCCAAGTCGCCTTCCAAAGACCCCACCCCCAGATTTCAATGTATTGTTTTGGTACAGATTTCTACAAGAAACATCTATGACCAGCTAATATAACAAGGGGGGGCATTTATTTCTAGTCTGGTCTCTTTTAAAGTTCATTTTTTTTATAAGTATACACTGTGAAGTATAGTGTCTCAGGGCTGGGAATTTGGATATGTACCATCAGCAATGGAGGGAAATTTGGTGGATTTATGTGTCTTGGAAACTGAGGAAAGAAGCTAGATGCTTTTCATAAAATATGGGTACCAAATGACATCTTTGCTTGAAGGCAAAGAAGAGTCAACAGTTAATGGGCATTTAACATAGACTCCAAGCCAGTAGACTCTGTGACAGCCTTGGTTTCTGGCCACTTCTGACCTATAGCATCATAACAATGGCTCAGTATAGATTTATGCCAGAAATGCCAGTATTGCCATCTCGAGGGCACTCAAGGATGACTGTATGACTTAATAGAGAAGGAGAGGAGAAGAGCAAAACATAGGGAGAATGCTGTCATAAGGGTACTTTGCTCCTAAGTGAGGGTTGAAATGTATGCCCCATCCCAATTCCTGCAAGGTTGAGTAGTGCACTGCTGCTTTTTTATACATATTTGGAAGAATTTCTGAGCCACAGTAAATGAAAACACCATTTCACTCATATTGACTATAATAGAGAGAAAATGTAAATTTTCTCTAGGCAGCCATGGGGAATGAGAATTGACTGTTCATTAGAGCCATGTTATATCTTTGAGCTTGTCATAAAGACAGCAAGCTTGGTGTTAGTTCCTTTGTGGGGCTTGGGAGATAAGTTGACCCAGGTAGTGGGCATTAAAAACCACCTAGCAGATAGACCGAGTGCTGTCCAGCCTGACATTTTATGCCTATAGCGGCCGCTGTTATACTCAGGGCAGGACAAGAAGACAGTGCCCTTCTTTCACTTTTGTTGCTCAGCCACTGATCCAGAAAAAGGATGTACTTCTGATTATTATTCTTGGCCACATGAGAGGACAGATTTAACCAGCCTTCTCCCTACTGAGAGAATGTATTTGAAAACCAAGCAGTTTTCAGAGATATTCTTGTAGGAAGGAGAAAGTCTTCACCACTGATGCCCCATTTTCCTGTGTCTCGTACATAGCTATGTAGTCCTTATGAACCATCTAGGAATTTAAGATTGTCTGAGGAGGCCCTGCTCTCAATCCCACCTTCCTTGCAAGCGTGTCTGGCAGGGAGGAGAGACAGGGCCTTCTCAGTGGTGGCCCCTTGGCTGTGGAACTTCCTTCCTAGGGATATTAGATTGGCCCCTTCCCTCCTGACCTTCAGAAAGAGAGTAAATCTTTGCTCTTTGAACAAGTGTTTGGAAATGCAGCGTAATAAATAGTTATGAAATAGAAATAATGAACACAGAATGATTAGATGATGCTGCTGGACAATGATTTTAACAGGATGACACTGGAGATGATATGTTTTTAATAGTTTTAATGATTTATATGTTTTTTATAATATTAGGTTAAATGTTTTAAATTATACTTTATGAATGTATGGCATCAAATTCTGCCAATTTCTGTAAGCCGCCTTGAGTCACCGTAAGGCTGAGAAAGGCAGTCTACAAATGCCTTAAATAAATGTAGTTGCTATGTTGTGAGAGATTGTGCATCTGTGTGGTGATCCTCAGCTGTTCCCCCACTGCCCACATTCAGTGCCTGGATGAATGCAGGGGGCAGTCCAGGATTGTTGTAAATGTGTGTTCTTGTCATGCACCAGGTTTCAGAACATATCCAGATGACAATCCTTAACTGCTTTCTCTTCTCCAGCTCACTACGTCCTGTGAGTGAGTAGGAGATGGGAAGGAACAGGTTTAGATTCATACTTAGTACAAAAAGGGGTCTTTGATGCTCAGGAAGTTCCTTTTAGTTTTTTGTTTTTTTTAACTTTGACACCTTGAAGTAGTGACATTCTGCTTTTGGCCCTGGATAGACCTACCCTCCGTGGCATAATATCCAAGAAGAATTGCATCAGGGAGTGCAAATTTAAACGTTTCAAAACATTGCATTTGGTTACCCTTGGGCTGTGTCATAGGCTGATCTGGCCGGGGTGGTCCATGCTTTGGTCACCTCTAGATTGGACTACTCTACGTGGGGCTGCCCTTGAAAACGGCTCGGAAATTTCAACTGGTCCAACGGGCAGCGGCCAGGATGTTAACTGGTGCTCCTTACAGAGAGAGGTCAACCCTCCTGTTCAAGGAGCTCCACTGGCTGCCATTTATTTTCCGAGCCCAATTTAAGGTGCAGGTGCTTACTTACAAAGCCCTGAACGGTTTGGGACCATCCTGCCTGCGTGACCGCATCTCCGTTTATGAACCCACACACTCACTTCGTTCATCCGGAGAGGCCCTGCTCATGAGTCCGCCTGCATCACAGGCGCATCTGGTGGGGACACGAGACAGGGCCTTCTCTGTGGTGGCCCCCCAACTCTGGAACACCCTCCCCAAAGATCTTAGACAGGCCCCTACGTTGGCAGTCTTCAGAAAGAACTTGAAGACTTGGCTGTTCCGATGTGCCTTCCCAGAATAGGAAATCTCCAATAACAAGTCCCAGAAACACTTTATTAGAATTAGATTGCTGGCACACTGCACTTACCCTATAATCCTTATATATCACCTGTCACATCAGCACTTTTAATCTGTACCCATTACTCTGGGCCAGCCCAGTTTTATTGTGTCCCGGTGTATTGTTTATTGCTGTTGTTTTAATATTGCTTTAACTATTTAATTTGCTTTAAGTTGTGTATTGTTATGTTATGTTTTGAGGTCTTGGCCTTTGTAAGCCGCATCGAGTCCTTTGGGAGATGCTAGAAGGGTACAAATAAAGACAATAATAATAATAATAATAATAATAATAATAATAATAGCCTTCCTCACCTGGTGCTTTCTGGGTATATTCATTGCCCTGCATCTGCTGTGGATGTGAGCTAGTCCAATATACCCAGAAAGCACCAGGTAAGGAAGGGAATGTTAATAAGGTCAGATTTGGTGACTTGGTCACTGTCATTTGTCACTGAGCTTCATAGGGGAGCAGGAAGATGGATGAGCATCCTTTTAGTCTCAAGCACTGGAGACAAAAGAAAGCCATTTACTCTTTTGTACATTGTGTCCTGCTAATTTCCTGTGTGTTTTCCCAGTGGAGAATTCCACCTAGGACACGTAAGGACAAGCACTGTAAACAAGAATAACACCTTGCTACACATTTCAGATTTGGCATATTAGCAGCATAAAAGTGGAATGCTACTCTCTGACATGGTTGATCTCTCTTCCAGGTGAACAGCCTGAAGCTGGGTGAAAGCCTGAGTTCGTTGTCTCAGCTCCAGGACTGTAGTGTCTTCATCAAGATCATCAACAAAATGTAAGAAGCGCCGAGCCTTTCCTGCCTCCTTTCCTTCAATTTGTGTCCACTGTGCAAACTTTCATTTTGATTTGGTTTTGTTTTTAAATGTAAAAGTGAGGCAGATGAATACTACATCATGCAAAAAAACAAAACAAAATCTCAGATAAATATGTACCATGTATTGTTGAAGACTTTCATGGCTGGAATCACTGGGTTATTGTATCTATTTATTTGGGGTGCTTCTACCCCGCCCTTCTCAACCCCCTAGGGGGGACTCAGGGCGGCTTACAAAAGGCACAATTCGATGCCCGACAATTCACAAAAATACAATATACAAAATTACAATATAACGTCAACAATTATAACTAATTAAAACAATCAAACAATACAGTCGCAGCAATAAAATCATATTGTGGTCAATGTTCACCAATTCATAAATCCATAAACCTAATCTTCCCGGGGAGCACATTCCACAGGCGAGGGGCAACCACCGAGAAGGCCCTGTCCCTCGTCCCCACCAGTCTCACTTGTGATAAAGGTTTTTCGGGCTACGTGGCCATGTTCTAGAAGCATTCACTCCTGACGTTTCACCTGCATCTATGTCAGGCATCCTCAGAGCTAATCACCTTTCAACAAAGGATTCCCCCAGGCAGTAACAAGCCACACCTAAAAACTGTCAGGGCATCAAATGCTGATCAAGGTGGCCAATTGAAACACCTAGCTGCAATAGACAAGAGTTCTTTCTCCCACCGTGGACATTCCACAGATATATAAACCCAATTTTCCTAGGTTCCTATGAAAATAAGATAATAAAATAAGATAATAAAAATTCAGGAGATAATAAAAATGCTCCTGAATCCTTTTATACTGCATTCTAATATAGTGATCCTTTATTTGATAGCAATTATTTTTGGCTGAAAGTCTTTTTTGTATCTCATGTCTATCATTATTTCTTATATGTATATCTATTTTAGTTGAGTTGAAATTGTAGAGAAGAGGAAGCTATCTTTAGCCATCCCTTCCTTACTTGCCTTCCATCTGATTTTGAGCTCAGATTAACAAATTAGCCAAACAAAGAGCCAGATCAGGTACAGTGGTGCGGAAGGCCTCTTTAATTATCTAGGTTTTGTAAACATGTTTGGATGAGGAGATTTAAAACACATATGCCCTATTTTCTGCACTTGATCTAAAAGCTCCAAGACAAAAAAGATAGTAGGGAGCAGCCATAATACTGTATATACTTGAGCATAAGCCTAGTTTTTCAGCCTGTTTTTTAGACTGAAAAAATCTCCTTTGGCTTATACTCGAGTCAAGGTTGTTTATTATTTTACTCTGTTATTAGTATTATTTTTATTACATTTATCATTTTGCTCTATTATTATTACATTTATTATTTTACTCTATTGTTATTCTTATTATTATATTTCAATTATTGTACTCTATTATATTTATTATTTTACTCACTTTATTATGTAAGCACATTTACATCGAAGAAGTTAAAATAATGGTTTAATCAGAGTTGGACCGCCTTATCTTAAATTATAGTTTTATGTAATTATTCTAAAACATTTAACCTACTGATGATGATAATAATAATAATAATAATAATAATAATAATAATAATAATCTTTATTTGTACCCCACTACCATCTCCCCAAGGGACTCGGTGCGGCTTACATGAGGCCAAGCCCGAAGTACATCAAACAAACATCAATAACACAACATTAATAAACAATCAATAAAATACAAATCATATAAATCACATAACAAAAACAACAATCAATAATGACATATTAAAAATGGCCGGGCCAAATGTAATAGATTAAAATTGAAAATATGCTGACGTGAACAGGTAAAATGTAACTGGGATAGCATTTTTCAGAGAGAAACAAAGGAACGCAATCCATCCTAAGTCAGTATTAAAGTGCATTATGAGGGCATATTGCTGAGAGTTCTCCTTATTCTGGGAAGGCACACTGGAACAACCACGTTTTCAAGCTCCTCCTAAAGACTGCCAACATTGGGGCATGTCTAATGTCCCTGGGAAGTGAATTCCAGAGTTGAGGGGCCACTACCGAAAAGGCCCTCTGATGCCTTAATTAATGTAAATGTATTGGTATCTATTTTTATTTTGAAATTTACTAGTAGCTGCTGCAATTCCCACCCTCTGCTTATACTCAAATCAATGCATTTCCCCAGTTTTTTGTGGTAACATTAGATGCCTTGGCTTATATTCGGGCCAGCTTATACTAGAGTATATATGGTAGTTTGATGCAAGAGAAGCAGCCAAGGATACTGGGGTTATTTAAAGGATCACATATTTATATTGGGGGCAGTGCTTTAAATGTGTATACTTCCTGATATATTTCAGAAATCAATGGCAAATGGTATCTCTGCAGTAGGAGAGGACTCTGCAGGCTTCAACTTCCAAGGGAGATATTGTATTGTTTTTAGTGTTATTAGCTGCTTTGAGTCTCTTTCTAGAGAGCAAGTGGAATGGAGAAACATTCTCTATGATCTGTTCAGGGCTTGTAGGGTGGAAAAGTTGGTTAGGGTGGTCCTTGATTTAAGGTGGCCTCTCCCTGATTTTACAGTTTCCCAGGGGCCAAATCCCTTCCAGGAATGTCGGGTCCCGGCTTCTTGGTAGGTTTGCTGTATGCAACGGTGGGGTGGCCTGCCTTTGCTGAGCTGCCTTGAGCTGAAAACAGGGAAACAGGGATGTGTAGTTTACCTGCTTAGCAGCTAAAAAATATCATGGTCTCAGCTAGGTCAGTTTCTGAAACTGTCAGGAGTTTCCAAAGGGGTGTGGTAGCACTGCAATTATTAATAACTAGCTGTCCCCTGCCACGCGTTGCTGTGGCCCAGTCTGTGTGTATGTGTTTTGTGTCTGTATATATGTGTATATATGTGTGTTTGTGTATATATGTGTGTATGTTTTTGCGCATGTGTAGTAATGTATTTTTTGGCCTTTTAAGTCTCTTCCACTCTGTGTAAGACTGTAGGATCTATATAGCAATATTAAATGACCACTCACAAGCCAGCTTTGCTTTGAAATGGATATATTGCTTGTATCTCTGCAGCAAAGAAAGACACTACTGACTTTTTCCCACCACCACTTCCTTTTATACACCTTTCCTGCCCAACTCCCCCCTCTTTTTCAGTGTTTTTATGAGTGATGTGTTTTTCAGTGTTTTTATGAGTGATGGTCACTCATTGGTGACCATCACTAAGTGTATTGTGTCCAAATTTGGTGTCAATTCATCCAGTGGTTTTTGAGTTATGTTAATCCCACAAACGAACATTACATTCCTATTTATATAGACCAGCTGTCCCCTGCCACATATTGCTGTGGCCCAGTCTGTGTATATGTGTTTTTTGTGTGTATATATTTGTGCTAATGTGTGTTTGTTTATATGTGTGTGGTTTTGCACATGCATTGTAATGTATTTTTTGTTTTCTGGCTTTTTAAGTCTCTTCTGCTGTGTTTTTCAGTGTTTTTATGAGTGAAGGACATCCATTGGGTTGTTAGGTGTATTGTGTCCAAATTTGGTGTCAATTCGCCCAGTGGTTTTTGAGTTATGTTAATCCCACAAACGAACATTACATTTTTATTTATATAAACTAGCTGTACCCGCCACGCGTTGCGGTGGCCAACCTTCCCTCTTTCTCTCCTTCTTTCCCTCCTTCCTTCACTCCCTCTTTCCTTCTTCCTTCCCGTCTTTCCTTCTCTCTTCTCCTTCTCTATCTCTTTCCTTCCTTCCCTCCTTTTTCTTTCTCCTTCTCTTCTCTCTTTTCTCTCTTTCCTTCTTCCCCCTTTCTCTTTTCCCCCTTCTTCCTTCCTTCTTTCCTTCCTTCTTTCTCCTTTTTCCTTCCTCCCCTTTTTCTTTCCCTCCTCTTTCTCTCCTTCTTCCTTCTCTACCTCTTTCTTCTTCTTCTCTCTTTGCTTCCATTCTTCCTTCTTCCCTTTCCTTCTTTCCTTTCCTTCCTCTTTCTTTTCTTTCTTTCTTTTTTTCTCCGCTTCCCTCCCTCTTTATTTCCTTTTTTCTGCATTGTCATTTAGCTTTTCGTCATTTAGCTTTTTGGGGCTTTTAAAGTCCCCTCTGCTGTGTTTTTCAGTGTTTTTATGAGCGAAGGATATATAGATGGTGTCTTGTGTCCAAATTTGGTGTCAATTCCTCCAGTGGTTTTTGAGTTCTGTTAATCCTACAAACTAACATTACATTTTTATTTATATAGACTAGTCCCCTGCCACGCGTTGCTGTGGCCCACATGGGGGTTCTGTGTGGGAGGTTTGGCCCAATTCTATCGTTGGTGGGGTTCAGAATGCTCTGTGATTGTAGGTGAACTATAAATCCCAGCAACTACAACTCCCAAATGACAAAATCATTTTTTTTGAGTGAAGGACATACATTGGGTTGTTAGGTGTCTTGTGTCCAAATTTGGTGTCAGTTCATCCAGTGGTTTTTGAGTTTTTTTAATCCCACAAACAACCATTACATTTTTATTTATATAGATTGTTCTTGTGATATCTCAGAAGACTAATAAAGATATTACATAGTTTTATATTGTTTCTCTGTTACAGGATATATCATAAATCATGGCAATTGTTTTAGGTCAGGACTTTTGTGAAGTGACGGGGGCCTAGTCTGTGAAAGCTCCTGCTCTAAGAAATGTATTGGTTCTTGAGATGTCAACCGGGCTCTTTCCTGGGAGCCTTTGAGGAAGGGGCCCAGGGGCCATTCCAGGCCAGCATTTGGAAATAGGTGTGGCTGCTGGAGGCCAATTCCTGGCCTTCACTCAGTTATTGGCTCTTGTGCAACGGTTGACTTGGCAGGCATTGAGGATGACTCTGGCAACAAAGTAAACAGAACCATCTTCACCAAGGAAGGGATTTCTTTCTTCGTTTGTATTTTTTTAAATTATACTATAGCAACCTTCCCCACTCACCCAAAAAATCCCAAACCAGTATCCGCAAACAACAAACCAGTAACATAACAACAACAAAAACACCCAAGAAAGCAACAAATACTATGACGTTACATGTGTATACTTGGTGTACAGTTCTTTATAATTTACTAATCCTTTCCTTTTTCAAATCCTGTTAATTTGCTAGCTGTCATTCTTACTACAGATATATCTATTTCAAAACATAGCTTGCCAAATATGAATAACTTGGCTTGGTCGTCCTATTATTTCTGTATTTACATTCACATACTGAATAAATGGATGCCATATTATGTCGTCCATCCTGTTTTCCCGTATTAATTTAACAGTGAATGGTAACTTTTCCATTACAACTGCCTGCCAGACTCTACGTAACTATTTGATCATCATGCACAAGCCTTTTGCTGTTTTCCAGCAAAATATAATTTCTTGTCTTGCTGCCATCAATAGCATATTTATGAGCTCTTTCTTTTTAAATTCTTCATAATCATTTGTAAAGTTTGAAAATGACAACTTCACAAGGCCGTTTTCTTTTCTACCCTGTGTATAATGAATTAAATCGTATCCAACCAAAACTTCTTAAATTTGTATGAAATCTACATATGATATAGCACATTTAATGTATCATAACAGATTGAATCTGAAACTTTTCTTCAGTTAACTCACTATAAAGTTGTATCAAGAGCCAGCATGGTGTAGTGACTTGAATGTTGATGTATAAAACTCCAGGAGATCAGATTTAATATACCAGCCATGGTAGTTTCATGCCAAGCAAGTTAAACACTTTATATTTTATGTTTCTAAAGTAACTGAGTGAGTTTTGATCTGTATGGGGTGGACATTAAAATTTATGCTTTAATGTTTGCATATCTATATTATTTATATTTGATTCTTAGCCTCTTACTAAGTTCTCGTTAGGAATGAGTGTCTTTATTGAATTGAATTGTTTGTTTGCCTTTCCAGCCATGGCACCGAAGAGGAACAGACCATTTTGCAGCAAAATATGCCAGACCGGGTTGCCTATGTTGTCAGCTTTCTTGAAAGTAGGTTTTCCCGCTATTTTTTTCTTATCTATTCTAAAATTCTCGTCAAGCAGAAATCTATTGTCCACATCATGGGAAGGTGTTCAGTGGATAAAGCAGACGCATGCTATGCCTCACACAATATCCCAATGAGCAGATAAAAAGATAAAGGCCATATAGATGGAGTGCAATATGAAGTTATCCCTTCGTAATATAAATAGCTGCCCTCTTTACCATTTTTTTTATTCAGTACTCAATACACAACCTACAGTTATTGTGGGAAAGCTGGGAGGTGGTTTTTGCTTGTTCTGGGCACTTCAGAATTGTCATCTAAACCTTCTCGCACATGTTGTGAGAGAAATCAAAAACCTGTTTTCTTTTACCTCCACATCTTCTTCCAGAAAGCTGCAAACACAAATCAGCCGCGCAGAACCTGGTGTCGGAGGAGAAGCTTCTGGCAGCTGATGAGCTGGAACTAGCCAAGGTATTGGCGTGGACTCAGTGCCTGCTATTCTTTCAGGGCTAACGCTTCCTCAAAAGGGTGGGTCAGAAAGGTATACTTACAAATGTGTTCTTCAAGTACAGAATTGTGTATTAGAAGAACAGCAATTCCTGGGTTTTAGCAGCCGGGGAATGCTGAAAAGGGAGCACCCATCTATTCTTGATGCTGAAGTATTCATTTTACCTGGCTTAATATCACTCTATGGCTTTAATTCACAGTGGGAGGTGCCCCCCCCCCTCCCCATAATGACTTCCCTTTGCTTCTCTGCAGGTAGTGATGTTGCTGCTCTATTATGCTTCTATGGGTGACAAAATTCCAAGAGAGTGGACAACGGTTGAGTATGATCTCCAGGTAACTCAAGCCTTCTGCTTACAGCCACAGATAGCTCCCTATGGCTATGCGGTTTGCTTGACCTCTGTAGGCACCTCCCCTCTTTTTTAAAGAATGCCTTTTGGGTGCCTGGTGAACTTTTCTCTTTTGGATCTCCTCAACAACAGAATCCTTGTAGTAGTGGTTGGAGAAAACACTGTAGACCAAAAACGGCACCCCGCTACCTAGAGTGAGGGATGCAGGAATCAGACAGTACTATTGAGTTGACCTTGTCTTATATTTATTGCACATGAGAAGTGAGTTGATGTCCATGAAAGGCTCATGCTAAGATGAAACAGTCAGAAAGAAGCTGCAGGATTTCTCCATCCTCTCTTATATCTGGAGATGGCCACAGTATTTTGGCACAAGAGGAAGAAAATCCCACAAGTAGTCTTTTCTTTCTCTGGCAGTACAAATCCATGATCATGGAGAATAAAATCTTCTGGGGAGGCTCTGCTCTCGGTCCTGCCTCTGTCGCAAGTCTGGTTGGCGGGGACGAGAGACAGGGCCTTCTTAGTGGTGGCTCCTTGGCTCTGAAACTCCCTCCCCAGTGAGATTAGATTAGTGCCCTCCCTCCTGACCTTTAGAAAGAGAACAAAGACATGGTAGTGGGATCAAGCCTTTGGCTAGTAAAATTAATAATTAAGGAACACGTGCAATGACTATCGGAATGACTATGGTGTACGCTTTTTTTGGATTATGTGATTTTAATATTTATACTAGGATGATTTTAATGCTTTGTCTGAATGTTTAAATTTTGTTTATGTCTTATGATAATTGGTTTTAATTCATAATATATTGTAAATTGCCTCGAGTCCCCCCAGGAATGAGAAAGGCAGTATATAAATACACTAACTGTACCCGCCACGCGTTGCTGTGGCCAACCTTCCCTCTTTCTCTCCTTTCCCTTCTTCCTTCATTCCCTCTTTCCTTTCTTCTTCTCCTGTCTCTTTTCTTCCTTCTCTCTTTCCTTCCCTCCCTCTTTCTCTACATCTTCCCCTTCCTTCGCTCCCTCTTTCCTTCCTTCTTTCCCTTTTTTCTTTCCTTCTCTCCTTCCTTCCTTCTCTAACTTTCTTTCCTTCCCCCTTTTTCTTTCCCTCCCTCTTTCTCTCCTTTCTTCCTTCTCTACCTCTTTCCTTCCTTCTCCTTCCTTCTTTCTTTCCCTCCCTCTTTCTTTTTCTTTCCCTCCCTTTCTTTCTTTCTTTCTTTCTCTCTCTCTCTCTCTCTCCTCTTCCCTCCCTCTTTCTTCCCTTTTTTCTGTATTGTCATTTAGTTTTTCGTTATTTAGCTTTTGGGGGCTTTTAAAGTACCTTCTGCTGTGTTTTTCAGTGTTTTTACGAGTGGGTTGTTAGGTGTCTTGTGTCCAAATTTGGTGTCAATTCCCCCAGTGATTTTTGAGTTCTGTTAATCCCACAAACAAACATTACATTTTTATTTATATAGATTTAATAAATAATGATAAAAATAATGGTGATGGAGCAATTAAGTAACCATTATTTTACCATTTTGTGATTCTTGAAATGTGCAACCCAGGATTGTCTCATCTGTCTGTATAATTAAAGGTTTTGGTTGAAGATATAGACAAGTTTCCAAAGTGGTCACACATTCATTGTCCTGTCCAAGGGGTGGGAGGGGTGGCTTGGCTTGTTTCAGCACTGCAAGCTTCCCCTGGAAGAACATATGCTGCTCTAGGGCACAGGGGCTAATTTGTCATCTGTCTCCTCCCCCACCCCCCCTTTCCCCCAATCAGACGGAGATGGCCAAGTTTCTCAATTTCATGCTGTACAATGAAGATTGCCTGGGTGAGAACCTGGAGATCTTTCTCCAAAAGAAAAGTAAGTGCCGGGTGAGCATGCATGAATCAATTGCAGGGGGGCACTGGTGAGCCTGTATCCGTGGCCCGATCTTCTTAGGTTTGAGTGGTTTGCCCTCCCAGCTGCCTCCTTGCAGGTTTGTTGGGACATGCTTTATGAGTGCCAAAATGTGTTTCCCCCCATGGCACCCATGGATCTCTAGTTCATGAGTTGGTGAGCCCTTGATTTCCTGTGTTCTGGCCTCGGAAGCTGAAAAACTATTGAGGAAAAATGTTTAGTCAAGAATTGTCTTGTCTGCTGAGGAGCAAGTCTTCTAAAAGAGGTCAAGGAGGGTTTCACAAGGAGCTTTGTCACATTGCTGTCTATCAAGAGCTACTCTTCCAATAAAATTGGATTTTGGTGTAGTATTAGTGTAAGGGTTAAACCGCTGAGCTGCTGAACTTGCTGACCAAAAGGTTGGCAGTTCAAATCCAGAGAGCGGGGTGAGTTCCTGCTATTTGGCCCAGCTTCTGCCAACCTAGCAGTTTGAAAACGTGCAAATGTGAGAAGATCAATAGGTACGGCTCCGGCAGGAAGGTAATGGCGCTCCATGCAGTCATGTTGGCAACATGACCTTGGAGGTGTCTGTGAACAACACTGACTCATCGGCTTAGAAATGGAATTAAGCGCCACTCCCCAGAGTCGGACACGACTAGACTTAATGTCAGGGGAAACCTTTACCTCATTAGTGTAAGAGGAGACATGGAAGTGGAAGAAGCTGATAACTGGACATGCTTATAGAGAATAGATAAACTGAGTAGGAGCTGAAAGACCAGAAATAAAGGGGTGTTTAGCCTGAAGAAGAGAAGGTTGAGAGGAGATATGATAGCCATGTATAAATATGTGAGAGGAAGCCACAGGGAGGAGGGAGCAAGCTTGTTTTCTGCTCCCCTGGAGACTAGGACGCGAAACAATGGCTTCAAACTACAAGAAAGGAGATTCCATCTGAACATGAGGAAGAACTTCCTGACTGTGAGAGCCGTTCAGCAGTGGAACTCTCTGCCCCGGAGTGGTGGAGGCTCCTTCTTTGGAAGCTTTTAAACAGAGGCTGGATGGCCATCTGTCAGGGGTGATTTGAATGCAATATTCCTGCTTCTTGGCAGAGAGTTCCACTGCTGAACGGCTCTCACAGTCAGGAAGTTCTTCCTCATGTTCAGGTGGAATCCCCTCTCTTGTAGTTTGAAGCCATTGTTCCGCGTCCTAGTCTCCAAGGAAGCAGAAAACAAGCTTGTTCCCTCCTCCCTATGGCTCTCATCTTGTCTCCTCTCAGCCTTCTCTTCTTCAGGCTAAACATGCCCAGCTCCTTAAGCCGCTCCTCATAGGGCTTGTTCTCCATACCCTTGATCATTTTAGTCCCTCCTCTGGACACATTCCAGCTTGTCAATATCTCTCTTGAATTGTGGTGCCCAGAATTGGACACAATATTCCAGGTGTCTTCCAACTCTATGGTTCTATGAAGGTGTTCTTTTTCCATTTCCAAGCCAAGGAGCCTGTTGTTCGTAGACATCTCCTGGCTATGTTGCCAGCATGGCTGCATGGGCCCCTTTTATTACCTTCCCACCAAAGTGGTACCTATTGGTCTACTCACATTTGCATGTTTTCGAACTGCTAAGTTGGCAGGAGCTAGGGCTAACAGTGGGAGCTCACCCCAACTGCAGTTTCAAACTGCCAGCCTTTAGGTCAGCAGGCTCAACAATTCAACGGTTTAACCCATTGCACCACCACGGCCCCACAGAAGTGTAAAGCATGCTATGCACACATAATTTCTGTTTCTTGCCAAAGTATCTTTTTAACTTCTGTATATTATTTGGCTTATCTGATGCCAGAATGTTTGCAATCAGTGCAAAGTTTTTGTAGCTTCCTGGAGTTGATGATGCAGTTGCCACTTTGAGTACTTTCTGGATTTCCCTTTGGAACCTGATGAAGTAGTTTGGTTCTTGGAACCTCACAGTATTAATACGTTCACTCGTCTTCCTGTTAAACGAGGCATGGGCAAACTTTGGTACTCTTCCAAGTGTTTTGGACTGTCAGCTCCCACAATTCCTAACCCTTTCTCCTTGCCTGAGCTTTGCCCTGACCCTTTGCACGGCCTCCTCTCCCTCCAGTGCCGGAGTCGTCCAGTGTGTCCAGCGCCATTGTGGAGGAGAACACCCCTCCCAAGCGAGAGGTACACTTCCTGAAGCTGCAGAAAGTGGCATCTTCATCCAGTGGGAACAAGTAAGTGCCACTTGCTTTCCTAAGCCTCTGGGAGATTATTCTTTATTCTGATACAACACAGGAGGAGTGTGTATCTGCTTTTGAATCTAAGACAAATTCAGAAAGGGCAAGGAAGCTGAGAAGTGAAATTCCCTCTTGTGAAGTTTGGAAGTTCGGTTTTCCATCTAACCATTTGCTACCTCGTGGATTTGGTGAATCCTGGCAGCTTAATGAGAAAAAAGATTCTTTGTGGTTTTTTGTGTTTGAGGTTGTTGTAGGTTTTTTCAGACTATATGGCCATGTTCTAGAGGCATTCTCTCCAGATGTTTCGCCTGCATCTATGGCAAACATCCTCAGAGGCATCCTCACTACCTCTGAGAATGCTTGCCATAGATGCAGGCAAAACGTCAGGAGAGAACGCTTCTAGAACATGGCCATATAGCCCGAAAAAATCTGCAACAACCCAGTGAATAAAGTTTATTGCACTAGCCATAGGCCATGACATCAAAAACATACAACCTTTATAAACACATTAAATACAATCCAATGCAACAACCCAGTGATTCTGGCCATGAAAGCCTTCAACAATACATTGTTTTGTTTTGTTTTGTCATGTTAGGAGCGACTTGAGAGACTGCAAGTTGCTTCTGGTGTGAGAGAATAGGTCGTCTGCAAGGACGTTGCCCAGGGGACGCCTGGATGTTTTGATGTTTTGACAAATATCCCACTTATACAAAAAATAATAGAATTCAACGTATAATTGCATACTGTTCAATTTCACAGCAATCACAAACAATATTATATGAGTTTTTGTACAATGTATTGTCGAAGGCCTTCATGGCCGGAATCACTGGGTTGTTGTAGGTTTTTTCGGACTATATGCTACTACCTCGGCCCATAGAGATGCTCAGCCTGCTGTGAATAATTTGCCCAGCACTTTGCAGATAAAATCACTTGGATTATCTCTGACTTGAGTAGATATAACACTGGGAATAGCTTGGTGACTAATGGGAGTGATAATGCCCTTTTATACGGCAGGGCACCAACTTGCCTTAAGGAATATATTGTGAGTTCTTTATGGGAGAAAAACCTCCTGGGATGCCACTCAGTTGGTCTTGTGGGTTTAACTTTTATGAATTGATTATCTATGGATTAAATAAATATGGTTTCTTTAGGAATGTCTAGGTCCTCCATCACAATGCTATGGTCAACATTTGACAGAAGTTGACTATTGAGTTGCGAATGTAAACATCCCCTGTGAGGTTAGAATTGGTGGCCCCTGAAGATATGCAGGAAGTGGTGCAAGTATCACCTCTTTACCTGGTCTTCAGCAATTAAGTAAATATGATGTCTTTGGAATATATTAGAGGGCTCTGACATTTTTGAGAAAACACATTGGATCTGAAGAGGTAAATAATTGTAAACACTTGTTTCATTTTCACCACTGTAAGGTTCACCCCTTTGATTTTAGGAAAGGTTTTATACAGATATCTTAAGACAAAACTTAAAATGAGCTTCATGGGCACATAGTTGTTCTGTTCTTCCCTCAGGTCACTCCCTGGCTCCTCTCCTTCTCCCATCGGTGACATCATGCAGACACCTCAGTTTCAGTTGAGGAGGCTGAAGAATCTTCTGGAAGCGGAGAGAGAAAACCGAGATGAGCTGGAACACGAGTTGGCGGAGAATCGGAAGCTCATCGATGAGAAAGGTGAGGGAGTGGATTGCGGCTGAGGGCGGGGAGGCCTTCTTAGCAGACTCTCTCTCTTGGAAACTGATGGGTCACTCTGAGATTGTGCCTCTTTGGTGGAGCACCCTTGCATTTCTGACATAATTTGAAAGCTGTGCATATCCAGCATCTATGTTTCTGCACCACAAGTGTTCAAGCTGTTCAGTTTTTCATCAAATTCTGGTCAACTCGCTTGGGAGAACATTCTTTGCTGCCATCCAGAGCAGTACTTGTGCTGGTACAGCTGTACCAGAAGCTCCCACTTTATTTGCCTTGTATTAAGTGTTTGCTTGCAGCCCAAGGCTTGGAATTCCGCAGAAGGGTGACTTCCTGTTAAAGTTTGCAGTTATAGGGCAGGCCCCCGTCCATCATCGTTAAGTTTGGTTCCGCCCCCTGTTTAGGACAACTGAAAAGGGAAGGGAGCCATTTTCAGTCAGTCTCAGCAAGGAAAGTCAATGTACAGGACGTATACAGACTTCTCCTGTACAAAGGCTTCAACCCTTAAGACTTCCCGGGGAGAACAGTCTTAAGAGCAAAAGGATTCCCAAAGATTCCCAGGGAAACAGCCCTAAAGCTCTGAGGAATTTCGGAGGGAAAAACAGCTTTGAATATCTAAGAACTCCAGCTGAAGTGACTACAGGCCTACTGGTAGGTCCACTCGGTGCTTTGAGACGCAGTTCAACCCGGTAGTGGAGCCCACATCAGTTAGGTTTAGGTTCACAGTTAGCCTGGGAGAAGTTTGGAAAGGGATTTTCCTTTAGAGTAAAGTAACAGAAGCCACCAGTTGCACAAAAGCCTGGAAGCATTTGTTTAACCTTTTGAAGACAAAGGAAGTTTCTGTTGATTGTTCACCAATAAAAGACTTTGTTATATTTCACAAGCCCTCTAAAGACTGTTTATGGTGAAAATCCTTACGAATTTCTCTTCGGGCCCCCTGGCTTCCCGCTGGGCTAAAGTTGCACGTCCTGTTTTAAAAGCAATTTGTTTCAAGCCCAGCGTGCAACAGAACAGTACCTCTATTCACCAGTTTATCTCAGTGAAGCCTTATTAGTTGGGCTCCAGGCTCCTCTTATGTGGGTATTCTGCTAGATCCATTCATTAACCTCTTTGCAATCTTTTCTCTGGATCTCTGCAATGCATTTAGCCAACACAAGCACGACAGACAGAAGCAGGCTTTTCTATCTGTTGGGAGGGCTTTGATGGTGTGTTCCTGCATGGCAGGGAGCTGGACTGGAAGACCCTTGTGGTCTCTTGCAGCTCTTAAGATTCCCCACATTCTGTGGCCAAGGTTAATTTTTATCAGAGGTCACAAGCAAGCTTTGAGAGTTCCTCTCTTTTGTCTCCTACCTCCTCATGCCATGCTGATGTTGGTTTCTCAGAAGCAGGGTGGTCTGGGTATGTCCCTCCTCCCAAAAAAGCTCCACCTGGATGGAGATAATCTTCCCTCTCCTCTCTCTTGCTACAGACACACGGATCTTGATGATGAAGCAGCGAATTGACCGCCTCACCCTCCTCCACGAAAGGCAGGCTGCAGATCAGGTGGAGCCCAAGGAGATGGAGGAGCTCCGGGAAAAGAATGAAAGGTGCATTCCTGAGGCCTGCCCTCTCTTCTCCTGTTAGACTCCTCCTCAGCTAATTGCTTTCATCCTCCTCTGCTTGGTTTGAAGCTGATCTGTTTGCTGAATGTCTAGCGCCCAATTGAGGGCAACTGTTCAGCCCATTTGGGAAGCTAGACAGATTATTGGGGAATGTATTGGCCAGCAGTGAAGAATCTCTGCCCTCTAGGTCATTTTGTGCTCCTTAGATCTCCATGGCTTCTCTTAAATTGTATTGGGGGGTGGTGGTTGTGATTGTGGTTGTTGTTGTTGTTGTTGTTATTATTTTTATATTTATACTCTGCTCTATTTCTCCAAAAATCATTGATGCTGATGTTTATGTTTTATGTTAGATATAATTTATATGATAGGCTGTGTTTTATTTAACTTTAAATGTTATATTATAACTTGCTTTTATATGTTGGGTTATTTTGAATCCCCTTGGGGAGAGAGGGCACATTATTATTATTATTATTATTATTATTATTATTATTATTACTATTACTATTATTATTTATTTGTTTTGTCATATTTGATTTGGGTTATTGTAGGTTTTTTAGGGCTATATGGCCATTTTCTAGATGCCTCTAGAACATGGCCATATATCCTGAAAAAACCTACAACAACCCAGTGATTCCGGCCATGAAAGCCTTCGACAATACATATTTGCATTTGTAGTTGTATTGAGACATTGAATGTTTGCCCTTTTATGTTTGTTGGAATCTGCCCCGAGTCCCCTCGGGGAGATAGAGTAGAATATAAATAAAAGTCGTATATATTATTATATATCAGCATACAATTTAAAATATACAAATATGTAAACATTAAAACAGGATTAAATATAAACAGTATTTTAAATGCATGACCTCCTGGGGAGAGTTTGACTGTTCAGAAGCAAGAATATAACATGTTGAAGCCCCCTTCTCTGCCTCGGGGGACATATGCAAGGAAACACCTCTCACTTGCAGGTGGTTTCAGGATGTCACACATGTCAGAAGTTGTGCTCCAAGGCCCCACCTTCTTTGGTCAGAATAATGCCCATCTCCCCTCTGTTTTTTCAGTCTCCTCATGCGCCTGCACGAAACACTCAAACAGTGTCAAGACCTGAAAACAGAAAAGGGCCAGATGGACCGGAAAATCAACCAGCTCTCAGAAGAGAACGGGGACCTCTCTTTCAGGGTACAGAAGCATCTTTTTCTGCCTTTGCACCATAGTCTCATAACTAGGAAAGGCAGGCTGGGGATGAAATCCTGTATTAGACTCCTGTGGAAGACGCGAAGGCTGTTTCCATCACCTTCCACTTCAGTCTAAGGTTAGAAACTCAGATAGTCCTCAGGCTCCTTGTTTTACCTTAGAGTGGTCTGATAGCAAACATGACAGGGACTTCTGCTCTTGTTGATTAAACTGGCAACTTGCAGAAATGTACCATGCTCTCTTGCATAAAGGCACAGTGAACTGTGAGTAGATGTATCACTCTGTGATCAACATAAATGAACACACGACGCATCTTTGCCCAGTCAGACCACTGGCCCAGTTAGCCCAGATTCCTGTTTGTAAACATTTTCTGCAACAGCACTCATGCCTTCATGCTGTGAAGTGGACTTCCTCCAAAATCAGGATGAGAGAACCCTCTCATGTTGGACTCTGCATCTGTCAGCCCCATGAGAGTTGAAGCTCAGTGACACTTGGAGGCCCACAGCTTCTCTATCTCTGCCCTAGACCCTATATAGTCATTTGCCTTGTGTAATTCTAGTTTTATTTTTCTTCTAAAGAGCTTTGTTCCTCTGGTTGGTATCCTGTGCTTTTGGAGGGCCAGGGGTGGAGCGTATCCATGCTAAAGATGAAGATAGACAACATCTATTCTGGTTTGTTTGCTTTCTAAATCCAGCTTCGAGAGTTTTCTCGCACCCTTACGGAACTTCAAGGCGCCATGAATGAGCTCTCGGAGGAACACGATAAAGCCCTGAGGGAATGGGAGGAGAGGAGAAGCCGCCTGGAAACTGAGCTGCACGGCACCCTCGGCGAGAAGGTCAGTAGGCAAAGAGGGCGAGGGAAAACCTTTGGAGAATAGGCTGACCTACTGATGTGTTGACTTATTTAGAACTGATGGACTGCCCTTGGATAATGATTTAAATTGGTGACCGCTGACTTATTTGTTGTCTGTTTTTATATTGTTTTTATATCGTTTATACGGTTTTATACCGTTTATACTGTGTTATATTGTTATTATTATTACATTGCTGTTAATTGTATATTTATGTTTTGATGTGGGCACCATGGGGTGCCACTTTGTTAGCCGTCCTGAGTCCCTCTGCGGAGGTTGAGAAAGGACGGGATAGAAAAGCCCTAAATAAATAAATAATAATAAATGAAACCTTTGCTCAGGGGTACAGCTGTACCGGCACAGTATCAGAAACTAGAGCTGATGTGGTCTATCTAATGCAATTTTCTGAATTGGCGCCCCAAATAACCAAACCAAATCTAAAGTTGACTGATTCGTAACCCTTTTGGTATTAATGTTGGAGAGTGGTCCCTGGTCAAAGTGGTCACTGATCAAAAAAAGGTTGGAAACCTGTGCACAAGAGAGAGAGGCAGGCTCTACCTCTGCTCCCTGCATCACTCAACCGTTGTAAAAAGAAGTAACAGATGGAACAGCAAGAAGGAGGTGAAACCATTGCTATCTCCTCCACTTCCCTAGAGCAAAAAAAAGCTGTGCGTGTGTGGATTTCTCTCCAACAGCCAAATAAACTTACAGCCCTCTGCAGTGGTTGGGGGTGCATGGGTTTGTGGGGTCCCTGGTTCCGTCCTTTCACTGCTCTCCCTGCATTCTTCCCTAGAGATCCTTAGAGGAGAAGGTGGAGATCCTGCAGGGGAAGATCTCCCTCCTGGAGGATCAGTTCACCAAGCTAAAGGAGAGCATGTCTCTGCCAGAGAAAGGCGAGGTCATGAGTGATGTCTTAAAGGTAAGAGGGTAGCAACCATGGGGTTGGCCTGGGAGAGAGGGGTCACTCTCAGAGGCTAGGGAGGGGCAGAGGCAGGTTTGGTATGGAAGTCTATCATGGGGGCAATGCCAAAAACCTGTTGCAACTCAGGGTAGGCTTTACCTTGCTTCCAAATACTAACACAAAAGAGCTGTAGTTTTATAGTTTATTGAGGAAAAAATCCAAGTCAAAACAAAGAGTAAGCATTGCAAAGTTCCAAAGATTGAGGTTAAAAGCAGGATACAGTTCCAAAGATCTTCAGGTAAAAGCAGGAGACATAATCCTATTGGCAAAGTTCAAACCAGAGTCCCAGGAACAAGCAAGGAAACATTTGCCCCCAAGAATCCCAATGCAAGAAGTCCCAAGCGTCCTGCTCCAGACTAAGATTATTCCATGAAGCTTTCAGGCTAATAAGCTACGTTGAACTGACAGTTTCAAACCAGAGTCCCAGGTACAAGCAAGGAAACATTTGCCTCAAGAATCCCAACGCAAGAAGTCCTAAGCGTCCTGCTCCAGACTAAGATTATTCCATGAAGCTTTCAGGCTAATAAGCTACGTTGAACTGACAGTTTCGCTTCCTTTGTGAGAAGCCTAAATAGCATTTTCTAATCATGAAAACATCCTGCTCTCACAGTGGTCCCATGCCCTTTCCCCGACCTGGCCTCTTGTCTACAGATCAAGGCCTTCCCTATCAGTGTGGGAAGACACCTGGGTGCTAACTCCCTTATTGGCATTCCTTTCCTGTGAGAACCGCTTGCTAAAATCTCCCCTGTCTGTGAAAGCCCCGAGCTGAGGCACAGAAAAACAGCCAGGAATCTGAATCCCATCACTCTTATCACACTGGGCCACAACAAAACCTTACTGAGAATTCCCAGTCTCCCAGATCAAACCCAAAAAGGGTTTGCTGACAGTTGCTCTTCACCCTAGAGAAAATGGTCAAGTGGGTTGCTGTTGTCCTCGACCCGGTTCTTCTCAGTGTCATTATAAATGACCTGGAAGAAACTGGTGATGCTCATCAAATGTGTATATGACATTAATCTGGGACTGTAACTAATACACTCAGATCTCCACATTTGTGGGTTTGGCTTTCGGGAAGCTAATTACAAATATTCTGTCTCAACAAATAATTTAATTTCTTTTAACCTAATGATTTATCTATTGTTTTAAACCAGGGGTCCTCAAACTTTTTAAACAGAAGGCCAGGTCACAGTCCCTCAAACTGTTGGAGGGCCGGATTATAATTTGAAGGAAAAAAAAACATAAATGAATTCCTATGCACATTGCACATATCGTATTTGTGCTGCAAGAAAACATTTGAAAACAATACAATCATTAAAATGGAGAACTTCTTAACAAATTTAAACTTACTTGTATTTCAATGGAAAGTGTGGGCCTGCTTTTGGCTGATGAGATAGGGTTGTTGTTGTTGTTGTTGTTGTTGTTGTTGTGTGCTTTCAAGTCGTTTCAGTCTTAGGTTGACCCTGAGCGAGGGCCAAGTAAATGACCCTGGAGGTCCGTATCCAGCCCCCGGGCCTTAGTTTGAGGACCCCTGTTTTAAACTATTGTTATATTGTTGTTTGTTTGTATTTATGGCATCAAATTGTTGCTGAATGTAAGCCGTCGTGAGTCCCCCTTCAGGGGTTGAGAAGGATGGAATAGAAATGCCAAAAATTAATAATAATAATAATAATAATAATAATAATAATTTAAGCAATGGTCTTTAGATTTAGATTTCCGCTCCCAGCAGGGGCTTTTGGAAGGGACAGTGTGAGAATGGAACTGTGATTTTCCTTGGTTAGCCAGTCCACACTCTGTATGGCCAGCTTCTGCTGCAAACAGGAAGAACTGGCTTCCCATGAGTATGAATTGAAAGGGGAAAATGTGCATAGTATGCAGCACAGAAAGTATGTGCTTCTGACATGGGGTTTGCTCTCATTGAATGGTAGGTATTACTCAATGGGGTAAGGGGAGCAATCAAGGCCAAATTCGCTGAGTGCCTATCTTTTTCCTTCTTGTCCCAGCAGCTTGCAGACTTGAACCAACAAGTGAGCGATCTGAGTGGCAAGCAGGCTGAGCTTCAGGCAAGGGTCCTCGGCCTTGAGGAGGAGAAGCGCCTGCTAGAGGTCAACCTTCAGTCCGAAAGGAGGAGCTTTGATGCTGAGAAGGTCCATCTGACAGGCCTCCTGACTGACCTGCAGAAGTCTGCCTCTGAGATCTCTCGTGCCAAGGAGCAGCTGGAGCAGGACCGCCAGGCCCAGGAGGCGCGCTTGGTGGCCCAGGTCAGAACCCTGACAGAAGAGATTGCAAAGCTGACAGGCTGCCTTCACCAGAAGGATGGGGAGCTGCTGGCTCTGCACCAGCAGGTGGAAATGGAGAGGATCCAGAAAGGGCAGCTAGCAGAGGACCTGCAGAAAAACGAGCAGGTGTCTCAGGCAGCCCTTCAGGAGCTGAACCTCCAGGTGGAACACCTGAACAACACCCTGAAGCAGAGTGGGGAGAAGCTGGCCCAGGTGGAAGCCGCGGGCCAGGAGGAGTACAACAAGGCTGCCCAGGAGAAGGAGCTGGCCCTTCGGCAGCTCCAACAGAAGGAAGCAGAGCTGGCTGCCCTTGGCAAGCGGCTGACGTCTCTGGAGCAGGCCCGGAGCACCTCTGTGGTGGAGGCTCAGCGGGAGAAGGCTGAGCTGAACCAGAAGATCCAGGAGTTGGAGGCCAGGGCCTTAGCCCTCACGGCCCAGTGTCAGCAGAGCGAGGCTCAGGCAGGAGCCATGCCGGCATTAAAGAGCCAGCTGCGTGAGGCCCAGCAGAGACTGGCTGAGAAGGAGAGGGTGTCGAAGGAGAACACACGCCTCCAGGAGCGTCTCCTGATTCTGGAGGAGTCTGTCCGTAACACCGAAGGCATCTTGGAAGACGAGAAGAGGAGGGCCGGAGAGTCCCTGGAAAGCAACCTCCGGCGCATCGCTGAGTTGGAGGAGCAGATCCAGGAGCTGGTCAAGGATCGGGACCAAGCTGCTCGGAAGGTGGACGCGGAGAAGGCCCAGAGGCAGGCTCTGGAAGGCCAGGTGCGGGAGATGGGGGAAGAATCCAGGACCAAAGTCCAGGAGCTTCAGCAGCAGGTGGCAGAGCTGTCCTCGGCAACCAAAGGGCAGAGTGGGGAGGAGAAGGTCCAAGCACTGGTCCGGGATCGGGAGCAGCTCCAGCAAAAGCTGAAGGCCGAACAAGAGAAGGTGGCAGAAGCGGAAGCCCAGATGAAGCGCCTCCGTTCCAAGCACCAAGATGCTCTGGCTGAGCTGCAGGCCAGTTTGTCTCTTGCGCATTCCCAGGCCAAGGCCAGAGAGGGGGCGGAGGAAAAGCTTAGGGCAGAGGTGGCTTCTTTGCAGGAGGAAATAGCTGCCTCTCGCCAAGAAGCGGCCCAGAGTTTGGCCAAAGCTCAAAAGGATGGGCACGAAGCAACCCGAGCCCTGGAAGCTGCCACCAGAGACCTGGCTGAGGCGAAGCTCAAGGGCGCAGAGCTGGAGGCCAAAGTGAAGCAACTGAGTGAGCAGAACCAAAAAGAGCTGACCACCGCCGAGTCCAGTCTCTCCAGCATCAAGTCTTCCCTGAAGGAGAAGGAGCAGGAGGTGGTGCAGTTTTCTACGCAGGTGAAGTCCCTCAAGGCCAAGCTAGAGGAGGCCACCCAACAGCAGAAGCGGGAGCTGGCCCTGCGCGAGGAGGAAAGGAAGCGGCTGGCTGGGGAGGAGGAGCAAGCCAAGGCTGAGCTAGCCACGGAAAAGGCTGCCAAGGCTGCGCTGGAGGTCCAGCTGCAGAACCTCACCAATGAGCACCGCGTGGAGGTCTCCGGCCTGCAGGAGGAGGTGGCCAGGGCCCAGGAGCTGGCGGCAGAGAAAGAGCGGGAGCTGGAGGAGCTGCGCCTGAAGAACGTCTCTCGCAGTGAGGAGCTCCGGGACCTGCAGAAGACTGTCAGCAAGCTGAAAGGGGAGCTGGCCTCCGTGGAGGCGCTGAAGGAGAGGGAAGCCAAAATGGAGAGGGAGCTGCAGGGCTTCCTGGAAGTGGCCCGGACCCGGGAAGCAGAGCTAGAGAGCATCAAGGCCACCCTTCGCTCCAAGGAGCTCTCTCTGAAAAATCTGGAGGAAGAGAAGCGCCTCCAGGAGCAGGAGTGCTCCTCCAGCCGGGAGCTCTGCGAGAAGCAGCTGAAGGAGTGCGAAGGGCTCCGGGAGCAGGTGGGGAAGCTGGAGCGGCAGAGCAAGGAGCTGCAGAGCACCATTGCCAAGCTGGAGAAGGCAGCAGCCACCTCGGATCAAGAGCAACACGCAGAGGCAGAGGCCTCAAAGCAGGAGGCGGCGCAGTACAAGCAGAGAGTCTCGGAGCTGGAAAAGCTGCTACAGGCTGCCAAGGCCGTGCAGGAAGCCACTGTGGAGAAGCTGAAGAGGGAGATTCATAGCAAGGGGGAGGAACTGGCCCAGAGTAGGGAGGCCGCCTCGAAAGCGGAGAAGGAGCTGGCGTCCCTGCGGGCCTCTGCTCAGGAGAAGGGCAAGTCCGAGGAGAGCTGGAAGGAGCAGATGTCACGATGCCTCCAGGACGCCGAACGCAAGGCTAGCCTCATCAGCAGCCTGGAACAGGAGATGTCCATCATGCACAGGCAGCTGCTGGAGAAGGAGGCCGAGAGCAAGGACCTGCGGCGGCTGGTCCTGGCTGAGTCTGAGAAGAGCAAGAAGCTGGAGGAGCGGCTGAGACTCCTCCAGTCCGAGATGGCCACCGCCGCTTCCCGGGCGGCCGAGAGGTGCTCCGCCATGAAGGTGGAGGCGCAGAACTACCAGGAGCAGGCGGAGAAGCTGCGGGTGTCTGTGGAGGCCCTGAAGAAGGAACTGGGTGCGCTCTCCAAGCGGGAGGAGGACCTCTGCAAAGAGCTCAAGGCCTGGCAGGAGAAGACCTTCCAGAAGGACCAGCTCCTCTCCGCCCGGCAGCAGGAGCTGGCTAGCGCCCAGGCCCTGATAGGGGAGCTGATGCCCATCAAGCTGCTCTACCAGCAGCTGCAGGTGGAGCAGGCCTCCCAGGAGAGCAAGCACCGGCAGGAGGCCGAGCAGATGCAGAAGGCAGCCGGCGGCCTCCAGGCAGAGCTGGCCCGGACCAAGAGGGAGCTCGCTGAGCTGCTCTCCACCAAGGACCGCTTCCTGGAGCAAGAGCAGGCCGTCCAGCGGCTGCAGGCAGAGAACAGCAGTTACACGGAGCAACTAGCCACCCTCCAGCGGGCCCACGCCCAGCTGGCAGAGGAGAACAGGGCACTGAGCGAGCGGTCCAGCCACGGACTGCAGCGCTTGGACGCTGAGTTGGCCCAAGCCAAGCAGAAGTACACTCAGGAGCTGGAGGCCGCCAAGGTGGACTCTGAGAAAATGATGGCCGCCACCAAGCGGGAGGCTGAAGAAGCCCAGAAGAAGTTGGAGACCATGACTAACAAATATGAGGAGGCAAAGCAGAAGCTGCTGACACAGGTAAGCCCTCCCCAGCCATCCCATGGGTCAGGTAGCTGGGCGATGGGGAGCATAGTTTGGAGGAGGCAGGGTGCCAGCTGTGTCTGCCCTGATCTGCCATGAAGTGCTTCTAGGAGATATTTTCCCTCATCTCTCCTGGAAGGTGGGAAATGAGTCTTCTTTCTCACCCAGCTCTCTTTCCTTCCCTTCTTTGGTGGGAGGCTGGGTGAAAGGAACCCATGAGATCGGTTCTAGATTTGGCCAAACCAAAGAGGAGCGGGTCATTCACAGTTTTCATTCTACTCAGAAATGGTGTTCCTGTTCATGCAATAAAGCACTCACTTTGGGGTTTGGTTCAGCATCAAGGGTTGGGTTTAAATCCCCCAGCTGCTTCCTCTGTTATGACATTGAAAGAACCTACAGAAGAAAGAGGTGGCTTGCTCTCCCTCTTTAAGACTTGTCCCATTTCTGGACCCGTCACCAGAGCAATGCATGCCTCGCTTTGATGATGGTTGAATATCCTAGCCAGCCAAGGTGGGTTACAGGCAATGTGTTTCTGAGACTGCAATTTCCTGTGAAGCAAAAGAGAGGCAGTTTAGCTGCCTTGTTTTGGATTATTTAGCTGCAGCAGCATACAGGGTAGTGTCCTGCCTCTAGCCTTCCCACCTTTGGGGCTGGAGCAAGGCTGTTTAAGATGTGGGGAACCGGGACTATGTTTGTGCAGATGGTTCTTTATTTCCTGGATTGGCATGTGATGGCACCTGTTCATGGGCCACCACTTGGGAAAAGCGCTGTGCCAGAGAACAGTGGTAGATGGCCAACGCTTTATGTAAGGTTGAAGCATCCAAAACAACAAATTTGTCCTTGAATGGGCATGCTAGACCCCCTTCCATTGCATGCACACTTCAGGCAAAGCTATTTGGACACATTGGGTTGTGGGGAGTTGCTCTGAGAACCCCTAAAACTCATGAGGGGTTTACAGTTGCCTTTGTCTCCTACTGTGGCCTCAGTTATGATGTTTTCATGTCTCCCTCCATTACCTCCCTCCCTCCCTCCCCACCCACTTCCCAATCCTACAGGTGGAGCAGCTAGAGGTATATAAGAAAGAGCAAGCTAAGCAGGTAATGCATGCCAGGTGTCCGCTACTTAAGCGATGACAGTGCATGGCCATAGCTGCTGCTGCTGCCGCTGCTTCCTCCCCCTCCATCGTGGCTGCCCTCTCCTCTTGTGAACTGTTTGCAAGGGGGGCTTGCACAGAATGAGCCGGAAGGCTGGTTTGCTCCTGGTCGTGAGGCCTCCACCGGCCTCCTTGTTGAGGGGTGAGGTGAGACAGGGCTTCTCAATCCCTGGACTAAACGCTGCACCTTTTGCCCAGGTGTCTCCTCACACAGGTCAGCAACACTTTTGTTCTCCTATTAAGAAGAAAATTAGCAAAAAGGCCAGCTAGCTAATCTGCTCCTTTCGCCAAACTTGATAGAAGTAGTTCACATGTAGATGTGCCTGGCAGGTCCAGATCACTGTGGGGCACTGAATGAATGCACTCGGCAGGTATCAGAGGCACCGTGCCCCAAATGTAATCCTTCCAGTGCATTCCTCCAGGGTCAGAGTGGGGTTTGGGCTGCCAGAGAATATTTAGGCAGGGACGTTATGGTGAACCTATTCCTCCTGGGAGGAGTGTGGAAGACTCTCATTGTCACAGAGTCTTCCACGTTGGCCTCACTTCTACCTCCCTACTCCCTGGATTGACTTATAGGATCGAGATTTGGCTCTGAGAGAGTTAGCTTTAGAGTACATGCCTGGATCAAGAGAGACACTTAGGCTCTACGGTGGGGCTGGGTACTTGTGTCCAAACATGGATACAGACTGCAGCTCCCAATAAACATTGTTGACTAGGGCTGGTAGAGGTTGCTATCTGATGATCTTCGGAAGGAGGGCTACACACTTCTCTAAAGAGCTGCATGCTTTTCTCAGGCTCTATCCTTTAAACATTTGTGCTTGGTACCTCTTTGTTTCATGATGCCGCAGCAGAGGGATTGCTCTGAGTGTCTGTCTTAACTGGAAGCATCTCTCATACAGGTCCATCTCAGCTGCTTTCTGGTAACTTTGGGAAGCCTTCTTTGAGAAGCAACTAGACTGGGTGCTACTAACGTTTATTTATTACTTATTTACTGTATTTGTATACCGCCCCTCTCAGCCTTCCGGCGACTCGAGGTGGTTTACGTTCCCTGTGGAATTGCCTTATGCCCAATGGGAGAGCGTAGCACGTTTTTTCTCTCTCTTTCTCTGGTCACATCACGCTAGAGAGAGGCAAGGAAACAGTTGTACCCGTTGGTGATGCTGGAGATGCAGAAAACGGGGAAAGGCAGCCACTGCCTCTCTGTGCGGAGAGGTAGCAAACAGTTCTGAGTCCGAAACAGATTGCTGTAGGAAAAGATTAATGACATTGTGAGAATGGTAGAATCCTTGAGTAGAAAGGGAGGTTGCTTGTCAGTTCTTTCAACCAAAGCCCAATTTTTGCTAAAATCACTGGGTTGTTATAGGTTTTTTCGGGCTTTATTTATTTATTTATTTACAGCTTTTATATTCCGCCCTTCTCACCCTGCAGGGGACTCAGGGCGGATTATAGTGTACGCATATATGGCAAACATTCAATGTCAATTTTTGACATACAAACATATACAGACATAGACAGAGGCTATTTAACTTTTTCTGGCCGCCAGGGGAGCTGTCGCTTTCATCGTCCATCTGCGATGCTGATGAAGCACTTCCGCATTCCCCGCATGCTTCCCCCGCTGGAATGCTTTGCTGGAGTCTTCTTTATGGCCTCATAAATCAGTTAATTTAGCCTCCCCACACTTTAATGTGGTACCTAATTTTCCTACTTGACAGATGCAACTGTCTTTCGGGTTGCAAAGGTCGACAACAGGCTACACAATTGGTTGGAAACCCACTCCAACCCTGGCTTCGAACTCATGACCTTTTGGTCAGAGTGATCTTAATGCAGCTGACACTCAGCCAGCTGCGCCACAATCCTGGTGCCTTCCCGGTCACCTCACTACCTCTGAGGGTGCTTGCCATAGACGCAGGCGAAACATCAGGTGAGAATGCCTCTAGAACATGGCCATATAGCCCGAAAAAACCCACAACAACCCGGGGGGGGGGGGTTGTTTTGCTTTTTGAGAGAATCTTTAGTTGTACCCAGTTCCAGGTGAGCTATGAGGATGTACAGCCCAGATTGCTTTTGTGTCATCTCCGAGTGAGAGGCCTCACTTCTTTCTCCCTGGATTGACTTAAAGGATTGAGATGTGGCTCTGGGAGAGTTGGCTTAAGAGCCTGACCCACAGCCTCAGGTTTCATTGTTGTCTGTTGTAAGATTGCTACCAAACTTGGTTTTCCTATGAGACATTTATGGTGTTGGGAAAGGGTCTTTTAAGACATCCTGGCTTCACAATTTTCTGTGCTGACTGAGGGTGATGGGGGATGTAGTCCAATACATTTGGAGCAGGCCAGCTATGTGTATGCTTTCAGCACAGAAGGGAGCCACAATGATGCTGCTCAGTTTGCTTCAACTTCATTCTGTTTCCTCTGCATTTGCAGAGTTGGCTTCTCTTCCCTAGCAAGTTGGAGAAAGACTGCTGGAGGTACAAATAAAACTCATTGATTGTACAGGAACTGGTCTTAATGGGAGATGCATTTAGAACAAAAACCCTACCTTTCTTTTAGTCATTGACAGGCATAGTTTCCCCTGGAGCCGGGTTCTGGAGCATCAATCCTAGCTTAACCTTTCTGAGAAGATTTGTGTCTTTTGGAGCAAACCAGCTTCAACCTGACCAGGGTGTCTTCTTTCAGAAACGTGGGGTGGGATGGGAAAGCAGTTGATTCTAATCTAGGACATTTCTGGTGGGTGTGCATCTGATATAGAAGAGGCAAACAGTTGACAATGGAGACCCTGTGCTGGGATTCGTAGGGATAACGGGGGCCTGGGAAACTCACCTCCTGCATCAGCTTTGGACATTGCCGTGGCTTGAGGGACCTTTGCTTGCGGTATCTCACAGCTGGATTGCTTTTACGTGCTTCAACCCTCTAGAGAGGCTCTAACCCACTTGCACCATTTCTGCTTTGGAAGGCCACTGACTAAACCCTGTATTGTGCTTTGTGAGGCTGCTGCGCGTGGTCTGTGGTGGGGCCGGGGGATTCTGCTTCGATGCTCTCCTTTTAGGAGGATTTTGTGAGTGAACGGCAGAGTGGTGTGGGAAAAAGGGATATGTGGGGGGGCTTCCGCTGGTTTGAGGGGAACCTTTGGGACCATTGCAGTGCAGGTGGCATGACAAGTCTTCTCCCAAGTGGGACACAACCTGCCCTTGGGGGTGTTAGCTATTCCTGTAGCAACTCTGACATATCTCAGCCAGAATGTGGGGATCTTCAGTGTCTGGCGCTTATGACTGGCTAAAGAAGGATGGAAATATATTCCATGCCAGGTGGAAATCCGATGTCCAAGAGAGACAGAGCATAGGGTGCCGTGAGGTGGGGCCTCCAGGCTTGTCTGTAGATCTTTGCCTCGTCCAGGGATTGAAATTGTGGAAGCTAAAGTCCGTAAACACCTGGAGGGACAATGTTTGCCCATGCCTGGCTTAAGTAATGGGGTCAAATTTCACCAGAGGAAGTTTGCCACAATTTCCTTCCTCTGAGGCCAGGTCTGTAATTTTTCTACGGCCAATCGGGGATTCAAACCCTAGTGTCTTACACCATCCTGGCTTCACAATAATATTTATGTATGACAAATACACAGAGTATGTAACTCAGTTTCAAATAGAAGGGAGGGTAATAGCAAAGGTGGCGCCGGCAGGACTGAAGACCGACAGGTCACAGGTTCGAATCCGGGGAGAGGCGGATGAGCTCCGTCTTATCAGCTCCAGCTCCTCATACAGGGACATGAGAGAAGCCTCCCACAAGGATGATAAAAACATCAAATCATCCAGGCATTGTCCCCTGGGCAACGTCCTTGCAGACAGCCAATTCTCTCACACCAGAAGCGACTTGCAGTTTCTCAAATCGCTCCTGACACGACAAAAAAATGCCTATGGGTGGGGGGGGGGGTCTCCTTCTCTGGAGGTGCCCCAAAAGTGACTGAACAGCTCCCTGTCTCTGTGATGTTCTCTGGGAGGTCCTGTGTTGGGCAGAAGGGAATTGGGCTCAATGGCCCATGCAGAGCCTTCTAACCCTGTCAGTTTAGGATCTTTACACAAATATAAATACAGGAATGTTCATACAGTCAGTCCCCACATTCCTCTGAGTCCTCTAGTGCAACTATGGAGGAGGTGGACTATAATATTGCACTGGAGGACCCAGGGATTCCTACAGAGGTGTTCCCTCCGGTTAATTTTTTTAAATTCATTTTTTTTCCACTTTTGCGAAAGGCCTATGTCCCAAACCTCAGTGAATGTGGGGGGCTGACTGTGTAGCCCCCTCTGAATACATAGGCTGGAATGCAGGGAGTTTGAGTTTGAGAGGAGGTGGCATAACCATGGGGCAAGACCAAGCTGAGTAAGAAGGGAGGATAGCCCTGGAAAAAGGGAGTTGGAGAATGTTTCTGTGCATTGGATGAGGAAGTTTGGGGAGAGGAAAGTACATGCCAAAGCAGAGCTTGAAGCAGGATGGGGAGGGGATGGAATGACTGCTTTGTTTTGCTCCCCTTCTGCTTTCCAGGTGGACGAGCTGAAACAAAAGTTGTCTCAGCAAGAGAAGGCTGGCCAGACCCAGCAGCAGAAGGCGCAGGTAAGATTCTGGGGTGGGGTGGGATGCATGAACTTACTGGACGCTGAACCCCGTAAGTGGGACTTTGGCCCCTGCTCTCTTGATCTGAGATGACAGGGCCTTCTCTGTGGTGGCCCCTCGGCTATGGTACTCCCTTCCTGATTAGATTAGATCTGCCCCATCCCTCCTGACCTTCCGGAGGAAACTCAAATCATGGTTGTGGGATCAAGCATTTGCAGAATAGACTGATTTACTGGTGATAAGATTTTAGTGGACCGCAGTGGACTGATTGGGATTTGAACTGGCAAACTGTTTTAATGTATATTTGTAACTGTTTTTAATGTGTGCTAATTGTATTTTATGTTATGTTATTGTATTTATTTATCATACTTTTATTTATTTATTTACGACATTTATATGCCGCCCTTCTCACCCCGAAGGGGACTCAGAGTGGCTTACGAGTAAAAAGTAAATACATTATATTATATTATTATCATAGCACAATATTAATGTTATATATTACATTGTACTATAACATTATCCTGTAATATTATTAGTGATATTTACATTTAATATAAAATATATAATTATAATAGATTATTATTAGTAGTAGTATATTGTATTACATTAAAATATTACCAATATCATATGTATATTATATGGACCATTTGAAGCTTCTGAACAGTCTTCAAAGGCAACCCCACGTAGAGCGCGTTGCAGTAGTCTATATGGGATGTAACCAGAGTGTGGACTACTGTGGCCAAGTCAGACTTCCCAAGGTGTTGACATTGAATAGTTGCCTGTTGGAAGCTGTTCTGAGTCCTTCTTTGGAGGTTGAGAAGGATGGAGTATAAATGCTCTAAATAAATAAATAATTTCAAATTAGGGTTACTACATTAGACTGTAAAGGTGTTGAGCTTGGGGCCCCATTCTCTGCAGATTCTGGTGTCTCTGGGCATGGGACAAAAATGCCTTTCTGCAAATACATTTGGATCCTCGATTCACCAGGCTCGGTTTACTAATGTCTCCTCGATTTTATGAGGGAAGGGGCTTCACCTTCACTGCTTCATTCCAGCAGTGCAGCTGTCATGGGAGAGGAACTAATATATTTATTTATTTTTATTTATTTAAAACATTTATATCCCGATCTTCTCACCTTCGTAGAGGGACTCGGACCGGCTTACAGCAAGGATTCAATGCTACTAATACAAGTTAAAACATCATACAACAATACAAGATTAAAATACATATAGGTAAAATACATATATACCAAATCGCCAAGGTAAAATCATGTTCAACTCAGTCTGCATATGTGGTCACTCACATTGGCCTGTAACCAGTCTCAGCCATTATTCTGGGAATGCTTTGTTCCATAACCAGGATTTCACTAGCCTCCTGAAGGACAAGAGGGAGGGGCAGATCTAATCTCGCTCGGGAGAAAGTTCCATAGCCGAGGGGCCATCACAGAGAAGGCCCTGTCTCTCGTTCCCACCAAACACACTTGTGAAGAGGGTGGGACTGAGAGCAGGACCTCTCCGGAAGATCTTAATGTCCTTGATAGTTCATAGGAGAGAATTCAGACAAGTAAACATTGAGAAGAAAACTTTGGGGGGTTTTCCTCTTTGGACCTTAGAAGGAAAGTTCCATAGCCGAGGGGCCACCACAGAGAAGGCCCTGTCTCTCGTTCCCACCAACCGCGCTTGTGAAGAGGATGGGACTGAGAGCAGGGCCTCTCCAGAAGATCTTAATGTCCTTGATGGTTCATAGGGGAGAATACGTTCAGACAGGTAAACATTGAGAAGAAAACTTTGAGGAGTTTTCCTCTTTGGACCTTAGAAGGAAACCAAGGTTCTCTCTTTTTCTGTCTCAATAGAAACGTGAAGAAGAACTGCAAGCCATGGTGAGACAGGCAAACGAAAAGGCAGGCGAGCTTCAGGCGCAGCTTACGCAGAAGGAAAAAGCCACGGAACATTACAAGGCCCAGGTACAAATTACAACTTGGCTGCCTTCTGCAGGTCAGGGTGGGTTGAGCCTCACCTCTGGCTGTGCTTGACATTTACCCTTCTGGCTCTCTCCTCAGATGGAGAAGGCCAAAACACATTACAATGCAAAGAAGCAGGAGAACCAAGAGCTGGCAAAGAAGCTGAAAGGCCTGGAACAGCTGGAGAAAGAGAACATGGAACTGAAGGCTGAGTCGGAGCGTCTGGTCAAAGAGCTGCAGCACACAGTGATGCAAGCAAAGGAGTCTGAGCTCAGCTGCAAGAACCTCACCGGCCGCATCCGGAGCCTGGAGGCACAGGTGAGGCTTCGTGTGAGCAAAGTTGGCTCTGAGCACATGGCAGTATTAATCCCTGATTACCGTATATACTCGAGTATAAGCCAACCCGAATATAAGCCGAGGCACCTAATTTTATCTCAAAAAACTGGGAAAACATATTGACTCGAGTATAAGCCGAAGGTGGGAAATGCATCAACTATGGGTCAATTTCAAAATAAAAATAGATACCAATAAAATTACATTAATTGAAGCATCGATAGGCTAAATGTTTCTGAATATTTACATAAAACTGTAATTTAAGATAAGACTGTCCAACTGGAGCGTTCAAGGGCCAGGGCTTCCCAGTTCTCAGTGTCTATGCCAGAGATTTTAATGTTGGCTTTGAGCCCATCTTTAAATCTCTTTTCCTGCCCACCAACATTCCGTTTTCCATTCTTGAGTTCGAAGTAGAGCAACTGCTTTGGGAGACGGTGGTCAGGCATTCGGACAACGTGGCTGGTCCAGCGGAGTTGATGGCAGAGGACCATCGCTTCAATGCTGGTGGCTTTTGCTTCTTTCAGCATGCTGACGTTTGTCCGCTTGTCTTCCCAAGAGATTTGCAGGATTTTCCGGAGGCAGTGTTCTGAGTCCTAGTTTAAAGCAGGTTCACATCTTCTTTTTTCTTTTTTTTAAAATAAAACTGTTTATTTTGGTTATGGTACATAACAGAAAAGCAAATCGTGGCAGATATGATCAGGTAACAATATTTTTGATGTGTACATGCCTATCTACCTTAGTCAATTCTCTGGTTTCTCGTCAAATTGCACATCTTCTGAAGACAGAGCAAATGGCAAACATGGCACTAGAGCAACCGAACACAACATGCCGATACATGTGCCAACTAGGTGCCCTCTAGTGCTTTTGCAAGCTAAAGCTGGGTTTTGATTTTCCGACCATTTTCAGTTTTTGAGCCCATGGGCAAACTTTGACCCTCCAGGTGTTTTGGACTTCCACAATTCCTAACAGCCAATACCTGCTTTGATGCCTGCAGATGTTTGGATAAGCATTTGAACTTGATTTCTTGCCAGCATAGAGCTCTCACCTCTCTCTTCCCTTTCCTTTTGCTCCTCTCGAAACGCAGGTGGAGTTTGCCGATCGGCAGCTGCGAGAGCAGGGCAAGTTCCAGGTGGCCACAGACACCCTCAAGAGCCGCGAAACCTTCCGTCAGAGCGTTGCCGACATCAGCAACGACAGCCTGGACTTGAGCGCCAGCGAGGAAACCCAGCCCCTCAACTCCACCAGGTACCTTCCCCTGTCAAGGTGTAAGAAGGCGGAACTGAGAAATCCCAAGGCTTGGAAGGGCAGAGGGGAGCGTGAGTCTTGGCTGGAGCGGGGCAGAGCCGCTGCTTTGGTTTTACCTGCCTTGTATAATAATCATCATCATCATTATCATCTATATTTATGCCTCGCCACCATCTCCTCAAAGGGGACTCGGAGCGGCTTACATGAGGCCAAGCCCAGCGATATATTACAGCAACATAAAATATAAACAACAAAATAACATCGCAATAAAATAAATAAACCAATCAAGTAAAATAAACAGTACAAAATAACATAATGGAAAATCATGTTTTGCAGTGGGAAACCATGGACCTAACTGTTGGAATTCATCCCCACATTGCTCAAGTCTGTAGTCCTCAATGAGGAATGGTTTTGGCTCTAAGCTTAGTATAGACTAAGGGTTTCCCTTCCCCCATGTCTCTTGTATGACGGGAGTATCTGGGTTGATGTAGGTTTTTTCAGGCTATATGGCCATGTTCTGGAGGCATTCTCTCCTGACGTTTCGCCTGCATCTATGGCAAGCATCCTCAGAGGTAGTGAGGTCTGTTGGAAATAGGAAAATGGGTTTGTATATCTGTGAAATGACCAGGGTGGGACAAAGGACTCTTGTCTGCTGGAGCTAGGTGTGAATGTTTCAACTTGGGAGTATATGTTCTTCTCTCTTTCTGCTCTCATTCTGATTGGTTGTTTAAAATGGATATTTTTCTACTGCAAGCTTTTTGAATCTGACTTCTTGTACTTTGTTATGGAGTGTAAGTGCTGTGTGATTTGATATCTCTCTCTGCGTGTGTGTCAAGAGAGATGTAGTGTTTGGATGATTTTTCCCTCTCTTGAAACCTTAGAAGAGATGGGTGTTACTTACTTACTTACTTTACTTACTTAGGCGATCTCTCATTGTCCGAGTAGAATAGGCTTCCAAGTTCAGCGTACTGGTGGTGGGTCCATAGGTGATTGTGAAGCCCTATTCTTGACCTGCATGTTCTACTGCAGGTCCAGACAGAAGGTGGTCCTGGCTGGGGTTGGCTTGACGTGCCTTCCTCTTGGCATGTTTCACCCTTTTGCCCTCCATTCATGCCTCTTCAAATTCTGCAGCACTGCTGGTCACAGCTGACCTCCAGCTGGAGCACTCAAGGGCCAGGGCTTCCCAGTTCTCAGTGTCAATGCCAGAGTTCTTAAGGTTGGCTTTGAGCCCACCTTTAAATCTCTTTTCCTGCCCTCCAACATTCCGTTTTTTATTCTTGAGTTCGGAGTAGAGCCCCTGCTTTGGGAGACGGTGGTCGGGCATCCAGACAACATGGCCGGTTCAGCAGAGTTGATGGCGGAGGACCATCGCTTCAATGCTGGTGGTCTTTGCTTCTTCCAACACGCTGACATTTGTCCACTTGTCTTCCCAAGAGATTTGCAGGATTTTCTAGAGGCAGCTCTAATGGATGTTAGATGTTAGATGGGTGTTAGAGTAGCTCAGACCCAGTTCTTTACCATGAAGAAGTGCAGTTAGTTCTTTATTATTGTAACTAAATCTTTTGTGATTTTTAAGATTGGACTCTGCATGTTTGCCTCCTAAGCTCTGAATTTTTTACATCCACATCACAGGGCACTTCAAGCTTTGCTAGCTGTGAGCTGATGCTCAGCTTTTGTATCCTGTTTGTTTTTGGGTGCTCCTTTAATTTAGGATAGTTTTCCCTAACACTAACTGCTTTGCAGTACACTTCCTCTACACCAGTGTCTCTGACGTCTTCATTTAGAGGCCTTGACAAAGATATGCCCTTGTAGTCTTGGGCCCCATCAGCACTGATCATTAAACCAGTAGTTGAAGGACATAGTTTTTGCTCCTGGTTCCAAAGGTAAAGGTTTCCCCCGGACATTAAGTCCAGACGTGTCCGACTCTGGGAGTTGTGCTCATCTCAATTTCTAAGCCAAAGAGCCAGCGTTGTCTGTAGATACCTCCAAGGTCATTTGGCCAGCATGACTGCATGGAGTGCCATTACCTTCCGGCTGAAGCGGAACCTATTTAAAAAAAATATTTTTATTGAATTTTTACATGTACAGGTTAAAAATTGAAAATTAAAGTCAGAGAAGAAAGAGGAATGGAAAGAAAAAAAAGGCGGGGGGGGGGGTTCATCAACAAAAAAATCATAGAACCCCCTTCCCCACCTTCCACTCTCTGCCCTATTCCCTCCCCACTGTTACCACAAACAACCGGAGAAAATAAAGCCCTAATCTAAGAATTGGGGAAGGGAAGTACTATGTGGGTAGGGCATACAAATAGGTAAACATCAGGTGGGGGTTAGAGGGGGGTAATATACTAAAAGTATCTTTGGGCTACCTATTGATCTATTCACATTTGAATGTTTTCTAACTGCTAGGTGGCAGAAGCTGGGGCTAACAGCAGGAGCTCACCCCACTCCCCAGATTCGAACCTGCGACCTTTTGGTCAGCAAGTTCAGCAGCTCAGCACTTTAACACACTGCGCCACCAGGGACTCCATAGGCAATCCTAGAACCAGTCTGAGGCTTGGATGGGAATTAAACAAAACACAAAGCAACAACGCTCATGAAGGGCTTTCTTTTGTATGTTTTTGTGGGAATTTGTTTCCTGGGTACTGCAATTTGAAGCTAGCTTTGAAGTGTATCCAATTGTCAGTATGGATGGGGCCTTGGGTGCTGCGTAAATAGTGTTGGTGGGACAGAAGCATGGAAGGGCTTTCCTTCTGTGGTCCTCCAGGCCTTATCTGCCCCGTGTGCCCCACAGCCCTTTGGGCTGACCCTTTTTTGCTCTCTTTCTTTGCTGCAGCCGGAGGACTCGTCGTTCCCTCTCAGAGTCTGGGCCAGCAGAGCGGTCCAAAGCCTCCCAGACGCAGCTGCCTCGCAAGATGGAGTCCCTGGAGAGCCTCTATTTCACTCCGATCCCCACCCGCTCCCGCTCCAAACTGGAGAACAGCATGGCTTCCGCGACCGACACTTCCTTTGAGTCTGGGCACAAGACCTTCTCCGGCCGACGGCGCACCACACAGGTCATCAGCATCACCATGACCAAAGTAATGTGGGGTGTGCCTTGGGTGGGAGCCGAGGCGCGGTGGCGGCCCTCGCGGGCAGCTCGTGTGTGCGGAGTCTCGGTTCAGGAGCCAGATTCTGAGGGAAAGGACCCCTAAGTGCCTGGTCAGATGCAGGGGGGCAGCAGGTGTCCCCTGAGAGGCAGCCTTACCAGGACAGGACACTTCTTCCATGAAGGAGCACACATTATTATTAGCCCTCCTGACAGATGGCCATTCTGCCTCTGCTTTAAATCCTCCAGAGAAGGAGACTCCACTGAACTCCCAGGCAGTTTATTCCACTGTTGAACAGTGTCTCTTACTGTCAAGGGGGTTCTTCCTCATGTTTTGGTGGATTATCTTCTGCAGTTTGACTCCATTGTTCCATTGGCAATCCTAGAAAGTATGATCATCAAGTTTGCAGACGACAGCAGATTGGAGGAGAGCCAAGACTCCAGAGGACAGGAGCAGAATTCAAAACGATCTTGACAGATTAGAGAGATGGGCCAAAACTAACAAAATGAAGTTCAACGGGGACAAATGCAAGATACTCCACTTTGACAGGAAAAACGAAATGCAAAGAGACAGAATGGGGGACAATGCCTGGCTCGAGAGCAGTACGTGTGAAAAAGATCTTGGAGTCCTCGTGGACAACAAGTTAAACATGAGCCAACAATGTGATGTGGTGGCAAAAAAAGCCAATGGGATTTTGGCCTGCATCAATAGGAGCATAGTGTCTAGATCCAGGGAAGTCATGCTCCCCATACTCTATTCCGCTTTGGTTAGACCACACCTGGAATATTGTGTCCAATTCTGGGCACCACAATTCAAGAGAGATATTGACAAGCTGGAATGTGTCCAGAGGAGGGCGACTAAAATGATCAAGGGTCTGGAGAACAAGCCCTATGAGGAGCGGCTTAAGGAGCTGGGCATGTTTAGCCTGAAGAAGAGAAGGCTGAGAGGAGATATGATAGCCATGTATAAATATGTGAGAGGAAGCCACAGGGAGGAGGGAGCAAGCTTGTTTTCTGTTTCCTGGAGACTAGGACGCAATGGAACAATGGCTTCAAACTACAAGAGAGGAGATTCCATCTGAACATGAGGAAGAATTTCCTGACTGTGAGAACCGTTCAGCAGTGGAACTCTCTGCCCGGAGTGTGGTGGAGGCTCCTTCTTTGGAAGCTTAAACAGAGGCTGGCTGGCCATCTGTCAGGGGTGATTTGAATGCAATATTCCTGCTTCTTGGCAGAATGGGGTTGGACTGGATGGCCCAGGAAGTCTCTTCCAACTCTATGATTCTATATGATAGCCATGTATAAATATGTGAGAGGAAGCCACAGGGAGGAGGAGGGAGCAAGCTTGTTTGCTGCTTCCCTGGAGACTAGGACGCATGGAACAATGGCTTCAAACTACAAGAGAGGAGATTCCATCTGAACATGAGGAAGAACTTCCTGACTGTGAGAGCCGTTCAGCAGTGGAACTCTCTGCCCCGGAGTGTGGTGGAGGCTCCTTCTTTGGAAGCTTTTCAACAGAGGCTAGATGGCCATCTGTCAGGGGTGATTTGAATGCAATATTCCTGCTTCTTGGCAGAATGGGGTTGGACTGGATGGCCCAGGAGGTCTCTTCCAACTCTAGGATTCTAGGATTGTCCCCTGATCTCTCTGGGGCAACATAAAGCAAGCTTGCAGCTTCCTCAATGGGACATGCCTTCAAATATTTAAACTGGGCTCTCGTGTTCCTTCTTTTCTCCAAGCTGAACATCCCCAACTCCCTAAGCACTTCCTCATAGAGATTAATGATTTTCAGACTTTTGACCATTTTGATGGCCATTCTCTAGACCCCTTCCCACTGGTCAGTATCCTTGAATTGCTTTTCCCAAAACTAGACACAGGGTTCTTCCAGATGAGGTCTGAGTAAAGCAGATTAGAGCAGGACTTTGACTCCCCTTGAACTGAATACTATGCTCCTAGAATCCCATGGGCTTCTGCTTGTGGTGTGCTATAACTCTTGGTAGACCACAAGCTCTCCTCCTCCCAGCGCTCACCCTTCTCCTCCTCCTCCACAGAAACGTGCCGAGAGAGAGGCCCCTGTCAGCCCCAACGAGTCCTTCTTCAGCATCCATTCTGAGGGCAGCACCCAGGCCTCCAGCCAGGAGACGGTCAAGACCCGCCTGCGCTCGGCCGCCACGTCCTCCACCGGCTCCTTGCCCAGCCTCCCCTCCCAGGAGTCCCTCAACCGGCTAAGCTCCTCCTCCCCCAACGACACGGCGGCCAGCAACGCCGCTCTGATGAGCCTCCCTGGCTACCGGCCCGCCACCCGCAGCAGCTCTCTGAGGCACCCCCAGCCCACTGCCGGAGGGACCGGAACTGGTGAGTGGCGGAGGTTGCGGGTCGGGGTCCTAGGGATTGCATTCCCAGGGTGCTCAGAGCCTTTGCAAAGCAGGTCCAGGAGCCTCTTTCTCAGGTATGGGGGCAAACTTTAGCCTTTCTTCCGGGTGTTTTGGACTTCCACAAGTCAAGATTGAGACGGCTGGTATCAGTAAAGAGAGATATAAAATGATCTTCCCATGCCTGAGCTGGAATATTTATTTATGTATTTATTTACGACATTTATATGCTGCCCTTCTCACCCCGAAGGGGACTCAGAGCGGCTTACAATATATTACGATGAGACGACGCGGATGATTTAGAGTAATTATTGTTGTATTATTGATGTTATGTGCTTATTGTGTTGTATGAGGGTTGTATTGTAAAACTGTTTTTATATGTTGTACACCGCCGTGAGTCGCCCGAAAGGGCTGAGAACGGCGGTCAACAAATGCAATAAATAAATAAATAAATAAATATTATGTTATTAGCATAGTACATTATCAGTATTAAATATTACTATATTGTACTATACCATTATATTGTAATATTATTAGTAATATTGCATGTAATATAAATATATAATTATAGTATCATATTATTAGTAGTCTTGTATTGCATTACATTCTAACTAATTGTTATTGGAGCCGATCCTTGCATTTAATCGCCCAAAATGTAAAGATACAGGTTGGGAAATTTAGTTATTATTGCGAGGAGGTACATCTCTAGTTTCCCCCATATTTCTTTTATCTGAGTTTTGGTTTTGAGTGGTGGATTTTAAATGGTCACACATCAAAAGCTGCTGATGTTATGACTTAAATGAATTCCACAAGTTAGTTCACATTTGTTCAGGGTGTTAACATTGGACAACAGTGAGGTCGATACTAGAATAGCAAGGCCTCCATAACACTGCCTTTTGTGCTAAGCCGGCTGCCATTCAAGGAATTAGTGACAAAACCATTTAGAGCCATGTTGTCCACTGCCCAGGTTTTCTGCAGTAGGAGGATCCCATCGAAGGTGGGGATATAATTGCTAATTATTCACCTTGTACACCTTTGGAGAAAAAGAGTCTTTGGATCATAATAAATGACAATGATATTGTTGTTGTTGTAACTCCCATGATTCAGGAATTGCAGGAGTTGAAGTCCTGGAGGAGGGCCAGAGTTTGCTCATGCCTGCTCTACCCAGCCATGTTTTCTCTGAGTTTGGCACCAGGGCAGTGAATAAGCTGACTTTTCCCCTCCGCCTTTCCCCTTCTCAGGCCGCCGCCGCAGCAGCAGCTTCTATGTGGGCTCTTGCCACGATGAGCCAGAGCCATTGGACGAATGGAACCGAATTGCCGAACTGCAGCAGCGCAACAGGGTCTGTCCGCCTCACCTCAAGACCTGCTACCCACTGGAGTCCAGGGTGAGGACAGGGGCCTTTGTGTGAGTGGGTGGGTGATTCCATTGGGGGCTCGAGGGGAGATTGCTTGGGGATGTGAATGGAGGTGGGGTAGGATTTGTGGAGGGAAAGTTGTGAGGATTCCTGAACTGAAGATGACAAGGATTGGGTCTCTTGATGGAGATTCTGTCAGCGTTAGCGTAAGTAGCCCGCAGACTGACTCTAGCCCTTGTAACTCTAAGTGTGATAAAGTAACTCATAAAAGAAAACACTTGATTCTTCCGCTTTAAGTAGAAAGGAAATAAAGTTGTATTAACTGCATACAAAACAAAACAAAAGAATTGCTCTCACCAAAAACATAACATAAAACAATATCTTCGTTCAATGGTGATATGCAAACTTGTAACAAAAACAATATACAGTCTCTCTTACTCAGTTGTCCATAGAGTGACCTTGCCATCAATAAACTTCAGGACACTTGCAGAACTGCTTCTGGCACCAAACAAAGGTTTTTCAGCTCAGAACGAGCCCTCAAGCAAAGCATAGAAGGCAATGCTCAAAAGTACAAAAACACAGTGGCTTACTATATACTGTATATCAGGGGTCCACAAACTTTGTAAACAGTGGGCCGGGTCACAGTCTCTCAAACTGTTGGAGGGCCAGATTGAGTGAATTCCTATGCACACTGCACATATCTTATTTGTAGTGCAAAAAACCCCCCACTTAAAACAATACAATAATTAAAATGAAGAACAATTTTAACAAATATAAACTTATGAGTATTTCAATAGGAAGTGTGGGCCTGTTTTTGGCTGATGAGATAGGATTGTTATTGTTGAGTTGTTGTAGGTTTTTTCGGGCTATATGGCCATGTTCTAGAGGCATTCTCTCCTGACGTTTCGCCTGCATCTATGGCAAGCATCCTCAAAGGTAGTGACCTCACTACCTTTGAGGATGCTTGCCATAGATGCAGGCGAAATGTCAGGAGAGAATGCTTCTAGAACATGGCCATATAGCCCAAAAAAACCTACAACAACCCAGTGATCCTGGCCATGAATAGGTTGACCCTAAGCGAGGGCTGGGCAAATGACCTTAGAGGACCATATCCGGCCCCCGGGCCTTAGTTTGAGGACCCCTGCTGTATATACTCAAGTATAAGCCTAGTTTTTCAGTCCTTTTTTTAAGGTGAACAAGTCTCCCTCAGCTTATACTCGAGTCAAGGTTTTTTATTATTTTACTTTATTATTATTATTATTATTATTATTATTATTATTACATTAATCATTTTATTCCAGTCTCGATAAAATAGTAAAGAGTAGAGACATCAGACTGGCAACAAAGATCCACCTAGTCAAAGCCATGGTATTCCCTGTAGTCACCTACGGATGTGAGAGCTGGACCTTAGGGAAGGCTGAGCGAAGGAAGATCGATGCTTTTGAACTGTGGTGCTGGAGGAAATTTCTGAGAGTGCCTTGGACCACGAGAAGATCCAATCAGTCTACACTTCAGGAAATAAAGCCCGACTGCTCATTGGAGGGGAGAATACTAGAGACAAAGTTGAAGTACTTTTGCCACATAATGAGAAGACAGGAAAGCTCAGAGAAGAAAATGATGCTGGGGAAAGTGGAAGGCAAAAGGAAGAGGGGCCGACCAAGGGCAAGATGGATGGATGGCATCCTTGAAGTGACTGGACTGACCTTGAGGGAGCTGGGGGTGGTAACGGCCGACAGGGAGCTCTGGCGTGGGCTGGTCCATGAGGTCACGAAGAGTCGGAGACGACTGAACGAATGAACAACAACACAATCATTTTACTCTATTATTACATTTATATTTTGTTATTTATTGGTATTATTACATTTATTATTTTACTCTATTATTACTATTATTATTACATTTCCATTATTTTACTCTATCATTATTATATTTATTATTTTACTCTATTATTATTGGAAGGATATGTAAACACATTTACACTGAAGAAGGTTAGAATAATGCTTTAATCAGAGGACAGTCATATCTTAACTTACGGTTTTATTCAAAAACATTTAACCTACTGATGCCTCAATTAATGCAATGTTATTGGTATCTATTTTTATTTTGAAATGTACCAGTAGCTGTTGCACTTCCCACCCTCGGCGTATACTCAAGTCAATCCATTTTCCCAGTTTTTTGTGGTACAATTAGGTGCCTCTGCTTGTTTTATTTATTTATTTATTTAGGGTTTTTATAACCCGGTCTTCTCAACCTCTGGAGAGGGACTCAGGCCGGCTAACAACAGAGGATTCAGTACAATAAGATAAAGCAAATATACATCATCAATATAAAATACACTAAAATACAATTCATACCATTTACAAAAAAAGTCAGTTTGTCAGAGTGAAATCACAATATTATATTCGGGTCGGCTTATATTCGAGTATATACAGTACATGAGATAACAATACACTCAATTATCCCATCAATTAACCATGTCAGCTGCAACAGAAACAGCCCTGATCCTTTCCAAAACTACAAAATCCCATCAGCTAGATAAATCAGGCTCTGATTATTTAAGATTCTATAGTTTTCAGCAGTTTACAAGGTTTAAATCAGGGGTCTTCAAACTTTTTAAACAGAGGGCCAGGTCACAATCCCTCAAACGGTTGGAGGGCCGGATTATAATTTGAAAAACATGAATGAATTCCTATGCACACTGCACATATCTTATTTGTAGTGCAAAAAGCACTTTAAAACAATACAATAATTAAAATGATGAACAATTTCAACAAATATAAAAATTTTAGTATTTCAATGGGAAGTGTGGGCCTACTATTGGCTGATGAAATAGGATTGTTGTTGTTGTTGTTGTGTGCTTTCAAATAGTTTCAGACTTAGGTTGACCCTGAGCGAGGGCCAGGCAAATGACCTTGGAGGGCTGCATCCGGCCCCTGGGCCATAGTTTGAGGACCCCTGGTTTAAAAGGTACAAGGTGTTAGATTGGGCTGTTAATCCCTCAGCCCGTGTTGCTTTTCCATGACACTCATCTCTTGTTCCAGCTACATACCTCAGTCCTCACATTGTAAACCCCACAGAGCTCTGTGCAACAGTTGCTATTCATGCCAAGTACCAAAACTGCAGAATTCTGGATTGTTGTAGGGTTTTTTGGGCTGTATGACCATGTTCTAGAAGCAGGTGAAACATCAGGAGAGAATGCTTCTAGAACATGGTTATACAGCCCAAAAAAACTACCACAACCCAGTGATTCCGGCCATGAAATCCTTCGACAATGCATTGTGCAGAATTCACTGGAGTGCCAGGGCCCTTCAGCAGATGTGTGGTGTGCCTATCTGCCCCTGTACCCCTATGGGCTCCTTTCCTTGGCCTCACGGGGTCTCCCTTCTTCCCCTCTCTCTCCTCCTGCCTCCCCAGCCCTCTCAGTCCCTGACCACCATCACAGATGAAGAGATTTTGACCGGCGACCCGAAGGAGACGCTCCGAAGGGCCACTCTGCTGCCCTCTCAGGTGGCGGAAGGCCGGAGCACCCGCCGCAGCACCCTGAGCACTGCCTGGGCAGAAGGAGGCATTGCCACCCGGCAGCAAAGGAAGCGCCTTTCGGACGACTCCCAGCACGGCCCAGGCACCCCCGAGGTGAGCAGCCCTTCTGCATCAAATTGTTGCCTACTGTGAGGCCGCTCTGAGTCCCCTTTGGGGTGAGAAGGGTGGGGTACAAATGCAATAAATATATCAATAAATGGAAGCCCCTTCCCTTCATTTACTTCTTTTCTGATCATCAAGTGTCAGGCTTCACTTTTGGACTGAGGGCTGCTTGTGTAGAGGAATAAAGCCCTTGCCATCTCCATTCTCGTGGGGTTTTTGCAAGTCCTGATGTGAGTTTGGAGAGCCTCTTCTTCTCCCATACTTGATCTTCTCATGTTAGACAACTTAACTCAGGTAGAAATGGGGAAAGAACCGCTTTCCTCAAGGTTAAGGCCTCTGGAGTCTTCATGCAATTTCTCTGGACAGAAAAAGTGTTGTGAAACTCTGTGGCGCTCCTTTCTGAGGCAGTAGCCCCTCCCACTGGCTATATATACTCTCAAGGGTAGAGTGGGTGGGGCTACCGCCTAAAAGTGTCTAATAAGTTTTATAGAAGATTCCGAACTGTCTGCGCAGGAAATACCATATGTGCGAATTCACAGGTGACCACTCGGAGAACTACAGTTACAGATAAGCAACCTATATTTCTCATCCTTCTCTCTCTCCAGTCCAAGAAATCTGCCAGCTGCTTCCCACGGCCTCAAACCCCCAAAGGCCGGACTGAGGAGAACAAGCACAGCAGCCAAGTGGGAAGCAAGAAAGCTAAGGGCCAGGCAGCTGACAAACAGGTAAGGAAGCCCCTCAGAGACGGCCATGATCTCCCATACAAGCCCAGTGAAGTTGTCAAGGCCACTGTTGCAACCCAGATCAGGAAACAAGACCATAAGATATTAATCCACCACACTTGACTGTAGGAAAAAAAACAATCCTTTTTTATTGATAGAAATGGTTACAAAATAGAGGAAAATACAAAGTCCAAAAAGCTACAGTAAAATTCAGCAGTCAGGAATATCTATGAACTAGATCAAAATTCCAAAAGCCACACTATAAAAACCTGGAACCTGTTAGTATCACACTAACCGTACTTGGAAACTAGAAGCCTCTGGGAATGCAGGCCATGGGAACCGGGAAATCTGCCAAGGTAATGCCTCAGTCTAAACGATGCTTGATCTAACGAGAGAGCCCGGGGAGAGACACTTAAAACTAAAGAAACTGTTTCGGGACACGCCTCCAGGCTTTGAAGCCTGTGCCTCCCTTTCCTTTAATCTGCTTGACCTTCGCAGACTCTGCGATTCACTCCTGTTTTTCCAAATCTGTCCTTTTCTATCCTCATTAAAAAGGCAGGTGCTAGCTCCTCTGGAGAGCTATCACCGCTTGATTCAGAAACATTCCCATCAGGATGCGTAGTTTCACTTTCCAAGCCACTGACCTCAGAATCAACAGTTTCCAAACCTTCAGGGATAAATTCATGTTCAGTAGCCTGTTCAGTTGCATCAGGAAATACAATCAGAGAATCAGGTTCAGGTTCACACGGAGGCTGAACCCCAACAGCCACCCACTTGCAGTAGCAGAGGAAGCACACACAAGATCCCACCTTCAGAGAGTTCCCCTGTCTGTTGAGGGCAAGGAGCATCCCGCCAGAGCTGAGGGATGCCTCAGTCCTGCTCTCTCTCTTTCTCTCTCTCCTCTGCAGCCGGAGAGGCGCCAGTCCCTGGCCTTCACCCTCCTGAACACACCCAAGAAGCTGGGCAACAGCCTCCTCCGCCGAGGGGCAAACCGGAAAGTGACTCCCAAAAACTCACCCCGGGGCGGCATCCGGAAGTCTCCCAGGACATCTGCGTCTCCCAGGGGCAAGGTAGGGAGGCCGAGCTGAGCGCTTCTCCCCCTTTCGGTCTCACGTAAAGCCTTCCAAAGCAGTGGGGTCAGGAACAGAGGGATCTATTGGGAAAGCACATTAGGATCAGGAGGACAGATGTGGCGTGAAGCTCTTGGGATATTAGGAGGAAAAGGAGGTAGAAATGCCCTTCTAGCAAGGATGAAGGAGTCCATGCTCCCTGTCTTCAATATTGTGCTGGAATTGGTAGGTAGTCTTGAGGTCCCCAGCAGAACCTCAGTTTGTAAATCACCTTCTCTGCGGGCGAGAAAGGACCGGGGGGAACAGCAGATCTGGAATTTCATCTGAAAAATGTGTTGTCGAAGGCTTTCATGGCCGGAATCACTGGGTTGCTGTGAATTTTCCAGGCTTGTATGGCAGTGTTCCAATAGCATTTTGTCATTGGAGTCTACGTCCCCCCTTCCCTTGTGGGAAAGTTCGTTTCCACAACCCCTGTTTTAATGAGCCTCACTCCGCAAATAACCTGCTTCTCTATCTCACCCAAATTTTTAATTAGTTTCTCTTTTAATCATTACATGTAACCTGCCCACTGTCACCGTGATTGTGTTTACTGTAATTTTATATCGTTATGCATTCATACGTTTTATGTAATTATGATGTTTTTGTTTTTATTTTGCTGTAATTTGTTGTTTGGGCTTGGCCTCATGTAAGCTGCCCCGAGTCCCCATCGGGGAGATGGTGGCTGGGTATAAATAAAGTTCATTATTATTATTATTTTCTACTGACGTTTCGCAGGCATCCTCAGAAGTTGAGGGGTCTCTTGGAAACTAGGCAAGTGAGGTTTATATATCTCTGGAATAAGGTCCAGGGTGGGAGAAAGAAGTCTTGTCTGCTTGAAGCAAATGTGAATGCTTCAATTAGCCGCCTTGATTAGCATTGAATGACTTTGCAGCTTCAAAGCCTGGCTGGTTTCTTCCTGGGGAAATCCTTTGGATTCCCTGATGGATTCTTGTCTGGAATTCCCCTGCTTTTTGGGTGTTGATCTTTATTTACTGTCCTAATTTTAGAGTTTTTTTTTAATACTGATAGCCAGATTTTGTTCATTTTCATGGTTTTCTTTTTGTGGAAATTGTCCACATTCTTGTGGATGTCAATGGCTTCTCTGTGTCATCTGACACGGTGGTTGTTAGAAGCTTGGAAGCTGCAAGTGCAATGCTAATCAAGGTGGCCAATTGCAACATTCACACTTGCTTCATGCAAACAAGACTTCTTTCTCTCACCCTGGACATCATTCCACAGATAGATAAGCCCGAAGGTAGGATTGAGGGCTAAACTTGGGCCCTCCAGGTGTTTGGACTTCAACTCCCACCATTCCTAACAGCCTCAGGCCCCTTCCTTTTCCCCCTCGACCACTTAAAGGAAAAGGAAAGGAAAAGGAAGGGGCCAGAGGGTGTTTATAATCTATATAAATAAAAATGTAATGTTCAGTCTATTGTCGAAGGCTTTAATGGCCGGAACCACTGGGTTGTTATAGTTTTTTTCGGGCTATATGGCCATGTTCTAGAGGCATTCTCTCCTGACATTTCGCCTGCATCTATGGCAAGCATCCTCAGAGGTAGTGAGGTCTGTTGGAATTAGGAAAATGGGTTTATATATCTGTGGAATGACCAGGGTGGGACAAAGAACTCTTGTCTGCTGGAGCTAGGTGTGAATGTTTCAACTGACCACCTTGATTAGCATACAATGGCCTGACAGTGCCTGGAGCAAACTTTTGTTGAGAGGTGATTAGATGTCCTCGTTTGTTTCCTCTCTGTTCACACCTAGCTCCAGCAGACAAGAGTCCTTTGTCCCACCCTGGTCATTCCACAGATATATAAACCCTTTTTCCTAGTTCCAACAGACCTCACTACCTCTGAGGATGCTTGCCATAGATGCAGGCGAAACGTCAGGAGAGGATGCCTCTAGACCATGGTCATATAGCCCGAAAAAAACCTACAACAACCCAGTGATTCCGGCCATGAAAGCCTTGTATTGTTTATTTTGCTTATTCTCTGTTGTTTTTATTGATGTGTTGTTGGGCTTGGCCTCATGTAAGCCACTCCGAGTCCCTTGGGGAGATGGTGGCGGGGTATAAATATTATTATTATTATTATTATTATTATTATTATTATTATTATTATTATTATTGGGTTCTTGTGGGTTTTTTCGGGCTATATGGCCATGTTCTAGAGGCATTTTCTCCTGACATTTCGCCTGCATCTATGGCAAACAAACACACAAAAGTCCTCTGAGGATGCTTGCCATAGATGCAGGCGAAACGTCAGGAGAAATGCCTCTAGAACATGGCCCTATAGCCCAAAAAAACCCACAAGAACCTAGTGATTCCAGCCATGAAAGCCTTCGACAATACATTATTATTATTATTATTATTATTATTATTATTATTATTATTAGGATCTCTTTCCTTCTCTCAAATGCCACCTCCCCTTTAGGGAACTGTACTGACCATTCTGTGTGTCCTTTTGTGCTCCCGCAGGCCAACAACACCAAGTTGCTGAGAAACACAAAATTCTAATCTGGCCTTTCCTGGCTGGGAAAGAGCCCTTTTCTTCCCCTGCTGCCCTGGGCCCCATCTCCCCCAACCGAGAGGGGTCCGGAGCTGCCGCCACCACTGCTGCCGCCGCCTGAGTCACCTGCCCGCCCGCTGCCTTTCCCCTTGCTCTCCTCCTCCTGCTCACACAGGCCCTTTTAAGGCATTCACACCCCCTCCCCACCTTCATACAGTGTGTTGGGTAAAGCCAGCTTGGAAGGGCCACACACCTGCCTGTGAGCGTGCGCTGGGGATATTTGCCAGCAAATTGAGAGCATCTCCAAAGCATCCTGGGCGTCAATCCAGAATCAGAAGCATTGGGCAAAGCTGGGCAAGGGACTGGGATCGGCTCTGTAAAAACCATGGAGCAGGCCCACTTCATGCGAAGCAAGGTTTTCCCAATTGAGACCAGCGCTGCTGCCCCTTTTCCAGAAGTTGGGTGCAGAAGGGAGTTATGAGCATGCGCATTTGCAGCACCTGACTTCCCCTATCCATGCTGTGGACAGTTCTTCGTCCTCACATCAGTCCCAGCAAAGCTGCCCCCTCTCAAGATCACTTTTTTTTGCGGAAAAGCCCAGAATTGCTGAAAAATGAATACTTCCGTCAAAAGAACCAGCTCTTTGGTCCAGAAGGGAATGGGAAACCGCTCGTCCCGAGCCTCCTGCACAAAGCAGCACTGTTCTTCCAAAGCGTCTTCCACCTGTTTCCCAAAGTCACTGGAGAGCCTGAATGAGAGCAACGTGTACCTGCGAGAGCAGCAAAGCAAGGTGTTCTTGGGAGGAGGAGGAGGAGGAGTGGGGGGGGGAGGCCTCTTCTTGGAGGAGAGAGGGAGGGATGGAGGGAGGGGGCACAAGCAAAAGCGCTTTGTACAGGCCAGCCTTCCCCTTCCCTTTTCCCCACACAGGCTTTCCTTAGCTGTGTCGCTTTGTATTGTACTCTGTAGGCACTGCTGTGGGGGGGACCCTTCAGCGCAGTGTTCCTCGGGGAGCCGGCGGCAGGTGGGTGGGTCCGAGGTTAGCTGTGCCAGGGAGTGAGGGGAGCCCACCAGGTCACAATCCAGCCCGGTCGGAGTGGAAACACAACAGGGCAGCTCTCCCTCATTGCCAGGGGTCTGGAGCCAAGGGGATGCCCAGAAAGGGGGTCTTTCCCCTCCTCCTCCCCTCCTCCTTTGCCCCGGGGGTGGTGCTGGGGCCCTGCTCCCTGTGAGAGCATTTGCTCCCCCTCTTTCTGGAGGGGACTCTCTTTCTCTTGCTCCTGCAGGGAGCAGAGCCCCTCAGCTGGAAAGGCCCAGAGAAGGAGGCTTGGTGGGCAGAAGGGGGTCTTCCTTCCCTCCTTCCTTCCTCAGTTGGGGGCTGCCCCGGCGAGAGGGCTGCTGTCGCGGCCTGGGGGAAAGGACACTGCCTGAGGGGGCCCCCCGCAAACAGCCCTCTCATTATCCGCCTTCGTAGAGAGTTTAGCAATCAGATGTGTCATTTTGAATAATGTTTTTACATGTAAATAAATGGTATTTTTCTCCCAGCCGTGGCTTCGTGTCGTGTGGTCCTGGCCCACCTGCTCAGGCTCGAGTCTTCCTGGCAAGTGAGGACACAGGGTCAGGTCAGCCTTCTTCCCAGAGCAGGATGACATATACCCTGGGTACATATAGTCCTGTGGTCCGTGGATCACCAGTGGTCCACAAGAACTAAAATGTGGTCTGTGGTCTCACCGTTACTACAGTCTTCCCTCAGTTATCGCGAGTGTTACGTTCGAGGACCACCCGCGAAAAGTGAAAATCCGCAAAGTAGGGACGCTCTCTCTCTCTCTAATGTTCGTTTGTGAAATTAATATAACTCAAAAACTACTGGACAAATTGACACAAAATTTGGACACTACATCCCTAACAGACCAACAAGTGACCATCACTCATAACACACACACACACCCTCAAAAAAGCGGAAAGGACTTAAAATGCAAAAAAGCTAAATGACAATTCAGAAAAAAGAGAAGTCAAGAGGGAAGGAAGGAGAGCAAGAAATAAAGAGAGAAAGAGGGAGGGAAAGAAAGAAGGAAAGAGAAGGAAGGAAAGAGGTAGAGAAGGAAGAAAGAAGAGAAAGAGTGAGGGAAAGAAAAAAGGGAAGGAAGGAAAGAGGGAAGGAAGGAGTGCAAGAAATAAAGAGAGAAAGGGAGGGAGGGAATGAAAAAGAAGGAAGAGAAAGGAGAAAAGAGTGAAGGAAAGAAAAGGGGAGGAAGGGAAAAGAAGGAGAGAAGGGAAGGAAGGAAGGAGAGAAAAATAAAGAGAAGAGGGAGGGAGGGAAAGAAAGAAGGGAAGAGAAGGAAGGAAAGAAAGAGAGAAGGAAGAAAGGAGAAAGGAAGGAAAAGAAAAGGAGAGGAAGGAAATGAGAGAAGGAAAGAAAAAAGGGAAGGAATGAAAGAGGGAAGGAGAGCAAAAATAAAGAGAAAGAGGGAGGGGGGGAAAGAAAGAAGGGAAGAGAAGGAAGGAAAGGTAGAGAAGGAAGAGAAAGAGTGAAGGAAAGAAAAGGGGAGGAAGGAAAATTACAAATAAGCCAAATTGCCAAGATAAAATCATATCTAACTCAAGTCCATATGTGTGGTCGATAACTTTGTTCTGTAGCCAGTATCAACCATTACTCTGGGAATGCTTCTTTCCATAGCCAGGATTTCACCAGACTCCTGAAGGACAGGAGGGAGGGGGCAGATCTGATCTCAATCAGGAGAGAGTTCCATAGCTGAGGGGCCACCACAGAAAAGGCCCTGTCTTGTTCCCGCCAGACGCGATTGTGAAAGTGCTGGGACCGATAGCAGGTCCCCACCAGAAGATCTTAATTGTCTTGCTGGTTCATAGGAGGGAATACATTCAGACAGGTAAACTGGGCTGGAACCTTATATGGAACCTTATGGAGGTCGGGATGCTTTGCTGGAGTGTTTGGGACATTTCACCTTCAAAACAAGAATTGAGGAGTAGAGGGGGGAGATTGGAGAGAGGATAAGAGGTATGGCCCACTGAGACACAGCCTCCAAGATTTCAGTGTTGTTACAGCTTCCCCACTTAAGCTCTCAAACCCTACAGTGAGACAGCTGAAGGTGAGAACGGGAAAAAACACAAACGAAAAGATAGTTGTCTCCAGGTTTTATTTGAAAGAGAGACTGCCTGGTGCTCTGAGCCACAGAGGGAGTATACAACCCCAGGCATTTCCCCGTCCGTTGTCGTCTCTCTTGAGAAGGCTGCCAGCAGAGCAAAGAGGAGGAAACGCAACCCATGCGGACAGCAGGACTTTAGCTAGGCATTCGTCCCTTTCCAATGCACGTGCACTCCCATTTCTTGGGCTTCTTCTCCCTGCAATACCAGGAAAGGGAGGTATTATTATTATTTTAGGATGCTCAAAACCAACTTTTATTTATTTGTTTGTTTACAGCTTTTATATTCCGCCCTTCACCTCACCCCGCAGGGGACTCAGGGCGGATTACAGTGTACACATATATGGCAAACATCCAATGCCAATTTTTAACATACAAACATATACAGACATAGACAGAGGCTATTTATTTAACTTTTTCTGGCCACCAGGGGAGCTGTCGCTTTCCTCGTCCATCTGCGACGCTGATGAAGCACTTCCGCATTCCCCGCATGCTTCCCCGCTGGAGTGCTTGCTGGAGTCATTTTTATGGCCTCATAAATCAGTTAATTTAGCCTCCCCACACTTTAAGGTGGTACCTAATTTTCCTACTTGACAGATGCAACTGTCTCTCGGGTTGCAAAGGTCGACAACAGGCTACACACAAATTGGTTGGAAACCCACTCCAACCCGGGCTGGCTTCGAACTCATGACCTTTTGGTCAGAGTGATCTTAATGCAGCTGACACTCAGCCAGCTGCGCTACAATCCCGGAAACGCATAAACCAAGAACTCTTTGCAATTCGTTAGGTACACATACAAAGGGACTTTTCCCCATTTGCAAAACTTTTCCCAGACTTCACAACCTACAAGTTGGACTCTCTTCTTCATCTTCTTGCAAAGTTCCTCCCCAAAAAAATTCATCGAAACAGGAAAGGAACCTGGACAACACTGTCTTTTAATTATTATTATTATTAATTTATATTTTATTTAATTATTTTAAAATATGTTTATTATTATTAATTTAATTAGAGCCCCTGGTGGGGCAGTGGGTTAAACCCCTGTGCCGGCAGGACTGAAGACCGACAGGTCGCAGGTTCGAATCTGGGGAGAGGCGGATGAGCTCCCTCTGTCAGCTCCAGCTCCTCGTGCGGGGACATGAGAGAAGCCTCCCACAAGGATGATAAAAACATCAAATCATCCGGGCGTCCCCTGGGCAACGTCCTTGCAGACGACCAATTCTCTCACAACAGAAGCGACTTGCAGTTTCTCAAGTCGCTCCTGAGACGACAAAAAAAAAAAATCAGTTTATATACTGCTTTTCTCAAACCCTGGGGCAGTGCTCTTTGATTGTAGATTAACTATAAATCCCAGCAACTACAACTCCCAAATGACAAAATCAATCCCCTCCAACCCCACCAGTATTTAAACGTGGTTGCATTGGGTATTTGTGCCAAATGTGGTCCAGTGAATGAAAATACATCCTGCATATCAGATATTTACATGATGATTCAGAACAGTAGCAATGAAAGTAATGTTATGTATTGTCGAAGGCTTTCATGGCCGGAATCACTGGGTTGTTGTAGGTTTTTTCGGGCTATATGNCGGCGGAAGGGGTCTCACTTCCGCTTTGGTGTCAGCGGGTCTCGTTGAGGAAGGAAGGAGGGAAGGGAGCGCGCGCGCCTGGCAGGTAACCAACCGTCGCTCGGCCTCTCATTTGTTGTCTACACGGACCGCTTGGGGGTCTCCAATTCGGGTTAGAGGTGAAGAGGGGATGGGCGAGGGATGAGGAGCAGAACCACAGACTTTGTTTTCCTTCCTCCCGTCACCCATCCTTAAAGGGGAAGCCTCCTTCCCTGTTTCTTCCAACTGATCATACACAGTGGTGATGGGAATGAATGATAGGCTTGGTTTTTGCCCCATTTGACATCATTAATGGGGGACCACTCTTTTCCCATTTCTCCCCAGTCTCTATCCCTTGGGCAAGCTTGGGCCCTCCAGGTGTTTTGGACTCCAACTCCCACTATTCCTAACAGCCACAGCCCCCTTTCTATCGACTGTAAGGAATTGTGGGAGTTGAAGTCCAAAACACCTGGAGTGTCCAAGCTTGCCCATGCCTGATCTAGACACTATACTCCTATTCATATAGGCTAGAATTGTATTTTTTTTAAAAGCTTCCTCCTCACACTATTGACTATGTTCAGCTTGTGGTCTATTAAGACTTATAGATCCCTTTCACATGTACTATAGGAACCCCAGGTGGCGCAGTGGGTTTAAACCCCTGTGCCAGCAGGACTGAAGACCGACATGTCACAGGTTCGAATCCGGGGAGAGCACAGATGAGCTTCCTCTAGCACAGTGGTTCTCCACCTTCTGAATGCCGTGACCCCTTAATACAGTCCCTCATGTTGTGGTGACCCCCAACCATAACATTGTTTTTGTTGCTACTTCATAACAGTCATTTTACTACTGTTAAAAATCATAATGTAAATAATCAGATATGCAAGATGTATTTTCATTCACTGGACCAAACTGGGCACAAATACCCAATGCACCCACATGTAAATGCTAGTGGGGTTGGGAGAGGATTGATTTTGTAATTTGGGAGTTGTAGTAGCTGGGATTTATAGTTCACCTATAATCAAAGAGCATTCTGAACTCCACCAACGATGGATTTGAACTCCCATGACCAACAGAAAACACTGGAAGGGTTTGGTGGGTATTGACCTTGAGTTTGGGAGTTGTAGTTCACCTATATCCAGAGAGCACTGTGGACTCATGCAATGGTGGATTTGGACCAAACTTGGCACAAATACTCAATATGCGCAAATGTGAACACTGGTGGAGCCTGGGGAAAATAGACCTTGACTTTTGGGAGTTGTAGTTGCTGGGATTTATAGTTCATTACAATCAAAGAACATTCTGAACTCCACCAATGATAGAATTGGCTCAAACTTCCCACATGGAATCCCCATGACCATCAGAAAATACTGTGTTTTCTGATGGTCTTTGGCAACCCCTCTGACACTCCTTCGCGACCCCCTCAGGGGTCCTGACCTCCAGGTTGAGAAACACTGCTCTAGCAGCTCCAGCTCTCACACTATTTATTTATTTATTTATTTACTTCACTTGTATACTGCTCTTCTCAGGCGACTCAGAGCGGTTAACAACCAATTCAACAGTACAAAACAGATCATTAGTCAATTAAAACAGCAATATCAATTCATTCACATCAAAACATCAATCCAACAACACACTATTGACTCATGTTCAGCTTGTGGTCTACTAAAACTTATAGATCACTTCCACATGTACTATAGGAGCCTCCGGTGACGCAGTGGGTTAAACCCCTGTGCCAGCAGGACTGAAGACCGACAGGTCGCAGGTTCATAGAATCAAAGAGTTGGAAGAGACCTCATGGGTCATCCAGTCCAACCCCCTGCCAAGAAGCAGGAAAAT
>NW_026846588.1:276955631-277030482 GCF_025583915.1 Anolis sagrei ordinatus | reverse complement strand
TGGCTTGAACCAAGACCAGGAAATTCCTTCCTTCTCTGGTTTAAAACTGGCTTCTCTGGCTTGAGCCAAGACGAGGAATTTCCTTCCTTCTATGGTTTTAAAACTGGTATCTCTGGTTTGAGCCGGCCAGAAAATTCCTTCTTTCTCTGGTTTAAAACTGGCTTCTCTGGCCTGAGCCAAGACCAGGAAACTCCTTCCTTCTCTGGTTTAAAACTGGTTTCTCTGGCTTGAGCCGAGACCAGGAAATCCCTTCTTTCTCTGGTTTAAAACTGGCTTCTCTGGCTTTAAAACTGGCATCTTTGGTTTGAGCCAAAGCCAGAAAATTCCTTCTCTCTCTGGCTTTAAAACTGTCTTCTCTGGCTTGAGCCGAGGCCAGGAAATTCCTTCCTTCTCTGGTTTTAAAACTGGCTTCTCTGGCTTTAAAATTGGCTTCTTTGGCTTGAGTCAAGGCCAGGAAATCCCTTCCTTCTCTGGTTTAAAACTGGCTTCTCTGGATTGAGTCGAGGCCTGGAAATTCTTTCCTTCTCTGGCTTTAAAACTGGCTTCTTTGGCTTGAGCCGAGGCCAGAAAATTCCTTCTTGCTCTGGTTTAAAACTGTCTTCTCTGGCTTGAGCCAAGGTCAGGAAATTCCTTCCTTCTCTGGGTTAAAACCGGCTTCTCTGGCTTTAAAACTGGCTACTCTGGCTTGAGCTGAGGCCAGGGACCAGAAGCGGGGACAAGCTGAATCATGCCGACTCACTTCCTGAGTCGTAACAAAAATGGCAGAAAAAGCTTCGGAAGGGCAAAAGGACTTCCTGATTTTAAAAAAATCTTCACTATCACTTCAAAAAGATAATTTTAATGAAATTATTACGAGTGACGAATTATCCGACGTGACTTTATCCATGCCTAGTTCAAATAGCAGGGGGAAAGTTAAGAGTTACTTGACAGTGGAATGACAGTGGAGCCTCCTTCCTTCTCTGGAGGTCTTTAGCAGAGGTTGGATGGCCATCTGTCGGGAGGGTTTGCATGGTGTCCTCTTAAATGATGAGAATGATCTTTGGGTGCCCCTTTCAACTCTAGGATTTGGAATCCAGCAGAGCCTGGAGGGCTGTCTCTTGGGAGGGCTTCGTTGGGACACTTGCAGGGAAAGGCATGAGACCCCGTTTCTCCAGAAGATGACCAAGTGGAGTGAGTCTTGCCTCTAAAAGCCCCGACAACTCGGAAAGAGAGACCGCAATGCAAGCCAAGGCCAGAGGCATCGGCCGCCCACGCCTCGCAAGGGGCAGCCCCACCGAGTAAGTGGTCATTCCTCAGAAATCAGGCCCAAAGGGAGCCATCTATGATATCAATCTATTCTAGCCACAGACAGGAAGGAGAGACCTGAGTTTCCATGCAGCAGCAGTCCCAAAGGTCACCCAAACATTCATGCCTTGACTTCTTTTTCTCTCATCATGGAAACTGATCGCTCAGAGCGTGAAATCAGCAGTTTGGGGCTGTTACAAAGAGATTTTGCAGTATTGCAAGATGATTTTGTAGGCTGCACACACGCGGCAGAATTCATGCAGTTTAAAGACTACAGCAGGTTAAACTGCTGATCTGCTGAACTTAGAATCCTAGAATCCTAGAGTTGGAAGAGACCTGGTGGGCCATCCAGTCCAACCCCATTCTGCCAAGAAGCAGGAAAATCGCATTCAAAGCACCCCCAACAGATGGCCATCTAGCCTGTTTCAAAGCCTCCGCAGAAGGAGCCTCCACCACACTCCAGGGCAGAGAGTTCCACTGCTGAACGGCTCTCACAGTCAGGAAGTTCTTAGAATCATAGAATCAAAGAGATGGAAGAGACCTCATGGGCCATCCAGTCCAACCCCATTCTGCCAAGAAGCAGGAATATTGCATTCAAATCACCCCTGACAGATGGCCATCCAGCCTCTGTTTAAAAGCTTCCAAAGAAGGAGCCTCCACCACACTCCAGGGCAGAGAGTTCCACTGCTGAACAGCTCTGTCAGGAAGTTCTTCCTCGTGTTCAGGTGGACCTCCTTTCGTGTAGTTTGAAGTCATTGTTCCATTGCGTCCTAGTCTCCAGAGCAAGAGAAAACAAACCTGGTCCCCCCTCCCTAGGACTTCCCTCACATATTGATTCATGGCCCCCTCATCATGTCTCCTCTCACCTCTTCTAAAGGCTCAACATGCCCAGCTCTTTAAGCCGCTCCTCATAGGGCTTGTTCTCCAGACCCTTGATCCTTTGAGTCACCCTCTTCCTTTGGACACTTTTTATCTATGGCCCTCAACATGTCTCCTCTCACCTCTTCTGCAGGCTCAACATGCCCAGCTCTTTCAGCCGCTCCTCATAGGGCTTGTTCTCCAGACCCTTAATCCTTTGAGTTGCCCTCTTCCACTGGACACTTTGATCTATGGCCCTCATCATGTCTCTTCTCACCCTTTTCTATCTTCTGAAGGCTCAACATGCCCAGCTCTTTCATCCGCTCCTCATAGGGCTTGTTCTCCAGACCCTTGATCCTTTGAGTTGCTCTCTTCCACTGGACACTTTGATCTATGGCCCTCATCATGTCTCTTCTCACCCTTTTCTATCTTCTGAAGGCTCAACATGCCCAGCTCTTTCAGCCGCTCCTCATAGGGCTTGTTCTCCAGACCCTTGATCCTTTGAGTCGCCCTCTTCCTCTGGACACACTGATCTATGGCCCTCATCATGTCTCCTCTCACCCTTCTCTCTCTTCTGAAGGCTCAACATGCCCAGCTCTTCAAGCCACTCCTCATAGGGCTTGTTCTCCAGACCCTTGATCCTTTGAGTCACCCTCCTCTGGACACCTTACATCAAACTTGGAAGACAATCTTACTTGGTCAACGAGGGATCGCCTAAGTAAGTTCCTAGTGTGAAAGTTCAGCACAAAATCCCCAACTAAAGAAATAGCGCCTGACATAAATGAGCCGTAAAGAGATGGTACCGGTTCAGAAAAACAGCCAAGGAAAGCGAAAATAGGCAGCCGTTACCTTTGATGCCAGAAGAAATAACAGTTGGAGCATGTGAGAAACCAATGTGTGTGAAGTGTAAAATAAGATGCATGAAGCTAATTGGCTGGGCAACATCCAGGGAAATGGCTGAGCCTGGGACTTTTGGACACTATTACATTTCTCAGGCTTGAGATGTGAAGATGCTTGGAGAAAAAAGAGTTTGAAGTGTGTTGAACTTCATTATGGTGCAGCACTCATCTATGAAGGTCATGTTGGAGCTTGCAAGGAATCAGTGAGTGTGTGCGTCAACTGTAAAATAAGACGTATGAAGCTAATTGGCTGGGCAACATCCAGGGAGATGGCCGATCCTGGGACTTTTGGATATTGTTACATTTCTCCCTGTTGAACTTTATTTTGGTGCAGCACTCATCTATGAAGGTCATGTTGGAGCATGCAAGGTATCATTGAGCGTGTGTGTCCACTGTAAAATAAGATGCATGAAGCTGATTGGCTGGGCAACATCCAGGGAAATAGCTGAGCCTGGGACTTTTGGATACTGTTACATTTCTCAGGCTTGAGCTGTGCAGGTGCCTGGAGAGAAGCAGAGAGAAACAGAGTTTGAAGTGTGCATTTCTCCCTCTTGAACTTCATTTTGGTGCAACATTCATCTATGAGAGTCATGTTGGAGCATGCAAGGAATCAGTGTGTGTGTATGTGTCAACTGTAAAATAAGATGCATGAACCTAATTGGCTGGGCAACGCCCGGGGAGTTGGCTGAGCCTGGGACTTTGGGATATTGTTACATTTCTCAGGCTTGAGCTATGTTAGTGCAGAAAAAGAGTTTGAAGCAGACTAAGCCTGGGACTTTTGGACACTGTTACGTTTTTGTTCAGGCTTGAGTTATATAAGTGCAGAGAGAGAGTTTGAAGCAGAGTTTGGCGTGTGCTCTTGCTTCATGAGCTGCTGAAGATTATCCACATGGACAAAGAAAGACCATTTTAAATATCTCATAAAAGGACATTATGTGAGTCGATGCAACTGACCACATGATTGTAAATATGTTGTTCTGAACTATGAAGAGTAAACAACTTGTTCTTTACTGTTCATCTGATTGGCGTATTTTCTTTCTCTGGCAAAGCAGTGTGTGGACTGGTCAAATGTGAACTACGCATGGTTTTCATTTCGTCACAATATATATAGACTCTCAGATAATCCACGGCGATGCAGTTTCTGATTGCTTGAGAGCGACTCTTAAATATAGGCCAGGTATGGGCCAACTTTGGCCCTCCAGGTGTTTTGGACTTCAACTCCCACAATTCCTAACAGCCTACCGGCTGTTAGGAATTGTGGGAGTTGAAGTCCAACACACCTGGAGGGCCAAAGTTGGCCCATACCTGTACTAGACCTCATAATGTACCATACCATAAACTCTATATTTGCCTTGATATTAGTACTGAACTATAGCCATTAAAAGCAAACTTCTGGCCAACTTGGGGATTTTCAGAAAGAACAGGACAAGCAGTTCAGCAAAATTTATTACACATTTTTAGAAAAGGTATTCTCAGGTGACATGACGACTTTCCAAAAGATCTGTCCAGTGGAGAAGCTCATTGTCGGGGACTCGTGTGTTTTGCACGGCTGTGAATGGCCCGAATAATTAGAGAGGGTGCAAATAAAGACGCTTTCCTTTTATTATCTGGCAAGGGGGAAAAAATCAAAGTAACGGCGGTAAAAGGGACACACACGCAAATAGAGCCTTTTCCTTCTCCCATCCCTCAAGTTTCCTGACCTGAGTGAGATCGAAGCCAGGTAAACACCAAAACATGCAAACAGGGAGATTTCTCACCATAGTTTCCCTCCCTTTTTCAATTGGTTTGCTCATTCCTCGGGTCGAGGAAAAGACACAAAAGGCCAACCAAGCAGAGCGATTTCTGCAGCCCAAAAGCCATCTTGTCCTCAATGGGAGCTTTACATAAATGACTAATTTTGCCCTTTGAGAGGTTCTTCTAGCCATTGCCCCATCTCTTCTTCCTGATCATTCCCCTAAATGCACTTGGATGGGATGAGGATGCATAATCTAGCAAGGCATTGTGGCAACCGGTCGCCTTTCTGCCCAATTTGCAACTCACCGCAAAGCCAGCCTTTGAACTTCCTCACAAGACCGTTGGCTTGCTTAAAGGTTATAAATTACCCACTCTGTAGAAACCATAACACTGACACGTATGGAGTCTTGTAGGGTCAAGATCCAGCAAGTGTTCCTCCCGCTCTGCTTATCGTATCCAAGGGCTACTCCTCGGTGGAAAGTTTGGAGACCTTCAAGGAAGGCCAGTCCTTCTGCAAACAGCTGCTCTTCTTTCTTGAGTCTTAGTTGAGATGAGAGGCTTTCTGGGGTCACTCTCAGAAACATAAACAGTAACCAAGGAAGTGGGCAAAGCCACGCTGTGTTGACTGGTCTGGAGACCTTCAAGGAAGGTCTGGAGACCTTCAAAGGAAGGCCAGTCCTTCTGCAAACAGCCACTCTTCTTTCTCGATTCTCAGTTGAGATGAGAGGCTTTCTGGGGTCACTCTCAGAAACAAAAGGGATGGCAAGGCTTGTTGTTATTGTTATTTCTGCCCTCTGTGTTGGCTGCAATGATTGCTGCCACTCCGCTCCTTGTGCCTATGGGCTACTCCTTGGTGGACAGTCTGGAGATCTTCAAGGAAGTCCAGTTCTTCCACAAACAGTCATTCTTCTTTCTCAATTATCAGTTGAGATGAGAGGCTTTCTGGGGTCACTCTCAGAAACATAAACAGTAACCAAGGCAGTAGACAAAGCCACGCTGTGCTGACCGCTGCTTCCTTGCATCAGGACTGTCCCAAGCACTGCGCCTGCAGAGAACTCTTGCTTTATCCAAACTGGAAACACACCATCAGGCTTTCTTAACCACTACCCTGAGACTCGAAAGCACAAAACACTGTTAGCAAACTATGCAGGAGTCACTTCAAGGGATGGCAAGGCTTCTTGTTGTTGTTGTTATTTCTTCCCTCCATGTTGGCTGCAGTGATTGCTCCAACTCAGCTCCTTGTTTTCCAAGGTTTACTCCTCGGTGGAAAGTCTAGAGACCTTCAAGGAAGGCCAGTCCTTCTGCAAACAGCCGCTCTTCTTTTTCGATTCTCAGTTGAGATGAGAGGCTTTCTGGGGTCACTCTCAGAAACATAAACAGTAACCAAGGCAGTGTACAAAGCCACACTGCGCTGACCACTGCTTCCTTGCATCAGGACCGTCCCAAGCACTTCACTTGCAGATAACCCTTGCTTCGTCCAAACTGGAAACACACTTTCAGGCTCTCTCAACCGCTGCCCTGAGACTCGAAAGCACAAAACACTGCTGGCAAACTATGCAAGAGTCACTTCAAGGGATGCCAAGGCTTGTTGTTGTTGTTATTTCTTCCCTCTGTGTTGGCTGCTCCTCTCGGCCGATCTATTGCACTGTGACTCCTAAAATTTTACCTGGATTATATCGAGTTGCAGTTTGAGTTCACTCTTTCTTAGATCTCGGTAACAATGACAACACTATCTGATGCTGAATTATATCCTTGTTTAATTCTACTTGCAGTTTGAGTTGCCACTTTCTTGGATTTCGATAACAATGACAACTCTATCTGATGCTGAATTATATCCTTGCTCAATTCTAGTTGCAGTCTTAGTTGCCTCTTTCTTGGATTTCGGTAACAACGACAACAAACCCTATCTGATGCTCTGGCATCTTCAGTGCTTCTCACAGGAAAGAAAGCAACGCGGGAAGAGAGTGGGACTTTACTTCCCACCAGGAAGGGTCTGGGGGCTTTGTAGAAAAGACCAAAGGGGACTCAAACACAAATTGCAAGCAGAAGAGAAGTGCAAAAAATGCAAGGAGAGGAACCCACATCCGAGGCAAGTGGTAACGATGCCTCCTGAGCAAAGGAGGTCCCAAACCTGGGGTTTTGTTTTCCAAACAGGGCAACTTCTGAGCTCTTCATCCGGCGGTGCTTTGGCCTCGCTAGGTCCAGGCCCAACTTGATGTGGCAAACGCAGTGTCCTACACAGACACTCTTCTTCCTCTCAAGTGCTGACCTGACTTGTCCGCAAGTTGCTCAAAGGCCCAGCTGGAACCGGGAATAAAAGGGTCGCCCTAAAACCGTGGCAAGGACTCGAGTCCCTTGATCAAAACAACAACGCCAATCTGTCGCACTGTGACTCCTAAACTGGATAATATCCTTGTTTGATTCTAGTTGCAGTTTGAGTTAGCTCTTTCTTGGATTGCGGTAACAATGACAACACTATCCGATGTTCTGACATCTTCAGGAAAGAAAGCAACGAGGGAAGAGAGTGGGACTTTACTTCCCACCAGGAAGGGTCTGGGGGCTTTGTAGAAAAGACCAAAGGGGACTCAAAACCCAAGTTGCAAGCAGAAAAGGAGTGCAAAAATGCAAGGAGAGGAACCCACATCCGAGGCAAGTGGTAACGATGCCTCCTGAGCAAAGGAGGTCCCAAACCTGGGGTTTTGTTTTCCAAACAGGACGACTTCTGAGCTCTTTGTCTGGCGATGCTTTGGCCTCGCTAGGTCCAGGCCCAACTTGATGTGGCAAACGCCGCGTCCTACACAGACACTCTTCTTCCTCTCAAGTGTTGACCTGACTTGTCTGCAAGTTGTTCAAAGGCCCAGCTGGAACCAGGAATAAAAGGGTTGCCCTAAAACTGTGGCAAGGACTCGAGTCTCTTGATCAAAACACCAACGCCAATCTGTTGCACTGTGACTCCTAAACATTTGCCTGGATAATATCCTTGTTTGATTCTAGTTGCAGCTTGAGTTAGCTCTTTCTTGGATTGCGGTAACAATGACAACACTATCCGATGTTCTGACATCTTCGGGAAAGAAAGCAACGAGGGAAGAGAGTGGGACTTTGCTTCCCACCAGGAAGGGTCTGGGGGATTTGTAGAAAAGACCAAAGGGGACTCAAAACCCAAGTTGCAAGCAGAAAAAGAGTGCAAAAAACGCAAGGAGAGGAACCCACGTCCGAGGCAAGGGGTAAACGATGCCTCCTGGGCAAAGGACTCCCAAACTTGGGGCTTTGTTTTCTAAACAGGGCGACTTCTGAGCTCTTCGGACTCGCTAGGTCCAGGCCCAGCTTGATGTGGCCAACACCAGGTTGTACAACAACACTCTTCTTCCTCTCAAGTGCTGACCCGACTTGTCTGCAAGTTGTCAAAAGGCCCATCTGCACCAGGAATAAAAGGGTCGCCCTAAAACCGTGGCAAGGACATTGCTGCAAGAATTCGGTTTCCTGATCCAAACAGTAACGCAGGAAGAGCGCTCTGGACGGCAGCAGAGAAAACCGTCTCCCTTTTTTGAAACACCAGCAATAAAAAGACTTTAAATATGCTCATTAAAATAATTATTTTCTTTTTTCTTTCTTTCTCTTTTTTTTAAAAAAGGACTCTCTCTCCTCCCCCCCCTCCCTTCCTCCCTTCCCCTCGGCGGCAGCGTCTCCCTCGTGTGAGTCCTTTCCCCGTCGCGCCGGGCAGGAGGACGCAATCCTGAGAGGTAAGTAAGTGATTTCCGTAAAAAAAGAACCGTGCCGCCTCCGCCGCTCTCCGCTCGCCATCCTGGTGCTGCCATCGCCGACACCGACGCACAGCTCCCCAGGCGCAAGGCTGGCGAAGGTCGGAGGGGGAACTGGGAGCCGGCCCCCGCGGCTATTCCAGCCCCAGGATGTAGTTAATGCCCTGGACCAGTCCGATGATGACCGGCTGCCAGGCCACCAGGTAGCGGAGCCAGTCCAGCAGCTGGCCGTACATGACGTGCGGACGCTCCCAGCTGGGAAACAGGGAGTCAAAGGAAGGCCAACACAAAGTCCAGGGCACCCGAAAGGCCCCTGTGACCCTCCCCAAAGACCAGGCAATCTGTGGTGTGGGTACAGGGCCTCCATAACACTGGCTGGAGGTTGTTGTTTCTCCAACAGGCATGAGAAGCACTTCTGTAAAAAGATCTGTCCATCTATCTGTCTGTTTATCCATCTATCTGTTATCTATATAGCTATCATCTACTTACCCATCGATCTATCTATTATCCATCAATCTATCTATCTGTCTATATATCCACCCATCTACCTATCTAACTATCCATCCATCCACACATCCATCTTTCCATCCATCCACCTGTCTGTCCGTCCATCCACCCATCCATCCGTCTGTCAGTCTAACCATCCATCTATCCATCCATCTTTCCATCAACCTATCCATCCATCCACCCGTCCATCTGTCTGTCTATCTAGCCATCCGCCCACCCACCCACTCATCTATCCATCCATCCACCTACCTACCTACCTACCTACCTACCTATCCATCCATCCACCTACCCGTCCATCCATCCATACATCCACCCATCCATCTGTCTGCCTATCTATCTATCCATCCATCTGTCTGTCCATCCACCCAACCATCTATCCATCCATCCGTCTGTCCATCCACCTATCTACCTATCCATCCATCTACCCATCCATCCAACCACCCACCCACCTGTCTGTCTCTCCATCCGTCCACCCATCCATTCATCCGTCTGTCCATCCACCTACCTACCTAACCATCCATCCACTCATCCATCTGTCTGCCTATCTATCTGCCTGTCTGTCTGTCCACCCATCCATCTGTCCATCCACCTATCCACCCACCCACCCACCCACCTATTCATCCCTCTATCCGTCCATCCATCCACCCACCCACTCATCTACCCATCCATCGATCTGTCCATCTATCAACCTACCTACCTATCCATCCACCAGTCCATTTGTCTGTCTGTCTGTCTGTCTGTCCGCCCGCCCATCTATCTATCTATCTATCTATCTATCTATCTATCTATCTATCTATCTATCTATCTATCTATCTAGCTATCCATCCATCCATCCATCAGGCCCTTCTTTCCCTCTCGTTGCCTTCAAGGCAATGGCTAGAGGGGGGACGAGACAAGGCCTTCTGGGTGGCTTCCCAACAGTCAGTTAGTGAAGGTATCTATCTATGGATGGACAGCTGGCCAATATACCTATTACAACCACAAGGCACTTTTGGATGCCAGTGGTCAGCTGCTAGACTTCCAGACCAGGGTTTCCTCTCTGTCCTGGGTCTGATGATGGGAACCTTCCTGGACTTTGCTTTAAATCCCCAAACCCCGGATCTGTCCCCAGCCAAGCCAAGCCAAGCCAAGGATACGGGTTGCTGAACATCCGCTTGAGGTCCACCTTCTCCTTGCAGTAGGGGCAGGTCTGCTTCTTCCCCACGATGCACCAGCCCCGGATGCAGAACTCGTGGAAGCTGAGAGGACGCCAGAAGTTAAGGAAATTGACTTAATATTTTCCACTTTTTGCTCTACTCCAGGCATGAGCAAACTTCAGCCCTCCTCCAGGTGTTTTGGACTTCAACTCCCACAATTCCTAACAGCCTACCTGGAGGGAGGGTCCAAGTTTGCCCATGCCTGACCTAGATAGTCCCAGAGAAAATGTTATACAGTGTTCCCTCGCTACTTCGCAGTTCGCTTCTCGCGGACTTGCTGTTGCGGGTTTTTGCCTCCCAGTTTATGAATGGTTGCCATTGCCAATAGTGGCCTTCGAATCCCGCCTCATGGCAGCGATGGAGTGTGCCTCTTCCCCCTAGGAAGAGAGGCAGCCAATCAAGAGAGATTGCAAAGCAAAGCAGAGATAGACAGCAAACAAAAAAAGGTGTGTGGTGCCTTTAAATCAGTGTTTCTCAACCTGGGGGTCGAGACCCTTGGGAGGGTCACGAGGGGGTGTCAGAGGAGTTGCAAAAGACCATCAGAAAATACAGGATTTTCTGTTGGTTATGGGGGTTCTGTGTGGGAAGTTTGGCCCAATTCTATCATTCATGGGATTCACAATGCTCTTTGATTGTAGGTGAACTATAAATCCCAGCAACTACAACTCCCAAATGTCAAGGTCTTTTTTCAAAAAAACTCCATCAGTGTTCACATGTGGGTATATTGAGTATTTGTGACAAGTTAGGTCCGGATCCATCATTCTTTGAGTCCACAGGGTCTCTGGATGTAGGTGAACTATAACTCCAAAACTCAAGGTCAATGCCCACCAAACCCTTCCAGTAGTTTTTGTTAGTCATGGGAGTTCTGTGTGCCAAGGTTGATTCAATTCCATCATTGGTGGAGTTCAGAATGCTCTTTGGTTGTAAGTGAACTACAAATCCCAGCGACTACAACTCCCAAATGACAAAATCAATCTAATCACTTCTCAACAAAAGTTTGCTCCAGGCACTGTCAGGCCATTATATGCTAATCAAGGTGGTAAGTTGAAACATTCACACCTAGCTGCAGCAGACAATAGTCCTTTGTCCCACCCTGGTCATTCCACAGATATATAGACCCCTTTTTCCTAGTTCCAACAGACCTCACTACCTCTGAGGATGCTTGCCATAGATGCAGGCGAAACGTCAGGAGAGAATGCCTCTAGACCATGGCCATATAGCCCGAAAAAACCTACAACAACCCAGTGATTCCGGCCATGAAAGCCTTCGACAATACATATATAGCGTTCCTACTTCGCGGATTTTCACTTTTCGCGGGTGTCCTTGGAAGGTAACACCAGCAATAAGTGTGGGAACACTGTAGTCAAATCTGTGAAGCGTCCAATCTGCAAGTGTGGAGGGACAGCTGTACTTGGACGAAATGTGCAAAGTAGGGTAACATTAATTAAGAGCACTGGAAATTGTTCAAGGCTCCCCCACCCCACTTCTTCCAGGAAAACCCACACTGCAAGAAACAACTCATGGGGTGGAGAGGGGCCACGCTGCTGAGAAAACGAGGTGGGGAAAGTGTGTGTAGATCCCAGCCATGACTAGAGAGTGACCACCGCAGTCACAAGGTGTCCACACACCCAATGGCTGTCACTGGCCTTTGTGATGGTTCCTCAAAGGAGGCTTGGTGGAACACAAACTGGAGATGAGTCAACAGTGTGATGTGGCAACGTGACGAAGTAAGACGAAGGGTACATCTTACATCTACACTTTGACACCACTTTAACTGCTGTGTCTCAATGCTATAGAATCCTGGGAGTTATAGTTTGGAGAGGCACTAGCACTCTTTGGCAGAGAGGACCCTGCAAAATTACAGATCCCAGGATACTATAACATTGAGCAAGAGAAGTTAAAGTAGGGTCTAACTCAGACATGGGTAAACTTGGGCCCTCCAGTTGTTTTGGACTCCAACTCCCACAACTCCCAGGTGTTTTGGACTCCAAGTCCCACAACTCCTAGGTGTTTTGGACTCCAACTCCCACAACTCCCAGGTGTTTTGGACTCCAAGTCCCACAACTCCTAGGTGTTTTGGACTCCAACTCCCACAACCCCCAGGTGTTTTGGACTCCAACTCCCACAACCCCCAAGTGTTTTGGACTCCAACTCCCACAACTCTCAGGTGTTTTGGACTCCAACTCTCACAACTCCCAGATGTTTTGGACTCCAACTCCCACAACTCCCAGGTGTTTTGGACTCCAAGTCCTACAACCCCCAGGTGTTTTGGACTCTAACTCCCACAACCCCCAGGTGTTTTGGACTCCAACTCTCACAACTCCCAGGTATTTTGCACTCCAACTCCCACAACTCCCAGGTGTTTTGGACTCCAACTCCCACAACTCCCAGGTGTTTTGGACTCCAACTCCCACAATTCCCAACAGCCTCAGGCCCTTTCTTTTTCCCTTCTTCAACCAGTAGTTGGAAGAAGACATCAAAGGCACAGAGGCTTTGCAAAAAAGTCTGAATGGCAGGGAACCCTTGCCTTAGACCCATTCAGCCAGGCTGGAGCCAAGTTAGCGTTAATCAAAACCTGTGGCATTTCAGCCCGAAGGAAAAAGAGAAGTCAGCAATTCGACGTGTTGGTTTTGCCTCTCCGCGCACATGCCAAAGCCACAAGTTGGGCTGCGTCAGAGAAACGGGGATCGGAAACCCCGAAAGGCCGTGTTCTTAGTCAGGCAATCAGACGCTCTGCAGAGTGCTTCTTTCTGCAAAAAGAGAGCTCCGAATGCGTTTGCAGAGAGTCGTGACATGTACAGAAGCCTTTGTGAAACTACACCTCTCAGAGCACCATAGCATGGAGCCAGATAGTTAAAGTGGTGTGAAACTGCTTTCACTCTACCGTGCAGACGCACCCATTACTATCAGACTCCATTGATGCAACCTAAGGAGATAATAAACATCTTGGGAGAAAAACAGGATGTAAACTCCAATCAATCAATCTATTGTCAAAGGCTTTCATGACCAGAATCACTGGGTTGTTGTAGGTTTTTTTGGTCTATATGTTCATGTTCAAGAGGCATTCTCTCCTGACATTTCGCCTGCATCTACGACAAGCATTCTCAGAGGTAGTGAGGTCTATTGGAACTAGGAAAAAGGGTTTATATATCTGTGGAATGACCAGGGTGGGACAAAGGACTCTTGTCTGCTGGAGCTAGGTGTGAATGTTTTGACTCACCACCTTGATTAGCATTTGATAGCCTGGTAGTGCCTGGAGCAATCTTTTGCTGAGAGGTGATTAGTTGTCCCTGATTGTTTCCTCTCTGTTGTTTTTCTGTTGTAATTTTAGAATTTTTTAATACTGGTAGCCAGAAAACACACATCAAGGAACATGAAAGGCACTGCAGACTACTTCAACAAAAGAAGTCAGCCATAGCAGAGCACCTGAGGAACCAACCTGGACACAGTATTTTATTTGAGAACACAGAAATGCTGGACCACTCTCACAACCACCATGTCAGACTACACAGAGAAGGCATTGAAATCCACAAGCATGTGGACAATTTCAACAGAAAGGAGGAAACCATGAAAATGAACAAAATCTGGCTACCAGTATTAAAAAAACCTCTAAAATTACAACAGAGAGGAAACAACCAAGGACATCTAATCACTCCTCAACAAAAGATTGCCCCAGGCACTGCCAGGCCATCAAATGCTAATCAAGGTGGTCAGCTGAAACATTCACACCTAGTTCCAGCAGACAAGAGTCCTTTGTCCCACCCTGGTCATTCCACAGATATATAAACCTTTTCCTAGTTCCAACAGACCTCACTACCTCTGAGGATGCTTGCCACAGATGCAGGCAAAACGTCAGGAGAGAATGCCTCTAGAACATGGCCGTATAGCCCGAAAAAACCTACAACAACCCAGTATTAAAAAACTCTAAAATTACAACAGCAAAACAACAGAGAGGAAACAATCAGGGACAGCTAATCACCTCTCAACAAAAGATTGCCCCAGGCACTGTCAGGCCATCAAATGCAAATCAAGGTGGTCAGTTGAAACATTCACACCTAGCTGCAACAGACAAGAGTCCTTTGTCCCACCCTGGTCATTCCACAGATAAATAAACCCCTTTCCCTAGTTCCAACAGACCTCACTACCTCTGAGGATGCTTGCCATAGATGCAGGCGAAACGTCAGGAGAGAATCCCTCTAGAACGTGGCCATATAGCTCGAAAAAACCTAAAACAACCCAATCAATCAACCAAAGAAAGCTAAAAATCTTGTGGGATGCAGACTCCAATGAAGCAATCAATCAGTCAATCAAAGAATCATAGTCCAACATCGTTGTACTCTGCAGAAAAAGCACAATCTAAGCAGCCTCAAAAGATGACCATTCAGCCTCTGTTTAAAAACGCCCAATGAAGGAGCTGCCAGCAGTCTCTGAAGCAGAGAGTTCCACTGTTGAACAGCTCTCCTTATGGTAAGGGAGTTCTTCCTAATGTTCAGGTGGAATCTCTTCTCCTATCATGGCTCCATTCAGCCCTAGTCCTATAGAAACATGGCTCTCATGTCTGCTCTCAACCTTGTCTTCTGAGACTAAAGAAACCCAGCTCTTGAAGATGCTCCTCCGAGGGATTCATGGTCTTCAGACCTTTCATCATTTCAGTGGTCCTCCTCTGGACAATATATTTCTTAAATTGCTTTGCCCATATATGGACGCAGGGTTATGACTCCAGGTGAAAAGTTCTGACCAAGGCAGAAGAGAGGGGCACCAGGACTTCCCTCCATCTGGACACTCGACTCTTTTGAATGCAGCCCAAAAATCCCATTGGCTTTTTTAAGCTGCTGCATCACACTCTTGGCTCATGTTCAACTTGTTCAATCAATCAACCAACCAATCAATTAATCCCCGCTGAGGCTGCTCTCCCCAAAGGAGGGGGCAAAGGATACACATGGTTGCAGGAAAGCCGGTAGGTGTTCTCGATGATGCCTTCTTCGTTGACTTCGACGAAGATCTGCTGCCCGCAGACGGCACAGACGCTGTCCGAGAGGTGCTTGGTGGGCATCCCTGTCGAACTGTAGAACTGCGGAGGAGATCAAGAAGGAATAAACACACAAGGGAAACATTTATCTTTACTTTGGTTGGATTTTGGCACATAATAAATTCTTGGTTCGATTTTAACTCTGTTTTAATATGTGATGTTATAGATTTGCTTAATAATAACAACAACAACAACAACAACAAGCCATTAGAACCAAGTGGGTGCTAGAAACAATATCATACGAAAGCTGACTGGCACAACCTGGGGATCACAACTAGACACACTGAAGACATCTGCCCTTGCACTATGCTATTCTGCTGCTGAGTACGCATGCCCAGTGTGGAACACATCTCACCACGCTAAAACAGTGGATGTGGCTCTTAATGAGACATGCCGCATTATCACGGGGTGTCTGCGCCCTACACCACTGGAGAAATTACACTGCTTAGCTGGTATTGCACCACCTGACATCCACCGGGAAGTAGCAGCCAATAGTGAAAGGACCAAGGCAGAGACATCTCCAGCTCATCTCTTGTTTGGATATCAGCCAGCACGTCAATGACTTAAATCAAGAAATAGTTTTCTAAGATCTACAGAGACACTCGCTGGAACACCTCAGCAAGCGAGAGTCCAAAAGTGGCAGGCTCAAACCCAGAACCTCAATCAGTGGCTGATACCAAATGAGAGACTCCCCTGGGCACACAGAAAACTGGGCGACTTGGAAGGCTCTGAACAGACTGCGCTCTGGCACCACGAGATGCAGAGCCAACCTCAAGAAATGGGGCCACAAAGTGGAATCCACGACATGCGAGTGTGGAGAAGAGCAAACCACTGACCACCTGCTGCAATGCAACCTGAGCCCTGCCACATGCACAAGGGAGGACCTCCTTGCGGCAACACCAGAGGCACTCCAAGTGGCCAGATACTGGTCAAAGGACATTTAATCAACTACCAAGCTTGCAAATTTTGTGTTTTGTCTGTTTGTTTGTTTTGTTCTGTTAGAAATGTAATGCAATTGACTGGTTGCCCTGACACGACAAATAAAAATCATCTCAATGTGCTGTAAAAGATTACCATAGAGTTGCACTGGAAGAACTAGAAAATACCTATATGGAACATGCAGCATTGTAAGATCATGGAAGGCAGTTCCTGGGCCCACGATGCAATTCTGGGACGATTGGGGAGACAAGGGAAGGCCAAACTTTCACTTAGGGCAGACCAGACTGTTTGTAGCTTCCCTCGAGGGATCTCTTACCCCGATGGTGGACGCCATGTAATCCGCACACATTTCCGCAAAGTCCCGCTCCAGCACCCCGTAATAGAGGCCATAGAAGAGGAGAGAGATCCCGAAATCCATGCCGTCTTCCGGCTTGATTCTGCCAATTTGGGAGAAATACACAGATACACATTTACCACCAGGTAGATATCAACAAGTCATCCATTTAGCCTTGTTTCCTTCAACAAGAAATCCCTGAAAACAGCAATGCAAATGGGTTGTTGTAGGTTTTTTCAGGCTATATGGCCATGGTCTAGAGGCATTCTCTCCTGACGTTTTGCCTGCATCTATGGCAAGCATCCTCAGAGGTAGTGAGGTCTATTGGAAGTAAGAAAAAGGGTTTATATATCTGTGGAATGACCAGGAGTTGTAGTTCACCCGCACCCACTGAACCACCAGACATTGGATCTAGACTAAAACTACAGAACAGACAAACAATGCCTATCTCAAATAACCTGGGCAATGCCAGGTCCCCAAGCTAGCATAAAAATTGTCACAATAGCACATATATATCAAAAGTAATCCTGTCTGTTCAAGGCAATTTAAAAGGCCGGCCCAAGGCTAGTGCAAGCTCAAAATTTCTAGAGGTCCCGGGAAATTAAGTGCAGTGCTATAGCAGACAACAATAATAGCAGGTATGGTCTATGGCTGTTCACTTTCAGGGCCTATTAGAGGAAGTGACCTGGGTAATTGGTAGAAATAGATATGACCGTATTCAACAGTATCTGGGACTGAGCTACAACTAATCATTCTCAAAGGCTTGTTGAAACCACCAGGTCTTCAGGCTCTTACAAAAGGAGGGGAGGGATGGGGCCTGTCTTATTTCCCTAGGAAGGGTGTTCCAGAGGGGGGGCCACCACCAAGAAGGCCCTCTCTCTCGTCCCCACCAACCGTGCTTGTGACGGTGGTGGGAGCGAAAGGAGGGCCTCCCCGGAAGATCTTAAAGTTTGTATCGGCTCATAGAAGGAGATGTGATCGCGGAGATAGGCGGGGTCCAAACCGTTTAATAGAGAAATTAATAATAATAATAATAATAATAATAATCTTTATTTATACCCCACCACCATCTCCCCGATGGGGACTCAGGGCGGCTTACATGAGGCCAAGCCCAAACAACAAGGCAGGGTATAAATTCAGTAAAGAAATAGAATAAAGGAGAGCTCTAGCCACATCGACGACGAGAGACGGATCTCCCTCACCTGAATAATAAGTTAAGCCCGAAGAGCGTGAACATGACGGCCATGTAGCCCACGATCCCCGTAGCGTAGCTGATCTTGTATATCAACAGAAACCACTTGTAAACCAACCTAGATGCCGGGAAAGAGAATAAAAATTATACACAAAGCCCAACCATTAAAAAAATCATCATCATCATCATCAACAACGGTATTTATTACTAGCATATTATTAGCATATATACCTGGTGTTGCTTACGTTTGCATTTTCTTTGTGGTTCTTTCTTCCCTTTTCCTCACACACTTTCTTCCTCTCCATCTTCTTTCTTTACTTCTTCCCTTGCTTTCCCTCAAACACCTCTTTTCGTTCCTTCCTTCCTTCCTCTTCCCTTCTTCCTTTTTTTCCTCCTCCCTTCTCTTTTTTTTCCTTTCCGCTTTCTGTTTTCTTCCTATTTCCTTCCCTTCTTCTCCCTTCCCCAATTTCGTCCTTCTCCCTTCCTTTCTTGTCCTTGTCCTTCTCCTTCCTTCCTTTCTTCCTCTTCCCTTCTTTCCCTCCCTTCCTTCTTCCATTTTTTCCTCCTCCCTTCTTTCTCTTTGTTTCCTTTCCGCTTTCTGTTCTCTTCCTATTTCCTTCCCTTCTTCTCCCTTCCTCAATTTCATCCTTCTCCCTTCCTTTCTTGTCCTTGTCCTTCTCCTTCCTTCCTTTCTTCCTCTTCCCTTCTTTCCCTCCCTTCCTTCTTCCATTTTTTCCTCCTCCCTTCTTTCTCTTTGTTTCCTTTCCGCTTTCTGTTCTCTTCCTATTTCCTTCCCTTCTTCTCCCTTCCTCAATTTCATCCTTCTCCCTTCCTTTCTTGTCCTTGTCCTTCTCCTTCCTTCCTTTCTTCCTCTTCCCTTCTTTCCCTCCCTTCCTTCTTCCATTTTTTCCTCCTCCCTTCTTTCTCTTTGTTTCCTTTCCGCTTTCTGTTCTCTTCCTATTTCCTTCCCTTCTTCTCCCTTCCTCAATTTCATCCTTCTCCCTTCCTTTCTTGTCCTTGTCCTTCCTTCCTCTTCCCTTCTTTTCCTCCCTTCCTTCTTCCATTTTTTCCTCCTCCCTTCTTTCTTTCCTTCTTCTCCCTTCCCCAATTTCTTCCTTCTCCCTTCCACTCTTGTCCTTGTCCTTCCTTCCTTCCTCTTCCCTTCTTTCCCTCCCTTCTTCCATTTTTCCTCCTCCCTTCTTTCTCTTACTTTCCTTCCCGCTTTCCATTATCTTCCTATTACCTTCCCTTCTTCTCCTCCTTTCCCCAATCCCTTACTTCTCCCTTCCTTTCTTGTCCCTTCCTTCCTTCCTTCCTTCCTTCCTTCCTTCCTTCCTTCCTTCCTTCCCCTGTCTCTTCCCCTCATATACATCTCATCCTTCAGCACCTATTTCTCTTTCTTTCCTAATGGCACCATGGAGGGCCACTTCACCTCACATCAGCCAATCTGTTTCCCTCCCTTACTTTCTATCTGTGCTGCGCCTCAAAAAGTTTTTAGTTCAAACTCCTCAATCCTTCAAAGTTGGGTCACAGAAGGCCTGTGTGCCACATTGCTGAATATATGCGTCATAGAAAAATCTATTATTTAGCATGTGCTAGGAAAATGAGGCTATTTTCAATACCCTGGAACCCTCAACCTGAAAAATAAAAGTGTTAGAACTCCAAAGCTTCCAGCAATAGAAAGGAAAACCTTGGGGTGCATCAATGCTGTAGAACAGGCCTGGGCAAACTTGGGCCCTCCAGGTGTTTTGGACTTCAACTCCCACAATTCCTAACAGCAGGTAGGCTGTTAGGAATTGTGGGAGTTGAAGTCCAAAACACCTGGAGGGCCCAAGTATGCCCAGGCCTGCTGTAGAATAAATTTATTATTTATTTACAGTATTTATATCCCACCCTTCTCACCGTCCACTTGGGACATTGATGGAGTACTTCCTCATTCTTTTGCACGCTGCTGGAGAGTTTTATGGCATCGTAAATTAGTTAAATTAGCCTCCCCGCATAAGCAACATCTAAATTTCCTACTTGACAGACGCAACTGTCTTTCGGGATGCATAGGTCGACAGCAAGCTAGACAAATGGTCAGGAGCTTACTCTGACCCGGGATGACTTCAAACTCATGACCTTTCGGTCAGTAGTGATTTTAATGCAGCTGACTCCCAACCAGCTGCGCCACAACTCGGTTCCTTTGCACCGGATCAATGCTATGGAGTCATGGAAGCTGTAATTTTCCAAGGCCTTAAGTCTTCTCTGACATAGGAGGCTGGTGCATCTGCTCACCTAGGCGTTGTCTGGAGGAGGGGCTTCCTGGTGGCCCTGAAGGTAACGAAGGCCGTCACGGCGGAGAAGAAAACCCAGATCCCCAGGAACCGCCACCAGTGCAGCTTCACTGTGAAGTAAAGGGGAACGACCCACATCTGGAAGAGGGTCACCATCTGCAACAGAAGGCCAAAGGTCAAAGTGTGTGTGTGGGATAGACCCAGGGTCATGCAGAGGGCAATCACCACTGTTGCTGTTGCTGCACCTCACAGTTCCTTAGGTTTTCCACCTCCTTCTTTAGTGCATATCTAACAATTAAGCAGCTAAAAAAAAACAAAGTTTCTGGAGTAGAACAACTATTTTCAAAGTCAGGACCACACAATTAAACAGGAAAGAACACTTTCGAACCAGGAACAGAAAACTGTCCAAATTTTCTGTGCCTTCGGAGAGTGACCATCCAACCCATTTTTGTTAGTTTCCATCTACAGTTTGTTTACATGATGCACTTTCCCCTACCCCTAATGAAGCCCAAACCCCAGTGCTTCCCCGTCTCGGGCTCCTCCTTTACAAATACACCTTTTCTATTTCCTATCCCACCCAGGGTTTTAATGTTTCTAACATTTTATCTTGCACATTTGGCCCACCCTTTGTGACTGATTTCATTAGGTTATTTTGCATTGTCTAGTTTATTTTGTTGCATTATGTATTTTGTTGTGTTTAATTTTCTATTGTTTTGTATATTATTTTGTTGTATTATTTTGGGGCTCGGCCTCATGTTTGCCACCCTGAGTCTTCCCAGAAGATCTTAATCTTGTTGTTTGTAGGTTGGGCATTTGTAACTTGGGAACTGGATGTAGTTAAAAACACAGCAGCCAGATTGGTGACATGAACATCCAAGAGTGAGCATTTTGCACCTATATTAAAGTCACTCCACTGGCTGCCAATTAGTTTCCGTGCAACGTACAAAGTGTTGGTTTTGACCTTTAAAGCCCTATATCAGGGATCCTGAAACTGTGGCCCTCCAGCTGTTTGGGCCTCCAACTCACAGAAGCCCCTATTGCCAGCTTGTTCAATGGCCAGGGATTCTGGGAGTTGGAGGACCGCAGTTTGGGGATGTCTGCCCTCCATGGTTTGGATCCAGGTTCCTTACAGGATGGCCATTTCCCACATGATGCATGGCCTCTTTGGGCAATTAGGTCCTCTGGGTTTTGCATGTACTCCAAGCAATCAGAATCCGACTGGCAACCATCACCCAGAGGACCCCCATTTCATCGGCCGCCCCAAAAAGATGCGTGTGGAAGCACCTGCCAAAGGAAGAGATCCCACAGCAGCTAAACAAGCTGTTGGAATTTAAGATGCAACTGAAGTATGTTAAAGCCTTCTTTGGAGGCTTTGAAATAGGGGCTGGATGGCCATCTGTCAGGGATGTTTTGATGGTCCTTTTCCTGCATGGCAGAAAAAGGGGGTTGGACTAGATGGCCCATGCAGTCTCTTCCAACTCTATTATTCTCAGATTCTATGAAGACATATCTCTTCCGGCAAACAGATCCAGTCCATTTTTAACTATGTATGATCTGTATTTTAATGTATTTTTGTATTAATGTATTATGATGCTATTATGTTTATTCTATGTGTGTATGAATTTTCCGCTGTTAGCCGGCCTGAGTCCCTCTTCAGAGGTTGAGAAGACCGGGTTATAAAAGCTCTAAATAAATAAATAAAAATAAATAATAAAAACTACGTATTTTAAACCCATGTCCTGTGCTTACTGTGTTTTAATATTTGTTCTGTGTATTTTAATAAATGTGTTTCATAGAAATATGTTTTAATATGCGCATTTTATCTCTACGCAGATGATGTCCAGATTGGTCACTCCTTTCCACCTGTCACCAAGGAGGCTGTCCAGACCTTGAATCGATGTTTAGCTGCTGTGTTGGACTGGATGAGGGCTAGCAAATTGAAATTGAATCCAGACAAGACAGAGGTCCTACTGGTCAGTTGCAAGGCCAAACAGGGCATAGGGTTACAGCCTGTGTTAGACGGGGTTACATTCCCCCTGAAGGCACAGGTTCGCAGCTTGGGAGTCATCCTGGACTCATCGCTGAGCCTGGAACCCCAGGTCTCAGCGGTGGCCAGGAGAGCTTTTGCGCAATTAAAACTTGTGCGCCAGCTGCGCCCGTACCTTGGGAAGTCTGATCTGGCCACAGTGGTCCACGCTCTTGTTACATCCCGAATAGACTACTGCAACGCACTCTATGTGGGGTTGCCCTTGAAGACGGTTCAGAAACTTCAACTGGTTCAGCGAGCGGCAGCCTGGCTGCTCACTGGGGCGACATACAGAGAGCACACCACCCCTCTGCTGTGTCAGCTCCACTGGCTGCCGGTTCAGTTCTGAGCCCAATTCAAGGTGCTGGTTTTGACCTACAAAACCCTGTACGGTTCCGGTCCAGCGTATCTGTCCGAACGTATCTCCCTCTACGTCCCACCACGGAATTTAAGATCATCTGAGGGGGCCCTGCTCTCAACCCCACCGCTTTCCCAAGTGAGGCTGGTGGGGACAAGGAGCAGGGCCTTCTCAGTGGTGGCCCCTCACCTGTGGAACTCACTCCCAGTGGATATCAGGACGTCGACATCACTCCTGTCTTTCAGGAGGAGGGTAAAGACGTGGTTGTGGGACCAGGCCTTCGGGCAATCTGCTAACTAGGTAAGGACAACCAGACAAACAGGACCGGCAAGACGGATAAATGTGGAAGGAAACTCTGAACTATGAGATAGCGAACATTGACCGGCAATAAGGAGTAATTGGTTTGTATCGGTTTGTATGAAATTTTATTGGTTTTAACGGGTATAGATGTAATGTATTGCTGTTGATTGTTAAATTGTGTTTTGTTTTATTGCTGTGGTATGTTACGGGCATCAAATTGTGCCATGGATCTGTAAACCGCCCTGAGTCCCCTTCGGGGTGAGAAGGGCGGGGTAAAAGTAAACCAAATAAATAAATAAATAATTTTTTAAAGAGAGTTTTAAATAATTATGTGTTTTAATAATAATAGTAATAATAGTAATAATAATAATAATAAAAATCATCATCATCATCATCGTCATCATCATCTTTATTTATATCCCGCCCCCTCTCCCCAAGGGACTCGGGGCCTCTCACAATATAGATAATACAATAAAGTATTATAGAATGGAATATGTATTGTAGAATGGAATATGGAATATGTGTTATAGAATAACACATAGAATGGAATAAAAAAATAATAACACATGCAATCAATATAAAACACAATGTTGTAACTTGTCTCAAGCTGTGAGGAGAGGCACATAACAAATGTTATGGATGGATGTATGTATTTAAAGTATTTCTACCCCTCCTTTCTCCGCATTGCAGACTCAAAGCAGCTTACAACATGAAAACACACAAATCCCAACAGTTAAGTGTATTTATTAATACGCTTTAATGTGTGCATTTTACATAAAGTTTTATAATTATATGTTTTTCACTGTTTTGAACCTTGTCTCGAGGAACAGCAGGTAAGAAATAAAATTTATTGTTATTATTATCAAGCCAGGTCAGTTCAAGTGGTATCAAGTTGCATTCATTCTACAGCGTAGATTTGCCCACGCACTCTAAAACCCAATGCAAGGTTTATTTATTTATTTATTTATTTATTTATTTACTTACTTACTTACTTACTTCATTTAAATACCGCTTTTCTCAGCCCTTAGGAGACTCAAAGCGGTTAACAGCAGCAATTTCAATGCACACATTACAAAACCATTGGAACATTTAAAAACAATAGCATAACAACAATTAAACATCAATATGACAAATCATTCGCGTCTCGTCAATACAGTCAGAATCCAGTGTCATCCGTTATTCCGTATTCCTGTAATCAATCACACTGCCTAATCGAATGCCTGTTCGAACAACCAGGTCTTCACTTTCCTCCGAAATGCCAATAAGGAAGGGGCCGATCTGATATCTGTAGGAAGGGCGTTCCACAGCCGAGGAGCCACCACTGAGAAGGCCTTGTCTCTCATCCCCGCCAGGCGTGCTTGTGATGCAGGCGGGATCGAGAGCAGGGCCTCCCCAGATGATCTTAACATCCTAGCTGGTTCATAGGAGGAGATGCGTTCGGACAGGTAGGTCGGGCCAGAACCGTTTAGGGCTTTATAGGCTAAAGCCAGCACTTTGAATTGTGCCCGGGAGCAAATTGGCAGCCAGTGGAGCTGGCGCAACAGAGGAGTTGTATGCTCCCTGAGTGCCGCTCCTGTTAGCATCCTGGCTGCTGAGCATTGGAGCATTTGAAGCTTCCGAGCAGTCTTCAAAGGCAACCCCACGTAGGGAGCGTTGCAGTAGTCTATACGGGATGTAACCAGAGCGTGGACTACCGTGGCCAAGTCAGACTTCCCAAGCTACAGGTGCAGCTGGTGCACAAGTTTTAATTGTGCAAATGCTCCCCTGGTCACTGGTTTCGAGTCCAAGATCACACCCAAGCTGCGAACCTGCATCTTCAGGGGGAGTGTGACCCCATCCAACACAGGCTGTAACCCTATGCCCTAGTGGTTTTTTCAACTGCGGTTTTATTATAGCTTGTTTTAAGCTCGCTGGAATAATGCCTTCCCGAAGGGTTGTGAGGACAGGAAGCCCACTGGGTCCAGTTGGAACGGGGCTCATACGAGGTGGGTGTCCCCTCCTTGGGGTTATTGGGGGAAGGGGCAGGGGGGAAACATATATACCTAGGGGCCAGCTTACGTTGTAGGAGCGGGGGTGCCGCTGCTTCCACTGCACCAGGAGGAGCTGGGCCACCACCAGCGTGGCAATGAGGATCAGGACCATCTCGGCGTGCATGGCCTCGTGGCCCCGGTGCTTGGCGTGCATCCGGACATGCTCCACCCTGGAAGGAAAGGAGGGAGGGAGAATGGCAGGTCAGAGACTGGCACTTGCCCCCGGCTTCCGCGTCCCACCATCCCCGAGACCCTAGGTGGCATCACTTTCATTGTTGCAGGTCAGACATCTTGGATAAAAGAGCAGACTGACAAAAAGAGGCTTTATTGCTCATGGATATATTTTTTTAATTTGATTTATGTCTAATTGTATGTATAATTGTAATTGTTTGTACTGGCATTGAATTTTTGCCATTACTTATGTGTAAACCGCTTTGAGTCCCCCTTGGGGTGAGATAAGCGGTATACAAATACTGTAAATAAATGTAAATAAATAAATAAATAAAGTTACTCAACGTTGTATTGTCAAAGGCTGACTCTGGTGTCTAAGGGTGACTCTGGTGTCTCTGGTGTCATCTTGAGGCAGAGAGAAGCCTTGCGATGCTCCCTTTTCAAATAAAGCACACCAAAGCCTTTTGGGGAGAAAGGGGAATGTGACCTTTCCATGCAGGAAGGAAGACAAACACCTTGGGTTACAGAGATCTAGGAAACACCAGTGAAGATTAGACAGCAGGTTTGCACTATGGAGGGGTATTGGTATCTAAAATAAAGGGCAGCATAGCCTATGGTAGTAAAAAAAGGGGAGATATTTTAGCCTTCAACTCACAGAAATCCTAACAGCTAGTAAACTGGCTGGGATTTCTAGGAGTTGTGGGCTAAAACACCTTCAAAAACAGCCTTAATACAAGGTTGAAAGTAAAAGAAAAATGCTTTACTTCAGCAAACACAATTATAAGCAAATGCAACTGAAAAAGGAGGAAGTCTTAATGCAGACACAAATGAAAGTCTCTTACAAAAGTTCTAAAAGAAACAACAGACAATAGGCAAAGATCACAAAGTCCTTAACAGCAGACACAAAGCAGGTTCAGTCAGCAACAGGGTCGTTGTTAGCAGCGGAAGCTGACTGCTCCTGCTTCTGATTTAGGGGCTAGGGCGTCTCCTAATTAGCTCAGCGTTTTTAGCAGTTATTCGAGCTAAACGGCGTCTGTGCTCTGTTTCTTTTAAAATGTAGGCACTTGCAAAGCCTCATCATCTGATACTTCTTCTCCCTCCAATTTCTGAGCACTTTCCTGCTCCCCTTTCTCCTCTGAAGATGAGGAATCCCTAACAGGGACCCACAGGTTGAGAACCAATGGACTAGACAGAGACTTCCTCCACCAGCAACCATATCTTATGGTTTCACAGATCCTCAGCTGGGCAGAAAAAGGGGCAAGTGGCCAGGCCACCCATAAGCTCCAGGGCAAAGCTGGCCTCCACTCACCTCCATCGCTCCTCCGGGGCCAAGTGCGACAGGTCAACCTGAGGGAGACAAGAACAGACCCAAGACATCATCAGTCTCCATGGCCTCAAACAGCCTCACATAGAAACATGTGGAGAGGCAGGCAACAAATAAAATCTATTATTGTCGGTTGTTGTAGGTTTTTTTGGGCTATATGGCCATGTTCTAGAGGCATTCTCTCCTGACGTTTCGCTTGCATCATGGCAAGCATCCTCAGAGGAAGTGAGGTCTGTTGGAACTAGGAAAAAGGGTTTATATATCTGTGGAATGACCAGGAATGTATTATTGTCATTGTCATAATCAATACTTATGCTGATGTGAAACCCTACCACCACCTTTTGCTAACATACGTCACAGGAGGACGCAGGCCCTTGTCTTTAAATGCCGTTCTAGTGTAAATTTTGGGATAACGGTATCAGAAATACAGCTTAATGGTGTAACATTACAAAATGTGGACCATTTCTGCTACCTTGGCAGTCACTTCTCCACAAAAATCAACATTGACACCGAAATACAAAACCACCTGAGCTCTGCAAGTGCAGCATTTTTCTGAATGAAGCACAGAGTGTTTGAGGACCGGGACATCCGTAGGGTTACCAAGGTGCTTGTTTATAAAGCCAGTGCCCTCCCAACCCTGCTATATGCCTGCGAGACATGGACTGTCTACAGACGTCACATGCAACTCTTGGAATGATTCCATCAGTGCTGCCTCTGAAAAATCCTGCAAATCTCTTGGGAAGACAGGTGGACAAATATCAGCGTGCTGGAAGAAGCAAAGACCACCAGCATTGAAGTGATGCTCCTCCACCATCAACTCTGCTGGACTGGACACATTGTCGGAATGCCCAATCACCGTCTGCCAAAGCAGTTACTCTACTCCGAACTCAATAATGGAAAATGGAATGGAAAAGAGATTTAAAGGTGGGCTCAAAGCCAACCTTAAAAACTGTGGCATAGATACCGAGAACTGGGAAGCCCTGGCCCTTGAGCACTCTAACTGGAGGTCAGCTGTGACCAGCAGTGCTGCAGAATTCAAAGAGGCACGAATAGAGGGTGAAAGGGAGAAACGTGCCAAGAGGTAGGCGTGTCAAGCCAACCCTGACTGGGACCGCCTTCCAACTGGAAACCGATGTCCTCACTGCGGAAGAACATGCGGATCAAGAATAGGGCTCCACAGCCACCTACAGGCCCACCGCCAAGACACCACATCTGGAAGACAATCATCCTCGAGCTACAAGGATTGTCTAAGTAAGTATGTAAAACAGTATTAGGTTACACAGAGCCAAACCCACCATAGTGCCGGCCACCTGGGATTTCAAGACAGAGGTGTGTGGTCAAGCGGAAAGCCCAATGGAAGCCAGGCCAATTGTGTGCCCAGTGGAGGAACCTGCAGAACCCTCGCGGCTCCATGTGTTCCAAGCTTATTTGTTACATCACTTCCTTCCAGAAGAAAGATTCTCCAGCCCTTTTCCCCAGAGAAACGTTCCCTGTGAATGCTGGGTCAATGTGTGTGTTGTGGTGGTTTGTGTGCCTTCAAGGCATTTCTGACTTTTGGAAACCTTATGGCTGGGTTTCCTTGGCATGATTTGTTCAGAAGACATTTGTCCTTCTGCTCTGAGGCTGAGACAGAGTGACTCTCCCAAGGTCACCTTGTGGGTGTCATAGTCAGGCAACGGGGGCTTGAAAACTTATCTCCACCATGTTTGGGTGCATCTACGTGCAGAATCAATGCAGTTTCACCTTATTTGGACTGTCCTGGCTCAATGCTATAGGATCCTAGTGGATTCAGAAGCTCTTGAGCCTTCTCTACTAATGAGTATAGGTGCCACACCCAAAATACAAATCCCATAATTTCATAGCATTGAGCAATAGCAGTTAAAGTAGGCTCAAACTGCATTGTTTTTTGTTTATGTGATTTATATGATTTGTATTTTATTGATTGTTTATTGATGTTGTGTTTATTGATGTTGTGTTTGATGTACTTTGGGCTTGGCCTCATGTAAGCCGCACTGAGTCCCTTGGGGAGACAGTGGGGGTACAAATAAAGTTTATTATTATTTATTTATCATTATTTCTATCGTGCAGGTGGACCCTTTATCCAAGGCTCAAACCACTACACCACATGGAGTGTAGCCCTTTTAAATTCATGGCAGAGTAAGGTGTGCCTCCCAAAATATTCAATTCAATACAGTTCAGCTCCTCGAGCCACTCGCTGGAACATCTCAGCAAGCGAGAGTCTAAAAGTGGCAGGCTAAAACCCGGAACCTCAATCAATGGCTGATACCAAATGAGAGACTCCCTCCTGGGCACACAGAAAGCTGGGCGACTTGGAAGGCGCTGAACAGACTGTGCTCTAGTACCACAAGATGCAGAGCCAACCTTAAGAAATGGGGCCACAAAGTGGAATCCACGACATGCAGGTGTGGAGAAGAGCAAACCACTGACTACCTACTACAATGCACAATGGAGAACCTTCTTATAGCAACATCAGAGACACTTCAACTACTGGTCAAAGGACATTTAATAGAATGCCAAGTTTGCAAATGTTGTGTCCTCCTGACACAATAAATATAAATAGCACCTCAAGCAATTCCGTGAAGAAACTCTAGAAAGGCATTATTGGGAGGACACAGGGGTGAATGTTGTCCATTGTGTGTGGTAGGGAACATTGGATGGGGATCCCCTTGAGATGGGGTGAGAGTTTTGCAAATACTACAAAAGAGGGAAATCAATGGGCCCTGAAGCAAAACCAAATTTGGAATCACTAAATAGAGGCTTACACACTTTGGACATATCCTGAGACGAGGTGGTTCCCTGGAAAAGACAAATAATAATGCTTAGCAAGACAGGAGGAGTGAACCCTTTGCTCACCTGGATATGAAAGCCCTTGTGCAGGCCCCTACTGCCAAGGGAAATAGCAATGTAGGGCTGCTTTGAGGCCCTGTAATTGGGATGAGCAAACCTTACATTTGTTGTTGTAAGATACCATTAGGTCTGCTTCCACTTACGACAACATTAGGTAAAGGTAAGGTAAAGGTTTCCAATCGTGTCCGACTCTGGGGTGTGGTGCTCATCTCCATTTCTAAGCCGAAGAGCCAGCATTGTCTGTAGACACCTCCAAGGTCATGTGGCCGGCATGACTGCATGGAGCGCCGTTACCTTCCTGCCGGAGCAGTACCTACCGATTTACTCCCATTTGCATGTTTTTGAAGTGCTAGGTTGGCAGAAGCTGGGGCTGACAGCGAAAGCTCGCGCTGCTCTCCGGATTCGAACATGTGGCCTTTCGGTCAACAAGCTCAGCAGCTCAGTGCTTTAGCCCACTGCGCCACCGGGGGCTCCAAAATAAAGTAATTAGTATATTATTATTACATATGAGATAAAACCCTTGGACCACAAGAAGATTCAACCAGTCCATATTTCAGGAAAGAAAGCCCGACTGCTCATTGAAGGGAAGGATATGAGAGGCAAAGATGAAGTACTTTGGCCACATCATGAGAAGACAGGAAAGCTTGGAGAAGACAATGATGCTGGGGAAAATGGAAGGAAAAAGGAAGAGGGGCCAATCAAGGGCAAGATGGATGGATGGTATCCTTCAAGTGACTGGCTTGACTCTGAAGAAGCTGGGGGTGGCGATGGCCGACAGGGAACTCTGGCGTGGGCGGGTCCAGGAGGGCACAAAGAGTCGGAAGCGACTGAACGAATAAACAACAACATGAGATAAAAAGTGGTAGGAAAAGAGGGACGCTACCCTGCAATGAAGGAAAAGCCAGGGCTGCCCTGACTTTGCAAGACCTGGATCTGCAAGTATAAGACTTTGGAAGGCCTTTCCTTTGACCGGAACGCAAACAGCACTGTCAGAATTGGGTCAGAAGAAGTCCAATGATTCCCTGGGGTCACAGAGCAGCCATCTTTCAGTTTAGTGCAATTTGGCCAATACCTGCTGAAAAAAGGGAACAACGGAGTTCAAAAGGAGTTTGCCCGCAGCTGTGTCACCTGACGGGGCCTCCTGCACATTCCTCAAAGGTAACCGGAGCCCAGAGCAAAGGGCTGAGCGAGAAGCTCCAAACAAGAGCCCTGTTCTGTGGTTTTGCAGAGCCACAAAGCAGATGTCAGAGTCTTTTCTTTTATTAAAGGAAGCCATTGCTTCTTCCTTGTCTGAAAGTCTTATCCAGAATTAAAACATGTTTCCGATTCTCACTTAATACATCTGGACAATATGCATCTCTGCAAAGCAGGAGACAAGTTCTTATATATTTATATATTTATTTATTTACTTACTTTGCTTATATACCGCTGTATCTCAAGCCCGAAGGCGACTCACAGCGGTTCACAAACAGTAGAAACAGTAGAAACAGCAGTGGTTCCATACAACATATAACAATTGACTTAACACATTATCCATAAATTACCAATAAGCAATTACAATGCACAATTATTACAAAAAACAACCGTACCCAATCTTCTCATCATCCAAGCGTAGTCCAGATTCGTCGTCCATTGTTCCATTCCTATGTTCCATTACCAGATTGTACTAAATTACTCAAACGCCTGCACAAACATCCAGGTCTTCACCTTTTTGCGGAATACCATTAGAGATGGTGCTAGTCTAATGTCCGTAGGAAGGGCGTTCCACAGCCGAGGAGCCACCACCGAGAAGGCCCTATCTCTATATACACAGGATGCTGGAAGAAACTGGCAGCTGTATTCTGATACTAAACATCTCTTGTATCACATGTCCACCATTTCATGTAGGACAGTGGTTCTCAACCTTCCTAATGCTGCGACTCCTTAATTCATGTTGTGTTCCTCATGTTGTAGTGACCCCCAACCATAAAATTACTTTTGTTACTACTTCATAACTGTAATTTTGCTACTGTTATGAATTGTAATGTAAATATCTGATATCTGTATTTTCATTCACTGGACCAAACTGGGCACAAATACCTGATACACCCAAATCTGAACACTGGTGGGGTTGGGGTGGGGGGTGGTGGTGGTTGATTTTGTCATTTGGGAGTTGTAGTTGCTGGGATTTATAGTTCACCTACAATCAAAGAGCATCCTGAACTCCACCAATGATGGAAGTCAACCAAACTTGTCACACAGAACTCCCATGACCAACAGATAATACTGGAAGGGTTTGGTGGGCACTGACCTTGAGTATTGGGAGTTGTAGTTTACCTATATCCAGAGATCACGGTGGATTCAAACAATGTTGGATCTGGACCAAACTTGGCACAAATATTCAATATGCCCAAATTTGAACACTGGTGGAGTTTGGGGAAAATAGACCTTGACCTTTGGGAGTTGTAGTTACTGGGATTTATAGTTCACCTACAATCAGAGTATTCTGAACTCCACCAATGATAGAATTGGGCCAAACTTGGCACACAGAACCCCCATGACCAACAGAAAATACTGTGTTTTCTGATGGTTTTTGGTGACTCCTCTGATGCCCCCTTCCGACCCCCCAGGTTGAGAAACGCTGATGTAGGAAGTACCGTAATGTGTTTCACTTTTCCAACATAAGCTTTTAAGGTCCTCATACAACGTTAACACTTTGACTGGAGTTTCTGGGGGAAAAAATCAGTAGAGGAAAGGAAATCACACTCTTCAAAGGCCCTAAAAATGCTTTTTGTTGCAAGGAATGATTTCTCAAGATAGTTTTATGGTGCCAAACTCAAGAACAGAAGCAGCAGCACAATCCCCCAACAGCAGATGGGCGACTGAGCCTATTTTGAGATTCTGGCACGAAACGTGGGAGTAGAGGACCTTAGCATAATCCATGTTGTGCGAGCGCAACGGCATGATCCCACAGCAGGGATGAGTCACACTCCCAGGGCCAGGAGACCCATAACGTGCCCCCGGGCTTTGCAAATGCAGGATGCAACTGGTGGATCCGGGGGACTGTCATGCCCCAAAGGAGATTGCGCAAGGCAGAAGGGAGCCCCACCCTTGGAAGACGTGGCAACAGGTGTAACTTGTGAAAGGCTCACCTTTCAGAAGATGAAAGGACAAGCAAAGAGCAAGGGCTACATGGAAACAAGCAGGAATCAAGGTTAACTACAGGATCATGGAATTGGAAGGGACCCCAAGGGCCATCCAGTCCAACTCCTGCCTTGCAAGAATATACAATGAGAGCACTCTCAACAGATGGCCAGTCTGGCCTCTGTTTAAAAACTTCCAAGCAAGGAAGGAGACTCCACCAGACTCTCAGCCAACAGTGCATTGCATCATCAAACAGTTCTTAGCACCAGGAGGTCCTTCCCAATGTTTAGGTGGAATCTTTTCCTGCAAGTTGAATCCATAGGAGCCTATGGCGCAATGGGTTAAACCTTTGTGTCAGCAGAACTGATGACCAACAGGTCAGCGGTTCAAATCCAAAGAGAGCAGGTTGAGCTCCCTCATAGAAACATAGAGTTGGAAGAGACCTCATGGGCCATCCAGTCCAACCCCATTCTGCCAAGAAGCAGGAATGTTGCATTCAAAGCACCCCTGACAGATGGCCATCTAGTCTCTGTTTAAAAGCCTCCAAAGAATGAGCCTCCACCACACTCTGGGGCAGAGAGTTCCACTGCTGAATGGCTCTCACAGTCAGGAAGTTCTTCCTAATGTTCAGATTGAATCTCCTTTCTTGTAGTTTGAAGCCATTGCTCCTTTGAGTCCTAGTCTCCAGGGCAGCAGAAAACTCCCTATGACTTCCTGTCACGTATTTATACATGGCTATCATGTCTCCTCTCAGCCTTCTCTTCTTCAGGCTAAACATGCCCAGCTCCTTAAGCCGCTCCTCATAGGGCTTGTTCTCCAGACCCTTGATCATTTCAGTCACCCTCCTCTGGACACATTCTAGCTTGTCAATATCTTTCTTCAATTGTGGTGCCCAGAATTGGACACAATATTCCAGGTGTGGTCTAACCAAGGCGGAATAGAGCATGGGGAGCATGACTTCCCTAGATCTAGACACTATGCTCCTATTGATGCAGGCCAACATCCCATTGGCTTTTTTGCCGCCACATCACATTGTTGGCTCATGTTTAACTTCTTGTCCACGAGGACTCCAAGACCTTTTTCACACATCCTGCTCTCCAGCCAGGCATCGTCCCCCATTCTGTATCTTTGCATTTCGTTTTTCCTGCCAAAGCGGAGTCTCTTGCATTTGTCCCTGTTGAACTTCATTGTGTTACTTTTGGCCCATCATCTCTCTAATCTGTCAAGATCGTTTTGAATCCTGCTCCTGTCCTCTGGAGTATTGGCTATCCCTCCCAATTTGGTGTAGTCTTCTTGACTTGCTTTGCCCAGAACTGGACCCAAGACTGTTATTCCAGGTGAGCCCTGACCAACACAGAATAGAGCATGGCCAAGATGTTCCTCAATCTAGATGCTAGATCCTTATTAATGCAGCCTAGAAGTGAAACAGCTGCAACTCGATAGGATGGGTAATGGACAGCCTGGTCCAGACCAGCTGCTTATGGTAACATGAGAGCGGTGGCCAACTTCTCTACTCTGACTCATGACTGTTTACGAGTCCAATGCCAAAATGTTGTTATGCTCCAGCAATTGCCTCAGATGTCCTGGGAATGACCGGTAGTGACCTACGCAAGCAGGACCACCAATGACTTCATACCTATATAGGTTGCGCAGCTTGCCTATAGAGTTAAGAGCATTCAGTATTTGTATTCAAGTCCAGATGTCTTGCCCACAACTTGTTCACTATGGGTGTGCTGCTATTAGAGGTATGTTTTGACACTGCAAACATGTTTCCCAGAGGTTTTTAGACTGTTAAACCTGTGAGAAAAGCACAGGAAGCATTTATCTATCTGTAAACCTGCCTGGGAACTAAGATGAGGTAAAGCCCCACCCTGTATCCATCCACCCATTTCTTTTGCATCTGGCCACACATTCCACAACTCCTTGGCTGCTGCCAGCCTACCCTTTCCCCACAAATAACTGGAAAACCCAAACTTTGGCTGAGAAACTGCATACTGACTTATTGAGAAACCATCTGTTTCTAAGTCTAGCATGATGCAAAACTTGGCATGGAAGATTTGCACAAGCTTCAGGCCCAGTTGAATACTCTAGGTGCCAAGGGGGGAACTACCCGACTCATATTACTGCTTCTAAAAGATTCAGGTATTATCTGAAATGCTTGGGACCAGAAGTGTTTGGGAATAACTGTATTTGCACATAAACAATTAGGTATCTTTGGGAGCCAAAGCATTAAATTCATGTATACTTCATACACACCTTATACACATAGAATCATAGAATCAAAGAGTTGGAAGAGACCTCATGGGCCATCCAGTCCAACCCCATTCTGCCAAGAAGCAGGAATGTTGCATTCAAATCACCCCTGACAGATGGCCATCCAGCCTGTTTAGAAGTTTCTGTTTAAAAGCTTCCAAAGGATAAAAGCTTCAAAAGAAGGAGCCTGGAGGTAATTGTAATACATACAATTCATAGAATCATAGAATCAAAGAGTTGGAAGAGACCTCATGGGCCATCGAGTCCAACCCCATTCTGCCAAGAAGCAGATATATTGCATTCAAATCACCCCTGACAGATGGCCATCCAGCCTCTGTTTAAAAGCCTCCAAAGAAGGAGCCTCCACCACACTCCCATACAATTTAAATAATATAATGCAGGAAACAAAGTTTGTGTATACTGAACTGTCAAAAAGCTGAGGTGTCGCTTTCTCAGCCACCCATGGGGACAATTTTGGATTCTGGAATTCCAGATAAGCTATGCTCAATTGATACAGAAAGAGATGCAATTAAAATCTCACTAGTGAGTCTTACATAGCAACTGAAAATACCAAGGAATACAAGGTGCAGTAGTTAGAATAATAGAATCCTAGAGTTGGAAGAGACCTCCTGGGCCATCCAGTCCAACCCCATTCTGCCAAGAAGCAGAAATATTGCATTCTTAGCACCCCTGACAGATGGCCATCCACCCTCTGTTTAAAAGCTTCCAAAGAAGGAGCCTCCACCACACTCCGGGGCAGAGAGTTCCACTGCTGAATGGCTCTCACAGTCAGGAAGTTCTTGCTAATGTTCAGATGGAATCTCCTTTCTTGTAGTTTGAAGCCATTGCTCGCTGTCCTAGTCTCCAGGGAAGCAGAAAACAAGCTTGCTCCCTCCTCCCTGTGACTTCCTCTCACATATTTCTACATGGCTATCGTATCTCCTCTCAGCCTTCGCTTCTTCAGGCTAAACATGCCCAGCTCTTTAAGCCACTCCTCATAGGGCTTGTTCTCCAGACCCTTGATCATTTTAGTCGCCCTCCTCTGGACACATTCCAGCTTGTCAATATCTCTCTTCAATTGTGGTGTCCAGAATTGGAAACAATATTCCAGGTGTGGTCTAACCAAGGCAGAATAGAGGGGTAGCATTACTTCCCTAGATCTAGATGAAAATTTAGTTTCCTCTGCTAGTTCCAATGTTATGGGGATGACAGAAGAGAAAAACTACTAAAAAGACTAACCCAGTTGAGATCAGATCCATTTCCTTCCTCAGAGGACACAAAGCTGACCATTTATGCTAATCTATGCATCAATTCACTGGTGTATTTGAAGTATTTGAAGCCACCAGATTCCACCTGATTTTGGAGGCTACTTGGAGAGAAGACCAAGGAATACTGGCTGCAGGAGGCTCAATTTCAGAAGAAGGAAATGGCAAGTCTCTTCTGAGTGATCAAGGGTCTGGAGAACAAGCCCTATGAGGAGCGGCTTAAGGCGCTGGGCATGTTTAGCCTGAAGAAGAGAAGGTTGAGAGGAGATATGATAGCCATGTATAAATATGTGAGAGGAAACCACAGGGAGGAGGAGGGAGCAAGCTTGTTTTCTGGTGCCCTGGAGACTAGGACGCAATGGAGCAATGGCTTCAAACTACAAGAGAGGAGATTCCATCTGAACATGAGGAAGAACTTCCTGACTGTGAGAGCCGTTCAGCAGTGGAACTCTCTGCCCCGGAGTGTGGTGGAGGCTCCTTCTTTAGAAGCTTTTAAACAGTGGCTGGATGGCCATCTGTCAGGGGTGATTTGAATGCAATATTCCTGCTTCTTGGCAGAATGCGGTTGGACTGGATGGCCCAGGAGGTCTCTTCCAAGTCTTTGATTCTATGACCCTTGCCTAAGAAAATTCTATGACGTCCATGCAGTTGTCATATGTCAACAGCCAACACGAAAGTACATGCTTTAACTATCTGGACCTGGTAGAAAACAGCAGCACAAACAGAGCATTCCTTATCCAGAATTCTGAAATCTGAAATCCAAAACTGTCCAAAACTGTCACTATTGTTCTTGTGGGTTTTTTCGGGCTATAGGGCCATGTTCTAGAGGCATTTCTCCTGACGTTTCGCCTGCATCTATGGCGAGCAGGTGATTAGACCTCACTACCTCTGAGGATGCTTGCCATAGATGCAGGCGAAACGTCAGGAGAAAATGCCTCTAGAACAGTGATGGACAAGCTTTTGCGGTTGGTGTGTCAAAATTCGCCAAAAACCTGAGCATAACTTGGGTGGGGTGTCACTTCAAGAAAAAAATGGCAATATTTATAGTTTAAATAAGAAAAATGTATAATCCATGCTGAGTTATAGAGTGAACAATACTCAAATATTCAGATATTAAATTTGTAGAGCCTTTTACAAATTTAAAGATGGAATTAGTTTGGCTCTTATAAGGTGTACTTCTCTATGTCTGCGTGTCATCAAAAATAGCCATGCGTGTCAGTGCTGACACGAGTGTCATAGGTTCACCATCACGGCTCTAGAACATGGCCCTATAGCCCGAAAAAAACCCCCACAAGAACCTAGTGATTCCAGCCATGAAAGCCTTCGACAATACACTGTCACTATTGCTTTCTGAAGCTCAAAGGACCAAATTTTGTTCCATGCACCAAACTATTAAAAGGTATTGCATAGATCAACAACCTGACTGAGGTTTTGCAAACAGACCCTCATCTCTCTCTCCCCTCACTGGGGCTTGAACCTGGGAGTTTTTCCGTGCAAACAAACTACCGTGTATACCTGAGTATAAGTCAACCCGAATATAAGCCGAGGTACCCAATTTTACCACAAAAAAACTGGGAAAACTGATTGACTCAAGTAAAAGCCGAGGGTGGGAAATGGAGCAGTTACCAATAAATTTCAAAATAAAAATAGATACCAACAAAATTACATGAATTGAGGCATCAGGAGGTTAAATGTTTTTGAATATTTACATAAACTGAAATATAAGATAAGACTCCCCAACTCTGATTAAACCATTATTCTAACCTTCTTCAATGTAAATGTGCTTAAGTATTCTTCCAATAATAATAGAGGAAAATCATAAATATTATAAATAATAATAATAGAGAAAAATAATGGAAACATAATAATAACAGTAATAATAGAGTAAAATAATAAATGTAATAATAATAGAGTAAAATGATAAATGTAGTAATAATAGTAGAGTAAAATAATAAATGTATAATAATAGTAATAATGATAATTGGACTATTTCAACAGAAAGGAAGAAACCATGAAAATGAACAAAATCTGGCTACCAGTATTAAAAACCTCAAAAATTGCAACAGCAAAACAACAGAGAGTAAACAATCAGGCACATCAAATCACTCTCAACAAAAGATTCCCCCCAAGCACTTCCAAGCCATTACATGCTAATCAAGGTGGTCAGTTGAAACATTCACACCTAGCTCCAGCAGACAAAAGTCCTTAGTCCCAACCTGGTCATTCCACAGATATATAAACCCATTTTCCTACTTCCAACAGACCTCACTACCTCTGAGGATGCTTGCCATAGATGCAGGCGAAACGTCAGGAGAAAATGCCTCTAGAACATGGCCATATAGCCCAGAAAAACCTACAGCAATCCAATAATAACAACAACAGAGTAAAATAATAAATAACCCTGACTCGAGTATAAGCCGAGGAGGACTGTTATTATTATGGAAACAGGACCAAATTTTGTTTCATGCACCAAACTATAATAACAGTAATAATAGATTAAAATAATACATGAAATAATAATAATAATAATAATAATAGAGTAAAATGATAAATGTAGTAATAATAATAGAGTAAAATAATAAATGTATAATAATAATAGTAATAATAACAACAACAACAGAGTAAAATAATAAATAACCTTGACTCGAGTATAAGCCGAGGAGGACTGTTATTACAGAAACAGAATAATAACAATAATAATAGAGTAAAATAATAAATGTAATAATAATAATAATAATAATAAAGTGATAAATGTAGTAATAATAGTAGAGTAAAATAATAAATGTATAATAATAGTAATAATAATAACAACAACAGAGTAAAATAATAAATAACCTTGACTCGAGTATAAGCCAAGGAGGACTATTATTATTATGGAAACATAATAATAACAGTAATAATAGAGTAAAATAATAAATGTAGTAATCATAATAATAATAATAATAGAGTAAAATGATAAATGTAGTAATAATAATAGAGTAAAATAATAAATGTATAATAATAGTAATAATATTTTTTAATAATAATAGCAACAACAGACAGAGTAAAATAATAAATAACCTTGACTCGAGTATAAGCCGAGGCGGACTTTTTCAGCCTACAAAAAGGGATGAAAAACTAGGCTTATACTCAAATATATACAGTATGTGCCTTACTGACCTATGTATGACTGGGAGGTAATACCTAATGCTATATTTTAGAGAACAGCAATAGCAAACCACTTCTCCTTGAATAAGAAAACCCTATGAAATTGATGGGGTGGCCATAAGTTAACTGGAAGGTGTGCACCATGCTGTTCGCAAGACCTCTTGTCTTACCAACCATTTTGCAAAACTTAGGAAACATGATAGATATTGCACTTCAAGAACATCTAGATAGCCTTGAGTTTCCCCCCCTGGGAGCACCGTAATGCCCAGCTATCCACCTAGCAGGCTTGTAATCTCCCTTAGACAGGAGCCACATGGAAACTTGAGATGGAAATCAAGATGAGAAGGAAGCACGCCTTTCTTTGAGAGTTGTGACCAACAGCAGAAACATAGGGTGAAAGGCTTAGGTTGATTCAACCCAGAGCAGCTTCCGCCAAGTCCAATGTGCACCGATATCAGATGCTGGTGTCAGGTAGCGACCAAGCCAAGTCCAAGGTGTGACTCTCCAAGGCTAAAAAGGAGGAACGGGCAAATTTTGCCCCTCTAGGTGTTTTGGACTTCAACTCCCACAATTCCTAACAGAATTGTCTTTGAGTTCTGTTGATCCCACAAACGAACATTACATTTTTATTTATATAGATAACATTATAACATTATCAATATTATATGTACATACAATATATTATATTATATCAATATTATATTATATCATATCATATTATTAGCACAGCACAATATTTGTATTATATGTTACTATATTGTACTATACCATTATACTGTAATATTATTAGTAACTAGCGGTCCCCTGCCACGCATTGCTGTGGCCCAGTCAGGTGATCTGGAAAATAAAATAATGAGAAAGTGTTGTTTCTAATATATATATAATGTCTTTATGTTTGTGGGTAAACAGTATTTCTTGCTGTTTCTTTGCCAGTGTTGATGTCTGGTTTGCCTACTCTGGAACATGGAACATATCATTGTCCTTCTTTAAGGGCCCTTTCAAATCTATGATACTGCATCTATCATATACATTTATGTGTGTGTGTGAATGGCTGGATGGCCCTTTGTCAGGAGGGCTTTGATTATGTTTTCTTGCTGTGGTGAAGGGAGTTTGACTTGATGGCCTTAAGGCAGCATTTCTCAACCTGGGGTTTGGGACCCCTGGGGGGTTGCAAGGAGGTGTCAAAAGGTTGCCAAAGACCAACAGAAAACACAGTAATTTCTAGGTTCTTGTGGGTTAATTCGGGCTATATGGCCATGTTCTAGAGGCATTTTCTCCTGACATTTCACCTGCATCTATGGCAAGCATCCTTAGAGGTAGTGAGGTCTGTTGGAGTTTGGAAAATGGGTTTATATATCTGTGGAATGACTGGGGTGGGGCAAAGAGCTCTTCTCTGCTGGAGCTAGGTGTGAATGTTTCAACTGACCACCTTCATTAGCATTTGAAGGCCTGGCTGAGCCTTCAACAGTATTTTCTGTTGGTCATGAGGGTTCTGTGTGGGAAGTTTGCCCCAATTCTGTTGTTCGTCCGCTTCAGAATGCTCTTTGATTGTTGTTGAACTATAAATCTAAGTAACAACAACTCCCAAATGTCAAGGTCTATTTCCCCCAAACCCCATCTGTGTTCATATTTGAGCATATGGAATATGCATGCCAAGTTTGGTCCAGATCCATCATTGTATGAGTCCACAGTGCTCTCTGGATGTAGGTGAACGACAACTCCCAAACTCAAGGTCAATGCCCACCAAACCCTTCTAGTGTTTTGTGTTGGTTATGGGAGTCCTGTGTATCAAGTTTGGTTCAATTCCATTGTTGGTGGAGTTCAGAATTGTCTTTGATTGTAGGTGAACTATAAATCCCAGCAACTACAACTAAGTGACAAAATCAATCCCCTCCAACCCAATTTGGGTGTATCGAGATTTGTGCCAAACTTGGTCCATCTAGATCTAGGGAAGTAATGCTACCCCTCTATTCTGCCATGGTCAAACCACACCTGGAATATTGTGTCCAATTCTGGGCACCACAATTGAAGAGAGATGTTGACAAGCTGGAATGTGTCCAGAGGAGGGCGACTAAAATGATCAAGGGTCTGGAGAACAAGCCCTATGAGGAGCGGCTTAAGGAGCTGGGCATGTTAGTTAGGCCTGATTTTAATAGCAACTCTCAAGCAACCGGAAACCATGTCTCCCAATCCCCATGGAGCCAGTTAATTGAGAGTCTACTGTACTTATATTTTAACATGTTTTAGTTTTATGTCTGTGTGTTTTAATAGATGTGTTTGACTGTGAGCTAGCCCTATGAGGAGTGACTTAAAGAGCTGGGCATGTTTAGCCTGAAGAAGAGAAGGCTGAGAGTAGACATGATAGCAATGTATAAATATGTGAGAGAAACTCCTAGGGAGGAGGGAGCAAGCTTCCTTTCTGCTGCCCTGGAGACTAGGACGCAATGGAGCCATGGTTTCAAACTACAGGAAAGAAAGGAGATTCCACCTGAACATTAGGAAGAACTTCCTGACTGTGTGAGAGAGTTGTTCAGCAGTGGAACTCTCTGCCCCGGAGTGTGGTGGAGGCTCCTTCTTTGGAGGCTTTGAAACAGAGGCTGGATGGCCATCTGTCAGGGGTGCTTTGAATGCAATTTTCCTGCTTCTTGGCAGAATGGGGTTGGACTGGATGGCCCATGAGGTCTCTTCCAACTCTAGGATTCTATGATTCTAACTACAACTCCCAAATGACAAAATCAATTATACCCCCCCCCCCACTCAAGCCCACCAGTATTCAAATGTGGGCATATTGCATATTTGTATCAAATACATCCTGCATATCAGATATTTATATAATTATTCATAACAGTAGGAAAATTACAGTTGTGAAGCACTGAGCTGCTGAGCTTGTTGATCGAAAGGTCGCAGGTTCGATTCCGGGGAGCGGCGTGAGCTTCCGCTGTCAGCCCTAGCTTCTGCCAACCTAGCAGTTCGAAAACATGCAAATGTGAGTAGATCAATAGGTACCGCTCCGGCGGGAAGGTAACGGCGCTCCATGCAGTCATGCCGGCCACATGACCTTGGACGTGTCTATGGACAACGCTGGCTCTTCGGCTTAGAAATGGAGATGAGCACCACACCCCAGAGTCAGACATGACTGGACTTAATGTCTCGCCTCCTTGTTCTCTACCTTTACCTATATATATATATAGGAAAGAAGAAAGCGCAAAAGCTGGGTTGCAGCTGAACGTCAAAAAAACCAAGATTATGGCAACAAGAATGATTGACAACTGGAAAATAGAGGGAGAAAATGTGGAGGCCGTGACACACTTTGTATTTCTAGGTGCAAAGATTACTGCAGATGCAGACTGTGGCCAGGAAATCAGAAGACGCTTACTTCTTGGGAGGAGAGCAATGTCCAGTCTCGATAAAATAGTAAAGAGTAGAGACATCAGACTGGCAACAAAGATCCATTGCCTAGTCAAAGCCATGGTATTCCCTGTAGTCACCTACGGATGTGAGAGCTGGACCTTAGGGAAAGCTGAGCGAAGGAAGATCGATGCTTTTGAGCTGTGGTGTTGGAGGAAAGTGCTGAGAGTGCCTTGGACTGCGAGAAGATCCAACCAGTCCATCCTCCAGGAAATAAAGCCCGGCTGCTCATTGGAGGGAAGGATACTAGAGACAAAGTTGAAGTACTTTGGCCACATCATGAGGAGACAGCAAAGCCTAGAGAAGACAATTATGCTGGGGAAAGTGGAAGGTAAAAGGAAGAGGGTCCGACCAAGGGCAAGATGGATGGATGGCATCCTTGAAGTGACTGGACTGACCTTGAAGGAGCTGGGGGTGGTGACGGCCGACAGGGAGCTCTGGCGTGGGCTGGTCCATGAGGTCACGAAGAGTCAGAGACGACTGAACGAATGAACAACAACACAAAAACTTGGCTGTGGGACCAAACTTTCAGGACAGGGCAATAAAGCAGCAATAGGAAAGATTACCAGGCCAATTAGATTTGACGTGGATGACTAGGTGTATTTTAAATGGTGTATTTTAATATTTTGATAAATGTTTTTTTAATGTTTATGTATGTGTATATGATGTATGTGGAGGCCGTGATGGACTTTGTATTTCTAGGCGTAAAGATCACTGCAGATGCAGGAAATCAGGAGACGCTTCCTTCTTGGGAGGAGAGCCATGTCCAGTCTCGATAAAATAGTAAAGAGTAGAGACATCACACTGGCAACAAAGATCCATTGCCTAGTCAAAGCCATGGTCTTCCCTGTAGTCACCTACAGATGTGAGAGCGGGACCTTAGGGAAGGCTGAGCGAAGGAAGATCGATGCTTTTGAGCTGTGGTGTTGGAGTTAAGTCCTGAGAGTGCCTTGGACTGTGAGAAGATCCAACCAGTCCATCCTCCAGGAAAGAAAGCCCGACTGCTCACTGGAGGGAAGGATACTAGAGACAAAGTTGAAGTACTTTGGCCACATCATGAGGAGACAGCAAAGCCTAGAGAAGACAATGATGCTGGGGAAAGTGGAAGGCAAAAGGAAGAGGGGCCGACCAAGGGCAAGATGGATGGATGGCATCCTTGAAGTGACTGGGCTGACCTTGAAGGAGCTGGGAGTGGTGACGGCCGACAGGGAGCTCTGGTGTGGGCTGGTCCAGGAGGTCACGAAGAGTCGGAGACGACTGAACGAATGAACAACAACATTGGCAATCTGGTCTCTCGTTCCTCTGCCTTTTCTAAACCCAGCTTAAACGTCTGGCAAACGTCTCGCTCCATGTATTGCTGGATTGTATTATTATTATTAGTATTATATTGTATTACATTATAACATTATCAATATTATATGTACATACAATATATTATTATATTATTAGCACAGCACAATATTTGTATTATATGTCTCTATATTGTACCATACCATTATACTGTAACATTATTAGTAATATTACATATTACATGTCATATACAATATATAATTAATATATTGCTCCCAGATAGGCCTTTCCAGGAGGTAAGAATATAATTAGAAATAATTAAATGAGGGGCTTGGCCCTTAATTAACAATTAATTAATTAATTAACCCCTCTAGCTCATGACAGGCCTTCCTAGGCAGGAAAGGCCCCTTCCACCTCTCAATATGCTCTGAGCTGCTCTTGTAATCAGTATGAATAGCAAGAGAAGTCATAATGATGTGGAGAATGGGGCCTGCTTCCCACCAGGCTGTCCTCCATCAGCTCCAGTGTTGTCTTCACCGCCTCCCTGTCGTGATTACCTCGTCCACGTCGTGCTCGAGAGGCCCCCCAACCTCCAGCTCCACCACCGCCGCCATCTTGCCCCCTCGCCAACTGGCCAACTCGCTTCCGCCGGCGCCCACCAATCAGCGCCCGACGCCGGCTCCCTCTCCACCAATCAGCGTGCGATAGAGTTCGCCTCCGATGTAGCTATTGGCTGAGGTCGCTTCGGAGGCGGGGTCTCTCCTTCTGTGAGGAGAAACTTTTGCCTGAGAGGACGAGGGATTGTCTGATATGTGCGGAACTGGTTCCCGGACGAAAAAACCCTCCCTGTTCGAAACCCAGCATCCAAACTGGACCACCACGCGTTAAATACGTTCAATAAAAATACCCGCGTGAATCTGTTTTGACACTTTTAGTGAGGGCTCAATTTTGCGTTTTGTTTTGAGGCTGTAAATTGAGAGATACTCCCTTATTCTCACCGCCTTCCTTGGCAGGCAATACTCTAATACCAAAAAACTACAACTACCGGCATGCATGGCGGCAGGTCCTGTCAGATAATATTACTCTATTTATGACAAAACACCCGCTTGAAACTTGAAAAAAATAATTTCCTAGGGTAGAGAAAGAGAGGGAGACAGACGGAGGAATGCGTTGTTTAATTCATTGTAATTTTTGACTTCATTTTTTTTCTTTCAATCCGCCTTTTTCTCCACTCAAGGAGGACATGACCTTGCTTACGTCACAGCGAGGGGAAAGAGTCAGCCAATCAGCAGGGAAGGTGAAGGGGCGGTTTGGGCGGGAGATTGAGGACACCCGGAAGAACTTGCCGGCTCTTCCCTTTTGTGCCTCTTTCTCAGGTTGGTGAAGGACTACAGGGCCCATCATCCAGGGGAAGGCCCAGAGATGGATTGGAGGAGGCCAGAGTGAGGTAGGTGGGCTGGGAGTGGGGTATGAGGGTGGGAAAGGGCAGCCTGGCTTGGATGTGGATGGAGCAGAGCTTGATTCCAGGAAGGCCTGCCTCTGAAAGAGTCCCCCATTACTCTCTTCTACTCTGGACCATGCTCTGATCTACAAGAAGCACTGACTGGCACAACCTGGGGATCACAACCAGACACAGTGAAGACATCTGCCCTTGCGCTGTGCTACTCTGCTGCTGAATACGTATGCCCAGTGTGGAACACATCTCACCACGCTAAAACAGTGGATGTGGCTCTTAATGAGACATGCCGCATGATCACGGGGTGCCTGCGCCCCACACCACTGGAGAAATTACACTGCTTAGCCGGTATTGCACCACCTGACATCCGCTGGGAAGGAGCAGCCAATAGTGAAAGGACCAAGGCAGAGACATTATTTATTTATTTATTTATTTATTTACTACGCTTATATACCGCAATTCTCAGCCCAAGGGCGACTCGTTGCGGTGTACAACATAGAAAAACAGGTGCTAAATACAAGACGTAGTATAAAAATCCACAATTCATCATTATCAAAAAACAACTCATCAAAACATCAACATTACTACAAAAGCCAATTCTGAGTCGTCTCATCGTCAAACCCACAATCCGATATCATTTCCGTTGTTCCAATCCTATGGTCAAATTGCCAGTCCTTGCACTTCTTATTCAAATGCCTTCTTAAACAGCCAGGTCTTTAGGAATATCAACAAGGAGGGAGCTAGCCTGATGTCCACGGGAAGGGTGTTCCACAGCTGAGGAGCCACCACCGAGAAGGCTCTATCTCTCGTCCCCGCCAGCCGTGCCTGTGATGCAGGCAGGATCGAGAGCAGGGCCTCCCCGGAAGATCTCAAAGTCCTCGTGGGCTCATAGGCCGAGAGGCGGTCAGATAGGTATCTTGGGCCGGAACCGTTTAGGGCTTTATAGGCCAACGCCAGCACCTTGAATTGAGCTCGGTAGCAAATCAGCAGCCAATGGAGCTTGTACAACAAGGGCGTTGTATGCTCCCTGCGTCCCACTCCTGTTAGTAACATGGCTGCCGCACATTGGACCAGTTGGGGCTTCCGGGCCATCTTAAAAGGCAACCCCACGTAGAGAGCGTTGCAGTAGTCTAAATGGGATGTAACCAGAGCGTGGACTACCGTGGCCAAGTCAGACATCTCCAGCTCATCCCTTGTTTGGGTATCAGCCAGCACGTCATCGACTTAAATCTAGAAATAGTTTTCTAAGATCTACAGAGACACTCGCTGGAACACCCCAGCAAGTGAGAGTCCAAAAGTGGCAGGCTCAAACCCAGCACCTCAATCCATGGCCGATACCAAATGAGAGACTCCCTCTTGGGCACATAGAAGACTGGGTGACTTTGAAGGCGCTGAACAGACTGCGCTTTGGCACCACAAGATGCAGAGCCAACCTTCAGAAATGGGGCTACAAAATGGAATCCACGACATGCGAGTGTGGAGAAGAGCAAACCCCTGACCACCTGCTGCAATGCAACCTGAGCCCTGCCACATGCACCATGGAGGACCTTCTTGCAGCAACCCCAGAGGCACTCCAAGTGGCCAGATACTGGTCAAAGGACATTTAATCAACTACCAAGCTTGCAAACTTTGTATTTTATCTGTTTGTTTGTTTTGTTCTGTTAGGTCTGGTTGCCCCTGACACGATAAATAAATAACTCATAAAAACACTGAAAAACACAGCAGAAGGGACTTAAAAAGCAAAAAAACCTCCCCCAAAATACATTACAATGCATGCACAAAACCACACACACACATACATATATAAACACACATATATGCACACACACGCACAAAACACATACATAGAAAGGGGGAAGGAAAGAAAGAAAGAAGGGTAGAGAAGAAAATAAAAAGGTAAAAGAGGAAAAGAAGGAGAGAAGGAACGAAAGAGAGTAAGAGGGAAGGAAGGAAGGAAGGAAGGAAGGAAGGAAGGAAGGAAGGAAGGAAGGAAGGAAAGAGACAAGGGGGGGAGGATTGATTTTGTAATTTGGGAGTTGTAGTTGCTGGGATTTATAGTTCACCTATCATCAAAGAGCATTCTGAACTCCACCTGCGATGGATTTAAACCGAACTTGGCACACAGAACTCCCATGACCAAGAGATAAGACTGGAAGGGTTTCGTGGGCATTGACCTTGAGTTTGGGAGTTGTAGTTCACCTATATCCAGAGGAGTGCTGTGGATTCATGCGATGATGGATCTGGACCAAACTTGTCATGAATACTCAATATGTCCAAATGTGAACACCGGTGGAGTCTGGGGAAAATAGACCTTGACATTTGGGAGTTGTAGTTGTTGGGATTTATAGTTCACCTAAAATCAAAGAGCATTCTGTACTCGACCAACAGTAGAATTGGGTCAAACCTCCCACACAGAATCCCAATGACCAACAGAAAATACTATGTTTTCTGACGGTCTTTGGCGACCCCTTTGTCACCCCCTCACAACCCCTTCAGGGGTCCCAACCCCCAGGTTGAGAAACACTGGATTAGAGAGCTGTCTGGCCAAAACTTGATCCACATTGTATGAATTTGGTTGTTTTAAAGTATTGAGCTATTTTGGGTCTTAATCCTGGAGAAAAAGTGGGGTGTAAATAATCATTAAAGACAGAGGAAGAAATCTAGCAAGAAATAATGTCATCTCTTTCTTTTTTAACCTCTTTTCTCTTCTTCTCCAGCATCTGAGCGTTTTGATGGGGGAAGATCCAGAAAAGCAAATGGTGGAGATTCTCCAACAACTTAAAGATGGCTCCAGTTAACATTAAATATGTTGTGTCTTTCACGTCTCAGGTAATATGAATGATGTTCTATGTGGTTGTTGTTGTTGTTGTTGTTTTTAATTTGAAAGAAAATATGCTGCTTTTGTCTGTGAACAGAACTTGAACTGCAAATATGTTTACAGTAGGCTCTCAGTTAACCAGAACTCTCAAGCAACTGGTAAAAAATTGAAGAAATAATGCTATAGTAGAACTTTAAATCAAAGTCATGGAACGTGTGGTGGCCTCGCAACCCCAGGTGTTTTTGGAATACATAGATTATTTAGATCCAGCGCAGTCTGGCTTTAGGCCTTGAGTCCCCTCTTGGGTCGAGAAAGGCCGAGTAGAAGTGAGGTAAAGAAATAAATAAGGCCGGGACATGGAACCGAAACATCCTTAGTGGATGATCTATGCTGGGAGCTGGACAGAGGGAGTATGTCTGTGTTGGTTCTCCTGTACCTCTCAGTGCCCTTCGATATTGTTGACCATGGTATCCTTCCGGAGTGCCTCGCAGGAATGAGGCTTGGAGGTACTGTCTTACAGTGGCTCCTGTCCTTCCTGGAGGACCATTCATAGAATCAAAGAGTTGGAAGAGACCTCCTGGGCCATCCAGTCCAACCCCATTCTGCCAATAAGCAGGAATATTGCATTCAAATCACCCCTGACAGATGGCCATCCAGCCTCTGTTTAAAAGCTTCCAAAGAAGGAGCCTCCACCACACTCCGGGGCAGAGAGTTCCACTGCTGAACGGCTCTCACAGTCAGGAAGTTCTTCCTCATGTTCAGATGGAATCTTCTCTCTTGTAGTTTGAAGCCATTGTTCCCCGTCCTAGTCTCCAGGGAAGCAGAAAACAAGCTTGCTCCCTCCTCCCTGTGGCTTCCTCTCACATATTTATACATGGCTATCATATCTCCTCTCAGCCTTCTCTTCTTCAGGCTAAACATGCCCAGCTCCTTAAGCCGCTCCTCATAGGGCTTGTTCTCCAGACCCTTGATCATTTTAGTCGCCCTCCTCTGGACTCATTCCAGCTTCTCAATATCTCTGTTGAATTGTGGTGCCCAGAATTGGACACAATATTCCAGGTGTGGTCTAACCAAAGCGGAATAGAGCATGGGGAGCATGACTTCCCTAGATCTAGACACTATGCTCCTATTGATGCAGGCCAAAATCCCATTGGCTTTTTTTGCCGCCACATCACATTGTTGGCTCATGTTTAACTTGTTGTCCACGAGGACTCCAATATTCACACGTACTGCTCTCGAGCCAGGCTTCGTCCCCCATTCTGTGTCTTTGCATTTCGTTTTTTCTGCCTAAGTGGAGTATCTTGCATTTGTCCCTGTTGAACTTCATTTTGTTAGTTTTGGCCCATCTCTTCATTCTAGACACTAGACTAATTGATTCATCCTACGAGAGTTGAATGAAAAGTAATGTCATGGGGGATGTTGTCAAAGGCCTTACTGAAATCGAGATCTGCTACATCCACAGCCTTTCCTGCATCTACCTCCAGCAAACGGTGGCAGCGCGCAAGGGCAAACGACGGTGGCGCTGAGATCGAGCAAACCATGGTGACATGAGAGGAACGGTGGTGCATTCACGGAGGTGTTGGTAACGAGAGGCGCAACATCCAACAGCCAGTGGAGGAATCAACCCTTTCTGAGGTCTCTAGAAAGAGCGAGAAACTGCGTGAAGGGGTCTGAATGGAGCTGAACTCGAGTTCTCCGACCGAGGTCCCGCTCAAGCGCAAGCGCGTCGTGCTGACCCTCAAGGAGAAGATGGAAATCTGCGAGAGGCTCGAGAACGGAGAGAGCCGTGCGGTGCTCATGGATGAATTCAACGTCGGCTCGTCAACCATCTACGGCATCAAAGCCCAGGCACAGAAGATCAAGGAGTTCTATTTCAAGTCGGAGAGCGAACGCAGCGTGGAGAAGCGCCACACTCTCCACACGCCGAAGATGGAGGCGCTGGACCAAGCGCTGTACGAGTGGTTTTCGCTGAAGCGGGCCGAGGGCAGCCGCGTGTCCGGTCCCATGTTGCAGGAGAAAGCGAGGGAGTTCCACGAGAAGATGAACCTGAGCGGCCAGTGCTCCTTCTCCAGCGGATGGCTGACCCGCTTCAAGGTCCGCCACGGCATCTGCAAGCTGGACTTGTCCGGAGAGCCGAGGGCATCCAGCTTTGAAGCAGCGGCTTCGTTTCGCGACGTGTTCAGCGAGTTGGCCGTGGACGAAGCCATTCGTGTCACTCACAGACTGAACACGGAAGACGTCATGGAGGCCGTCGTGAACCGCGGGACGATGACGGTTGTAAAGGAGGAAGAGAGCGACGGCAATGGAGGCGATGATAATGATGACGGGGACGAGGTGGAAAAAGTCTCCTGGCACAAAGCGGCCGCCGCTTTCGAGACCGTGATCGCCTTTGCAGAACAGCAGCCCTTCTTCGCTCCTCACCACGTGATGCAGCTGCACATCATGCAAAACATGACCCTGCAGGAGTGGCACAAGGCCGTCACGCAAACGGAGCTTCCTTCGTTTTTCCAGAGAGACACTCGTGAATTTGCCAGATCGGCATCATCGACTGAGCTAGATCCCAAACCATCCACATCCGCTTTTCCTGACCTTGTCCCACCTGCAGCAGCGGCGGGAGCCAATGATCCCGCTGCAAAGTCTACCCAGTAAAATAATAATAAGGATATTGTCGAAGGCTTTCATGGCCGGAATCACTGGGTTGTTGTAGGTTTTTCCGGGCTATATGGCCATGTTCTAGAGGCATTTTCTCCTGGCGTTTCGCCTGCATCTATGGCAAGCATCCTCAGAGGTTGTGAGGTCTGTTGGAAGTAGGAAAAATGGGTTTATATATCTGTGGAATGACCTGGAGCTAGGTGTGAATGTATTGTCGAACGCTTTCATGGCTGGAATCACTGGGTTCTTGTGGGTTTTTCTGGGCTATATGGCCATGTCCTAGAGCCATTTTCTCCTGACGTTTCGCCTGCATCTATGGCAAGCATCCTCAGAGGTAGTGAGGTCTGTTGGAACTAGGAAATGGGTTTATATATCTGTGGAATGACCAGGGTGGGACAAAGGACTCTTGTCTGCTGGTGCTAGGTGTGAATGTTTCAACTGACCACTGCCAGGCTATCAAATGCTAATCAAGGTGGTCAGTTGAAACATTCACACCTAGCTCCAGCAGACAAGAGTCCTTTGTCCCACCCTGGTCATTCCACAGATATATAAACCCATTTTCCTAGTTCCAACAGACCTCACTACCTCTGAGGATGCTTGCCATGGATGAAGGCGAAACGTCAGGAGAGAATGCCTCTAGAACATGGCCATATAGCCTGAAAAAACCCACAAGAACCTAGGTGTGAATGTTTCAACTGACCACCTTGATTAGCATTTAATGGCTTGGAAGTGCCTGGGGGGAATCTTTTGTTGAGTGTGATTTCATGTGCCTGATTGTTTACTCTCTGTTGTTTTGCTGTTGTCATTTTTGAGAGAAACCATGAAAATGAACAAAATCTGTCTACCAGTATTAAAAAACTCAAAAATTACAACAGCAAAACAACAGAGAGTAAACAATCAGGCACATCAAATCACTCTCAACAAAAGATTCCCCCAGGCACTTCCAAGCCATTAAATGCTAATCAAGGTGGTCAGTTGAAACCTTCACACCTAGCTCCAAAAGACAAGAGTCTTTTGTCCCACCCTGGTCATTCCACAGATATATAAACCCATTTTCCTAGTTCCAACAGGAAAATGACCAGGGTGGGACAAAGAATGCTAATCAAGGTAGTCAGTTGAAACCTTCACACTTAGCTCCAACAGACAAGAGTCCTTTGTCCCACCCTGGTCATTCCACAGATATATATATAAACCCTTTTTCCTACTTCCAACAGACGTCACTACCTCTGAGGATGCTTGCCATAGATGCAGGCGAAACGTCAGGAGAAAATGCCTCTAGAACATGGCCATATAGCCCAAAAAAACCTACAACAACCCAATAATAGGGATGTTGTCGAAGATTTTCATGGCCGGAATCATTGGGTTGCTGTGAGTTTTCCTGGCTGTCTGGCCATGTTCCAGAAGCATTCTCTGATTAGGCAACTATGTTTGTATATGAATATGTGATTTTAACTAATGTTATTGTTTTAATTTGCTATGTATTTTATTTTACATTGATGTATTGATATTATGGCATTGAATTGTTGCCCATGTTAGCCACCCTAAGTCCCACCCCCCACCCACCCCCCGGGGGTGAGACGGGGGGGGGGGGTAGAAATAGTGTAAATAAATAGTGTAAATAAATGACATTTCACCTATATCTGTGGCAGGCATCCTCAGAGGTTGTGAGGTATTTTGGAAAATAACCTCCCTTGCTTAATGTATTGTCGAAGGCTTTCATGGCCGGAATCACTGGGTTGTTGTAGGTTTTTTCGGGCTATATGGCCATGGTCTAGAGGCATTCTCTCCTGATGTTTCGCCTGCATCTCTGGCAAGCATCCTCAGAGGTAGTGCCTCTGAGGATGCTTGCCATAGATGCAGGCGAAACGTCAGGAGAGAATGCCTCTAGACCATGGCCATATAGCCCGAAAAAACCTACAACAACCCTCTCTTGCTTAGTTTCCAACAGACCTCACAACCTCTGAGGATGCCTGCTGTAGATGTGGGTGAAACGTCAGGAGAGAATGCTTCTGGAATATGACCAGACAGTCTGGAAAACTCACAGCAACCCAATAATAACGACAATGTGTAGTGTGTGTTTTTTTTAAAATTATGTTTATGTTAGTGAAGCTGACTGCCATTGAACTCAAACTGCATCCTGCCTTCACCAAGCTGTCTTCATAATACAACAAAACTGTATTATATTAAGTGTGTCTTTGTCTTCATTTGCTTTTAATGACTGTATTTCCATACAAATATGAAGTCAGTACAGTTTATGCTGCCGTCTACTATGGGGTTTGGATTAGTATTAGTTAGGCCTGTTTTTAATAGCAACTCTCAAGCAACCAGAAACCATGTCTTCCAATCCTCATGGAGCCAGTTAACTGAGAGTCTACTGTACTTATTACACATGTGCAACCATGGTTCCAAATGGTTCTAAAGTACTTACAAAACTAAAGTTCTGGTGGTGAAAACTAGGGGGCGCTGGTGCTTTGCTTCTACAGTGTTGCTTAAGTTCTGGTGGTGAAAATTTCAGAACTCTTACAAAACTTTCAAAATTTCGTTATTATTTCATCATTAAAATGAAATAATTAAAGAGTTAAAACTTGTGCGCCAGCTGCGCCCGTACCTTCGGAAGTCGGATCTGGCCACGGTGGTCCACGCTCTTGTTACATCCCGGATAGATTACTGCAACACACTCTATGTGGGGTTGCCTTTGAAGACTGTTCAGAAACTTCAATTAGTCCAGCGTGAGGCAGCCAGATTACTCACTGGAGTGTCATACAGGGAGCATCCCACCCCCTGTTATGTCAGCTCCACTGGCTGCCGATCCAGTTCCAAGCACAATTCAAAGTGCTGGTTTTGACCTACAAAACCCTATACGGTTCCGGCCCGGTGTATCTGTTCCGAACGGATCTCCCTCTACGTCCCACCTCGGAATTTAAGATCTGGGGAGACCCTGCTCTCGGCCCCGCCTTGATCACAAGTGAGATTGGCAGGGATGAGGAGCAGGGCCTTCTCGGTGGTGGCCCCTCACCTGTGGAATTCACTCCCTGGGGAAATTAGATCATCGTCATCCCTCCTTTCCTTTAGAAGGAAATTAAAGATATGGATTTGGGACCAGGCATTTGTGCAGTCTGGCAGATAAATAAATAAAGGACAATGACGACTGATGGGAATGGAAAATGTGGAATGAAACTATGGACTCTGAGTTGTGAACGTTGAGCATAAGATTGGTTTTTGACTGTGATATATATTGATTGTTTTAACTGTTATAACTGTTTTAATTGCTGTCTATATTTTATCTGTATTACTGTGTAGGCATCGAATTGTGCCTTTTTGTAAGCCACCCTGAGTCCCCCCTCGGGGGTTGAGAAGGGCGGGGTAGAAGTACACGAAATAAATAAATAATTTGGTGATTTTTATGACAGAACCAGTTAGGAACTGCCATTTATAATGAAAGTTTGAAGGTTGTGTTAGAGTTCTGAAATTTTCACCACCAGAACTTGAGCAACACTGTAGAAGCAAAGCACCAGCGCCCACCTAGTCTTCACCACCAGAACTTTAGTTTTGTAAGTACTTTAGAACCATTTGGAACCATGGATTGCACATGCCTAGTACTTATATTTTAACATGTTTTCGTTTTATGTCTGTGTGTTTTAATGGATGTGTTTGAATGTAAGTTAATATGTGAGAGGAAGCCACAGGGAGGAGGGAGAAAGCTTGTTTTCCACTGCCCTGGAGACTAGGACGCAATGGAGCAATGGCTTCAAACTACAGGAAAGAAAGGAGATTCCACCTGAACATTAGGAAGAACTTCCTGACTGTGTGAGAGAGTTGTTCAGCAGTGGAACTCTCTGCCCCGGAGTGTGGTGGAGGCTCCTCCTTTGGAGGCTTTAAAGCAGAGGCTGGATGGCCATCTGTTGGGGGTGCTTTGAATGCAATTTTCCTGCTTCTTGGCAGAATGGGGTTGGACGGGATGACCCATGAGGTCTCTTCCAACTCTAGGATTCTATGGCTATGAGAGCCGTTGAGCAGTGGAACTCTCTGCCCCGGAGTGTGGTGGAGGCTCCTTCTTTGGAGGCTTTTAAGCAGAGGCTGGATGGCCATCTGTTGGGGGTGCTTTGAATGCAATTTTCCTGCTTCTTGGCAGAATGGGGTTGGACTGGCTGACCCATGAGGTCTCTTCCAACTCTTTGATTCTATGAATGTTTTTATCTATGGGTTGCAACCATATTGTACCTTGGCCTTGAGGTGGGTAATAAAAAGTTTTATTATAATTTGAGATGGTAATAATATATTCACAAATTGCAACAAAATCTTTCATTGCACATCTAACTCTATATCTATCTATATACCGAAAGAAGTGAAAATATACATAACTAAAAAAGTGGAAATATGTATGTGTTTATGTGGCTGGGGTGCCCACTTTCACAGACTTCCACAAACAGCTTAGACCGGTGTTTCTCAACCTGGGGGTCGCGACCCCTGGAGGGGTCACAAGGGGGCATCAGAGGGGTCGCTGAAGACCATCAGAAAACACAGTATTAGTCATGGGGGTTCTGTGTGGGAAGTTTGGCCCAATGCTATCGTTGGTGAGGTTCAGAATGCTCTCTGATTGTAGGTGAACTATAAATCCCAGAAACTACAACTCCCAAATGTCATGGTCTATTTCCCCCAAACTCCACCAGTGTTCACATTTGGGCATATTGAGTATTTGTGCCAAGTTTGGTCTGGATTCATTTATAGGTGAACTATAAATCCCAGCGACTACAATCTCCCCCAAACTCTACCAGTGTTCACATTTGGGCATGTTGAGTATTAGTGCCAAGTTTGATCTGGATTCATCATTATATGAGTCCTCTGGATGTAGGTGAACTACAATTCCAAAACTCAAGGTCAATGCCCACCAAACCCTCCTAGTATTTTCTATTCATCATGGGAATTCTGTGTGCCAAGTTTGGTTCAATTCCATCGCTGGTGGAGTTCAGAATGCTCTTTGGTTGTAGGTGAACTATAAATCCCAGCAACTACAACTCCCAAATGTCAAGATCTTTTTCCCCAAACTCCACCAGTGTTCACATTTGGGCATGTTGAGTATTTGTGCCAAGACTGGTCTGGATTCATCATTATTTGAGTCCTCTGGATGTAGGTGAACTACAACTCCAAACCACAAGGGCTTTGATTGTAGGTTTTTTGTTTGTTTTTGGTTTTTTTGGTCGTGTCAGGAGCGACCTGAGAAACTACAAGTCACTTCTGGTGTGAGAGAATTGGCCGTCTGCAAGGACGTTGCCCAGGGGACGCCCAGATGATTTGATTTTTTTTATCATCCTTGTGGGAGACTTCCCTCATGTCCCCATATGAGGAGCTGGAGCTGAAAGAGGGAGCTCATCCGCCTCTCTCCGGATTCAAACCTGCGACCTGTCGGCCTTCAGTCCTGCTGGCACAGGGGTTTAACCCACTGCGCCACTGTGGGCTCCTTTTGATTGTAGGTGAACTATAAATCCCAGCAAATGTTGTTGTTCATTCGTTCAGTCGTCCCCGACTCTTCGTGACCTCATGGACCAGCCCACGCCAGAGCTCCCTGTCGGCCGTTACCACCCTCAGCTCCCTCAAGGTCAGTCCAGTCACTTCAAGGATGCCATCCATCCATCTTGCCCTTGGTCGGCCCCTCTTCCTTTTGTCTTCCACTTTCCCCAGCATCATTGTCTTCTCTAGGCTTTCCTGTCTCCTCATGATGTGGCCAAAGTACTTCAACTTTGTCTCTAGTAAATACAACTCCAGCAAATACAACTCCTAAATGTCAAGGTCTATTTTCCACAAACTCCACCAATGTTCACATTTGTGCATATTGAGTATTCATGCCAAGTTTGGTCCATAGATGTGGGCGAAATGTCAGGAGTGCTCTCTGGATGTGGGTGAACTACAACTCGAAAACTCAAGGTCAATGCCCACCAAACCCTTCCAGTATTTTCTGTTGGTCATGGGAGTTCTGTGTGCCAAGTCTGGTTCAATTCCATCGCTGGTGGAGTTCAGAATGCTCTTTGATTGTGGGTGAACTATAAATTCCAACAACTACAACTCCCAAATTTCAAGGTTTATTTCCCCCAAACTCCACCAGTATTCACATTTGGGCATATTGAGTATTAGTGCCAAGTTTGGTCTGGATTCATCATTATATGAGTCCTGGATGTAGGTGAACTATAATTCCAAAACTCAAGGTCAATGCCCACCAAACCCTTCCAGTATTTTCTCTTCGTCATGGGAGTTCTGTGTGAATCTGCCTGAGACGGTTCGGGCCTCTTGTCTGAGTTTAACTCAGGCCCAGGCAAATCCTCATCCCCATTTCCGACATGGCCAGGCCCACCATCAGGAATATCATCCTCATTCCGTGGATGCCGTGGATGTAGCGTACCTGGATTTCAGGAAGGCCTTCTTTGACGAGGTCCCCCATGACCTTCTGGCAAGGAAACTAGTCCAATGTGGGCTAGGCAAAACTACGGTGAGGTGGATCTGGAATTGGTTAAGTGGACGAACCCAGAGGGCACTCACTAATGGTTCCTGTTCATCCTGGAAAGAAGTGACAAGTGGAGTGCCGCAGGGTTCCGTCCTGGGCCCGGTCCTGCTCAGGATCTTCATTCATGACTTAGATGAAGGGTTAGAAGGCAGGATCATCAAGTTTGCAGACGACACCAAATTGGGAGGGAGAGCCAAGACTCCAGAGGACAGGAGCAGGATTCAAAACGATCTTGACAGATGAGAGAGATGATGGGCCAAAACTAGCAAAATGAAGTTCAACAGTGACAAATGCAAGATACTCCACTTTGGCAGAAAAAACGAAATGCAAAGAGACAGAATGGGGGACGATGATGCCTGGCTCAAGAGCAGGACGTGTGAAAAAGATCTTGGAGTCCTCGTGGACAACAAGTTAAACATGAACCAACAATGTGATGTGGCGGCAAAAAAAGCCAATGGGATTTTGGCCTGCATCAATAGGAGCATAGTGTCTAGATCTAGGGAAGTCATGCTCCCCCTCTATTCCGCTTTGGTTAGACCACACCTGGAATATTGTGTCCAATTCTGGGCACCACAATTCAAGAGAGATATTGACAAGCTGGAATGTGTCCAGAGGAGGGCGACTAAAATGACCAAGGGTCTGGAGAACAAGCCCTATGAGGAGCGGCTTAAGGAGCTGGGCATGTTTAGCCTGAAGAAGAGAAGGCTGAGAGGAGATATGATAGCCATGTATAAATATGTGAGAGGAAGCCACAGGGAGGAGGGAGCAAGCTTGTTTCTGCTTCCTTGGAGACTAGGACGCAATGGAACAATGGCTTCAAACTACAAGAGAGGAGATTCCATCTGAACATGAGGAAGAACTTCCTGACTGTGAGAGCCGTTCAGCAGTGGAACTCTCTGCCCCGGAGTGTGGTGGAGGCTCCTTCTTTGGAAGCTTTTAAACAGAGGCTGGATGGCCATCTGACAGGGGTGATTTGAATGCAATATTCCTGCTTCTTGGCAGAATGGGGTTGGACTGGATGGCCCATGAGGTCTCTTCCAACTCTTTGATTCTATGATTCTAGTGGAGTCCCGTTCTCTGGAGGTTTTCAAGCAGAGGCTGGATGGCCATCTGTCGGGAAGGCTTTGATGGTGTCTTACTGCCTAGCAGAAGGGGTTTGGACTGGATGTCCTTTAGGAGTCTCTTCCCACTGTAGGAGTCCCCTTGGGAGATACAAATAAATTATTATTATTATTATTATTATTATTATTATTATTATTATTATTAACACCACTGTGCTAGCTGTTGTATTGGATCACACATCAGACACTTCCCAAGTGTCTAGGACTGCGATGTATCAGCGAATAATGCGTGCAGATCCCAGTAAGGTGGCCTTCTGCAGCTAGCAGACGGTAATCTTGTCAGTGCCGATTGTGTTTAAGTGCAGGCCAAGGTCTTTAGGCACTGCATCCAATGTGCCAATCACCACCGGGACCACCTTTACTGGCTTGTGCCAGAGTCTTTGCAGTTCGATCTTTAAATCTTCATATCGTGTCAGCTTTTCCAGTTGTTTCTTTTCAATCCTGCTGTCACCTGGCATTGTGACATCAACGATCCATACTTTGTTTTTAACACGATCGTGAGGTCAGGAGTATTACACTCCAAAACTCTGTCTGTCTGAATCCGGAAGTCCCAGAGGAGTTTGATGTGTTCATTCTCTGTAACTTTTTCCGGCTTGTGATCCCACCAGTTCTTTGTTGCAGGCAGATGGTATTTGTGGCACAAGTTCCCGTGAATCATCTGAGCAAGGGTGTTGTGCCTCTGCTTGGAGTCTGTCTGTGTGATCTTCTTGCAGCAGCTGAGGATGGGAGCTATTGTTTCATCTGCTTCCTTGCAGAGTCTACACTTGGGATCTGTTGTCGACTTTTCAATTCTGGCTTTGATAGCCTTGTTTCGAATGGCTTGTTCTTGGGCTGCCAGAATCAGGCCCTCCTTTGTCTCCTTTTTCAGAGTCCCATTTGTGAGCCACATCCACGTTTTTTCTTTGTCAATTTGGCTCTCAATTTTCCCCAGGAACTGTCCATGGAGAGAGAGCCTTCTTCTTTTGCCAGTTTTCTGCTCTGCATTGTTTTGGGTTTTTTTACGGTATTCACTCTTTGTCTTTTGCACTTTAAGCTGTTTACTACTGTATTATCATCATCATCATCATCATCATCATCATCGTTATTTGAAACATAACAAGATTAGTACACAGCAAACAAGATCACTATGCTCGTTGTTGCATTGGATCCACATGCTTGTGTATTTCAATGGCTTCTCTGTGTAGTGGACAATTTCAACAGAAAGGAGGAAACCATGAAAACCAAAAAAAATCTGGCCACCAGTATTTAAAAACTTCAAAATTACAACAGCACAACAACAGAGAGGAAACAAACAAAGGCATCTAATCATCTCTCAACAAAAGATTGCTCTAGGCACTGCCAGGCCATCAAATGCTAATCAAGGTGGTCAGTGGAAACATTCACACCTAGCTCCAGCAGACAAGAGTCCTTTGTCTCACCCTGGTCATTCCACAGATATATAAACCCTTTTTCCTAGTTCCAACAGACCTCACTACCTCTGAGGATGCTTGCCATAGATGCAGGCGAAACGTCAGGAGAGAATGCCTCTAGACCATGGCCATATACCGTGTTGAGTCACCTACGGGCTGAGAAACTGCGGTATACAAATAAAGTAAATAAATAAATAAATAAATAAATAAAATATAGCCCGAAAAAAAACGTACAACAACCCAGTGATTCCAGCCATGAAAACCTTCGACAATACATAATAATAATAATGATGATGATGATGATGATGATGATGATGTAGTAAACAGCTTAAAATGCAAAGTTTTGTCAGCGCTGATTGTGTTTAAGTGCAGGCCAAGGTCTTTAGGCACTGTGCCCAGTGTGCCGATCACCACTGGGACCCCCTTGACTGGTTTGTGCCAGAGTCTTTGTTGCTCGATCTTTAAATTCTCATTTCGTGTCAGCTTTTCCAGTTGTTTCTCTTCAATCCTGCTGTCGCAAGGGATTGCAACATCGACAATCCATAGTTGGTGGTGGTGGTGGTGGTGGTGGTTGTTGTTATTATTATTATTATGAGGTTGACTGCCATGTTCCTTCTTCTTTCCTGGGCCAGGACCCCAAACATCCCGTGGAGAACCTCTTGCTGGACGAGGGCAGCCTTCTTCGCCCTTGGCTCTGCTGCCCTCGGGACAGGAGCCGCCAGCTCAAAGCCGAGCTGCAGCTGGAGCAAGCCACGCGTATTGGCTACGTGGATGTGGGTGAGTGCAAAAAGCAACACCACACACAAAGTTAAAAACTTGGCATGATACTAAATGTCCTTTGAGCAGTATCTGGCCCCTTGGAGTGCCTCTGGTGTTGCTCTGAGAAGGTCCTCCATTATATATGTGGTAGGGCTCAGACCACATTGTAGAAGGTGGTCTATGGTTTGCTCTTCTCCGCACTCACATGTCATGTACTCCACTTTGTGGCCCCATTTCTTAAGGTTGGCTCTTCATCTCATGGTGCCAGAGCGCAGTCTGTTCAGCATCTCCTACATCACCTAGTTTTCTGTGTACCCTGGTGGGAGTTTCTCCTTCTTGGGCCTCTGGCACTGAACGTGGTCTGATGTCTGTGTCCCCAGGGAACTGTGGCTCAGCCTTCCTGCAGATCGATGTGGGGCGCTCCTCCTGGGCCCCGGGCCAGAGCTACCTCACCCTCCTGCCCTGCACGGCCCTGATGACCCCGGCTGAGGCCAAAGGGGGCCAGAACTGCTCCGGGGTCCGAATGTTCAAGGAAGGTAAGGAGGAAGGAAGGAGTGAAGGGGAAAGGGAATGGAAGGGAGGGAGGGAAGGGAAGAGAAAAGGAAGGAAGGAGAAAAGAAGGGAATGAGGGATGGGAAGAGGAGAGGAAAGGAAGGGGGAAGGAAGGAAGGAAGGGAAGGAGAAAAGAGAAGGAAGGATGAGAGGGGAAGGGGAGAGGAAAGGAATGTGAAATGAAGAGAAGGGAAGAGGAAGGAAGGAAGAAAGAGAAGGGGAAAGAAAGGAAGGAAAGGGAAAGCAAGGAAGAAAGGGAAGGGAAAAGGAAGGAAGGGGAAAAGAAGAGAAGGAGGGATGGGAAGGGGAAAGGAAAGGAAGGGAAAGGAAGAGGAAGGAAGGGAAGGAAGGGAAAGGAAGGAAGGAAGGAGAAAAGAAGAAGGATGGGAAGGGGAGAGGAAAGGAAAAGTGAAATGAAGAGAAGGGAAGAAGGGAAAGGGAAGGAAAGGAAGGGAAAGAAGGAAGAAAGGAAGGGAAAGAAAGAGGGGAAAAGAAGAGAAGGAGGGATGGGAAGGGGAGAGGAAAGGAATGTAAAATGAAGAGAAAAGAAGAGAAGAGAAAAGAAGAGAAGAGGAAGGAAGGAAGAGAAGGAGAAAGAAAGGAAAGGAAAGGAAGGGGAAAGGAAGGAAGGAGGGAAGGAAGGATGGAAAGGGGAAAGGAAGGAAGGAGAAAAGAGAAGGAGGGATGGGAAGAGGAGAGGAAAGGAAAGGAAGGTGAAATGAGAAGGGAAGAGGAAAGAAGGGAAGGAAGGGGGAAGGAAGGGAGGAAGGAAAGGGAAGGGGCAAGGAAGGAAGGAGAAAAGAAGGGAAGGAGGGATGGGAAGAGGAGAGGAAAGGAAGGTGAAATGAGGAGAAGGGAAGAGGAAAGAAGGGAAGGAAGGGGCAAGGAAGGGAGGAAGGGAAGGGAAGGGGCAAGGAAGGAAGGAGAAAAGAAGGGAAGGAGGGATGGGAAGGGGAGAGGAAAGGAAAGGAAGGTGAAATGAAGAGAAAGGAAGGGAAAGGGAAAGGAAGGAAGGGGAGAAGGAAGGAAGGTGGGAAGAAGGAAGGGGAAGGGAAGGGGAAAGGAAGGAGAGAAAGAAAGCAGGAAGAGAAGGAAGGAAGAAAGGAAACAAAGGAAAAGGAAGGAAGGGAAAGGGACAGAAGGAAGAGGAAGGCAGGTAGCAGCTGCACTTAGGGTCATCGAATCCAAGGTGGGCTTCCACACTAGAGCTGAAAGAGCCGGCAAAGAGCGCGCATCCCACCTGAAACCCTGTGGCTGCCTTCTTCCGCAGAATTCTGTGGCTTCTGGTTCCACTACCAAACATCTCTAAACACTCTCCTCCGATGGAGGCAGCCTAGAATCACATTGGCTTTTTTGCACATCTTAAACACAAAGCTGCACCACTTAATTATTCCAGATATTCAGATTTTGAGAGGTCACCTCCATGTGTTGGCTCTGTGTCTCCTTGACCTCATCTCCAGGGGACTTCTTGGCTCCCGCTCAGGCTGAGAAGTGGGACAGGGTCCGCCTCACCTGCAGCCAGCCCTTCAACCGACAGGCCCAGTTTGGCCTCACCTTCATCCGGATCCGGACGCCGCTGGACGCAGAGGAGGCCCATGCAGCACCGGCCTCCTCTCCTGGAAAGGTACGCACCAAGGGACCATCGTCACTTTCGCAGGGGCAACTGTCCTGCCCTTTTCATGTGCACCTCGGTCCACACTCACAGGATCATAGGATCCTAGAGTTAGAAGAGACCCCAAGAGGCCATCCAGCCCAGCCCACTTCTGCCAGGCAGGAAGGCGCCATCCAAGCCCTCTTCACAGATGGCCAGCCAGCCCCTGCTTGATAATAGCAATAAGAATTATAGAACCCTAAAGTTGGAATAATAGAATCCTAAAGTTGGAAGAGACGAAAAGAGACATAGCACAGACGGCATTCTGTTAGGATAGCTGCTAAAAACGCTGAGCTAATTGGGAGACGCCCTAGCACCTCCTGCGTAGGGAATTCAGGGCTATAAATCAGAGGCAGGAGTAGTAGTAGTAGTTGTATTGTCGAAGGCTTTCATGGCTGGAATCACTAGGTTCTTGTGGGTTTTTTCGGGCTATAGAGCCATGTTCTAGAGGCATTTCTCCTGACGTTTCGCCTGCATCTATGGCAAGCATCCTCAGAGGTACCTCTGAGGATGCTTGCCATAGATGCAGGCGAAACGTCGGAGAAATGCCTCTAGAACATGGCTCTATAGCCCAAAAAAACCCCACAAGAACCTAGTAGTAGTAGTTGTTTTTTGTTGTTGTTGTTGTTGTTGTTATTATTATTATTATTATTATTATTATTATTATTATTATGCAGGGGCTGGATGGCTGGCTGTGAGGAGGGCTTCGGTGGTGCCTTCCAAAGGCCATCCAATCCAGCCCCCTTCTGCTAGGGAGGAAGGCACCATCTAAGCCCTACTCACAGATGGCCATCCATCCCCTGCTTAGCACAACAACAATAGAATCCTAGAGTCAAAGGGGTCCTCCAAAGGCCATTCAGCCCTGCCCCCTTCCGCCAGGCAGGAAGGCACCATCCAAGCCCTCCTCACAGCCAGCCATCCAGCCCCTGTATAATAATAATAATAATAATAATAATAATAATAATAATAATAATAATAGTTTATAGCCCTTAATTCCCCATGCAGGAGGTGCTAAGGCGTCTCCCAATTAGCTCAGCGTTTTTAGCAGCTATCCTAGCTGCCAGCCATCCAGCCCCTGCATAATAATAATAATAATAATAATAATAATAATAATAATAATAATTTATAGCCCTGAATTCCTCATGCAGGAGGTGCTAGGGCGTTTCCCAATTAGCTGAGCATTTTTAGCAGCTATCCTAGCAGCCAGCCATCCAGCCCCTGCATAATAATAATAATAATAATAATAATAATAATAATAATAATTTATAGCCCTGAATTCCCCATGCAGGAGGTGCTAGGGCGTCTCCCAATTAGCTCAGCATTTTTAGCAGCTATCCTAGCAGAACGCCATCCAGCCCCTGCATCATAATAATAATAATAATAATAATAATAATAATAATAATAATTTATAGCCCTGAATTCCCCATGCAGGAGGTGCTAGGGCGTCTCCCAATTAGCTCAGCGTTTTTAGCAGCTATCCTAGCAGACAGCCATCCAGCCCCTGCATAATAATAATAATAATAATAATAATAATAATAATAATAATTTATAGCCCTGAATTCCCCATGCAGGAGGTGCTAGGGCGTCTCCCAATTAACTCAGCATTTTTAGCAGCTATCCTAGCAGACAGCCATCCAGCCCCTGCATCATAATAATAATAATAATTTATAGCCCTGAATTCCCCATGCAGGAGGTGCTAGGGCGTCTCCCAATTAGCTCAGCATTTTTAGCAGCTATCCTAGCAGAACGCCGTCTGTGCTCTGTCTCTTTTCGTCTCTCTAGAAATGTGTGCACTTTCAAACCCTCCTCATCTGATTCTTCTCCTACCTCCAATTCCTGAGCACGTCCCTGCTCCCCTTCCTCCTCTGTAGGCGATCTAATCCTGGATTTTCTATGGAATCAACTGGAATCATCTGCATAGCGAAACCACCATCCTCAATACCAGTTTGAAACTGTATTATATGGTCAGTGTAGTTGGGGCTTATGATATTTTGACCCTTCTCCTTTTTCCTTCTCTATTCACCACACACAGAGTCCTGCTGAGCTCCCAAGTAACCCATGGCTTTCCAATGCAGCCATTTGCAGGACTTTCTTCCCAGAGGAGCAAGCGTAAGTACTACTACCACTTCTACAATGGCAATTACTGCTTGTTATTCTTAACAATAGTAGTTTTTTTTGGTCATGTCTTGTATTTATTTATTTATTTACTTATTTACTTCATGTATATACCACTTTTCTCAAAGTTCACGGCAAAAATTCACTGGTAACATATAACTATATAACGGTTATATAACGGTTTGTGTCCTTTTTAAGGGCATATGCCGCGGTAATAAAAGCCGCAAAGAAAACCTTCTTTGCGGCCACTATTGCGTCTGCAAAAAACCGTCCGGCGGAGTTGTTTCGGATTGTCAGAGGTCTTTTAACTCCCGCCACCTCAGGCGGGAGCCCTGACAATTCGGTCACGCGCTGCGAAGCATTTGCTCGGTTCTTTGCAGACAAAGTCGCTTTGATCCGTTCTGGGCTGGACACCATGTTAAATGCAGTCTCTGAGGATGTGACACGAGCACCTGCTTGTCCTATTTTGATGGATTCTTTTCAATTTGTGAAGCCCGAGGATGTGGACAAGATACTTGGAGGAATGAGGCCCACTACGTCCATCCTAGACCCCTGCCCATCCTGGCTTCTGAAGGAGGCCAGAGGGGGATTGGCTGAGTGGGTAACGGTGGTGGTTAATGCCTCCCTTCGGGAAGGCAAGATTCCAGCGAGCTTAAAACAAGCTATTATAAAACCGCTGTTGAAGAAACCATCACTGGACCCCACTAAATTTGACAACTTTCGGCCTGTTTCCAATCTCCCCTTCTTGGGCAAAGTCATGGAAAGCGTGGTGGCCTCACAACTCCAGGTATTCTTGAGAGACACGGATATTCTGGATCCGGCACAGTCTGGTTCAGACCGGGACATGGTACCGAGACGGTCTTGGTCGCCTTAGTGGATGATCTGCGCCGGGAGCTAGACAGGGGGAGTGTGTCCCTGTTGGTGCTGCTGGACCTCTCAGCGGCCTTCGATACCGTCGACCATGGTATCCTTCTGGGATGCCTCGCAGGGATGGGTCTTGGAGGTACTGTTTTGCAGTGGCTCCGGTCATTCCTCGAGGGTCAGTCTCAGATGGTGTTATTGGGAGACTCCTGTTCAACCCCACAACCTTTGTCGTGTGGGGTTCCTCAGGGTTCAATACTGTCTCCCATGTTGTTTAACATCTACATGAAGCCGCTGGGGGAGATCATCCGGAGTTTCGGAGTGCGATGTCATTTGTACGCAGATGATGTCCAACTCTGTCACTCCTTTTCACCTGCTACTAAGGAGGCTGTCGAGGTCCTGAACCGGTGCTTGGCCGCTGTGACGGTCTGGATGGGGGCGAACAAATTGAAATTGAATCCAGACAAGACAGAGGTACTCCTGGTTAGTCGTAAGGCCGAACAGGGTATAGGGTTACAGCCTGTGTGGATGGGGTCGCACTCCCCCTGAAAACACAGGTTAGCAGCTTGGGAGTGATCCTAGATTCATCATTGAGCCTGGAACCCCAGGTTCCAGCGCCAGGGGAGCTTTGCACAATTAAAACTTGTGCGCCAACGCCGTACCTTGGGAAGTCTGACTTGGCCACGGTAGTCCACGCTCTGGTTACATCCCGGATTGATTACTGCAACTCGCTCTACGTGGGGTTGCCCTTGAAGACTGCCCGGAAGCTGCAGATGGTCCAGCGCTCGGCAGCCAGGTTGCTAACAGGAGCGGCACTCAGGGAGCATACAACTCCTCTGTTGTACCAGCTCCACTGGCTGCCGATCTGCTACCGGGCCCAATTTAAGGTGCTGGTGTTATCCTACAAAGCCCTAAACGGTTCCGGCCCAAAATACCTTTCGGACCGCATCTCGGCCTATGAGCCCACGAGGGCCTTGAGATCATCTGGGGAGGCCCTTCTCTCGATCCCGCCTGCCTCACAGGCACGTCTGGCGGGGACGAGAGAGAGGGCCTTCTCGGTGGTGGCCCCCCGGCTGTGGAACACCCTCCCTGTTGACATCAGACAGGCGCCCTCCCTTATGTCGTTCCGTAAGAGCCTAAAGACCTGGCTATTTGAGAAGGCATTTAATTGAGTGCTACATTGACTGGTAATTGGCAACTGGAACGGAATATGGATTATGAGATTGGTTATGATTCTATGTTATGACGGTGCGGATTAGTTAGTGTAATTTAGATTAGTGTGTATTGTTGATATGTTGATTTCCTGTTGTGCTTTATTAGAAACTGTTTTTATATGTTGTACACCGCCGCGAGTCGCCCTAGGGCTGAGAGCGGCGGTCAATAAATGAAGCAAATAAATAAATAAATAAATAAATAAACTATAAATTAAATTGAACCATATTAAATAGAGGAACAACAACATCTAGACGTTTCAACATGGAATTAAAATGTATTAATATGAAACATTAAAATCACTTAATCCAAAAGCCGAAGTCCGAGGCCTTTCCAAAAGTCAATTGCGCATAATCCTGTATGTTTTTGGCATTGCTACTGCCCACATCCATTTCTTTCCTTTCTTTCTGAAGGCCAAAAAGGAGGATCTAATTTAGGTAGGGAGGGTGTTCCATAGGCAAGGGGCCACCACTGAGAAGGCCCTGTCTCTCGTCCCCACCAGTCGCACTTGCGAAGCAGATGGGAGGAAGGAAGGTGAGAAAGGGAAGGAAAAGGGAGGAAGGAAAGAGGTAGAGAAGGAAGGAGGGAAGGAAAGAAGAACAGGGAAAGAAGGAAAGAAAGAAAGAAAGAAAGAAAGAAAGAAAAAGGGAGGGAGGGAAGGGAGGAAGGAGGAAGGAGGGAGAGAAGGAAAAAAGAAAAGGGAAGGAGGGAATGAAGGAGGGAAAGAGGGAGGTAAGGTTGGCCACAGCAACGCGTGGCAGGTACAGCTAGTCTATATAAATAAAAATGTAATGTTCGTTTGTGGGATTAACAGAACTTGAAAACCACTGGACGAATTGACACCAAATTTGGACACAAGACACCTAACAACCCAATGTATGTCCTTCACTCAAAAAATTGATTTTGTCATGCTGGAATTTATGGTTCACCTTCGATCAAAGAGCATTCTGAACTCCAACAATTATGGAATTGAACCAAACTTGGCACCGATTTCTCCCATGACCAACAGAAAATACTGGAAGGGTTTGGTGGGCAGTGTCCTTTGGTTTTGGAGTTGTAGTTCACCTACATCCAGAGAGCACTGTGGACTCAAACACTGATGGATCTGGACCAAACTCTACATGAAGACTCAATATGCCCAAATGTGAACACTGGTGGAGTTTGGGGAAAATATAATCTTGACTGTATTGTCGAAGGCTTTCATGGCCGGAATCACTGGGTTGTTGTAGGTTTTTTCGGGCTATATGGCCATGGTCTAGAGGCATTCTTTCCTGACGTTTCGCCTGCATCTATGGCAAGCATCCTCAGAGATAGTAAGGTCCTCACTACCTCTGAGGATGCTTGCCATAAATGCAGGCGAAATGTCAGGAGAGAATTCCTCTAGAACATGGCCATATAGCCCAAAAAAACCTACAACAACCACATAATCTTGACATTTGGGAGTTGTAGTCGCTGGGATTTATAGTTCACCTACAAGCACAGAGCATTCTGAACCTCATCAATGACAGAATTGGGCCAAACCTCCCACACAGAACCTCCATGTGGGCCACAGCAACCTGTGGCAGGGGACGGCTAGTATAATATAAATTTATATAAATATATTTACATATTATTTATATAAAACATTAAATAATAATAATAATAATAATAATAATAATGATGATGTTGGTCTCTGTTCTCATGATGCATCCATGCTGATCCTTCTGTGCTTCCTCACTGGGCTTTCCTCCCTCTGTCTCTGCAGGGTCTCCAAGGAGGAAGTGGCCCTGAGGAGCCGCCTGCAGCAGTTGGGCCCCTCTTCCGGCCCCGGAGGAAGCCCCTCGCCCTGCTTGAGCCGCCCAGCCAGGATGGTACTCAAGGCGGCCTCTTCTTCTTCCTCCTCGGCCTCTCGCAAAAGAACCTTCCCGCTGCTGCCGGACTCCTCTCCCCTTGGGGCCAAGGGCGCAGAGGAGAAGAGGTCAAGCAACCTGGGATTGTGTGAGTACTTTACGTCATGCTGGGATGTCAAGAGAGATATTGACAAGCTGGAATGTGTCCAGAGGAGAGCGACTAAAATGATAAAAGGTCTGGAGAACAAGCCCTATGAGGAGCGGCTTGAGGAGCTGGGCATGTTTAGCCTGAAGAAGAGAAGGCTGAGAGGGGATATGATAGCCATGTATAAATATGTGAGAGGAAGCCACAGGGAGGAGGAGGGAGCAAGCTTGTTTTCTGCTTCCCTGGAGACTAGGACGCAATGGAGCAATGGCTTCAAACTACAAGAGAGGAGATTCCATCTGAACATGAGGAAGAACTTCCTGACTGTGAGAGCCGTTCAGCAGTGGAACTCTCTGCCCCGGAGTGTGGTAGAGGCTCCTTCTTTGGAAGCTTTTAAACAGGGGCTGGATGGCCATCTGTCAGGGGTGATTTGAATGCAATATTCCTGCTTCTTGGCAGAATGGGGTTGCACTGGATGATTGCCCAGGAGGTCTCTTCCAACTCTTGGATTCTAGGATTCTATGAATTGTATGTATTACAATTACTTCCAGGCTCCTTCTTTGGAAGCTTTTATCCTTCTTTGGAAGCATTTAAACAGAGGCTGGATGGCCATCTGTCAGGGGTGTTTTGAATGCAATATTCCTGCTTCTTGGCAGAATGGGGTTGGACTGGATGGCCCAGGAGGTCTCTTCCAACTCTAGGATTCTATGATTCTTAACATTGTAAACATTTCTGTTATCACTGTCCCAGTTCTTACTACAGTTTACTTTTCAGCTCTTATTAGCCAATATTAATAATGTTGTAATATAATATATTATGTTAATAACTTATGATGGCATATTATATTTATTTATTGGGTCAGGAGCAATCAGACATTTGTATTACATTTTTAACAAAACAAACAAACAGACAGACAGACAAAACACAAAGTTTGCAAGCTTGATAGTTGATTAAATGTCCTTTCACCAGTATCTGGCCACTTGGAGTGCCTCTGGTATTGCCGCAAGAAGGTCCTTCATTGTGCATGTAGCAGGGCTCAGGTTGCATTGCAGCAGGTGGTCTGTGGTTTGCTCTTCTCCGCACTCGCATGTCGAGGATTCCACTTTGTAGCCCCATTTCTGAAGGTTGGCTCTGCATCTCGTGGTGCCAGAGCGCAGTCTGTTCAGCGCCTTCCAAGTCGCCCAGTCCTCTGTGTGCCCAATCATAGAATCAAAGAGTTGGAAGAGACCTCATGGGCCATCCAGTCCAACCCCATTCTGCCAAGAAGCAGGAAATTGCATTCAAAGCACCCCTGACAGATGGCCATCCAGCCTCTGTTTAAAAGCTTCCAAAGAAGGAGCCTCCACCACACTCCAGGGCAGAGAGTTCCACTGCTGAACAGCTCTCACAGTCAGGAAGATCTTCCTAATGTTCAAGTGGAATCTCCTTTCCTGTAGTTTGAAGCCATTACTCCATTGCGTCCTAGTCTCCAGGGCAGCAGCAAACCAGCTTGCTCCCTCCTCCCTGTGACTTCCTCTCACATATTTATACATGGCTATCATATCTCCCCTCAGCCTTCTCTTCTTCAGGCTAAACATGCCCAGCTCCTTAAGCCGCTCCTCATAGGGCTTGTTCTCCAGACCCTTGATCATTTGAGTCGCCCTCCTCTGGACACATTCCAGCTTGGTCAATATCTCTCTTCAATTGTGGTGCCCAGAATTGGACACAATATTCCAGGTGTGGTCTAACCAAGGCAGAATAGAGCATGGGTAGCATGACTTCCCTAGATCTAGACACTATGCTCCTATTGATGCAGGCCAAAATCCCATTGGCTTTTTTTGCCACCACATCACATTGTTGGCTCATGTTTAACTTGTTGTCCACAAGGACTCCAAGATCTTTTTCACACGTACTGCTCTCAAGCCATGCGTCCCCCATTCTGTATCTTTGCATTTCATTTTTTCTGCCTAAGTCAGTTTTCTGTGTGCCCAGAGGGGAATCTCTCATTTGGTATCAGCCATTGTTTGAGGTTCTGGGATTGAGCCTGCCACTTTTGGACTCTCGCTTGCTGAGGTGTTCCAGCGAGTGTCTCTGTAGATCTTAGAAAACTATTTCTTGATTTAAGTCGTTGACGTGCTGGCTGATACTCAAACGGGATGAGCTGGAGATGTCTCTGCCTTGGTCCTTTCACTATTGGCTGTTACTTCCCGGCGGATGTCAGCTGGTGCAATACCGGCTAGACAGTGTAATTTCTCCAGTGGTGTAGGGCGCTCACCCTGTGATAATGCGGCATGTCTCATTCAGAGCCACATCCACTGTTTTAGTGTGGTGAGATGTGTTCCACACTGGGCATGCATACTCAGCAGCAGAGTAGCACAGCGCAAGGGCAGATGTCTTCACTGTGTCTGGTTGTGATCCCCAGGTTGTGCCAGTCAGCTTTCGTATGAACATGGCCCTATAGCCCGAAAAAACCCACAAGAACCCAGTGATTCCAGCCATGAAAGCCTTCGACAATACATCTAGAATGCCCTTTGAGTTCCTCTTAAGGCAAGGAACGGAAGGTTAAAACAACAACAACAACAACAACAACAACAACAACAACAACAACAACAAAACCTTATTTCTATACAGCTCTGTCTCCCCGAGGGGACTCAGAGAGGTTTCCAAGTAACATGACAGAATCTGAATCAATACATACAAAGAAAACAGCATAAACATAAAATTAACAAGACAATATAAGCATTCAAACCACAACAGCACATATGGATTTAAAATAATCCTGCAGTTTGAAAGGCCGGGCCAGGCCAGTGCGATTTTAGGGGGCCCAGGAAATTAGGTGAAGTCCATGGCTGTCCATTTCCAGGCAGGGCCTAACAGAAGAGAGAAAATCACGCAGCCACAAAGGAAGGCGCAGCACCATGAAAAGGTAAACACCAGGTGAAAAGAAAGTCACCTCCATTCACAAAGCATACAGGTGAAGCAAGGCAACCCATTCACCAGCCCAGAACTCAGCAAATGCCTGACAAGAGGTATCCCAGCAGAGCTGTCCTAGAAAGACATGGGGGGGGGGGCACCTCTTCTCTTGGGACCCCTAAGGCCCAAGGCCGCTACTCCCCCCTCAGCCCATGCCCCTCTCTGCTGGGTTTTGACCCTTCTGTCTCCCCAATGGGAGGGTCTTTGGGGCAGACAGAGACCCTTTGGGCCCTTTGCCAGCCTTTGCCAGAGAGAGAGCCTTCCCTGGGCAGCGCCAGCAGCATGGCATGGCATGGCATGGCGAGGCACCTTGACCCAGGCACTAATAATGATTAACTGGGAAGGCAGGGCTGGCCTTTGATGTGGCCTTTGATGTGGCCCAGGAGGATGTGGGCAGCAGGCATGGAAGGCCAAAGGGGAGGTGGGCAGTGGGCCAAGGCAGGGCGAGCGGGCCCTTCCTGAACTCAAGGAGAAGGCTGGGTTGGGTCCTCGGGGTCACCCAGGAAGAGGGATTGCACCTGTGCTTGCGTGCAGTCAGAAGAAGAAGAATTTTGGGTTGTTGTAGGGTTTTTTTCACGCTGTATGGCCATGTCCTAGAGACATTCTCTCCTGACGTTTCGCCTGCATCTATGGCAAGCATCCTCAGAGGTAGTGAGGTCTGTTGGAACTAGGAAAATGGGTTTATATATCTGTGGAATGATGACCAGGGTGGGACATAGGACTTTTGTCTGCTGGAGCTAGTTCTGAATGAGTTGTTGTAGGTTTTTTCGGGCTATATGGCCATGGTCTAGAGGCATTCTCTCCTGACGTTTCGCCTGCATCTATGGCAAGCATCCTCATAGTAGTGAGGTCTCTTGGAACTAGGAAAAAGGGTTTTTATATGTGTGGAAGGACCAGGATGGGACAAAGGCCTCTTGTCTGTTGGAGCTAGGTGTTAATGTTTCAGCTGACCACCTTGATTAGCATATAATGGCTTGACAGTGCCTGGAGCAATCTTTTGTTGAGAGGTGATTAGATGTCCTTGTTTGTTTCCTCTCTGTTGTTGTGCTGTGCTGTGTTGTTGTGCTGACCACCTTGATTTGCATTTGATGGCCTGGCAGTTGTTTGATGTGGCTTGTTAGTGCCTGGGGCAATCTTTTGTTGAGAGGTGATATGATGTGCCTGATTGTTTACTCTCTGCTGTTTTGCTGTTGTAATTTTAGAGTTTTTAAATACTGTTAGCCAGATTTTGTTCATTTTCATGATTTCTGTTGAAATTGTCCACCTGCTTCTTGTGGATTTCAGTGCCTTCTCTGTGTAGCCTGGCATGGTGGTTGTGAGAGTGGTCCAGCATTTCTGTGTTCTCAAATAATATGCACAGTCAAAACACATAAACATGCCCCAAAAATATTATAAACACACATAAGGAGGGAGCCGGGCATGTTGAGCTTGGAGAAGAGAAGGCTGAGAGGGGACAAAAAAGGCTAAGTTTGAATATTTGGAAGGAACCCCCACCTCTGTGGGGTGGGGGCAGAGGTGGCCCTAGGTTATTTTCAATGGTAAGCAACAGTATTTTAGCACCCCCCCCCCCCCAAACCAATCATTGATATATATTTTCTGTTTGTCGTGGGAGTTCTGTGTGCCATATTTGGTTCAATTCCATCCTTGGTGGAGTTCAGAATGCTCTTTGATTGTAGGTGAACTATACATCCCAGTAACTACAACTCGTATATGTCAAGGTCTATTTCCCCCAAAAGCACCCCTGGGCAAAATCAACTATACTGCAAATGCTTACTTTGCGTAATGGGTTGAGCCGCCCCTGGGTGGGGTCAAGGAAGTGGGAACCAAAGCAGGAAAGGCCCAGCAAGGCCTGCCTGCCTGTTCGTGTGGGTGGGCGTGGAGGGGTGGGCTTTCCAACTCCGCTTCCACCAGCAAGGGAAGTGGGGAGAGGGGCTTCCGAGCCACAGTCTCTCACTTTCCTTCTTGATGTCTACCTTCCCCAGTCGTCTTTCCTTTCCCGCCAGCTATGTCTTCTCAGGACACGACCAAACTACGACAGCCTCAATTTGGCCTTCTTGACCTCGAAGGGGAGTTCTGGCTTAGCTTACTGGTGCTTTTTGCAGTCCACACGGTATCCATAACCTCACATATCCTTTTTGCTGAGAAGCCACAGATGGCATGGCTGTGGCCCCAGAGCTGAGCGGGTGGTGGGCAAGAGGAGGAAGCCCTGTGTGCTGTCGCACGCTGGGCCTGTGCATAAGACTGTAGACAGGACATAAATTCTGAGGTCAGGGATGCCTCAGATTAAAGGCCCTTGGATTTCCCCAAACAGAGTCTTTAGAATGCTTAAAGGTTCAACAAAGTTCTTTATTAGGTTCTTGTGGGTTTTTTCGGGCCATAGAGCCATGTTCTAGAGGCATTTCTCCTCTCAACCTCTGAGGATGCTTGCCATAGATGCAGGCGAAACGTCAGGAGAAATGCCTCTAGAACATGGCCATATAGCCCGAAAAAACCCACAAGAACCTAGTGATTCCAGCCATGAAAGCCTTCGACAATACAAGTTCTTTATTATTGAAAACAAACAGGTACTTCAAGGCTTTCTTAGCAGTCTATTGGCTCTCTCAATCTCTGTCCACAGGGAACAGGCACTATCTTCTTAACTGTAACTAATGGGGAAATCCTTAACTTCTAATCTGGGCAGTCTGTCTTTGCCTCTGTTGGCGTGGAGCCCCTACACCCGGTACCAACTGCTTCTGGCTTCCGAGTGACCCTTACCAAGCAGAGCTTTGTAGACTTCCAGGGAAAAAGGAGTTCAGGTTTCAGTGATGGCTGACTGAAGTCCCTCTGCAAAGGAGCTGTAAGGCTGTATGATCCTCGGCCAAGCTGTGGGCTGTATATCTCCCCTGCCAAGCCGTAGAAGACGAAGCTTTCTACAGGAGCTCTTGGTATTATGTCCTGCATGGAAAGCTTCTCTGTGTGGACTGACCCAAAAAGGCTCCTATTCCCTCCAAAACCCAAAAAGGGGGCGGGACCAGGGAACCTAACTATAATTGACAGGTGGCTTGCCCTATGATTGCAGCCAAAAGAAGCCACCTATCTGCAGAGTCCCTGAAACTTAGGACTATAACAAACATTCAATGCAAAGCAAACAAAATTGGAGCTCCTGGTACAGCTGTACCTGCACACCCTGTCACCCACGAATCCATTGAGTTCCCCTGGGAAACCCCCTTTTGAGAAGAAGGACTCCTGCAGGCAGGCCCCTTCCTAGCTGGATC
>NW_026846588.1:276938214-276955531 GCF_025583915.1 Anolis sagrei ordinatus | reverse complement strand
CCAGAATTGGACACAATATTCCAGGTGTGGTCTAACCAAAGCGGAATAGAGCAAGGGGAGCATGACTTCCCTAGATCTAGACACTACGCTCCTATTGATGCAGGCCGAAATCCCATTGCCTTTTTTGCCGCCACATCACATTGTTGGCTCATGTTTAACTTGTTGTCCACAAGGACTCCAAGATCTTTTTCACACGTCCTGCTCCCAAGCCAGGCATTGTCCCCCATTCTGTCTCTTTGCATTAGTGCCTTCCATGTCCTCCCGTCTTCTATGTGCCCAGGGGAGAGTCTCTCATTTGGTATCAGCCATTGGTTGAGGTGCTGGGTTTGAGCCTGCCACTTTTGGACTCTCGCTTGCTGAGGTGTTCCAGCGAGTGTCTCTGTAGATCTTAGGAAACTATTTCTTGATTCAAGTCGTTGACGTACTTGCTGAAACTCAAACGGGATGAGCTGGAGATGTCTCTGCCTTGGTCCTTTCACTATTGGCTGTTACTTCCCGGCGGATGTCAGCTGGTGCAATACCGGCTAGACAGTGTAATTTCTCCAGTGGTGTAGGGCGCTCACCCTGTGATGATGCGGTATGTCTCATTCAGAGCCACATCCACTGTTTTAGTGTGGTGAGATGTGTTCCACACTGGGCATGCATACTCAGCAGCAGAGTAGCACAGCGCAAGGGCAGATGTCTTCACTGTGTCTGGTTGTGATCCCCAGGTTGTGCCAGTCAGCTTCGTGTGATATTGTTTCTAGCACCCACTTTTTGCTTGATATTCCGGCAGTGCTTCTTGTAGGTCAGAGCACGGTCCAGAGTGACTCCCAGGTATTTGGATGAACAACAACAACAATAATACTGTATTTATATATTGCCCTATCTCCCCAAAGGGACTTCTAGTCTCCCATTTAACTGATCTTAACTTGCTGAAGTTGTTTTCCTGGTGCATCTTTCAGGGTCCAAGCAGGAATCCTCTGGAAGAAGAGATGGGAGGAAAACAAACCGAAGAAGAGGATCGGGTGGCAGTAATGTGGGAAGGTAATCTTGATTGTCTTTGGCACTTGCTTCTCAGTTCAGTTCTGGTGAATGATTAAATGTGGATGGTCTGTTTGCTGCGTGCCATAGAAAATAATAGGATAGGGTCATGCAAATTTCACACCAATGGAGAGAGTAAGAAACACTGGGATGTCTGTGGCGGAGGAAACACATAAAATCTAGGATGGAATTGTCCCCGTAGGAAAACCTTCACTTGGGTGGTGGGCAGTCTGGTATTGGCGGAGGACATTGGCAGGGCTCTTGGACATGTTCATGGCGCTTTTTATAACCTGCAATGCCATTGGAGGGAGGGTCTTTGGTGGCTCTTCATGGGTGAGGATCATAAATGTTTGTGGATTAGAAAGCTTGTCTGTAAGTCGGCATCCCAGCAACATACACACATACTTGTCACGTTGCCAGGGCTCTGCCTTATTTAGGTAGAGATGAACCAAACTCCCAGTTTGATCAAACAGTTTAATTAAAGCAGCACTCACTTGCTGACTGTTTTAATAGACCAAAATATAAAACATAAAGATAGCACTCAGCCACAGAATAAACAAAAACTGATAGCAAAAGCTACACCGTAGTCAAAGGGTCCAATCCAGTGGTCAAATGCCAAGAGTTCAATAAACAAAGTCTAGGGATCAAGAGTCAAAAGCCAGTCCAAAGATTCAAGGTCCCAGGGTTCCAAGATTACAGGAGACAGGTCAGGATACCGAAAATCCAACAGACCTGGGGGGAAAACCAGCAGCATCCACCACCAAAATATAACAATACTTTTCCCCCGGAGATCACTTCTAAGGCTCGCTCCTTATATCCACAAACACCCAGCTGCAACCTATCTCGTACATACCTCCACCTTTAATTGCTTTCACCCATGAACTCTTACTTACAAGATTACTCAACCTTTTAGAACGAATACTTACATTAACCCTTCCATCACCAAGCACCATCAGCTGCAGAACATGACAATACTTTCACTTTTCTTTATTTATTTACATTGTTTATATTCCGCTCTTCTTACCCCACAGGAGACTCAGGGCGGATTACAATGCACATATACATGGCAAACATGCAATGCCATTTAGACATACAACATATATAGACAGACACAGAGACTATTTAACATTCCAGTTTTTCCGGCTTCATGAGGGTATGCTCGATTCCGGCCACAGGGAGAGCTGCCACTTCACCATCCACTTGTGCCACTGAGTCCTTTGATAGAGTACTTCCTTGTTCTTCTGCACGCTGCTGGAAAGTTTTATGGCATCGTAAATTAGTTAAATTTAAGCATAAAGCAGTACCTAATTTTGACAGATGCAACTGTCTTTTGGGTTGCATAGGTCAACAACAAGCTAGACTATTAATGGCCGGGAACTTACTCAGACCCGGGCTGGCTTTGAACTCATAACCTCTCGGTCAGTAGTGGTTTAATGCAGCTGGCTACTAACTAACTGCGCCACAGCCAGGTTCATGTGTATAAATAGATTATAATTTATTTATTTGCAGTATTTATATTCCGCCCTTCTCACCCCGCAGGGGACTCAGGGCGGATTACAATGTACATATACATGGCAAACATTCAATGCTATAGACACACGACATATATAGACAGACACACAGAGGCTATTTAACTTTCCAGCTTTTTCATGAGGGTATTCTGGCCACCAGGGGCGCTGTCGCTTCACCGTCCTTTTGTGACACTGATGGAGTACTTCCTCATTCTTTGCATGCTTGCTGGAGATTTTTATGGTCTCGTAAATTAGTTAAATTTGCCTCCCCGCATAAGCGGTACCTAAATTTCCTACTTGACAGATGCAACTGTCTTTCGGGCTACAAAGGTCGACAACAAGCTACACAAATTGGTCGGAAGCTCACTCCGACCTGGGCTGGCTTCGAAATCATGACCTTTCGGTCAGTAGTGATCTTAATGCAGCTGACTCCCAGCCAGCTGTGCCACAGTTCCAGTAAAGGTAAAGGTTTTTCCCTGACATTAAGTCCAGTCGTGTCCGACTTCTGAACGTCTATGGATGTTTCTTCTTGAAGGCCCAGGAATGTCTCTCAGAGGAAGGGAGGAGGAGCCCAAGACCAGAAGAGAAATCAGCAGAATGTGGAAGGAAGAGAAAATGAAGAGGAGGAAGAGAGAAAGGGAGGAGTGAGCAGGCCGGAGGATGGAGTGGTGGCCATAGGCACCTGTCCCATCTGCGCAGGTGAGTGTTGTGGTTCAGCGTGATTCTGGGCCTGAGCTTGAGATGTTCTCTGAGAAGAAAGGAATGCCACTGATTTAGATAGCGAACAGGTGGAGAGGCCTCTGTCTTCCCACACTGATAGTGATAGTGCAGAAAGCCTTGATAGTGACCTGACCCGGCAAGCACGCCTTGATTTGCGGGTCAGGAGGAGTTCATGCCTAGCCAGCAGAAGAGAAGCCAGCTCGGGGAAAGGTCATCGCAATGCTTTCATGTTGGTGAGAATGTAATGTTTTCATGTTAGCAAAAGGGGATTTAGGCTTCTCGGGAACGAAGGGAAAGTGTCAGTTCAACGTAGCTCTTTAGCCTGAAAGCTTCTTGGAATCCCCTTCTTCCCTTCCCAGGTTGCTTCCCTGCCGATGCCTTACCTGCGCATGCCTCCAGGTGTGGAGAAGAAGAAGACCTCGCACCCAGTCCTTCCTCCTCCTCCTCTTCCTCATCATCATGGGAAGAAGGCTGGGTCCAGTGCCCCATCTGCCAGGTGCCTTTCTCTGCCTCGGAGATCGAGACCCACGCCAGCGGATGTGGGGATCGGGGCAGTCCTTCGTGGCTGTGGGCAGAATAGGAGGAGAGCACCTGCCCACTAAAACTCTCTCCATTGGCTCCCATTCGGCTGAGGGTCTGTGTCTTTGGACAGTGACTTACCTGGATAAGGACCCTCAAGGAGAAGGACTTCCTCACATAGGAAAGTCCACCTTTAATTGCAACTACATTTGGGAAAAGAAGAGCAGCCCTTGTCTGCCCCACAGATTCTTTCCATTCCTCCCACCCTTCCCCATTTTATATATATATATATATATATATATATATATATATATATATATACACACACACACACACACACACACACACACACACACACACACACATACACACATACATACACACATACATACATACATACATACATACATACATACAAAGAATGCCAATATGTTTACATATACATAAACATTCCTGAATTAAAAAACTGTACAGTTTCTCTTACCTACATGGCATGACTACTCTTACTTACTTAGGTGATCCCTCATTGTCCAAGTAGGATAATCCTCCAGGGTGGGTCCATAGGTGACTGTGGGTCCCTATTCTTGACCTGCATCTTCTCCCACAGTGAGGGCATTGGTTTCCAGGTGGAAGGCGGTCCTGGTCGGGGTTGGCTTGGTGCGCTTTCCTCTTGGCACGTTTCTCCCTTTCGCCCTCCATTTGTGCCTCTTCAAATTCTGCAGCACTGCTGGTCACAGCTGACTTCCAGCTGGAGTGCTCAAGAGCCAGGGCTTCCCAGTTCTCAGTGTCTATGCCAGAATTTTTAAGGTTGGCTTTGAGCCCATCTTTAAATCTCTTTTCCTGTCCACCAACGTTTTGTTTTCCGTTCTTGAGTTTGAAATAGAGCAACTACTTTGGGAGAAGGTGGTCGGGCATCCAGACAACGCGGCCAGTCCAGCGGAGTTGATGGCGGAGGACCATCACTTCAGTGCTGGTGGTCTTTGCTTCTTCCAGCACGCTGACATTTGTCCGTTTGTCTTCTAAAGAGATTTGCAGGATTTTCCGGAGGCAGTGCTGATGGAATCGTTCCAGGAGTTGCATTTGATGTGTGTAGACAGTCCATGTTTCGCAGGCATAGAGCAGGGTTGGGAGGGGAATAGCTTTATAGACAAGCACCTTGGTCTCCCTACGGATGTCCCGGTCCTCAAACACTCTCTACTTCATTCGGAAAAATGCTGCACTCGCAGAGCTCAGGCGGTGTGTCAGTGTTGACTTTGGTGGAGAGGTGGCTGCCAAGGTAGCGGAAATGGTCAACATTTTCTAATGTTACACCATTGAGCTGTAGTTCTGGCATTGGAGAGGGATTGGCTGGTGACTGCTGGAAGAGCACTTTGGTTTTCTCGATGTTCAATGACAGGCTGAGCTTCGTGTATGCTTCTGCAAAGGTGTTTAGAGTGGCTTGTAGATCTTCTTCTGAATGCGCACAGATGACATTGTCATCAGCATACTGGAGTTCTATAACAGATGTTGTTGTAACCTTGGTTTTGGCTTTCAGTCTGCTGAGGTTGAATAGCTTGCCATCTGACCGATGGATGATTTCCACTCTTGTGGGAAGCTCCCCATCAACGAGGTGAAGTATCATAGCGATGAAGATGGAAAATAAAGTTGGGGCAATAACACATCCCTGTTTGACACCCGATTCCACCTTAAATGGGTCACTTTGGGAGCCATTGCTGTCCAAAACTGTTGCCATCATGTCATCATGGAGGAGCCACGTTCACAAATTTGTCAGGGCACCCTATTACGAGAATCCTTTTTAAGTAAAGGTGGCAAAAAGTGCTTGTGAAAGGCACCTTCCTACATTAGGATATAACAATGTGCTGAAATAGAGCAACGTATTCATGTATATATCTATCTATAAATGCTCTGTGCATAATGAGTACTTTAAAAACAAAAGAACCAATGAACGAAATCACACCAAATTTGGCAACAAAACATCTCACTACACAAGGAGTGACCATCACTCAAAAATTATGATTTTGTCATTTGGGAGTTGTAGTTGCTGGGATTTATAGTTCACCTACAATCAAATAGCATTCTGAACTCCACCAACGATGGAATTGAACCAAACTTGGCACACAGGACTCCCCTGAGTCTACATCATATAATCCAGTTCAAAGCAGATAATCTGGATTTTATATAGAAGGCATAGAAGGGGCCTCCTTCTCTGGAAGGTTTTAAACAGAGGCTGTCAGGAGAGCTTGCATTGAGTATTTCTGTGTGGTAGGTGGGACTATATGGCCTTTGAGGTTCCCTTTGACCTCTACTGCCATATTGATTGCCTGGGAGTCTCATGGAGTCTTCTCTGGAAGTTTTTAAGCAGAGGCTCGATGGTCATCTGTTGGGAGGGCTTGGATGGTGTCCTCCTGCCCGGCAGAAGGGGATTGGACTGGATGGCCTTTGGGAGACCCTTCCAACTCTAGAATTCTATGGCACCATCTACCCTGCCATATAACATCCAAATTATCTGTTTTGAACTAAATTATATGGCAGTGTGGACTCATATAATCCAGTTCAAAGCAGATAATGTGAATCATCTGATTTGATAATCTGGATTACATGGCAATGTAGAAGGGCCCTGAGTTAAAAAAATTTGAGTCGAGAACATTAGGGGCACCTCTACACTGTGGAATTAATGCAGTTTGGCAACACTTTGACTTCCCTGGCTGAATACTGGGAGTTATAATTTAGTGAGAGACCAGAATTCATAGGCTGGAAAGTGTAAAGACCTCGTAGAACTTCAAAATTCCAGGGTTTTGTAAAAGAAAGAATGAAAAATAGCCTTAACTGTTTGTCCCAGTAAATACTCTATTGTAATTCATGCAATAACTTCACAGTGGTCTTCAAATTGGTGGCTTTTTCAGTCTTAGTGGATTCCTTGTATATACATTTGTTGTATCTTTCCTGCCACCTTGTGTTCAGAATGGTGAATTGTATAGTTTGATTTATCATTAAAAGAAAAAGAAAATCCAGGATTTCATTGCATTAAATTATGGCAGTTAAAGTGGAACCAAACTGGATTAATTCCACAGTGTAGATGCACCCTAGGACAGCACTGCATGCCGCCTCCAGTGGATAGCAAAATAGTTGGATTCAGAAAAGCCAAGACCGAACAATAATAATATAAGATAATAAAAACAATATCATCAGATTCCTTTTAGAAATAAGTGGCAGGCAACAGATACTATGGATTTAGCTCCTTGGGAATAACATCTAAGTTCCATATCTGCATGAGAGATGTTTCCAGATGTCAAGTGGATGTCCATAAATGTAGATAATACTGAACTGTATTGAAACATGGACATACGCAACTAGAACAAGGCCTCCTCCTCTAGAAGGATTTCATTGCCCTGTAAAAATGTTCCCTTCCAGAAGAACAGGAAGCATCTGAAGATGTGATAAAGTTTCTGAACTCTGCAAAAGGAAGGGAAGACAGAGGAGACCAATCTGTTTGAGGTGACACCCAAATCCGCACATCGAGTCCTGGGACAGTTATTTATTGGGATCATTTGCAACTGGGTTATACAACATGTGATCTAGTTCAATCTGCATTATATGACACTACATTTACCATTATATTGCAGTTCAAATTGCATGATATGGCATTGTCGGTGGGGCCTTAGGATTGCATCTGCAACCCTAAGGCTGAATTTAATGCAGTTTTGATACCGAACATGAATTTGGGAGGCCCAGCCTAGGCAGAGATCAGCCAGACCCAAAAAGAGGATCCGGAAAACCTGGCGAGACAGCAAGCACCAAAAAATATTTTTCCCTAATTTTCCCAAAATAAAGTCTCACCAAGTTGAAGGAAAGCCACCAAAGTTTTTATTTCATTCCAGCTGGAACGGATGATGGCCACAGTTATCTTCCCAGGAACCGACATAACCAGTGGGCTGAGAAATACAATATTTATAGAGCTGTCAAATTTGAGTCCCCCTAGGAGTGAGAAAAGCGGTATAGAAATACTGTAAATAAACCTCCCGAGCCCACCCCCTGAGCTGGCTTCGTTGTGATTGGCTGTGATGTCAGTGAGCCCGAAGAAGAGCCAATGAGGGCTCTGGCCCTGCTTTGGCCACTCAGCCAATGAGGTGGAAGGGAGGCAGGCAACAGGGAAACAATGAAGAAATGTCTAGGTGACTGGATTACAAATGATCAATGTTTGCTAAGTGACCAAGCGATAGCTTTAGACTCTCAAGCCTAGTCAGGGTTATTGTCCTGATCTTTGAATTAACATCTTTGTCTAGCCCCGAGAGGCGAGGTCCATTGTCTTACTGTCCTGTGATATTGATTTCATTTATGAAGTTGAGATTGGTTTTGGAGATTGGGATATGACATGGGGGCGGGGGGCGAGACGGCAACAATCCCCAGTTCCTCACTGATGGGGAGATGTCCTTTGTGTTGGGTGATTTAGTATGTGCAGAGGCTCCATTGTTCTGGATGGCCTGCCTATCAGCCCTCTGAGGTCCAGAAAAAAGAGCCATTTACTTATTGTCCATGCAAATAGGTTTTGGTCAAGTCCTTTCTTAGGGGATTATTGGCTCAGGAAATTTGGAAATCCCTAGAACCAGGGTTGCTGGTTCATGAACAGGACACCTTGTTGGGGTTCAGCCTGAGTTTGAACTTGAACCTGATTCTCTGTTTGTTCCTCCTGATGCTAATGAAAGTATATTTACTGATGCTAATGAAAATGTACCTCTTGATTCCAATGCTCCTAAAATTAGTGAGGAAGAAACTTCTGTAGATTTGGAAAAATGCCAATGCTCCTGAAATTAGTGAGGAAGAAACTTCTGTAGATTTGGAAAATGAAAGTACCAGTGTTCATGAGAATGTTTCAGAGGGAAGCCATGAACTTTCACTCCCTTTTGCACCTGGTAACTCTAATGAGAACAGAAGGGGCCAGATCTGGCAAGACAGAAGTAAATCACTCAGTTTGCGAAGGTCTTCCCGATTAAGAGAAATACAAACAATGGCTTCAAAGCAGAGGGGCGGTTCACGGAACCAATTCTTCGGCTTTAAGTGCCTTCCGCCGGGCTGACTTTCTCAGTTCAGGCATCGTTTCAGATTGATGAAGACCTTGACAGTTCTCCCGGGATTTCTAGGATATCAAGTACGGTTAGTGGATTGCTAACAGGTTCCAGTATTTTACAGTGTGGCTTTGAGTTTCGTTTTTGTCCATTTAAATTCATGTTTGCTGATTTTGCTGTGGCTTTTGACTTGCATTTTTCCTTTATTTTGTAACCATTTTTCTTCAATAAAAAAGGATTGTTTTTCACAGTCAAGTGTGGTGGATAGTTATCTTAGGGCCTCGTTTCCTGCTCTGGATTGCAACACACCTAGACGTTTCTTCATTGCTTCCCTGTTGCCTGCCTCCCTTCCACCTCATTGGCTGAGCAGCCATAGCAGGGCCAGGGCCCTCATTGGATCTCCTCCCAGCTCACTGATGTCACAGTCAATCACAGCAAAACCAGCTCTGGGGGTGGGCATAGGGAAAATTGAATGGAAAACTATATATCCTGTATTTACCTGCCTAGCAAACATGTTGGCTTGTTTGGCAGATCACTGCAGTCGTCATCCTTTCCAGCTGGAATGAAATAAAGCCTTGGTGGCTTTCCTTCAACTTGGTGAGACTTTATTTTGGGAAATTTAGGGAAAATCTTTCTTGGTGCTTGCTGTCTTGCCAGGTTTCCCGGATCCTCCTTTTAGATCTGAGTGGTCTCTGCTTAAGCAGGTCCTCCCAAATTTGTGTTCGACATCACCCTCGGGAAAATAGATCAGAATATTAAAAATGTGTTATTATTGTTGTTGTTGCTGTTGTTGTTTTTGCAGCTCAATGTAGATAGGGCCACAGTTAACTAGTCCCCATGAGGATTGGCCAGATAAACGTAGCTTCTAGTTACTTGAGATTCCCTATTAAAATGGGCCTAACTAGTACTATCCCCCATACTGTATCACACCACAGACTCTGCACGGACTTGATATTCATATTTAAAAGCAAGTTCAGACCAATAAAGACAAACTTAACATAACACAGTTTTGGTACAAAAACAGCATTGTTGTTTTATTTTATTTTATTTTATTTAAAAGTATTATTTTGTTGAATTTTTGTCCAGTTGCTTGAGTTCCTGTTCATGTCTAAGGAATGAAATGATTGAATACAGTGTTTATTCCATTTTTTATTAATCTTTTTTGCACTTCTGTGTCTCAGATATCGACATATCTACTGACCCATAACACTATGTCACAAAATAGGACCCTCCAGTGATGCAATGGGTTAAAAACCCTTGTGCTGACAGGACTGCTGACCAAAAGGTCAGTGGTGCTAATTTTGGGAACTGGGGTGAGCTCCCATCTGTCAGCTCCAGATTCACATGTGGGGACAGAAGAGAAGCCTCCCACATGATGGCAACATACTTGGGCATCCCCGGGCAATGTTCTTGAGACTGCCACTTCTCTTACTCCAGAAGCGACTTGCTGTCAGGAGTCAATTTCTGATGGCATGAAGACATCACAAATTCCCTCCATGACATCCTGACTGAATCATCCTGGCTGCCTCAGTTTTCTTTCTGTGACATTTTGAAGCCAGCAGAGGGTGGTGGAAACCTTTTATTGGAACTTGTGAAGCAGCAACAAGCTCTAATCAAGAAACCGAGAAGAGGGGGAGTTGGGCAGGAAAGGTGTATAAAAGGAAGTGGTGGGGGGGGAAAGTCAGTAGTGTCTTTCTTTGCTGCAGAGATACAAGCAATATATTCATTTCCAAGCAAAACCGGCTTGTGAGTGGTCATTTAATATTGCTATATAAAACCTACAGTCTTGCAGTTTCTCAAGTGGCTCCTGACATGACAAAAAATACATCTGTTCCTGCCTTGAAAGTATTTGCTGTTCAATTGTGTGGTACTTACTTTAAAGGTCATTATCCCACTCCAGAAAATTCATTTTTGTGCCGCAAATTAGGTTGAATTGGTTAAGACTCTGTGAGATATTGAGAAATTAGAGCAAAATGTGCTATAGCAGGATTATGTCCCTCCAGCAAAAACAAAGTTTGGGCAGTTTAATAAACTTTTCCCATGTTTTTATGATAGAACTGATGAGGAGATATTGGAAAAATAGATATTGATTTATGTATAAATTGTATGTACTTTACAAGCACTGTGATGTATAGAAAAATCAAGTTCTCTCTGTATAGAAAGAATGCTAACGGACAAGCAAGCTGCTGTCCAGGCACAGAAAGAGGGGAGCTGAAGAGGGGGCATGTTATCTATACATTCCAGGAGAGAGATAAGCCTGTCCTAGGAGCAACAGGCTGGTACAACTAGGCTCTAAAAGGAGCCCCCCTCTCCCTCCTGACAGGTCAAAGTTAGGCCCCTTGATTGATGGATGTAAGCTGCTGCTAGAAAGAAATACACAGACACATGCCTTTTGCATGATGGAAGGTAGAACTTGATATTTGTATGATGCTAAGATGACGCAGTGAATGATGTCAATGTATGTAGATGCATGTTCTTTGTTTGCTTGCATTTGGAAACTATAAAAGCCACAGTCAATGCCTATATCATTGCTCTGGTGCTTTTGGACAGAACTCCTCACCAGAGTCCCAGCTGGAAATAAAATCCGTGCTTTTCAGACCTCCGGACCTCTCTTTATCTCTTTTCCTGAAACCTCCTCCCTGCCATTTCAGAACCAATTAGGAAATGTGTTGACGAAGGCTTTCATGGCTGGAATTTCTGGGTTACTGTGAGTTTTCTGGGCTGTATGGCAATGTTCCAGTAGCATTTTCTCCTGATGTTCGCTTCCACCACACCTCTCAATCTCAGAGGATGCCTGCCATAGATGTGGGTAAAACGCCAGGAGACAATGCTTCTGGAACATGGCCTGGCAGCCCAAAAAACTCACAGCAACCCAATTAGGAAATGACATTTATGACCCAGTCATGATACATAGTGCAATCTTTCAAACACTTTGCTTTTGGCTTTGAAAAGAAGTCTTCTTGCACCCATCGGAGGGTGCTTCTTTGGTTCCTAAAAAGTCATTGTGGAAGGATGCTACGAAGACATCATGCCCGGCAGCGCATCTAATGTTCCCATGATCATATCATGGAGACCCGGTTCTTGATGTAAACATGGTAGGGGTCGTTCTGCTTGTCCACCTCCTTCCCGGACTGCGTGTATCCCAGGATCAAGCTCCCCACAGTCACCGCAAAGAGGACCATGACAAAGAGGATGTACATGTAGGCGTAGGTCTCCTTCTCCTCTGCTGTTGCTTCCTCCACGTGATTCATGCCTTGGGCACACGCCTCCTGATGGTGCAGTGTCTGGTTTAAGACTCTCAGCATCGCATTGAGTTTGTGGAGCCAACTCTCAGACACGTTGCCCATCATCCTGGCCTGCTTTCCTCCCTCCCTTGGGTATCAAGGGGGGAAACGTTGCTCCTGGGGAGGTCAAAAAATGGAGAGGATGTCATATCACACAAGCAAGAGACCCCCAAAGGCCATCCAGTCCAACCCCCTTCTGCAAGGGTTGAATGAAAAGTAATGCCTCCACCTCTGAAACTCCTCAACAGATGGCAGTACTGGTATGCGGCAGGTACTGGCTTGTTCAGTAGACTCTCCTCTACAGTTCCATTTTGGCGGGAAGCCTTAGCATTGAACGGTTGTGTTGTTAAATTGTGAAGTATGGAACCCTGCACCAACTGTTGGTCAATGAGACTTAAGCAATGTGCAGTCATTGAATTCTTGACAGCAGAAGTTATCACCTCAACATCTTTAAACTTACTCACCCAGTGACGTGTCAGGATTATTGAGTTATGCATGTGTGTTTTTCAATATGTTTCTATGTAATTCAAGATGGATTAAGATGTATTTCAAGATGGATTCTATTCTGCTCTTTTGTGTATTAAGAAAACATAGTGCTGAGGCAGAGAAAATGTAACCTTGACAGAAATGAGATAACGTGTTCCCTGGCTGGGAAAAAGAGGGAGGATCCGGTCTCAGCCAGAAGTCAGATAAGCAGATGTTCAGAAAGTGTTGTGTTGTGCTTTGTAGTTCCTGTCTGATGCTTGCTGTGAATGGACGTGTCTAGATGTACTTAGTAAACTTAGTTTTCTGTTGTAACTAAAAGCTTGCAGAGTCCTGATTTCTGAAAACAGTGTCTGCTGATCTAGCAATCCTTCCGTTGGCAAATGTCAATATTCTGACATGACGCACAGTACTCACAACAACACAATCACCATAAACACTTGCATTCACTGAGGAATCTCCTTTGGGTGACACCTTCTGTTGTCAAGAATTCAATGACTGCACTTTGCCTAAGTCACATTGACCGACAGTCTGTGCAGGGTTCCATACTTCACATGTTAACAACACAACCGTTCAATGCTAAGGCTTCTTACCAAAATGGAACTGTAGAGGAGAGTCTACTGAACAAGCCAGTACCTTCTGCATACCAGTACTGCCATCTGTTGAGGAGTTACGAAGTTGGAGGCATTACTTTTCATTCAACCCTCATACAATCCCAGCCCTCCCGACGGATGGCCATCCACCCTCTGCTTAAAAACCTCCAAAGATGGAGAGTCCAAAAGATACCCTGGAAGAACTGGGTCAGACTGGATGTCCTTTCAGGTTTCCTTCCAACTCTCATGGAACATGTTACAAAGGTGGAGGCATTACTTTTCATTCAACCCTCGTACAATCCAAGCCCTCCCGTCAAAATGGAACTGTAGAGGAGAGTCTAATTTATTGGTTTTTCTTTCTTTGCACACTGGCTGATCCAGTTGCTAATGTATTTGAATTGCGATATTTTCTGCATTTGGCAAAAGTGTATCACGAGTGAGAACGTTGGCTTGACGTTTGCTTGGGCTTGAAAAGCAGCGGATCTGTTTACTAACACACCCTGTTTGTAAAACTTTTAGAGGAAAAACTGTAACACAATCACACACATACACAAATATATACATAGGAATGCACACCCATAAATACATAGGTGCACCTACACTGTAGAATTAGCACAGTTTGGAACCACTTTCACTGCCATGGAATCCTGGGAGTCGTAGCTTCACAAGTCTGCTGAAAAGGGCTGGTGCCTTACCAAACTACGATTCCCATGATCTCATTGAACCTTGCAGTTAAAGTGGTGCAAAACTGCATTAATTCTGCCATGTAGATGCACTCTCAGTGACCTGCATCTGTAACCAACTTGTAAATACTACAGAGCCATTTCTCCTCTCTGCCAACACAGGAAAAAAACCACATTTATTTGCAATTCTTCGTGGCTTCCTTCCAGCTGGTTTTGCAACGGCATAAGAAAGAGAGAGAAAACTCACCCCGGTTCTCTTTTGTTTTTTGGATTCACCCATGAGAAGCCGGGAAACTCCCAAAGAGCGAGAAACCTTATTATGACCTGATGAAACGAAGAATGCGCTGCCACCAAATTGTGCAAAACCAGGCACAGAAACCCATGAGAAAAGGTGTAGCTTGTGCAAAATGGCTGCAATACTCCGTTGTGGTTTGGGGAAAGTCATACTACTAATCCCAGGGTCCCATAGCTCGGATCCCAGGAGCTGTTTTCATAGACCTGTCAGCAGCCTATGAGACTGTGATCCACCGCCTCCTCCTGAGAAAAATGTATAATATCACAAAGGACGACCACCTCACCCGCCTCATAGGAAACCTGCTACAAAACAGGAGCTTTTTTGTTGAGTTCCAGGGCCAGAGAAGCAGATGGCGGAAACAGAAGAACGGCCTGCCTCAGGGGAGCGTGCTTGCTCCATCCATGTTCAACATCTACACAAATGACCAGCCACTGCCAGAAGAGACAGAGAGCTTCATCTATGCTGATGATCGTGCCATCATCACTCAAGCAGGGAGCTTTGAGATGGTTGAACAGAAGCTCTCCAAAGCTCTAGGTGCTCTTACTGCCAATTACAGGGAAAACCAGATGATCCCTAATCCATCTAAAACACAGACATGTGCTTTTCATCTCAAGAACAGACAAGCATCCTGAGCTCTGAAGATCACCTGGGAAGGAATCCCACTGGACCATTGCAGCGCATCCAAATACCTGGGAGTCACTCTGGACCGTGCTCTGACCTACAAGAAGCACTGCCTGAACATCAAGCAAAAAGTGGGTGCTAGAAACAATATCATAGGAAAGCTGACTGGCACAACCTGGGGATCACAACCAGACACAGTGAAGGCATCTGCCCTTGCGCTATGATACTCTGCTGCTGAGTACACATGCCCAATGTGGAACACATCTCACCACGCTAAAACAGTAGATGTGGCTCTTAATGAGACATGCCGCATTATCACGGGGTGCCTGAGCCCTACACCACTGGAGAAATTACACTGCTTAGCTGGTATTGCACCACCTGACATCCGCTGGGAAGTAGCAGCCAATAGTGAAAGGACCAAGGCAGAGACATCTCAAGCCCATCCTCTGTTTGAGTATCAGCCAGCACGCCGATTATTTAAATCAAGAAATAGTTTTCTGAGATCAATAGAGACACTCGCTGGAACACCTCAGCAAGCGAGAGTTCAAAAGTGGCAGGCTCAAACCCAGCACCTCAACCAATGGCTGATACCAAATGAGAGACTCCCCCCTGGGCACACAGAAGACTGGGCAACTTGGAAGGCGCTGAACAGACTGCGCTCTAGCACCACGAGATGCAGAGCCAACCTCAAGAAATGGGGCCACAAAGTGGAATCCTCGACATGCGAGTGTGGAGAGGAGCAAACCACTGACCACCTGCTGCAATGCAACCTGAGCCCTGCCACATGCGCCATGGAGGACCTTCTTGCGGCAACACCAGAGGCACTCCAAGTGGCCAGATCCTGGTCAAAGGACATTTAATAGAATACCGAGTCTGCAAATTTTGTGTTTTGTTTGTTTGTCTGTTTTTTTAATGCAATACAACTGTTTTGGTTCGCTCATGACACGATAAATAAAAACAGTGAGGTCTAATTGCATGGGTTCTTCAGTAAGGATGCACCCAAGGAGAGGTCAAAAATGGAGTGGGATTGTTCCCCACACACATTAGCAAACCTTGGGGATAAAATATGTATTTTTTCCTGGCCTCAACTATTGTCCATCCCTTCTATATCAGAACCAGTGTGATGGATGCAGCAGAAGGTAATGCAGCTTTAGAAGCCCATGCAATTCTAGGCTGCATCTGAAGAAACATTGTAACACCACTTGAGCTCTGCGAGTGCAGCATTCTTCTGAATGAAGCAAAGAATGTTTGAGGACCGGGACATCCGTAGGGAGACCAAGGTGCTTGTTTATAAAGCCATTGTCCTCCCAACCCTGCTATACGCCTGCAAGATGTGGACTGTCTACAGATGTCACAGGCAACTTCTGGAACAATTCCATCAGCGCTGCCTCCGGAAAATCCTGCAAATCTCTTGGGAAGGCAAGCGGACAAAGGTCAGCGTGCTGGAAGAAGAAGCAAAGACCACCAGCATTGAAGCGATGGTCCTCCGCCATCATTAGAAAATGTGGACCATTTCCGCTTCCTTGGCAGCCACCTCTCCACAAAAGTCAACATTGACACTGAAATACAACACTGCCTGAGCTCTGCGAGTGCAGCTTTTTTCCAAATGAAGCAGAGAGTGTTTGAGGACCAGGACATCTGTAGGGAGACCAAGGTGCTTGTTTATAAAGCTGTTGTCCTCCCAACCCTGCTATACGCCTGCAAAACGTGGACTGTCTACAGACGTCACATGCAACTCCTGGAGCGATTTCATCAGCGCTGCCTCTGAAAAATCCTGCAAATCTCTTGGGAAAACAAGCGGACAAATGTCAGCATGCTGGAAGAAGTAAAGACCACCAGCACTGAAGCGATGGTCCTCCACCATCAACCCCGCTGGATCAGCCATGTTGTCCGAATGCCCAAAGATCACCGTCTCCCAAAGCAGTTACTCTACTCCCAACTCAAGAATGGGAATTGTAATGTTCGTGGACAGGAAAAGAGATGTAAAGATAGACCTAAAGTCAACCTGAAAAACTGTGGCATAGACACCGAGAACTGGGAAGCCCTGGCCCTTAAGTGTTCTAACTGGAGTTCAGCTGTGACCAGCAGTGCTGCAGAATTCAAAGAGGCAGGAATGGAGAGCAAAAGGGAGAAATTTGTGAAGAGGAAGGCGTGTCCAGCCAGACAAATAACAATCGGGGACAGCTAATCGCCTCTCAACAAAGGATTCCACCAGGCAGTAAGAAGCTAGACCTTGAAAACTGCTAGGACATTCAATGCTAATCAAGGTGGCCAATTGCAATATTCACAACTGCCTCCAACAGACAAGAGTTCTTGCTCCCATTATACCACAGATATCTAAACCCCACTTTCCTTGTTATCAACAGACCTCACAACCTCTGAGGATGCCTACCATTGACGCCACTAGGACCGCGGATAAGAAGGTCCATGCCCGGTGAGTTTCTGCTAAACCAGATCAGCCAGGACAGAGAGCAAAGTGTGTCATGTTGAAGGCAAGCTACAGAGGTTTATTACAGTTTGGC
>NW_026846588.1:276931998-276938114 GCF_025583915.1 Anolis sagrei ordinatus | reverse complement strand
AAACGTCAGGAGAAATGCCTCTAGAACATGGCCCTATAGCCCGAAAAAACCCACAAGAACCTAACATGACTTTTGTTCCTAGGTTATAAATATCATTTCCTAATTGGTTCTATCATAAACAAATATGGGAAAAGTTTATTGAACTGCCAAAACTTTGTCTTTGCAGGAAGGACGTCCTTTTAGATCACAAAACCGCCTCGAGTCGCCTTTGGGATGAGAGGGGCGGTATATAAATATGGTAAATAAATAAATAAATAAATTTTGCAATAGTCTTTCAGTTGAGGAGTGTTTCTCAACCTGGGGGTCGGGTTAGGAAGGATTGTGAGGGGGGTTTTGGAGGGGTCGCCAAAGACCATCAGAAAACATATATTTCTGATGGTCTAGGACAGGGTTTCTCAACCTTCCTAATGCCATGACCCCTTAATACAGTTCCTCATGTGGTGGTGGCCCCCAACCATAATACTACTTTCGTTGATACTTCATAACTGTAATGTTGCTACTGTTATGAACCGTAATGTAAATATCTGATATGCAGGATGTATCTTCATTCACTGTCCAAATTCACTGGACAAATACTCGCGACATCCAAATTTGAATACTGGTAGGTTCGGAGATGGGGTGCATTTTGTCATTTTGGAGTTGTAATTCCTGGGATTTAAAGTTCACCTACAAGCAAAAAGGATTCTGAACTCCACAAAGGATGGAGTTGAACCGACCTTGGCACACAGAACTCCCATGACCAACACAAAATACTGGAAGGGTTTGGTGGGTGGGCATTGGCCTTGAATTTTGGAGTTGTAGTTCACCTACATCCAGAGAGCACTGTGTACTCAAATAATGATGGATCTGGACCAAACTTGACACGGATACTCAATATGCCCAAATATGAACACTGGTGGAGTTTGGGGGAAATAGATCTTGGCATTTTGGAGTTGTAGTGGCTGGGATTTATAGTACACCTACAATCAAAGGGCAGTCTGATGGACAGTTCCAGACAGTTCCTTCAAGGCAGGGGGATTCTGTGTGGGAAGTTTGGCCCAATTCTATCATTGGTAGGGTTCAGAATGCTCTTTGATTGTAGGTGAACTATAAATCCCAGCGACTACAACTCCCAATTGTCAAGGTTTATTTTCCCCAAATTCCACTAGTTTTCACATTGGGGCTTATTGAGCATTTGTGTCAAGTTTGGTCCAGCTCCATCATCATTTGAATGCACAGTGCTCTCTGGATGTAGGTGAACTACAACTCCAAAACTCAAGGTCAATGCCCACCAAACCCTTTTAGTATTTTCTGTTGGTTGCGGGAGTTCTGTGTGCCACGTTTAGCCCAATTCTATCATTGGTGGGGTCAGAATGCTCTTTGATTGTAGGTGAACTATAAATCCCAGCAACTACAACTCCCAAATGTCAAGGTCTATTTTTCCCACACTCCACCAGTGTTCACATTGGGACAAATTGAGTACTCGTGCCAAGTTTGGTCCAGATCCGTCATTGTTTGAGTCCACAATGCTCTGTGGATGTAGGTGAACTACAACTCCCAAATTCAATGTCAATACCCACCAAACCCTTCCAGTATTTTCTCTTGGTCATGGAAGTTCTATGTGCCAAGTTTGGTTCAATTCCATCATTGGTGGAATTCAGACTGCCCTTTGATTGTAGGTGAACTATAAATCCCAGCGACTACAACTCCCAAATGTCAAGGTCTATTTCCCCCAAATTCCACTAGTTTTCACATTGGGGCTTATTGAGCATTTTTGTCAAGTTTGGTCCAGATTCATCATTGTTTGTGTCCATACTGCTCTCTGAATGTGGGTGAACTACAACTTCAAAACTCAAGGTCAATATCCAAGAAACCCTTCCAGTATTTTCTTTTGGTCATGGGAGTTCTGTGTGCCAAGTTTGGTTCAATTCCATTGTTGGTGGAGTTCAGCATGCTCTTTAATTGTAGGTGAACTATAAATCCCAGCAACTAAAACTCCCAAATGACAAAATCAATTCCCCAATGTCTGATGGAGAGGGTCCACATCCATTGCCCATGTGCTTGTGTTGAGTGTGCATTGCACATCGGCATGCTGTACGAATGCACACGTAGCACAACAAGACACCAACACACACACAAAGCCCATCTGAGACCTGACTCACGGGACTTAGAATCAACAAACCGAGAGAGTTTGAAAACAATCCGTGCAGAGATCCAGAGCGCAATTAAATCCAAAACAAACACTCCTAACCAACCCCATTAAAAGGCAGCGACTTATCATATTTTAAAATAATCTTTTAATGGGTTTACACATTCTTATCGCTTCCTCTTATTTGTGTTGGTTAGTTAACGGCCGTGCTGCGTGGATGAATGGGGCCCCTTGCACGTGGATCCGTGTGCACCTTTGCTTGTGAAAACTGTGTTGCACACTTGGCTCACGCTCGTGCCACAAAGCTGCTCGACACAAGGGTTGTGTGGCACGGTACTTGTGCAAAGATTTACAACCTGGACATTTTCACACTTCAGAGTTGTTGTGACTTTCCGAGCTGTATGGCCATGTTCCAGAAGCATTCTCTCCTGATATTACACCCACATTTATGGCAGTCATCCTCACAGGTTGTAAAGTCTGTTGGAAACTAGGCAAGTAGGGTTGATAGCTCTGTGGAATGACGTTCAGGTTCCGGAAGCATTCTCTCCTGACGTTACACCCTCAGTCATCCTCAGAGGTTGTAAAGTCTGTTGGAAACTAGGCAAGTAGGGTTGCTATCTCTGTGGAATGACGTTCAGGTTCTGGAAGCATTCTCTCCTGACGTTACACCCTCAGTCATCCTCAGAGGTTGTAAAGTCTGTTGGAAACTAGGCAAGTAGGGTTGATATATCTGTGGAATGACATCCAGGGTGGGAGAAAGAACACTTGCCTGTTGGAGCTAAGTGTGAAAGTTGCAATTGGCCACCTTGATTAGCATTTAATGGCCTAGCAGTTCCGGAAGCATTCTCTCCTGACGTTACACATTCAGTTATCCTCAGAGGTTGTAAAGTTTGTTGGAAACTAGGCAAGTAGGGTTGATATATCTGTGGAATTATGTTCAGGTTCCGGAAGCATTCTCTCCTGACGTTACACCCTCAGTCATCCTCAGAGGTTGTAAAGTCTGTTGGAAACTAGGCAAGTAGGGTTGATATATCTGTGGAATGACATCCAGGGTGGGAGAAAGAACACTTCCTGACGTTACACATTCAGTTATCCTCAGAGGTTGTAAAGTTTGTTGGAAACTAGGCAAGTAGGGTTGATATATCTGTGGAATGATGTTCAGGTTCCGGAAGCATTCTCTCCTGACGTTACACCCTCAGTCATCCTCAGAGGTTGTAAAGTCTGTTGGAAACTAGGCAAGTAGGGTTGATATATCTGTGGAATGACATCCAGGGTGGGAGAAAGAACACTTGCCTGTTGGAGCTAAGTGTGAAAGTTGCAATTGGCCACCTTGATTAGCATTTAATGGCCTAGCAGTTTCAAAGTCTGGCTTCTTACTGCCTGGGGGAATCCTTTGTTGGAATTCCAATTGCAACATACACTCCAACTTCCAACACACAAGACAGCAAACACTCAAGTGCCAGGTAACACATCCCAAACAGAGGGTGCCTCCAGGCAACAAGGGCCAGGTTACCTCTATGCAGATTGATTGACTTTGCAGACTTCATGACTACTCAATGCTATTCAAGCTTATCAAGTGCAACGACCACATTTCCTTGAACAGACAAGGGTTCTTTCTCCCACCCTGGACATTATTCCACGGTTATATAAACCCCATAAGGAAGCTGATGTTTTTCTTCATCAGCTTCCCTATGCGATCAACAAAGGATTCCTCCAGGCAGGAAGCAGCCAGGCTTTGCAGCTGCCAGGCTATTCAATGCTAATCAAGGTGTCCAATTACAACACTCATACTTCTCTTAAATTGACAAGAGTTCTTCCTCCCACCTTGGACATCATTCCACAGATATATAAACCCCATTTTCCTAGTTTCCAACACACTTCACAACTTCTGAGGATGCCTGCCATAGATGTGGGCGAAACGTCAGGAGAGAATGCAGAGAAGCAATTGCAATCTACAAGCATGTGGATAATTTCAACAGAAACCATGAAAATGAACAAAATCTGGCTACTAGTACTTTAAAACCAGGGGCGGCTCGTCCATTACGCGAAGTAAGCGGTCGCAGAACACTTTTTTTTGCCAGGGGCGCAGAGGCGCCTCTGTAAATGCCCCTCGACCGCCACTTGAGGAGCGCCCCCTCAGCTCACAACAGCCCTAGCAGTCCGGGGGGAGCCTCGGCTTTCTTGCCTTGCTGCTGGGCGATCCTCTTCCCAAAGGGGCCGGGCCCTTGAGCCTCACCTAGCCCCTCTCGTTCCTGCTCCATCCGGCCACCGGGTGCGCGAGCAGAGCCAGCGCTCAATCGTTCTCTGCGTTCGATCCCTTCCCCATGACCGGCTCCCTTTCCCGATCCCCCGGCGCTCCACCTGCCTCCTCTCCTCTCCCCAATCCACAGGTGGGCCAAGGGGCGGAGCCGCCGTGCCTGGCCCGCTTCGGGTCCGGAGGCATGTCTGAAGACTCCAGCGTGCGCACCAAAAGTCGCCTCTTCTCCTGACTTTCTCTTCAGCCATTGGGACCAGAGAGAGAGAGAGAGAGCCCCTCCGGCTGGAGGTATCTCCCACCTCCGCTCCCTCCTTTGTTTTTGCGCCTACCTTCAGGAAAGGTGGGCATCTCCACCTCTCTCTCTCTCTCTCTCTCTCTCTCTCTCTCTCTCGGTCCCAATGGCTGAGGAGAAAGTCAGGAGAAGAGGTGACTTTTGGTGTACACGGGTCTTCAGGCATGCCTCCGGACCCAAAGCAGGCCAGGCAAGGGAGCAAGTGCGGCAAGTGTAGTTACTGGGATGTATAGTTCACCTACAATCAAAGAGCATTCTGAACTCCACCAATGATGGAATTGAACCAAATATGGCACACAGAACTCCCATGACAAACAGAAAATATATATCAGTGATTGGTTGGGGGGGGGGGCGCCAAAATACTGTTTGCTTACCTTTGAAAATTACCTAGGGTCGCCTCTGTTTAAAACCCTCTAAAATCATAACTGTAAATAAAGAACAACAGTCAAAAACAGGGGAACTCCAGACAAGAAACAACCAGGGACAGCTTATTCCCTCTCAACAAAGGATTCCCCCAGGCAGGAAGAAGCCAGACCTTGACAACTGTTAGGCCAATTTCAACAGAAAAGAAGAAACCATGAAAATGAACAAAATCTGGCTCCCAGTATTTAAAAACTCCTCTAAAATCATAACTGTAAATAAAGAACAACATTCAAAAACAAGGGAACTCTAGACAAGAAACAATTGAGGACAACTAATCCCCTCTCAACAAAGGATTCCCCCCAGGCAGTAAGAAGCCAGACCTTAACAACTAATTGCCTCTCAACAAAGGATTCCCCCAGGCAGGAAGAAGCCAGACCTTGACAACTGTTAGGCCAATTTCAAGAGAAAAGAAGAAACCATGAAAATGAACAAAATCTGGCTCTCAGTATTAAAAAAAACCCCTCAAAAATCATAACTGTAAATAAAGAGCAACATTCAAAAACAGGGGAACTCAAGACAAGAAACAATTGGGGACAACTAATCCCCTCTCAACAAAGGATTCCCCCAGGCAGTAGGAAGCCAGACCTTGACAACTGCTAGACCATTAAATGCTAATGAAGTTGGCCAATTGAAACAACCTCCCAACAGACAAGAGTTCTTTCTCCCACCCTGGACATCTAAACCCCATTTTCCTAGTTTCCAGAACTCACAACCTCTGAGGATGCCTGCCATAGATGTAGGCGAAATGTCAGGAGAGAATGCTTCTGGAGCATGGCCAGACAGCCTGGAAAACTCACAACAACCCAGTGATTCCAGCCATGAAAGCCTTCGACAATACTCTGTTGAATTGGTTGAAATGTAGGCAAACTGTCAGGAGAGAATGCTTCTGGAACATGGCCAGACAGCCCAGAAAACATACAACAACCTAGTGATTCCAGCCATGAAAGCCTTCGACAATACTGAATTGGTTGAGACTCTGTGACCTCCTTCTACAGTGCCATCTAAAACCCTTTGAA
>NW_026846588.1:276911998-276926998 GCF_025583915.1 Anolis sagrei ordinatus | reverse complement strand
TAGTCTGGTCATATATTGCAACATCTTCTCGTGTCGCTTTTTTATTTTCATCAAGCATGTTTAGCAGACGACTCTTTTCCCAACATGGAGCTAGGCATCTTCTTGCTCACCTCGTGTGTGTAATAATAATATAATTCCATAATTTATGATTCTGAGGAAAAGGAGGGAAAAAGGGACTTTGGTGTACCAGCCACTCCTGTTCTGGAGGTCGAAACCTTCCACCGCTCCCTAAACTTATACAAAATGTTCCAGTCTGGGACATGTATATCCATTTAACACATGCCCTGTTATTTGCCTTGTTCCCTGTGCAGAACCCATAAATCCAGGCAATTCCGAGAGATTCCCTGTCATTTAGGAGGAAACAGAAAGCAAAAAGGCAGGCTCTTCCAATGTAAACCATTATCCAGTGTAAATCAAAGCTAGATTTATTTGTTTATCGTGTCAGGAGCAAACCAAACAGTTGTATTTTTTTAAAAAAACACACACACACACAAAGTTTGCATTCCTTCTCTTAAATGTCCTTTGACCAGTATCTGGCCACTTGGAGTGCTTCTGGTGTTGCCGCAAGGTGCTCCTTTGTGCATGTAGCAGGGCTCAGGTTGCATTGCAGCAGGTGGTCAGTGGTTTGCTCTTCTCCACACTCGCATGTCGTGGATTCCCCTTTGTGGCCCCATTTCTTAAATCTCGTGATGCCAAAGCAAAGTCTGTTCAGTACCTTCCAAGTCATCCTTTTCCCCTTCCTCCTTCCTTCCTTCCTTCCTTCCTTCCTTCCTTCCTTCCTTCCTCCTTCTTCCTTCCTTCCTTCCTTCCTTCTTCCTTCTTCCTTCCTTCCCTTTCCTTTTTCCTCCTTCTTTCCCTTCTTTCTTCCTTTCTTTCTACTCCTTTTTCTCCTCTTCTCCTTCCTTTTGCTTTCCTCTCTCCTCTTTCATTCCTTCCTTCCTTCTTGCCTCCTTCCTTTTCTCCTTCTTTCCCTTTCTTTCATCTAAATCCTCCTTTTCCTTCTTTTCCCTTTCTTTCCTTCCCTCCCTTCTCTCCTTCTTTCCCTTTCTTCTTTCTTTTCTTCTTCTTTCTTTCTTTTTCTCTTTCTTTTCCTTCTCCTTTTCCTTCCTTCCTTCCTTCTTCTTCCTTCCTTCCTTCCTTCCTCAGATCCCTTTTTCTCCCTTTCTTACTTCCTTCCTTTCTTTCTGACTCATTTTCCCTTCTTTCCTTCCTTTCTTTTCTTTCCTTTTCCCTCTTTCCTTCCTTCCTTTTCTTCCCTTCTCTACCTTTCTTTCTTCCCTTCCAGACGTCCTTCCTTTTCTGCCCTTCTTTTCCCTTTCTTTCCTTTCTACTCTGTCCTCCTTTTCCCTCTTTCCTTCCTTCCATCCTTCCTTTTCTTTTTTTCTTTTCCCTTTCTTTCCTTCCTTTCTTTTCTGACCTCCTTTTCCCTCTTTCCTTCCTTATATCCTTCCTTTTCTGCCCTTCTTTTACCTTTCTTTCTTCCCTTCCAGACGTCCTTCCTTTTCTGCCCTTCTTTTCCCTTTCTTTCCTTTCTACTCTGTCCTCCTTTTCCCTTTTCCTTCCTTCCACTTCCTTTTCCCCTTCTTTTCCCTTCTTTCCTTCCATCTTTCTTTTCCCTCTTCCCTTCCTTCTTTCTTTTTCTCCTTTCCTTTTTCCTTCCTTCCCTTCCTTTTCCCTTTCTTTCCTTCCTCCTTCCTTTTCTCCCTTCTTTTCTCTTTCTTCCTTCTTCTTTCTTCTTTCTTTCTTCTTTCTTTTCCTTTTCTCCTTCCTCCTTTCCTCCTTTCTCCCTTCTTTCTTTCTCCTTCCTCTCCTTCTTTTCTCCTTCTTTTTCCTTTCTTTTCTTTCTTTCTTCTTTCTTCTTCTTCTTTCTTTCTTTTTCTTTCTTTCCTTTCTTTCTTTCTTCTTTCTTTCTTTCTTTCTTTCTTTCTTTCTTCTTTCTTCTTCTTCTTTCTTCTTTCCTTTCTTTCTTTCTTTCTTTCTTTCTTTCTTCTTTCTTTCTTCTTTCTTTCTTTCTTTCTTTCGTTCTTTTCTTTCTTTCGTTCTTTTCTTTCTTTCTTTCTTCCTTCTTTCTTTCTTTCTTTCTTTCTTTCTTTCCTTCCTTTTGTTCCAGAAAAACCTGAAAGGAGTGCCAAGGGAGTTGAGAGGGTCAATTATTGTTGAATTATGTGACTGAGTTTGGGGGAGATGATACATGAGTGAAATTACTTTAGCAAGAACTGAAATCGATTTCTTTAGGTGTGTTAGAGAAAACAAAACAAGTCACATTAAGCCAAAAATACAGCAAAGCCCTTCTTCCTATATATACAAATGTTAACGATTGTCTCATACAACCACACTGTTCATTTCCTACATGGGGACTATGGACTTGTTTTGCATTTTAAAACTGAAATACCCGGCCACGCGTTGCTGTGGCCCTCAGAAAACAGAGGATTTGCAGACATGAAGCAATCTGGGCTAGGGAACTCCTCCCACCAAAGGTTTCCTGCTGGCTAGTAGAAGCCAGGCTGTTAAGGTGCAAGGTGTCTGGAAAAGAAAGTAATGAGAAGCAGCCACTGAAGTTGCAAGGCTTTTCAGTTATATTCATAGAATCATAGAATCAAAGAGTTGGAAGAGACCTCCTGGGCCATCCAGTCCAACCCCATTCTGCCAAGAAGCAGGAATATTGCATTCAAATCACCCCTGACAGATGGCCATCCAGCCTCTGTTTAAAAGCTTCCACAGAAGGAGCCTCCACCACACTCTGGGGCAGAGAGTTCCACTGCTGAACGGCTCTCACAGTCAGGAAGTTCTTCCTCATGTTCAGATGGAATCTCCTCTCTTGTAGTTTGAAGCCATTGTTCCGTGTCCTAGTCTCCAAGGAAGCAGAAAACAAGCTTGCTCCCTCCTCCCTGTGGCTTCCTCTCACATATTTATACATGGTTATCATATCTTCTCTCAGCCTTCTCTTCTTCAGGCTAAACATGCCCAGCTCCTTAAGCCGCTCCTCATAGGGCTTGTTCTCCAGACCCTTGATCATTTTAGTCGCCCTCCTCTGGACACATTCCAGCTTGTCAATATCTCTCTTGAATTGTGGTGCCCAGAATTGGACACAATATTCCAGGTGTGGTCTAACCAAAGCAGAATAGCAGGGGTAGCACGACTTCCCTAGATCTAGACACTATGCTCCTATTGATGCAGGCCAAAATCCCATTGGCTTTTTTTGCCGCCACATCACATTGTTGGCTCATGTTTAACTTGTTGTCCATGAGGACTCCCAAGATCTTTTTCACACGTACTGCTCTTGAGCCAGGCATCCCCCCATTCTGTATCTTTGCATTTCGTTTTTTCTGCCTAAGTGGAGTATCTTGCATTTGTCATTGGTTATATTCATGCTGGCCAAAACACTCAAAAAAGCCTCTTTGAAACAGAGGCTGGGTGGCCATCTGTTGGGGTGCTTTGAATGTGATTTTCCTGCTTCTTCACAGAATGGGGTTGGCCTGGATGGCCCACCAGGTGTCTCCCAACTCTAGGACTCTGATTCTATATTCTTCTCTTCCCTTCACCAGTTTCCCCCTTTCTTTCTTTGTTCCTTCCCTTCCTCTTCCCTTCCTTTCCTCTCCCATCCCTGCCTCCTTTCCCTTCCTTCCTCTTTCTTTCCTTCTACCTTTCCTTCCATTCATAATCTTCTCTTCACCAATCCTTTTCTTCCTTTCTTCTCTCCTTCGGTGTGCAGCCACTCCTGCAGTCAGGCTTGCCTTGCAATCCTCTGGTCTTGGGGAAAGAGTTGCCTGGTAGCCACGTGGGCCTCATGGAGCCACTGCGGTGGCTCCAGCTGCTGCCAGGGCTTGCCTCGCCAAGCCCCCACCCCTCCGTTGGGCCAGGCCTTCTCCTTCTCTTTCCTTTCCTCAATCCCTCCCCTCCCCAAAAGAAAAAGGACTCTGCCTTCCTGCATGGAAAGGGACTCCATGGCGAGGCTTCTCTTCCCTCACAACGGTTGGTGCTTCATTCTTCTCGTGCAATGGGGAGAGGGGCTTTTGCGCATGCTCTGTAAGGCATTTTTCTTTTGGGGGAGTTTTAAGTTATTTCCCCTTCATTTTTTATGGGTTTTTTGTTTGAAAGACATAGATCGGATTAGAATGTGTTTTGCTGGCCAAATTTGGTGTCAATCTGTCCAGTGGTTTTTGAGTTCTGTTAATCCCACAAACGAACATTACATCTTTATTTATATAGATTAAAGTGAGTCCCAAACAGTCTTGTACTTATAATTATTTTCCACTCTATCCTCCTCATTGCCTCTATACCTCCTCACCTTTGTACAGGGGTATTTTTTAAGTAAGGTCCGTTTTGTTGTAGACACTAGTAGTTCGCGCGCATACTGCAACGAGCGCATGCGTCGTGTACCAGCATGCCTCGGGAACAACTGTGCTCAGTTTCCGCTCTGTAGCTAACCTGTACGGTTCTGTTCTGTGCTTTAAAAATGTTTAAGACTATCAACTCACCCTCCGCATGTGAGGTTCGCTCAGTGATACGGTTTTTGTCAGCAAGGAACCTGCCTGCTGCAGAAATTCATCGACAGATTTGTGAAGTGTACGGTGATACTGTTATGAGTGAAAGTCAGCCTCCGTGCGAACCAGAACCTGAACCTGATTCTTTAATTGTATTTCCTGATGCAACTGAACAGGCCTCTGAACATGTATCTTTCCCTGATGGGGTTGAATCTGTTGATTATGAGGCCAGTGGCGGGGAAAGTGAAACTGAACTTCCTGATGAGAATGTTTTGGAATCAAGCAGTGATAGCTCTCCAGAGGGACTCACACCTGGGTTTGTTAATGAGGACACCAAAGAGAACAGATTTGGAAAAACAGGAGTGAGTCGCAGTTTCTACGAAGGTCAAATAGATTACGGGAGAGGGAGGCTTCAAAGTCTGGAGGCGTTTCAAGAAATAGTTTCTTTAGTATAAGGGGCCTCTTCCCGGCTGTCTAGCCAGATCAAGCAACGTTTTAGACTGAGGCAGTACCTTGGCAGATTTCCTGTGTTCCATGGCCTGCATTCCCAGAGGTTTCTAGTTTTCAAGTACAGTTAGTGATGCTAACAGGTTCCTGGTTTCTGTATTGTGTCTTTTGGAATTTTGCTCAAGTTCAGAGTTTTCCTGACTGCTGTGTTTCTACTATGGCATTTTGACTTTGCATTTACCTTTCTTTTGTAACCATTTTTCATCAATAAAGAGGATTGTTTTTTCCCACAGTCCAGTGTGGTGGATTTAATCTTATGGTCTCATTTCCTGATCTGGGATGATGTTATGAGTGAAAGCAAAGTGTGTAAATGGGTACGACAATTCAAAGATGGCCGTGACAACGTCCATGATGAGGACCGCTCCGGTCGCCCTTCTTTGATTACAGACGATTTGGTGGCTTTTGGTGGCGGCAAGTTTTTATGAAGAGGGTATTTTAAAATTGGTTCAGAGGTATGATAAGTGTTTGAACAAACTTGGCAACAATGTCAAAAAATAGAGTGAAGTATGTACTTTCTGAAAATAAATTTACTTTTTTGAAATAAACTTTCGTTGTGTACTTATAGAATCATAGAATCAAAGAGTTGGAAGAGACCTCATGGGCCATCCAGTCCAACCCCATTCTGCCAAGACGCAGGAATATTGCATTCAAATCACCCCTGACAGATGGCCATCCAGCCTCTGTTTAAAAGCTTCCAAAGAAGGAGCCTCCACCACACTCCGGGGCAGAGAGTTCCACTGCTGAACGGCTCTCACAGTCAGGAAGTTCTTCCTAATGTTCAGATGGAATCTCCTTTCTTGTAGTTTGAAGCCATTGTTCCATTTCCTAGTCTCCAGGGAAGCAGAAAACAAGCTTGCTCCCTCCTCCCTGTGGCTTCCTCTCACATATTTATACATGGCTATCATATCTCCTCTCAGCCTTCTCTTCTTCAGGCTAAACATGCCAGTTCCCTAAGCCGCTCCTCATAGGGCTTGTTCTCCAGACCCTTGATCATTTTAGTCGCCCTCCTCTGGACACATTCCAGCTTGTCAATATCTCTCTTGAATTGTGGTGCCCAGAATTGGACACAATATTCCAGATGTGGTCTAACAAAGCAGAATAGAGGGGTAGCATTACTTCCTTCGATCTAGACACTATGCTCCTATTGATGCAGGCCAAAATCCCATTGGCTTTTTTTGCCACCAATTCACATTGTTGGCTCATGTTTAACTTGTTGTCCACGAGGACTCCAAGATCTTTTTCACACGTACTGCTCTCGAGCCAGGCACATTCTGTATCTTTGCATTTCGTTTTTCCTGCCAAAGTGGAGTATCTTGCATTTGTCACTGTTGAACTTCATTTTGTTAGTTTTGGCCCATCATCTCTCTAATCTGTCAAGATGGTTTTGAATCCTGCTCCTGTCCTCTGGAGTCTATTGGCTCTCCCTCCCAATTTGGTGTCGTCTGCAAACTTGATGATCATGCCTTCTAGCCCTTCATCTAAGTCATTAATAAAGATGTTGAACAGGACCGGGCCCAGGACGGAACCCTGAGGCACTCCACTTGTCACTTCTTTCCAAGATGAAGAGGAAGCATTGAGCACCCTCTGGGTTCGTCCATTTAACCAATTACAGATCCACCTCACCGTAGTTTTGCCTAGCCCACATTGGACTAGTTTCCTTGCCAGAAGGTCATGGGGGACCTTGTCGAAGGCCTTACTGAAATCCAGGTACGCCACATCCACGGCATTCCCCGAATCTACCCAGCTTGTAGCTCTATCGAAGAAAGAGATCAGATTAGTCTGGCATGACTTGTTTTTGATAAATCCATGTTGACTATTAGCGATGACTGCATTTGTTTCTAAGTGTTTGCAGACCGCTTTCCTTAACAATCTTTTCCAGAATCTTGCCCGGTATCGACGTGAGGCTGACCGGACGGTAGTTGTTTGGGTCACCCTTTTTTCCCTTCTTGAAGATTGGGACCACATTGGCCCTCCTCCAATCTGCTGGAACTTCTCCCGTTCTCCAAGAACCCTCAAATGTTCAAATGGACCTTACTTAAAAAATACCCCTCGTATTTGGGCATTGTTGTTGTTCTTTTTAAAAAGACCAAAAGGAACAGTAGTGTTTTGAAAACACCATACACTGAGAGGAATTCACCTGAAGTCCTTGAACAGAAAGAAAGAGAGGTTCCAACCCTGTTAACGACGTCACCGACTGTGGCGGCCCCCCGACTTTGGAACACCCTCCCAAAAGATCTCCGACAGGCCCCTTCTCTTGCTGCTTTCAGAAGGAATTTAAAAACTTGGTTGTTCCGCTGTGCCTTTTCAGACTAGGAATCCCCACCTGAGTTCTGATAGTACCTTAGCATAATTAATTGCCACTGCACACTGCACTTTTAATTCCACGTGCCCCACCACCTCAGCACTTTTAATTTCCTGTACCCATCGCGCCGGCCGAGCCAGTTTTAATAATGTTTGATGTATTGTTGGTGTCGTTATTGCTTATTGTTTGATTTGCTTTGCTATTGTTGTGTTATGTTTTTTACTGTATTGTGTTTTGAGGCTTCGGCCTGTGTGAGCCGCATCGAGTCCCTCGGGAGATGCTAGCGGGGTACAAATAAAGTTAATAATAATAATAATAATAAAAGCCTGGGTTAAATGATCACAGATTCCTGGAAAATGCAGTTTTTTATTTGAGACACTGAAAACTCTGTGTCACGGGGTCTTGGGTGCCGTCTCCCAATGGACCCAATTCCCACGCTTTATTGGGAAGGCCAATATTTGTAGTGTACACACTGGAAGATAACCCTCATTATACACAGTGTGCTTCCTATTTCTGTCTCTAAAGGAGGGGAAAGTGTGTTGTGCTCCCAGGGAGGGCTAGAAACCGCCGTTCTCTTTTGTTTTGGGAGACTCGTCCTCGATTAAAGTGCACTGAAAGACTTCTTGGAAGGCAGCCAGGAAGGGCTCGAGCGCTTCTTCCACCGAGACGTGCCTCTGCAGCTCTTTGCTCAGGGAGGTGACCTCGGTCCCTTCCAGGCCGCAGGGAACGATGTGGTCGAACCACGTCAAGTCGGTGCAGCAATTCAGAGCCAAGCCGTGGGAGGTGATGTGATGCCCACAGTGCACACCTAGAGCGGGGGCATAAAAAGAAGGCCCTCCATCAGAAATGGAAACAGACCGTAGATCACCGTCCCCAGGAAAATTATTATTATTATTATTTATTGACACAAAAGTACATGTGTCACAGCAAACGAAGTCTATATGCTGGATTTCGTATCACAAAATCACAAGTCAAACACTTCCCAAGCGCTTAGGACACTTGGGAATAATAATAATAATAATAATAATAATAATAATAATAATAATAATGTTTATTATTATCCCGTTTTTCCCCCTTGACCAATACTTTTTCTTTCCCTTCTGTTCTTCCTTCCTTCTTATATATTGTCCATTTCCTGCTTCCTTCTTTCCTTCCTTTCCTTCTTTTCCACCCTACACAGCTGGCACTGACCCACACGAACTCCTTACTTCCTTCCTTTTCTCTCTCTCTTTCTTTCCTTCCTTCCTTCCCTCCCTCTACCCTTCCCTTCCTTTCCTTCCTTTCTCCCCTTCTCTTCCTCTTTTTCCTTCCCTTCCTTCCTTTCCTTCCTTTCCTTCCCCTTTCTTCTTTTCCTTCTTTCCCTTCCCTCTTTCTTTCTTTCCTTCCTTCCTTCCTTTCTCCCTCCCTTCTTTCCCATCCTCCTACCCTTTCTTCTTTCATTCCTACCTTTCTTCTCACATACCTTCCTTTCTTTCTTCCTTCATACACCTTTCCTTCCCTTCCTTTCTTTCTCTTTCCTTCCATACTTCCTTCCTTCCTTCTCCCTTTCTCCCTCCCTCTCTCTCTCTTCTTTCTTTCCTACCTTTCTTCCTTATTACCTTCCCAACTTCTCCTTCCTTCTCTATCTCCTTCCTTCCCCCTTCCTTCCCTCCCTTCTTCCTTCTTTCCCATCCTCCTCTCTCCCTTTCTTCCTCTTTCCCTTTCTTCCTTCTCTACCTTTCATTCCTTCTCCTTCCTTCCTTCCTTCCTTCTCTTCCTTCCTTCCTTCCTTTCCACCCTTCCCTTCCTCCTTTCTTCTTCCTTCCTTCCTTTCTCCCTTCTTTCCCATCCTCCTACTCTCTCTTTCTTCTTTCTTTCCTTTCTTCCCTCATATACTTTCCCAACTTCTCCTTCCTTTTTTCCTTCCTCCCTCCCTTCATCCTTTCTTCTTTTCTTCCTTCTTTTTGTCTTTCCTCCTTCTTCCCTTCTTCCTTCTCTCTCTCTCTTCTTTCTTTTTCTTCCTTTCTTTTTTTCTTTCCTTCCTTCCCTTCTTTTCTTCCTTCTTTCTTCTCTTTCTTTCTTCTTTCTTTCTTTCTTCTTCCTTTTTCCTTCTTCCTTCCTTCCTTCCTTCCTTCCTTCCTCTCCTTCCTTCCTTCCCCTCCCTTCCCTCCTTCCTTTTTCCCTTCTTTCCCATCCTCCTACTCTCTCTTTCTTCCTTTCTTCTTTCCTACCTTTCTTCTCTCATATACCTTCCCAACTTCTCTCTCCTTCCTTCCTTCCTTCCTCCCTTCCTTCCCTTTCCCTCCCTCTTCCCCTTCCTTCCTTTCTTCCTTCCTTCCTTCTTCCCTTCCCTTCCTCCCTCCTTCCCTTCCCTCTTCCCTTCCTCCTTCTTCCCCTTCCTTCCTTCCCTTCCCTTCCCTCTTCCCTTTTCCTTCTTCTTCCCTTCTTCCTTCCTTCCTTCCCTTCCTTCTTCCTCCTTTCCCTTCCCTTCCCCTTCCCTTCCTTCTTCCCTTCCTTCCTTCCTTCCTTCTTACACTTCCTTCCCTTCCCCCTCCCCCTTCCTCCCCTTCCCCTTCCCTCCTTCCCTTCCCTTCCTCTCCCCTCCTTCTTCCTTCTCCCTTCCCCTTCCCCTTCTCCTTCCTCTTCCCTCCTTCCCTTCCTTCCTCCCTCTTTCTTCCTTCCCTCCCTCTTCCCCTTCCTTCCTTCCTCTTCCTTCCTTCCCTCCTTCCCTCCCTTCCTTCCCCTTCCCTTCCTTCTTCCCCTTCCTCCTTCCCTCCTTCTCACTTTCTCGCTTTCCCTCTTCGCCCCCTTCCTATCCCCTTCCCCTTCCTCCTTCCCTTCCCTTCCTCCTTCCCCTCCTTCTTACACTTCCTTCCCTTCCCCTTCCTTCCTTCCTTCCCTTCCTTCCCTCCTTCCCGTTCCTCATCGTCCCCGATGGCGGCGTCCTTCCTTCCCTGGAGCCAGACGCCGGTGTGCGGGGGCGGCCTGGGCCGGGCGTGGCGGAGGCCGAAGGGTTCTCCTCGGCAGAGACGGGCGGCGGCCTCTCCCGCTTGGGCCACGAAGGCGCGCAGCGGGGGCCTCCCGGGCAGCCTCCGCTGGTCCAGCCCCGGGAAGGCCACCAGCTGCCCGGGACCGTGGAAGGTGCACAGCCCCCCGCGCCGCACGCGAACCAGCCCGGCCCCCAGCGCCCTCAGCCGGCCTAGCTCCCACTCCCACGCCGGGGCTTCGGAGCCGACTCCTAGGCCGCGCAGGCCCACTGTGTACACCGGCGCCTCGGGCTCCCAGACGAGGAGCCGCCCGGCCAGGCCTTCGGGGCTTCTTTCCTCTCGTTGGAGCCTCACCATGGAATCCTGAACCTCCAGGGAAGCCTTTAAGGAGACCCGGCCCAGGCGCACCACCCGCACCGCCGCCGCCATGCCGATCCTTGAGGCCTCGCCCTCGGCCTGCGGTACTAGGAAAGGCCGCGGCTGCAGCGGGGGAAGTAGGCCGCGAGGGGGCCTCCACATCAGTGTCATTTCCTGATTGAGTCTTATCATAGAAACATGAGGAAAGTGTATGGAACTACATTATATTATATAACATATTAATAATGTGGTAATATAATCTAAAAATTATGATTTTGTCATTTGGGAGTTGTAGTTGCTGGGATTTATAGTTCACCTACAATCAAAGAGCATTCTGAACTCCACCAGTGATGGAATTCATCCAAACACAGTATACAGGACTTCCATGACCAACAGAAAACACTGGAAGGGTTTGGTGGGCATTGATCTTGAGTTTGGGAGTTGTAGTTCACCTACATCCAGAGATCACTGTGGACTCAAACAATGATGGGTCTGGACCAAACTCTACACGAATACTCAATATGCCCAAATGTGAACACTGGTGGAGTTTGGGGAAAATAGAATCTTGACATTTGGGAGTTGTAGTTGCTGGGATTTATAGTTCACCTACAATCAAAGAGCATTCTGAACTCCACCAATGATGGAATTGAACCAAACATGGCACACAGGACTCCCATGACCAACACAACATACTGGAAGGGTTTGGTGCGCATTGACCTTCAGTTTGGGAGTTGTAGTTCACCTACATCCAGAGAGCACTGTGGACTCAAACAATGATGGATCTGGACCAAACTTGGCACGAATATTCCATATGCCCAAATATGAACACAGATGGAGTTTAAGGGAAATAGACCTTGACATTTGGGATTTGTAGTTACTGGGATTTATAGTTCACCTACAATCAAAGAGCATTCTGAACTCCACCAATGATGGAATTGAACCAAACATGGCATACAGGACTTCCATGACCAACAGAAAAAACTGGAGGTTTGGTGGACATTGACCTTGAGTTTGGGAGTTGTAGTTCACCCACATCCAGAGAGCACTGTGGACTCAAACAATGATGGATCTGGACCAAACTTGGCACGAATATTCCATATGCCCAAATATGAACACAGATGGAGTTTGGAGGAAATAGACCTTGACATTTGGGATTTGTAGTTACTGGGATTTATAGTTCACCTACAATCAAAGAGCATTCTGAACCCACAAACGACAGAATGGGCAAACTTCCCACACAGAACCCCCATGAAACATCAGAAAATACTTAAGGCCATCCAGTCCACTCTCTTCACCAGGGCAAGAAAATGTAATCAGAGCCCTCCTGACAGAGAGCCATCCAGTCATAAATATAGATAGATAGATATGATTCACACACAGAGACACAGATATAGTATCATAGATTTGAAAGGGACGCTTAAAGAAGGACAATGATATCTTGCATGTTCCAAGGTGGGCAAACCAGACACACTCCACACCTGGAGCTAGGTGTGAATGTTTCAACTGACCATCTTATTTATTATTTACTAGCTTGGGGACCCGGCGCTGCCCGGGTTATTTGAGAAAGGAATTGTGTATCAAGGTTGGTCTTTATCAGTTATTTATATGACTCGCAGTTGTCTCAGGAAGTTAGTGAAGTTACTGTGAGTCCCATTATCTGTGGTCCATCCCCCTCCAAACTGCTCCAGGATGGAGAGTGGGTCATGGGGGTTTTGTGTGCCAAGTTTGGACTTGATCAGTCATTAGATGAGTGTTGCAGAGGTCTTGGGAAGTGAGTGGAGGTACTTGAAGTCCCATCATCCATAGTCTGTACTCCCCCAAACCTCACCAGAATGTTGAGTTGGCCATGGGGGGCTCTATGTTCCAAGTTTGGTCTTTATTGGTTTTTGAATGAGTGTCGCTATGGTTTCAGGAAGTGAGTGAACGTACTGCAAGTCCCATCACCCATCGTCCATCCTTCAAACAGCAGGATGTAGAGTGGGTCATGGGGGCTCTGTGTGCCAAGTTTGGTCTTGATTGGTCATTAGATGAGTTTTGCAGCAGTCTTGGGTAGTGGAGGTACTTGAAGTCCCATCATCCATGGTCTGTCGTCCTCCAAACTGCTCCAGGATGTAGAGTGGGTCATTGAAGCTCCATGTGCCAGTTTAGTCTTGATGAGTCATTGGCGTGGGTCTCAGTGGTCTCAGGAAGTGAGTGAAGTGACTGCAAGTCCCATCATCCATTGTCAAATTCTTCCAAACCGCACCAGGATATAAAGTGAGTTATGCGGACTCTCTGTGTAAATTGTGGTCCTGATCCATCATTGTTGGCAGTTATAATGGTCTTAGGAAGGGAGTGCAGGTATTGCAAGTCCCATTGTCCATGGTGCATCCTCCTTCAAACTGCACCTGGATGTAGAGTGCGTCATGGAGACTCAGTGTGCCAAGTTTGGTATTTTTTGGTAATTGGATGAGGGTTGCAGTGGTCTGAAGAATGAGCATTGGTACTGCAAGTCCCATAATCCACGGTCCATCCCCAGCCAAACCACACCAGGACGTAAAGTGGGTCATGAGAGGTCTCTGTGCGAAGTTTGGTCCTGATCAGTCATTGGATAAGGTTAACAGCGGTCTCAGAATGTGAGTGGTGGTACTGCAAGTCCCATCATCCATGGTTCATAGTCCTCCAAACTGCAGTAGGATGTAGAGTGGGTGATGGGGGCTCTGTGTGCCTATTTCGATCTGTATTGGGAGTGTTCTGACCCAGGCCCCGGCCTTTCCTTTCCTCTCTTTCTCATCTCGGAATGTTGGATTTGAGGCTGGCCAATCAGAGACCATATGCAAATTTCCTTCTGTCATGCCCCGTTTCTGCCATGAGCCCTCTTCTCCACCAGGGGCTCCTATTGAAGGTGGCCAATCAGAGACCATATGCAAATAGCACCGCAGCGGCAGCCAATCAGAACGCTGCCACATACTCCTTCCTCTGTCCGATACAAACATTCTCTTTTATTATATATTATTTATTTTGAGGTTTTATATACCGACCCTCTCACCTTCAAAGAGGGATTCGGACCGGTTCACAACATGTGTTAACATACAAAAAATATACAATAACAACACAATGCCACTTCATTACACGATTAAAATATCAGCACCATACACATTAAAACATTATCATCCCAGTTAAAAGAGCCAAATCGTCCGACACCATCACAATCCCATTCATCCTCCTCCTTTCATTTATTTATTTACTTTGCTTATATACCGCTGTATCTCAAGCCCGAAGGTGACTCACGGCGGTTCACAAACAGTAAAAACAGTAGAAACAGCAGTGGTTCCATACAACATATAACAATTGACTTAACACATTATCCATAAATTACCAATAAGCAGTTACAATGCACAATTATTACAAAAAACAACCGTACCCAATCTTCTCATCATCCAAGCGTAGTCCAGATTCGTCGTCCCTTGTTCCATTCCTATGTTCCATTACCAGATTGCACTAAATTACTCAAACGCCTGCACAAACATCCAGGTCTTCACCTTTTTGCGGAATCCCATTAGAGATGGTGCTAGTCTAATGTCCGTAGGAAGGGCGTTCCACAGCCGAGGAGCCACCACCGAGAAGGCCCTATCTCTCGTCCCCGCCAGCCGAGCTTGAGAAGCAGGCGGGATCAAGAGCAGGGTCTCCCCGGAAGATCTCAAACTCCTGGTGGGTTCATAGGCAGAGATGCGGTCAGATAGGTAGCTTGGGCCGGAACCGTTTAGGGCTTTAAAGGCCAACGCCAGCACTTTGAATTCAGCCCGGTAGCAGATCGGTAGCCAGTGGAGTTGGCGCAACAGGGGGGTTGTATGCTCCCTGCGCTCCGCTCCTGTTAAAATCATGGCTGCCGAGCGTTGGACTAGTTGGAGCTTCCGAGCTGTCTTCAAAGGCAACCCCACGTAGAGAGCGTTGCAGTAGTAAACGGGATGTAACCAGAGCGTGGACTACCGTGGCCAAGTCAGACTTCCCAAGGTACGGGCGCAGCTGGCGCACAAGCTTTAGCTGTGCAAATGCTCCCCTGGTCACCGCCGAAACCTGGGGTTCCAGGCTCAGCGATGAGTCAAGCTGCGAACCTGCGTCTTCAGGGGGAGTGCGGCCCCATCCAACACAGGCTGTAACCCTATGCCCTGTTCGGCCTTGTGACTGACCAGGAGTACCTCTGTCTTGTCTGGATTCAATTTCAATTTGTTCGCCCTCATCCAGACCGTCACAGCGGCCAGGCACCGGTTCAGGACCTGGACAGCCTCCTTAGTAGCAGGTGGAAAGGAGTGACAGAGTTGGACATCATCCGCGTACAGATGACACCGTACCCCGAAACTCCGGATGATCTCCCCCAGCGGCTTCATGTAGATGTTAAACAGCA
>NW_026846588.1:276795331-276900286 GCF_025583915.1 Anolis sagrei ordinatus | reverse complement strand
AAGAAGAGGAAGAGGAGGGAGAGGAAGAAGAGAATCCAAAATACTTCTGATCCAAAAGGATTTCATATAACAGAGGCCAATCTATATTTTAACAATCAATCAATAAATCAAGTCTGCATTCAGAAAATATGAATTGATTGTGGTTCATAGAGCCCATCAGTGCTAGAGAATGAATGCAGTTTGGCACGACTTTAATTGCCATGAGTTGGTGCTATAAAATCCTGGGAGTTGTAGTTTGGTGAGGCACCAGGACTCTGACTCAGAAGGCAACAGATCTTATGAAACTACAACTCAGATGAAAGTCAGATGAAATCAATCTTTCCCTTCCTTTGAAACTGTAGATTTGTTCATCCGCCTTTAATGGACTTCTTGTGACCAAGATAATTGGATGCCTCTTTGGACCTATTAAAGACCAAGTCATGGGGGTCTTGCTCCGTCCATCCCCTTCTAATCCAATAATTAAAACTATATTCTTCAGGTTCTCCAGCAATTTGCTTAGTTTCTGGAGGCCAATTTTGAGGAACGTCTTGGAGAAAATGCCAAACTTTGCGAACTTCAACTTCTTTTTCCTGGTGATTATACTCGCTCTAGCTGCGGCGATCTGTAAGTATTATTATTATCCTTTTTTCATCATATAGTATGAATAAATCTTCCTTGGGCTTTGGAAAAATTACTTTTTTTGATTGCAACACCCATAATTCCCCAAATAGCAGCTTCCGAAGGCTGCAGTCCAAAAATATCTTGGTCAAGTTCTGCTTCTATCAATCTTCTGATTGGCTTTTGATTAATTCAACCCCGTCTACACTACCATATAATCCAGTTTCTGAATCCAGATTGTTTTTTATTATTTGTTTTGTAACTGTTGCAACTCAGAGTAGGCTTCACCTTGCTCCTAAACACCACCACACAAGAGCTGTAGTTTTACAGTTTATTGAGGAAAAAATCCACGTCAAAATAAAGAATAAGCATTGCAAAGTCCCAGAGATTAAGGTTAAATGTAGAATAATCTTCAGGTAAAAGCAGGAGACATAATCCAGTTGGCAAAGTTGGCAAAGTTCAATAGGGCTTGTTCTCCAGACCCTTGATCATTTGAGTCGCCCTCCTCTGGACACATTCCAGCTTGTCAATATCTCTCTTGAATTGTGGTGCCCAGAATTGGACACAATATTCCAGGTGTGGTCTAACCAAAGCAGAATAGAGGCTGATCATTTATAAGGCATGGGGCATATTTTAATGACTGTTTATTCCCTCTGTTCTCTTTAAGAATTCAGAGAGACTGCTGTATATATTGTTGCTCTGTCTGACTTTTTGAATTGAATTTACTGATATTCGTTACACAAATCTGAGTGATACATTATTATACTGCAGGGTATATTTTGGTTCAGAAACTGTGGTAACGCTTCTGTTCATTTTACATTTACAACCTCCAACACCATTTGATCTACCTGGATTTGGAGGACTAGTTTCTCGCAACCCGACAACAGGAAAAGGATAATGTTTACATGGAATCGATGCTTTGTCTGTGTTTCCTATGGCAGGCCTGGGCATGTGCGAGGAACAGTGGGGTTGCGGCAACTTTCGAGGTTTCTGCCGCAAAGTGTGTTTCCCGCAGGAGAAGTCCCTCGGGCCTCAGGACTGTGGTGAAGACCTGGTGTAAGTCCCTTCTCCTGTCATATGTGTGTGTCCTCCTTGCCTCTGTGTCCATCAGAGGCTGGCTCTACACTGTAGAATTAACACAGTTTGATACCACTTTAATTCCGACACATGCCAAAAGTGTCCACATGAACGGCTGGGATAGCAAAACCATTGTTTCTGATGTTTCCGTGTACTCCAATGTTGTTTCATATATACAAACTCTAACAAACATACGTTATGTACCATTATTTTCACACTATGGGTATAAGCTATAGCTCAGGCAGGGGCAAACTTGGGCTGAGGGGGTAAAGGAAAAAACTCGAGGTTGTTAGGAATTGTGGGAGTTGAAATCCAAAACACCTGGAGGGCCCAAGTTTGCTCATGCCATTCTTACTTACTTAGGCGATCCCTCGTTGTCCGAGTAGGTTGGGTCCGTAGGTGACTATGGAGCCCTATTCTTGATCGGTTTCCAGGTGGAAGGCAATCCTGGTCGGGGTTGGCTTGACGCGCCTTCCTCTTGGCACGTTTCTCTCTTTTGCCCTCTTCAAATTCTGCAGCACTGCTGGTCACAGCTGACCTCCAGCTGGGGCGCTCACAGGCCAATGCCAGAAATACAGCTTAATGGTGTAACATTAAAAAATGTTGACCATTTCCGCTACCTTGGCAGCCACCTCTCCACCAAAAGTCAACATCGACACCGAAATTCAACACCGCCTGAGCTCTGCGAGTGCAGCATTTTTCCGAATGAAACAGAGAGTGTTTGAGGACCGGGACATCCGTAGGGATACCAAGGTGCTTGTTTATAAAGCTATTGTCCTCCCAAGCCTGCTATATGGTGTTAGAGACCCTAAATTGGGTCTTTTTAGGTCCACGTCACGGGAGCACGAAAGGAAGGAGACAGTCCCAATGAAAGATAAAAAGAAGAAGACGGACAGCCAGGCAACATGCGCAGAAGTTACCCTTCAAGTGACTGCCGTGCCCCTTGGCTTTTGACCACCAAATATATAACCTCAAGTAAACAAGAACATTTTTTGTCATGGAAAGTACTCTCTTTCCAGCCCCCTCTCTTGACCTTTTGATGGAAAGTACCTTCTTGTACATGCAGACTCTGCGCTTCAAAAAACAACCTTTGAAGTTAACCACAAGCATCCTGTGTAAGAAAGTTCCCTCTTGTACTTAAAAACATTTTCTTCCGTATTGCTCTTTTTAAGTCAGAGAAAGGGTATGTCTCTCTTTTGCTGTTAAATTTCATTCAAAGCCCCTTACTTACTTTCACTCAGAGACCCTTGAAGCCTTCTTAGAGTCATAGAATCAAAGAGTTGGAAGAGACCTCCTGGGCCATCCAGTCCAACCCCATTCTGCCAAGAAGCAGGAATATTGCATTCAAAGCACCCCTGACAGATGGCCATCCAGCCTCTGTTTAAAAGCTTCCAAAGAAGGAGCCTCCACCACACTCCGGGGCAGAGAGTTCCACTGCTGAACGGCTCTCACAGTCAGGAAGTTCTTCCTCATGTTCAGATGGAATCTCCTCTCTTGTAGTTTGAAGCCATTGTTCCTGCGTCCTAGTCTCCAAGGAAGCAGAAAACAAGTTTGCTCCCTCCTCCCTGTGGCTTCCTCTCACATATTTATACATGGCTATCATATCTCCTCTCAGCCTTCTCTTCTTCAGGCTAAACATGCCCAGCTCCTCTATCAAGACGTCACATGCAACTCCTAGATACCATTCTAAGCCTTCCTGGCAGAGGGCCATTCAGCCGTTGGAGACCCCAAATATTCCGAGCCATTGTTTGTTGTCAATATTCAGGCTGTATTCCCATCTCCAATCTCATTATGTACATATATTTAAATAAAGTATTTTCCCCCAAAAATTTAACATCCCAAATCTAATTTCTGTTTTCAGACATTTTGGATAAGAGATATTCAGCCTGGATATCAATTGAACTAACCATTTCTTTTTCCCACTTGTAGCTGCTGTACATCGCGGGTGCAATGAAATAATTATTTCAGTGACTGTGGTGGAGAGAATCCAGAGGAATCTGTTTAATCCACTGAAAAACGAGGAGAAGAAATCATGTCAGCGTTGTTCCATCAATTAATAAAATAAAAAATATTTTCTTGTCCTCTTGCTCTGAGTAAGCTGATGAATACTCACACCTTTATCATTAGCCATAGCACTTCAGCTATGCCAAGGTCCTTTTGTACTGTACACAATCATAGCACTATGAGTCCACATTATTCCCACTTCCTGACTGTGAGAGCCGTTCAGCAGTGGAACTCTCTGCCCCGGAGTGTGGTGGAGGCTCCTTCTTTGGAAGCTTTTAAACAGAGGCTGGATGGCCATCTGTCAGGGTTGCTTTGAATGCAATATTCCTGCTTCTTGGCAGAATGGGGTTGGACTGGATGGCCCAGGAGGTCTCTTCCAACTCTTTGATTCTATGATTCTATATAAATAAAAATGTAATGTTAGTTCGTGCTACCATCAGAACTCAAAAACCACTGGGGGAATTGACACCAAATTTGGACACAATAACAGTCCAATTTATGTCCTCCACTAAAAAAAATTGATTTTGTCATTTGGGAATTGTCGTTGCTGGGATTTATAGTTTACCTACAATCAAAGAGCATTCTGAACTCCACCAATGATAGAATTGGGTCAAACTTAGCACACAGGGCTCCCATGACCAACAGAAAAAACTGGAAGGGTTTGGTGGACATTGACCTTGAGTTTGGGAATTATAGTTCACCCACATCCAGAGAGCACTGTGGACTCAAACAATGATGGATCTGGACCAAACTTGGCACAATACTCAATATGCCCAAATGTGAACACTGGTGGAGGTTGGGGAAAATAGATCTTGGCATTTGGGAGTTGTAGTTGCTGGGATTTATAGTTCACCTACAATCAAAGAGCATTCTGAACTCCACCAATGATGGAATTCAACCAAACACGGCATACAGGACTTCCATGACCAACAGAACACACTGGAAGGGTTTGGTGGGCATTGACCTTGAGTTTGGGAGTTGTAGTTCACCTACATCCAGAGAGCATTGTGGACTCAAACAATGATGGATCTGGACCAAACTTGGCCAATATTCCATATGCCCAAATGTGAACACTGGTGGAGTTTGGGAATAGATTATTATTATTATTATTATTATTATATTACTACTACTATTATAAGGACCCCCCGGTGGTGCAGTGGTTTAAAGCACTGAGCTGCTGAGCTTGTTGATCGAAAGGTCGCAGGTTCGATTCCGGGGAGCGGCGTGAGCTTCCGCTGTCAGCCCTAGCTTCTGCCAACCTAGCAGTTCGAAAACATGCAAATGTGAGTAGATCAATAGGTACAGCTCCGGCGGGAAGGTAACGGCGCTCCATGCAGTCATGCCGGCCACATGACCTTGGAGGTGTCTACGGACAACGCTGGCTCTTCGGCTTAGAAATGGAGATGAGCACCACACCCCAGAGTCAGACATGACTGGACTTAATGTCAGGGGACTACCTCTACCTTTACCTACAATTAAAGAGCATTCTGAAACCCACAAACGACAGAAATGGGACAAACTTCCCACACAGAACCCTCATTATCAACAGAAAATACTTAAGGCCATCCAGTCCAACTCTCTTCACCAGGGCAAGAAAATGTAATCAGAGCCCTCCTGACAAACAGCCATCCAGTCATAAATAAATGTTTCAACTGACCACTTTGATTAGCATTTAATGGCTTGGAAGTGCCTGGGGGGAATCTTTTGTTGAGAGTGATATGACGTGCCTGATTGTTTACTCTTTGTTGTTTTGCTGTTGTGGTTTTTGAAGTACTTTGGCCACATTATGAGGAGACAGCAATGCCTAGAGAAGACAATTATGCTGGGGAAAGTAGAAGGTAAAAGGAAGAGGGTGTTGTGGTTCAACAACAACAGCATGATGGGGATGAGAGTGAGAGTGCAGCTGATGATGTTGGCTTTCAGTTTTCTCAGTCACAGCCTGTATCTGTAGAGAGGCTGCAGTTCTCACAGGAAAGGAATGCAGATGATAAGACAGACGCTGGGAACCAGGGTCAAGGTGCCCAGGTGTTGAGACGGAGCCCACGGATTGTGGCCAAGTGTTGAGATCATCAGTTGGGTGGGAAAGCTGCTTGTTTTGATGTTTAGTGAATATATGCTCTGCTCTGGAGATTTCTCGTTGTCAGTTCCAACGTTGCTTTATGGCTAGCTCCGGCTCCTGGCCTTGGGGAAGGCTGCTTCATGCTATTTCATGGACTTTACACTGAACCTGTGCTTCAAGTCTCCTGCTTTGGCAATATGGATTATATTGGATTATAACCTGGACTATTGATCCTTTCACTGCTTATGAACTGCATATTGTTTTAGAAACCTCACAATAAACTATATACCTCACAACTGTGGCTGGTTTGTTGTGGAGAGCAAGGTGAATCTTATTCTGAGACGCAACAGAGGGGCCGACCAAGGGCAAGAGGGATGGATGGGATCCTTGAAGTGACTGGATTGACCTTGAAGGAGCTGGGGGTGGTGATGGCTGACAGGGAGCTCTGGCGTGGGCTGGTCCATGAGGTCACGAAGAGTCGGAGACGACTGAACGAATGAACAACAAAGAAACATTCACACCTAGCTCCAGAAGACAAGAGTCCTTTGTCCCACCCTGGTCATTATTCCACAGATATATAAACCCTTTGTCTTAGTTCCAACTGACCAGACACTCTCCACACCTGGAGCTAGGTGTGAATGTTTCAACTGACCACCTTGATTAGCATTTGAGGGCGGGAAGCCATGAAAATGAACAAAATCTGGCTACCAGTATTAAAAAAAACTCTAAAATTACAACAGCAAAACAACAGAGAGGAAACAATCAAGGGACATCTAATCACCTCTCAACAAAAGATTGCCCCAGGCACTGCCAGGCTATCAAATGCTAATCAAGGTGGTCAGTTGAAACATTCACACCTAGCTCCAACAGACAAGAGTTCTTTGTCCCACCCTGGTCATCCCACAGATATATAAACCCCTTTTCCTCGTTCCAACAGACCTCACTACCTCTGAGGATGCTTGCCATAGATGGGAGAAAAATTGCCTGCAGAACATGGCCATATAGCCCAAAAAAACCTGCAACAACCCTCCCATTTTTAATTATGGGGTGCACTACTACAACTCCGCCAGTAGAGGCGCTGCGCTCTTCTGCAGCGTTTCCAGATTGGATTTCGCTTTTTGCCTTCAGGGCGGAAAAAAGTCCCTCGGGGGCTACCGTCGGAGGCGTGCCTGCGTGTGCGCGCGCGCTGAAAGCACTTTTTCCGGCGTGTCCCCTCGCGGCCGCCGTCGTTGCCATGGAGAGGCGGCCTAGCCAAGCGGCGGGAGTTTTCTGCGCGCGAAGGTGAAAAGGAAGGAAGGAGGAGGAAGAGGAAGAAGGCAGGCAGGCATCATGGAGGACGAGCTGTACCTGGAGAACATCGACGAGTTCGTCACGGACCAGAACCGCGTCGTGAGTTTTGGGGGACCGAGGAAGGAGGGGGAGGGGTTGGACTACAACTCCCAGCATCCCCTCCACACACAGACATGCCCTCCAAGCAAGGCCTAGCTTTGGACGAGCAGCACCATGATGAACTAAAGAGCTGGTTGCGGGTGCTGGGAGTTGTAGTCCCAAAACAAAAAAGAAGGGGGAACATTCCCCTATTATTAGTATCAGAATATATTATTATTATTATTATTATTATTATTATTATTATGTTTAATGTATTGTCGAAGGCTTTCATGGCTGGAATCACTCAGTTCTTGTGGGTTTTTTCGGGCTATATGGCCATGTTCTAGAGGCATTCTCTCCTGACGTTTCGCCTGCATCTATGGCAAGCATCCTCAGAGGTAGTGAGGTCTGTTGGAACTAGGAAAATGGGTTTATATATCTGTGGAATGACCAGGGTGAGACAAAGGGCTTTTGTAAGTTGGGCTAGGTGTGGATCTTTCAACTGACCACCTTGATTAGCATACAATGGGCTGACTGTGCCTGGAGCAAACTCTTCTTGAAAGGTGATTAGATGTCCCTGCCTGTTTTTCTCTCTGCTGTTTTGCTGTTGCAATTTAGAATTTTTTAATACTGGTAGCCAGATTTTGTTCATTTTCATGGTTTCTTCCTTTCTGTTGAAATTGTCCACATTTTTGTGGATTTCAATGGCTTCTCTGTGTAGCCTGACATGGTGGTTGTGAGAGTGGTCCAGCATTTCTGTGTTCTCAAATAATATGCTGTGTCCAGGTTGGTTCCTCAGGTGCTCTGCTATGGCTGACTTCTCTGGTTGAAGTAGTCTGCAGTGCCTTTCATGTTCCTTGATTCGTGTCTGGGCAATGCTGCTGCGTTTGGTGGTCCCTATGTAGACTTGTCCACAGCTGCATGGTATATGGTAGACTCCTGCAGAGGTGAGAGGATCCCTCTTGTCCTTTGCTGAACGGAGCATTTGTTGGATTTTCTTGGTGGGTTTGTAGATAGTTTGTATGTTGTGTTTCCTCATCAGCTTCCCTCTGCGGTCAGTGGTTCCCTTGATGTATGGCAGGAACACTTTTCCTCTGGGTGGATCTTCATCTTGACTCTCGTGGCTTCTTCTCGGTTGTCTTGCAGCTCTTCTGATGTCTGAGGTGGAGTCTCCATTGGCCTGGAGAGCCCAGTTGAGGGGGTTCAGTTCATCTTGGAGGAGGTGGGGTTCGCAGATTCTTTTTGCACGGTCTGCCAAGGCTTTAATGGTGCTTCTTTTTTGACTTGGGTGATGGTTGGAGTTTTGATGTAGATATCTATCTGTGTGTGTGGGTTTTCTGTAGACGGTGTGACCCAATTGTTGATCTGGTTTGCGGATGACTAGGACATCTAGAAAAGGCAGTCTTCCTTCATTTTCTTTTTCCATGGTGAATTGGGTGTTTGGGTGGATGCAGTTCAGATGGTCCAGGAACCTGTTGAGTTCTTCTTCTCCATGGCTCCAAATGGTGAAAGTGGCCATATAGCCCGAAAAAACCCACAAGAACTGAGGGATTATTATGTTTATTTATACCCAGCTTTTTCTCTCTACAAAAGAGACCCAAAGCGATTATGTATCAAGGACATTTAATCACCTCTCAACAAAAGATTGCCCCAGGCACTGCCAGGCCATCAAATGCTCATCAAAGTGATCAGTTGAAACATTCACACCTAGTTCCAGCAGACAAGAGTTCTTTGTCTCACCCTGGTCATTCCACAGATGCTCCCCATGCTCTATTCCGCTTTGGTTAGACCACTTTACCTGGAATATTGTGTCCAATTCTGGGCACCACAATTCAAGAGAGATATTGACTCTAAGCTGGAATGTGTCCAGAGGAGGGCGACTCAAATGATCCAGGGTCTGGAGAACAAGCCTATGAGGAGCGGCTTAAGGAGCTGGGCATGTTTAACTTGAAGAAGAGAAGGATGAGAGGAGATATGATAGCCATGTATAAATATATGAGAGGAAGTCACAGGGAGGAGGGAGCAAGCTTGTTTTCTGCTTCCGTGGAGACTAGGACGCAATGGAACAATGGTTTCAAACTACAAGAGAGGAGATTCCATCTGAACATGAGGAAGAACTTCCTGACTGTGAGAGCCGTTCAGCAGTGGAACTCTCTGCCCCAGAGTGTGGTGGAGACTCCTTCTTTGAAAGCTTTTAAACAGAGGCTGATGGCCATCTGTCGGGGGTGCTTTGAATGCAGTATTCCTGCTTCTTGGCAGAATGGGGTTGGACTGGATGGCCCATGAGGTCTCTTCCAACTCTTTGATTCTATTACTGATTCTATGATATATAAACTCCTTTTCCTAGTTCCAACAGACCTCACTACCTCTGAGGATGCTTGCCATAGATGCAGGCGAAACGTCAGGAGAGAATGCCTCTAGAACATGGCCATATAGCCCGAAAAAACCTACAACAACCCAGTGATTCCGGTCATGAAAGCCTTTGACAATATAAAGACCTTACAACCTCTGAGGATTCCTGCCATAGTTATGGGAGAAATGTCAGGAGGGAATGCTTCTGGCCTGGCTACAGCACAGCTGTAAATCACCACCATCAGCAATAAGATTTACCAACCAAAAGATTGCCAGTTCGAAGCCCAGGTTGGAATGAGCACCCAACTGTCAGCCCAGCTCACTGTTTACCTAAGCAGTTCAAAAACAGCTTAGAGCTGTAAGTAGAGTAATTAGGTGTCCTGAGCTGCCTTTCAATAACAGCCTTTAGACCAGTGGTTCTCAATCACTTCTCAACAAAAGTTTGCTCTATCTATTTATTTATTTACTTACTTTATTTGTATACCACTCTTCTCAGCCCTTAGGCAACTCAGAGCGGTTAACAACAAACAGCAGCAACAATTCAATGCTAACATCACACAAACCATTTAAAAACAATTAGCACAATAATACACTAAGCAATTAACATCAATAACATCAATAAACAACTCATTAGCGTCTCATAACTAAAATCATAATCCAAGCTCGTCATCCGTTGTTCCGGTTTCCTATAATTCATTATAAGTGTTGAGATAGGGCCTTCTCGGTGGTGGCCCCTCGGCTGTGAAACGCCCTGCCCACGGACATCAGATTGGCTCCCTCATTGATGGTATTCCGGAGAAGAATGAAGACTTGGTTATTCGAACAGGCGTTTGAATAAAAAGTGCAATGAATTTTAGGAAATGGAACTACGACTGACGAGTTTGGATCATGATTCTAGTTATGAGACGCCAATTGATTGATTGTCTATTATTGTTAATTGCTTAACTTGTTTCTGTGTTAACTGTTTTTAATTACCTGTTGATACCGCATTGAATTTTTGCATTGATTGTTCGCTTTGTTTGTGCTCGACTGTTGTAAACCGCTATGAGTCGCCTTAGGGCTGAGAATGGCGGTATACAAGTGAAGTAAATAAATAATAAATAAATTCATCGCACTGCCTATTCAAATGCCTGTTCAAATAACCAGGTTTTCACTTTCTTCCGAAATGCCATTAATGGGGGAGCCGATCTGATGTCTTTGGGAAGGGCGTTCCACAGCCGAGGGGCCACCACTGAGAAGGCCCTGTCCCTTGGCCCCGCCAGCCTGCCTGAGTTGCAGGCGGGATCAAGAGCAGGGCCTCCCCAGAAGATCTTAAAGTGGTTCGTAGGCGGAGATGCGTTCGGATAGGTAACTTGAGCCGGAACCATTTAGGGCTTTATAGGCCAACGCCAGCACTTTGAATTGTGCCCGGTAGCAAATTGGTAGCCAGTGGAGCTGGCGCAGCAGAGAAGTTGTATGCTCCCTGAGTGCCGCTCCTGTTAGTATCATGGCTGCTGAACGTTGAACCAGTTGAAGCTTCCGAGCAGTCTTCAAAGGCAACCCCACGTAGAGAGCATTGCAGTAGTCTAAACGCTCTAGGCACTGTCAGACCATCAAATGCTAATCAAGGTGGTCAGTTGAAACATTCACACCCAGCTCCAGCAGACAAGAGTCCTTTGACCCACCCTGGTCATTCCACAGATATATAAACCCATTTTCCTAGTTCCAACAGACCTCACTACCTCTGAGGATGCTTGCCACAGATGCAGGCGAAACGTCAGGAGAAATGCCTCTAGACCATGGCCATATAGCCCGAAAAAACCTACAACGACCCTATGTATCTATTATTAGTATTACAATGTATTATTACTATTATATTATAGACAAGACAGAGGTCCTCCTGGTCAGTCGCAAGGCCAAACAGAGCATAGGGTTACAGGGTTGTTGTAGGTTTGATGGTCTGTCCAAACTAAGTGTTTCTCGAGGTTTCTTGGAATAAATATCTGTCTAAATAAAAGTTTGCCTATGCCTGCCATAAGGACACCTTAAGCTCGAAATGACTTGAAGGCACACAACATGAGGATATTATGAGCATCATTTGCCATTGTGTTGTTATGTTTGGCACTTCTACAAAGGTTGGATTTAGTATTTGTTGTATGTTAAGACTGTTGTGTTTCCCGTTACAGGTGACCTACAAATGGCTCAGCTACACCTTGGGTGTTCATGTCAACCAAGCTAAGCAGTAAGTATTACTATATCTTGTATCTTATCCTCAACAACCAAAGTATAGGTATCAAGTTCAGACCTCAGAGGCTGGGAAAAGAATAAATGCCTAAATTTTTATCATCGCACTAAATCACTGTCAATAGAATTAAAAGAATTACTGACTAGGGCAATAGTGGGACTCATGTGACCCTCAAGATCAGCCATAGCCAAGCATAATTATTATGGGAATTATTCAGAGATCCATGTAACTTTGATCTTTCTCTGTAACACTTTTATCAAGAATCTACTATCCTTTGATCAATGAAGCTCTTATTTAAATGAACTTTTAAGAAGTTCAGATGCTGCTTTTCTTTTCTCATCTCTTCAAAATCCAGTTAAAATTTCTAATCTTCATTTTGTAATGTTTAAACCACCTGTTTTGGCCTTGGCCTATACCTCCCACTCTGGGTCTGGATGTTCTGTGTGCTGGATTTGCACATGGCTCTTGGCTGAATGCCAAAAACTGAACATGAATGAAGGCCTAAGATGATTTATATGAGTCTGAAATGGTAGCTTTACATGAAGAAGGAAAGAAAATCTCCCAATCTTAAGAGTTCAGTCCTTTTGAAAGAGACTAGCTAGAAGACTTGTGAAACAAGGTCTTTTTCTTGTTCAAGCGTGTTGCTGTTTGGGTGCATCTACAGTGTAGAACTAATACAGTTTGACTTCACAACCTTGAGAGTTGTAGTTTTACAAAGTTCCTTATCCTTCTATGCCAAAGAATGCATCAAATCCATCAAATCATCTCTTAATGAGACATACCGCATTATCACGGGTTGTCTGCACCCCACACCACTGGAGAAATTACACTGTTTAGGCGGTATTGCACCACCTGACATCCGCCGGGAAGTAGCAACCAAGAGTGAAAGGACCAAGGCAGGGACATCTCCGGCCCATCCTCTGTTTGGGTATCAACCAGCACGCCAATGACTCAAATCAAGAAATAGTTTTCTAAGATCTACAGAGACACTCGGTGAAACACCACAGCAAGCGAGAGTCCAAAAGTGGCAGGCTCAAACCCAGAACCTCAACCAATGGCTGATACCAAATGAGAGACTCCCTCCGGGCACACAGAGGACTGGGCGACTTGGAAGGCGCTGAACAGACTGGCACCACGAGATGCAGAGCCAGCCTTCAGAAATGGGGCCACAAAATGGAATCCATGACATGCGAGTGTGGAGAAGAGCAAACCACTGACCACCTGCTGCAATGCAACCTGAGCCCTGCCACATGCACAATGGAGGACCTTCTTGCGGCAACACCAGAGGCACTCCAAGTGGCCAGCTACTGGTCAAAGGACATTTAATCAACTACCAAGCTTGCAAACTTTGTGTTTTGTTTGTTTGTTAAAAAAATGCAATACAACTGTTTTGGTTTGCTCCTGACATGATAAACAAATAAATCAAATCCGTTGGCGGACTTTGGAGAAGTTCCTCTCAGGGCCCTTCCCGACAAGCCCTATATCCCATGATCTGATCCTAGGTTTTCTTCTTCAAACTGGATTATGTGAGTCTACACTGCCAGATAATCTGGGATAAACAGAAAACCTGAGATCAAATCCTGGGATATAGGGCCTGTCTGGAAGGGCCCTCAGTCTCAGAGAAAGGCAAAGTCTGTTTTAATGTTTGTATGTTTGTATATTTTAAATTATATCAAAACGTTTTTAATGTAAACCATGTTGAGTCTCTTTGTAGAGAGAAAAGCAGGGTATAAATAAACATAATAACAACAATAATAAAGTCAAATCCTCTCTGAACAAATATTATTAAGAAAGCCGCATTATTGTGTCAAGACCCAGAAGCCTTAAGTAGAGCCAAACACAAGATAAAGAGTTCAAGCACAGCTTTATTATGCAAAAATAGTCTTTTAAAGCACTTAACTTCAGTGCAGAGAGTCCGACCAGTAATTTGGCATCAAAAACAAAGCGATACCAGCAACAAAAATATAACCCGGATTATAACGCTGTTTAATCCGGGTTAAACACAAAGTTCACACAGTTCAAAAACACAGTCACAGAAGATGGAAAACGGAGTCCCAAAACGATGCAAAGTTCAAACACGAAGTTAGCAATGTTTTAAGTCCAGAAGCCAAAAGCGATAGTCAAACCGGTCTGTGGTCAAGCTGCTGAATAATGTAAACACTGGAACGCAGGAATCGCAGGAACACAGGAAGACAGGAATCTGTAGTCCAAGGAGCCAAGCTCGAGAGTTGGCAGTAACAAAGATTTATGTCCCATAAAGACACTTTGCCTTCTGCAAAGTATCATTCAAACAGAACCCACTTTTATCCTAGAGCTCCTCATCAGAGGATGTTGAGCTCCCCACCCTTTCCTCATTGCTCTCAGCTGCCGACATCCCCGCAGCTGAACCTGAGCGCCCATCTCTCCACCTCTGCCAGCGTCTGTCAAGACTTAGATCTTGCCAAGTGTTCCCCGGTTGCCAATCCCCTGTGAACCTCTCAAATTCATCACTGGAGGTGGGTTGGTTACAAATGTCCCTAATCTGTTGAACACGGGTCCAATCCAGCTCATCCTCCTCTCCCATATCACTCCCAGACCCATCACTCCTTTCAAACTCCATGAAATCCTCATCCTATGTAGGAGCGCTAAGTATTTCCCGGATGCGCTTCCTCTGCAGCTCATCGTCGGACTCTGGATCGCGAGTAGCCCTCTTCACTCCCCTGCTCTCCTCCCCATCCCCCATTTCACAATCAGAGAAGCCCTCAAACGTCTCCGAATCACTTGGGGCCATAATTATCTCCCTAATGCGCTTTCGCTGCTGTTCCTCCTCTTAACTCCTGCGTAGACCTCTTCTCCCTTCTACCAGGAGTAGTAACATTACCATCACACTGAACTACAACAGATTGATGCTCCTTGTGATTGCTATACATTGGAAAGGATTCGATGGCACACAGCAATATGCCTCACTTAAATGAAATGTCCAGTGATTTGCCATTCTAATATGTGGGAGGCTGAAAATGTAAATAGTTATTTTAAGTAATAATTTGTTAATGTTAATAATCTGCACACCCACATACCTGTTATAAATTAAACCTAGAACTCTTTATTCTTACTTCAGAATGATTTTTTTTAGGGGGTGGGAGGGCTTCTTATAAATCAGAATGCAGCAAAATAATTGCTGGACTATACTAGTAAACTCATGTAATAATTGAGGCTGTATACTAACTGTCCTTAAAATCAGCATGAGGACAAATTGCAAATGGCAAATATAAGCAAACTAAACTCTTCCGAACAGAAGATAAGTTAGAATAAGTTAAAACAGAAGTAAACAAACAAAGCAGAGTTTCAAAAAGCTAGGGAAAATAAAGCAGCATGGCAAATTAAGCAGATAAATCCTTCTAAGAAAGTAAAAGCACACCTTATACCTAAAAGTAACAAAAAACAGTTATACCACAAAAGATGTGCAGATATCCTGTGGTACATTTTACTCTTACTGTAATTTTGTTCTGCCCAAACAGTTGTCCAAAGGAATTAATTACACAAAATATTTTTCTATATAACTAGTTTCCATCTCTAGAAATGTGACCCTTTATTTGTCGTGTCAGGGCAACCAGTCAATTTTGTTACATTTCTAACAGAACAAAACAAACGAACAGACAAAATACAAAATTTGTGAGTTTGGTAGTTGATTAAATGTCGTTTGACCAGTATCTGGCCCCTTGGAGTGGCTCTGGTGTTTCCGCAAGGAGGTCCTCCATTGTGCATGTGGCTGGGCTCAGGTTGCATTGCAGCAGGTGGTCAGTGGTTTGCTCTTCTCCACACTCGCATGTCGTGGATTCCACTTTGTGGCCCCATTTCTTGAGGTTGGCTCTGCATCTCATGGTGCCAGAGCGCAGTCTGTTCAGCGCCTTCCAAGTCTCCCAGTTTTCTGTGTGCCCAGGGGGGAGTCTCTCATTTGGTATCAGCCATTGGTTGAGGTTCTGGGTTTGAGCCTGCCACTTTTGGACTCTCGCTTGCTGAGGTGTTCCAGCGAGTGTCTCTGTAGATCTTAGAAAACTATTTCTTGATTTAAGGTGTTGGTGTGCTGGCTGATACCCAAACGGGATGAGCTGGAGATGTCACTGCCTTGTTCCTTTCACTATTGGCTGCTACTTCCAAGCGGATGTCAGGTGGTGCAATACTAGCTAAACAGTGTAATTTCTTCAGTGGTGTAGGGTGCAGACACCCCGTGATAATGCGGCATGTCTCATTAAGAGCCACATCTACTGTGGTGAGATGTGTTCCAAACTGGGCATGCGTACTCAGCAGCAGAGTAGCATAGCGCAAGGGCAGGTGTCTGGTTGTGATCCCCAGGTTGTGGTAGTCAGCTTGCATATGATATTGTTTCTGGCACCCACTTTTTGCTTGATGTTCAGGCAGTGCTTCTTGTAGGTCAGAGCACGGTCCAGAGTGACTCCCAGGTATTTGGGTGCGCTGCAATGCTCCAGTGGGATTCCTTCCCAGGTAATAATCCTCAGAACTCAGGATGCTTGTCTGTTCTTGAGATGAAAAGCACATGTCTGTGTTTTAGATGGGTTGGGGATCAGCTGGTGACCCTGAGAGGTAGGCATGCAGACACAGTTCAAGCAATACAGCAGTAAGATTGAAGCTTTGGACAAATAAACATAGATTTCTGGCCTTGGCTTTTGCTGTTTGTTTTGCTCCTTTCCTTTGCACTTGGCTCATACAGCTGCACTTTTGGGAGTAAATGGAAATAGCTGTTATATTTGAATGCTAGTTACTTCTTTCAAGTGGAAGAGATATAGGGAAAGTTTCCCAGAATTTGAAATAATTGATAAGCGACAATTTTAAGAAACCATTATTAAATACTATGTACCAAAAGTGTGTAGAACATGGATGTTTACACCTCGCCTCTTGCTGTATGGTGTACCAGGATATCGTAGCAAGACTGAATTGGCTGGTTCGTTTTAGGTTTGTATTGCGTTTATATTGTTGCACTCTTTATTTGGGTATTATTAATATCCAGTATGGTCTTTATTCCTCACTGTCAGTGGGTAAGAAGGTAAATAATTTCTGGACCGTGCCATAAATTGCTACTGTGGATGAATGGAGACTCAAATCACTGAATGGGATTTGCATGGATTTTGGCCTGCATCAATAGAAGCATAGTGTCTAGATCTAGGGAAGTCATGCTCCCCAGCTCTATTCTGCTTTGGTTAGACCACACCTGGAATATTGTGTCCAATTCTGGGCACCACAATTCAAGAGAGATATTGACAAGCTGGAATGTGCCCAGAGGAGGGCGACTAAAATGATCAAGGGTCTGGAGAACAAGCCCTATGAGGAGCGGCTTAAGGAGCTGGGCATGTTTAACCTGAAGAAGAGAAGGTTGAGAGGAGACATGATAGCCAGGTATAAATATGTGAGAGGAAGCCACAGGGAGGAGGGAGCAAGCTTGTTTTCTGCTTTCCTGGAGACAATGGCTTCAAACTACAGGAAAGGAGATTCCATCTGAACATGAGGAAGAACTTCCTGACTGTGAGAGCCGTTCAGCAGTGGAACTCTCTGCCCTGGAGTGTGGTGGAGGCTCCTTTTTTGGAAGCTTTTAAACAGAGGCTGGATGGCCATCTGTCAGGGGTGCTTTGAATGCAATATTCCTGCTTCTTGGCAGAATGGGGTTGGACTGGATGGCCCATGAGGTCTCTTCCAACTCTTTGATTCTATGAATGCTTCTTCACACAATTATTTTCATGCATATAGTTAGATTTATCTTCACTCTCAGATGTTGCATCCTACATTCTTTTTTTAGTTGGAGAGGGATTACAAAAAGTAAAACAAGTTGTGAGGGTAGAGCGTTTGGTTGCTTGAGCTCATACCATCAGCATCATGTACAGGGATGCATTTGTGGTTTATAAGAAGTAGGAATTAATCTCCAGACAAATTTCAATCTTACGTTTGTTCCAGTTGCATTAGTTGGAACTGGATTAAATCACAATTTCTGAGCTTCCAGTTATTGGGTGAGGGCTTTTGAGAGATATATCCCTCAGATATGACTAACTGTGCTTTTGTACACAAAATATTATGTTATTGTTGTTGAAACTTCAAATATGATGTCATATGACATGTTTACTACTTATATACACAATATAGAGAAACAACTTCTCTTTGTCATGGATAAATGTCCATATTGATATAGATAAACATAATAGTCCAATTTGTCTGATGATTTAAAGAGTCACTTGTAGATGTTTTGAAGGACTATTTGTAGCATCCAAGGTTGTGTCAGAGAAGGGTTCTACACAGTGACCAGGTTACAACAAGGTATCCCGGGTGTAGTTCCTTGTTTCGGTGCTGGTGATGAAAACACCTTCTTAAACGTTGCTTTTGTACATACACAGGATGCTGTATGACTATGTGGAAAGAAAGCGGAAGGAGAGTCCGGGAGTCCAGTTGCACGTCACCTATTTGGTAGCAGGCAACCTCGTTCAGAACGGACACACAGTAAGTTGCCGGCCTCATCTGCCTCAGACAGAGTGGTCAGTGCCTGTAGCCAAAACCATTATGAAGGGAAAACAAATAACAGGATATTGTTGTCAACAGAATGATGGGCCCAATAGCAAACATTGCTATGAACAGCCTTCGCCTGATTGAGCAGATTCGGAATCTGGCATTGCAGAAACTGAGCAAAAGGAGATTTCAGTGAAATGTAGGAATGTGATTATCTCTTCATGAGATATACGTATATGCTACAGCCAAATTTCATAAATGCTTTGTCCAAACAAAACATCGAGGTTGGACAGCAGACATGGGCAAACTTAGGCCCTCCTCCAGGTGTTTTGGACTTAAACTCCCACAATTCCTGACAATCTGTTAGGAATTGTGGGAGTTGAAGTCCAAAACACCTGGAGGACCCAAGTTAGCCCATGCCTGTAATGTAGAGAGAACATCAGTGGCTTCTCTGGTCAGTCATCCTTCTGAGTTTGAAAGTATCCCCCTTAAAAAACCTTAATAAAGGCTATCTATTAAAAAAAGAAAAAAAAAGTACAAGCAAAGCTATGACTAAATTTGTGTTTCCAGTCACTTTTGTATCTAGTTCTGGAGAGGGAGTTTGAAGTGTGGTGAATTTACTTACTATTTATTTACTATATTTGTAAATATAGTAAATATATGAAGTGTGGGGAATTTATTTACTGTTTATTTACTATATTTGTATACCGCCCTTCTCAGCCCTCAGGCGACTCAGGGTGTTAAATATGTAGAACAACATTAATTAATACTGTATCTTTTTTACCTTAGAAGATTAAATAGTACAAAGGTTATTTTTGGCATAATGATACCTAATATTAATATGAAATGAGCAAGGACCCGTGCACTAATGGCCTTTCCCCAGTAGAGGGGGGTGCTCTTCTGTAAAATGTATTTTGCAAGTGCGGTTCAGTTTGCAGTTGGATTTTTCAAGGGCAGTCCTTCCCAACCTGGTGTTCTCTGGGTTGAACTAAAATTTTCCTTTTTGGCGTTCAGAACCCCTTGTTACAAGATTGTTGTTCCTGTAATACAGAAGTTGACATGCTCCATAGGATTGTTTTATTTTTCTGAATTTATACCCAACCTTTCTCTCATAGAATCATAAAGTTCGAAGAGATCCCGCAGGCCATCCACTCCAACCGCTTGCTATGCAGGAAAAGCACAATCAAAGCACCCCCAACAGATGGTCATCTAGTCACTGTTTAAAAGTGTACAATTCAGCTGCAGGACCACTTTGCCTTCTCTAATACTCTAAGATGACAAGAACAGAATTTGAGATGACAAAAAATAGTGTTTAGAGGGCAAACTGGGCAACTGGGGATCTATTTCCATATACAAGAGTGGTTTTGCTAACTGCTAGGTTGCTAACTGGTGCTCCTTACAGGGAGAGGTCATCCCTCCTGTTCAAGGAGCTCCACTGGCTGCCATTTATTTTCCGGACCCAATTCAAGGTGCAGGTTCTTACCTACAAAGCCCTGAATGGTTTGGGACATGCCTATTTACGTGACCGTATTTCTGTAAACGAACCCACACGATCTCTGTGATCATCTGGAGAGGCCCTGCTCGCGCTCCCACCTGCATCGCAAGTGTGATTGGTGGGGATGAGAGAGAGGGCCTTCTTGATAGTGGCCCCTCGACTCTGGAACTCACTCCCCAAGGACATCAGGCAGGCCCCAACTCTGGCAGTCTTCAGGAGGAGTTTGAAAACGTGGTTGTTCCAGTGTGCCTTCCCAGGATAATGAATCCTCAGCACTTTGTCCTCTAAAGCACTTTATATCGATTTAGGTCTGTCCGTATGTCTCCACTACGCCCACTTCCTTATCTCGTCCATGACCAGCATCATTTTAAATTTTTAATTACATTTGGCCCAGCCATAGTTTTTAAAGTGTTCTGTATTATTGCCAATACTTATGTTATTGTCTATGTGATTTATTTTAAATGCATGTATTGTTATTGTTATTGCTTGTATTGTTGTATTGTGGGCTCGGCCTCATGTAAGTCGCACCGAGTCTCTTGGGGAGATGGTAGTGGGGTACAAATAAAGTTTTATTTATTATTATTATTATTATTATTATTATTATTATTATTATTATTTTGGACAAAGCACAAGGCTCTTCCAAGGTTTACATGTGGTCCATGGGCCTCATGATTCTCATAGCTGCTGTACCAAGACGAGAGGCCATTCTTCACTGAGAGAAATCCACTGTAAGGGAGGATCGCCCCCCTGTCTTCTGTTGTTATCCTGGTATTTTTAGTTGTTATTGCCCATGGAGGCTGGGAAAGAATGCCACTCAAAACCTCCTTTTTGTTTTTGAACTTTTAAAGTTTTTATTTCATTTTCACAGTTGAAAAGGAAGGGAAAAAAAGGGTGGGAGATAGAAAAAATATATGGTATGCTGGTTACAAAGTTTTGTTAGTAAATTAAATCTACACAGGAGTCATAGAATCCTAGAGTTGGAAAAGACCTGGTGGGCCATCCAGTCCAACTCCATTCTGCCAAGAAGCAGGAAAATTGCATCCAAAATTGCATCCAAGGGTCTGGAGAACCAGCCCTATGAGGAGCGGCTTAGGGAACTGGGCATGTTTAGCCTGAAGAAGAGAAGGCTGAGAGGAGATATGATAGCCATGTATAAATATGTGAGAGGAAGCCACAGGGAGGAGGGAGCAAGCTTGTTTTCTGCTTCCTTGGAGACTAGGACGCAATGGAACAATGGCTTCAAACTACAAGAGAGGAGATTCCATCTGAACATTAGGAAGAACTTCCTGACTGTGAGAGCCGTTCAGCAGTGGAACTCTCTGCCCCGGAGTGTGGTGGAGGCTCCTTCTTTGGAAGCTTTTAAGCAGAGGCTGGATGGCCATCTGTCAGGGGTGATTTGAATGCAATATTCCTGCTTCTTGGCAGGGGGTTGGACTGGATGGCCCATGAGGTCTCTTCCAACTCTTTGATTCTATGATTCTAAGCACCCCCAACAGATGGCCATCCAGCTTCTGTTTAAATGCCTCCAAAGAAGGAAGCCTCCACCACACTCCAGGGCAGAGAGTTCCACTGCTGAACGGCTCTCACAGTCAGGAAGTTCTTCCTCATGTTCAGATGGAATCTCCTTTCTTGTAGTTTGAAGCCATTGTTCCTTGTCCTAATCTCCATGGAAGCAGTAAACAAGCTTGTTTTTAATGTCTCTGGCAAGCCTGAGCTCGTTTTGTGCTTTAGCCTTGCGGACCTTTTCCCTACAGGTGTTGGCTATTTGTTTGAATTATTCTTTGGTGATTTCTCCCTTTTTCCACTTCTTGTGCATGTCTCTTTTGTGTCTTAGCACAGTTAGAAGTTCTTTGGACATCCATTCTGGCTTCTTTACACCTATTTTTTCTCTTTGTTGGCACAGTTTGCAACAAACAAAAAAAAGAAACAGTTAGAAGTTCTCCAGGGCAGAGAGTTCCACTGCTGAACAGCTCTCACAGTTAGGAAGTTCTTCCTCATGTTCAGGTGGAATCTCCTTTCCTGTAGTTTGAAGCCATTGTTCCATTGTGTCCTAGTCTCCAGGGCAGCAGAAAACAAGCTTGCTCCCTCCTCCCTAGGACTTCTCCTCATATATTTATACATGGCCCTCATGTATACAAATATGGTAAATAAGAGACCCGGTGGCGCAGTGGGTTAAACCCCTGTGCCGGCAGGACTGAAGACCGACAGGTCGCAGGTTCGAATCCGGAAAGAGGCAGATGAGCTCCCTCTATCAGCTCCAGCACCTCATGCGGGAACATGAGAGAAGCCTCCCACAAGGATGATAAAACATCAAATCATCCGGGCGTCCCCTGGGCAACATCCTTGCAGACGGCCAATTCTCTCACACCAGAAGCAACTTGCAGTTTCTCAGGTTGCTCCTGACACGACCAAAAAAAAAATCTTCTTGCATGGCAGAAGGGGGTTGGACTGGGTGGCTTTTGGGGTCTCTTTCAACTCTATAGAGTTTTATGACAGAGCTCCCACAAGGGATGGGGGGTTCATCTCTAAATTGCTTAGCTGAAGCCAAACTACAAAAATTTAGAAGATTTGATGACATTTTAAATCGTTAAGGATCAGACAATTGATATGCTGATTGAAACAATGGTAAAATATTATGGTAATAAGTTGTCATTTCTTTGCAGTGCCACAAGGTTGCAGTAGTGAAGGAAGAAAAGCTAGAAGGTAAATTCACTGTGAATGGAGCGTCAGAAAAAGCTGTTTTGTATTAAGCCACCTTGATGTGATTGCCACAGTTTACACATTTCTTTTGAGGGAGAGGTAGCATTTCTATTTTTTTTTTTGCCATAGTAAAAAATGTCTTGAGGTAGAGAGCTTTTTAACTTATTCTGTATTGCTTAGTGCCCATGTCTGCTTTTGAAGAGGTTAATGCACTTTGTATTCACTTAAGACAGCAAACTAATAATAATAATAATAATAATAATAAACTTATTTATACCCTGCCACCATCTCCCCCAACGGGGACTCAGGGCAGCTTACAATGAGGCCAAGCCCAAACAGCAAATTACAATACAGTAAAATACAATAAAATAAAAGGTGTTCTTGCTCTAGTGTATGACAGATGGATATATTGAGTCTCCTTTGGCAGGGAAAAAGGCAGGGTATAAATCATCATCATCATAGTAGTAACCCACAAATGTGGAGGACTGTCTGTATTATTTATTTATTTATTCATTTATTTATTTAGAGCTTTTATAACCTGGTCTTCTCGACCTCCGAAGAGGGACTCAGACCGGCTAACAACAGAGAATCAATATACAAATAAACTAAAGCATAATAACATCATAGTACATTAATACATTAAAACACATTAAAATACAGATCATACAATTACAAAAGCCAGGTCGTCAAAGTAAAATCACAAATTCATCACCATCCGCCAGTGTGGTCAGCCGTTATTGACTCAATCATCATTCTGCAAATGCTGTATTCCAAAGCCAAGATTTTACCAGCTTTCTGAAAGTCAGGAGGGAAGGGGCAGTTCTAATCTCCAATGGGAAAGAGTTCCAGAGCTGAGGGGCCACCACCGAGAAGGCCCTGTCCCTCGTCCCACCAGACGCGATTGCAAAGGTGGTGGGACCGAGAGCAGGGCCCCTCTAGAAGATCTTAACACCAGAATCATAGAATCAAAGAGTTGGAAGAGACCTCATGGGCCATCCAGTCCAACCCCCTGCCAAGAAGCAGGAATATTGCATTCAAATCACGCCTGACAAATGGCCATCCAGCCTCTGTTTAAAAGCTTCCAAAGAAGGAGCCTCCACCACACTCCGGGGCAGAGAGTTCCACTGCTGAACGGCTCTCACAGTCAGGAAGTTCTTCCTCATGTTCAGATGGAATCTCCTTTCTTGTAGTTTGAAGCCATTGTTCCGCGTCCTAGTCTCCAGGGAAGCAGAAAACAAGCTTGCTCCCTCCTCCCTGTGGCTTCCTCTCACATATTTATACATGGCTATCATGTCTCCTTTCAGCCTTCTCGTCTTGATGAGTGTCTGGGTGAGCTGGTTTCAGAAATACAAGTGAAAGCCTGTTTAGAAATGCGTTTGTGCGGCCCACTACCTTCTATATTTCTTTTCCAGCTATGAAGTCAAAGCTGTCCACAGTTGCCAGTGTTCACGTCTACAGCATCCAGAAAGCCACCTTGAAGGATAGTGGCCCACTGTACAGCACAGACTATGATATCATCAAAGCTAACCTGCAGAACTGCAGCAAGTAAGTCCCGCCTTGGCAGATAACTAATTAAAAACTCAGACAAGATAAAAGAGACACACAACATATAGAGACAGACACACAACATATATAGACAGACACACAGAGGCTATTTAACATTCCAGCTTCTGGCCACCAGGGGAGCTGTCGCTTCACCGTCCGTTTGTGACACTGGTGAAGTACTTCCTCATTCTTTGCATGCTTGGTGGAGATTTTATGGCATCGTAAATTAGTTACTGTATATACCCAAGTTTTTCAACCCTTGTTTTAGGCTGAAAAGGTCCCCCTCGGCTTATACTCGAGTCAAGGTTATTTATTATTTTACTCTGTTATTATTATTATTATTATTATTATTATTATTATTATTTCATTTATTATTTTATTCTATTTATTATTATTACATTTATTATTTTACTGTGTCATTATTATTATTATTATTGCATTTGTTACTTCACTCTATTATTATTATTCCATTTATTATTTTACTGTCTATTATAATTGGAAGGATACGTAAGCACATTTACATTGCAGAAGGTTAGCGCAGTCTTATCTTAAATTACAATTTTATATAAATATTCAAAAACATTTAACCTACTGATGCCTCAATTAATGTAATTTTATTGGTATCTATTTTCATTTTGAAATGTACCAGTAGCTTCTGAATTTCTCACCCTCGGCTTATACTTGAATCAATCTGTTTTCCCAGTTTTTGTGGTAAAATTGAGTGACTTGGCTTATATTTGGATCGGCTTATACGCGAGTATATACGGTAAATTAGCCTCCCCGCATAAGCGGTACCTAAACTTCCCACTTGACAGATGCAAGTGTTTTTCAGGCTGCAAAGGTCAACAGCAAGCTACACAAACTGGTTGGAAGCTCACTCCAACCCAGGCTGGCTTCGAACTCATGACCTTTAGATCAGTAGTGATCTTAATGCAGCCGATTCCCAGCCATCTGCGCCACAGACCCAAATTGTCCTCCAGTAAAGGAATTGTGCCTTTACTGACTTTTTTCACCCCTTTGGTAGGAAGAAGCTTGATCTGCACTCAATTTTGACTAACACTTCCAGTTTGGCATCTGCAAATTTTCTAACTCTTGTGTAAATTCAGTCTTTGTATAGTAAGACCCCTGTAACTCAAGTCCACAGTCCATATTGCGGTTTCACTTAACCTGCAGTGTTGTCTATGGGAATTTGCAAGGTCTTGCAGGTGATTCTATAGGCTATTAGGAATTATGGGAGTTGAAGTCCAAAACTGTAAGACTGTAGGTTGTATATAGCAGTATTAAATGATCACTCACAAGCCGATTTTGCTCTCAGGCAGATCTACAATAAAATCCATCGCAATCTGTTTCCAGGGTTTAGAAGGACTGGCCACTGGTTGTAATAAACCTCTTGGTTTTCCAATCAAGGACTTTCCCCTTGCACAGGTGACACATTCTTGTACATAGCTCTTTACATCTCTCTGGATTTTTGGCCACCAAAACTGACGAGATACCAGCTGTAAGGTTTTCACATAGCCAGAGTGTCCAGCTGTTTTATGATCATGAGACCTCTCTAATACCTTTATTCGAACAGACTCCGAAACATACACCTTTTCTCTGTGATACCGCAGTCCATCTTTTTCCTCTAGTCCATCCTGATGCTCTGGTAGCCACAGATCAGCCTTATATCCATCTTGGAACACTTTCATCCACCCACCTTCTAAAATCTTTTCACGGTTTGCATCTGACACCCTTCGCTGAGATTGGGACCTAGTCTGAACTACCAACGCCAGCTGCCTACCTATAGACTCCTGAGCCAATCCATACCCAAAATTACTTCGCATGATTTGATGGGGGTCACCACAAATGTCTTAATGTAAGACTGTAGGTTGTATATAGCAATATTAAATGATCACTCACAAGCCAGTTTTGCTTGGAAATGAATATATTGCTTGTATCTCTGCAGCAAAGAAAGACACTACTGACTTTTTTCCCACCACCACTTCCTTTTATACACCTTTTCTGCCCACCTCCCCCCTGTGTAAATTTTATTTCTTTGGTTATGTGTAATTTAAACAGTAGTTTAGGGATGGTAAGTATGGAGGATTATGTTTTGTTGGAGATGGTGGCTTGGCATTAGCTGAGTTGCCATAGCAACAGGGGCGGAGCCAACTGCCTCTTCACGGGGCAGCTGTTTTGAAAGTCAGTCAGTAAGCCGGTGAGCTACTGGGAAGACTGAGTCTCTGGGTGGAGATTCAGGGAATTAATTGGTGACCAATGGGGTTACAGAAAAGGACCCGGTAGTGATAAAACTACAGGGGGTTATTGATTCTGAGTTAAGAATCAAGGTTTGGCTGGGAGCCAATTCTGTTAATAAGCCTTTTAGCTTATTTGTTTTATTAGGACAGTTGTCCAGAAGAGTTACATCTGCTTATAGAAACCTCTTGAAGTCTGTGCCTGAGATTACTCATGAAACCTTACTAATGTAACCAATCAAGATTTGTGCCTCTTGTGAAGAAACAGTTAAACATGTTATACTCCTGTTAAAATAAACTTGTTACTGTTTTCCTCAAGCCTTGCCTGATACAGTTTCTCTCAAGGCAAACAGCCTGCATAAGAAGTAAAGTCAAGCCAGGGACAGTAAACGCTACGCTATCAAATGAATAAAGCCTTCTGTAATTAATAGTCCCTTTATAAAATAGCTCCTAAGCCGATATTGATCGTTGCCCGGCTTTTCTCACAGATTAGGTGGCAATAAGCTTTAACCACACTCCTTCACACACCCCTCTTCTCAGTTTCCTTATTAGAGCTTGTTGCTTCACAAGTTCCAATACAAGGTTTCCAGCACCCTCTGCTGGCTTCAAAATGTCACAGTGAGAAAACTGAGGCAGACAGGATGCTTGAGTCAGGATGTCACGGAGGGAATTTGTGATGTCTTCATGCTGTCAAAAATTGACTCCCGACAAAAACATCTGGAGGGAGGGCCCAAGTTTGCCCATGCCGGCTGTAAGAGATGGAAATGGAAGGCCAGCAATGAAACATTTCCGTTTCTAATTTGGTTTCTCATTCTGATTTCCAGGTTCAGTGCCATTCATTGTGCTGCTGCCATTGCGCGTTCTGCAGCCGAAATGGCTCAGGTTGAAACCCCAGCACCAGCGAATGCTCAGATGCCGCCTGGGACAAATGGTGCTGGCACCACCGCCACCCATGTGGTAAATGGCCAGGCTCCAAAGGTTTCGTCAAAGCAGGCTGCCCCGCAGGCCAAGGGCATCATGGGAATGTTTGCATCAATGTCTGCCGCCACCAGCAAACCCCAAGAGACGCAGAAAGAAGCAAAACGGGAGGTGAAAGAGGCACCAAGTGTAAGTTGAATATGTCTTGCATATTCTTTTAAAGAAGCACCAACTTCAGGTTGAATTGCCAGGCCAGTGTTGGAGAAGTGATGGTAATTTTTTGTTACTTTGGCTGTGCTTGTGTATTGCCTTTTTATTGTTGTTCAAATGTCACTATACAGGTTAAGCATCCTTTATCTGACAGGCATAGGACCAGAAGTGTTTTGGATTTCAGATTTTTTTCTTCAGATTTTGCAATATTGTGTTTGAACGTATAGATAGAATGATAGAATCAAAGAGTTGGAAGAGACCTCATGGGCCATCCAGTCCAACCCCATTCTGCCAAGAAACAGGAACATTGCATTCAAATCACCCCTGACAGATGGCCATCCAGCCTGTGTTTAAAAGTTTCCAAAGAAGGAGTCTCCACCACACTCCGGGGCAGAGAGTTCCACTGCTGAACGGCTCTCACAGTCAGGAAGTTCCTCCTCATGTTCAGATGGAATCTCCTTTCTTGTAGTTTGAAGCCATTGTTTCATTGCGTCCTAGTCTCCAGGGAAGCAGAAAACAAGCTTGCTCCCTCCTCCTCCCTGTGGCTTCCTCTCACATATTTATACATGGCTATCATATCTCCTCCCAGCCTTCTCTTCTTCAGGCTAAACATGCCCAGCTCCTTAAGCCGCTCCTCATAGGGCTTGTTCTCCAGACCCTTGATCATTTTAGTCCCTCTGGACACATTACAGCTTGCCAATATCTCTTCAATTGTGGTGCCCAGAATTGGACACAATATTCCAGGTGTGGTCTAACCAAAGCAGAATAGAGTGGTAGCATGACTTCCCTGGACCTATACACTAGGCTCCTATTGATGCAGGCCAAAATCCCCTTGGCTTTTTTGCCGCCACATCACATTCCTGGCTCATATTTAATTTGTTGTCCACGAGGACTCCAAGATCTTTGTCACACGTCCTGCTCTCGAGCCAGGCATTGTCCCCCGTTCTGTCTCTTTGCATTTCGTTTTTCCTGCCAAAGTGGAGTATCTTGCATTTGTCCCTGTTGAACTTCATTTTGTTATTTTTGGCCCATCACTCTAATCTGTCAAGATTGTTTTGAATCCTGCTCCTGTCCTTTGGAGTCTTGGCTCTCCCTCCCAATTTGGTGTCGTCTGCAAACTTGATAATCAGATATTTAAACACAAACATTTATTTGTGTTTCATCTATATCAATAAAAATGTAATGTTTGTTTGTGAGATTAACATAACTCAAAAACCACTGGACAAATTGACACCAAATTTGGACACAATACACCTATCAGGCCAACGAGTGATCATCACTCATAAAAACACTGAAAAACACAGCAAAAGAGACTTAAAAAGCCAAAAAACAAAAAATTACAACACATGCACAAATCCACATATATACACAAACACACACATATATACATATACACGAATATATACACACACATATATGCATATATACACAGACAAAACATACATACAGACTGGGCCACAGCAACAAGTGGCAGGGTATAGCTAGTACTTAAATATTTTCTAAAGCGGTCTCTAGTAGATTTGGAGCTCTGGTTCGTCAGTTTCTCTTTGCTAACCATTTCTCTTAATTACTCCAGGCCTCGGCAGGAAGCAGCAAGGTGCCTGCAAAAGTAAACGTGCTGAATAACTTCTTTGGAAAGGCTGCAGTGAGTAAAGATGGTAAGTTTCATATGTAGTCCATTCCTTTTTAGGGGGATTCTGTTTAAATTCTGTGTTTACAGTCAGTTAAATGAAGCAGTCTTGCATGTGGATCCAGTTCACCTGAAACCTTTTCCCTTGTAATTTTCCATTGCTTCACTTCCCACACTTCTGAAGCTGGAGCCAATTCTTGCAGTCCGGTTGCAGCATCGGTAGCCAGTCAGTTCTAAAAGGTCGGAAAATTAAAGGCTAATTGATCTGTTTTAAGCCTAAGAATTCTGATAAAAGAAGAATGCATAGTTGGGACACCTTGAATGTATTTACTTGAGTAAAATGCTGTGGACAGAACCTAAAAAATCATGCCCTTGTTTTGTAATTTTTTTTATTAGTAGTAATGTTTTGGAGTGCCTCTGAGGAGGATGCCATGAGTAAAACTGAAAACCAAATAACCGAAAAGATAGAAATAAGCATTACAAAATCATAGAATCCAAGAGTTGGAAGAGACCTCATGGGCCATCCAGTCCAACCCCATTCTGCCAAGAAGCAGGAAAATTGCATTCAAAGCACTCCTGACAGATGGCCATCCAGCCCCTGTTTAAAAGCTTCCAAAGAAGGAGCCTCCACCACACTCCGGGGCAGAGAGTTCCACTGCTGAACGGCTCTCACAGTCAGGAAGTTCTTCCTCATGTTCAGATGGAATCTCCTCTCTTGTAAGGGACAGGTGTGTTAATAGTTAGCAGGCAAGTCTTCAAAATGCCCCAGACAAGAACTGAAATTGCTATTTTATTTATTTACATAGAGAGGGGCCATGAAGGCAGTTCCATCTTGCCTCCGGTGTCATCAGTTGAGAGCCCCCCCCCTCCAGCACCAACCGCTGCTCTGAGATCAGAGTGAAGAGAGGGGCCAGGAAGGCAGTTCCATCTTGTCTCCTGCATTGTGCTTATAATATAATGCAATGCAATGCAATGCAATGCAATATAATATAATATAATATAATATAATATAATATAATATAATATAATATAATATAATATATTGGGTTGTTGTAGGTTTTTTCAGGCTGTATGGCCATGTTCTAGAGTCATTCTCTCCTGATGTTTCGCCTGCATCTATGGCAAGAATCCTCAGAAGTAGTGAGGTCTGTTGGAACTAGGAAAAAGGGGTTTATATATCTGGAATGACCAGGGTGGGACAAAGGACTATTGTCTGCTGGAGCTAGGTGTGAATGTTTCAACTGACCACCTTGATTAGCATTTGATGGCCTGGCAGTGCCTGGAGCAATCTTTTATTGAGAGGTGATTAGATGTCCCAGATTGTTTCCTCTCTGTTGTTTTGCTGTTGTAATTTTAGAGTTTTTTTTAATACTGGTAGCCAGATTTTGTTCATTTTCATGGTTTCTCCTTTCTGTTGAAATTGTCCACATGTTTGTGGATTTCAATGGCTTCTCTGTGTAGTCTGACATGGTGGTTGTGAGAGTGGTCCAGCATTTCTGTGTTCTCAAATAAAATGCTGTGTCCAGGTTGGTTCCTCATGTGCTCTGCTATGGCTGTCTTCTCTGGTTGAAGTAGTCTGCAGTGCCTTTCATGTTCCTTGATGCGTGTCTGGGCAATGCTGCGTTTGGTGGTCCCTATGTAGACTTGTCCACAGCTGCATGGAATACGGTAGACTCCTGCAGAAGTGAGAGGATCCCTCTTGTCCTTTGCTGAACGAAGCATTGGCTGGATTTTCTTGGTGGGTCTGTAGATAGTTTGTATGTTGTGTTTCCTCATCAGCTTCCCTCTGCGGTCAGTGGTTCCCTTGACGTATGGCAAGAACACTTTTCCTCTGGGTGGATCTTCATCTTTATTCTTGTGGCTTGTTCCCAGTCTTGCAGCTCTTCTGAGAACACAGAAATGCTGGACCATTCTAACAACCACCATGTCAGGCTACACAGAGAAACCATTGATATACACAAGCATGTGCACAATTTCAACAGAAAGGAGGAAACCATGAAAATGAACAAAATCTGGCTACCAGTATTTAAAAACTCTAAAATCACAGCAAAACGACAGAGGAAAAACAATCTGGGACATCTAATCACCTCTCAACAAAAGATTGCTCCAGGCACTGTCAGGCAATCAAATGCTAATCAAGGTGGTCAGCTGAAACATTCACACCTAGCTCCAGCTGACAAGAGTCCTTTGTCCCACCCTGGTCATTCCACAGATATATAAACCCCTTTTTCCTAGTTCCAACAGACCTCACTACCTCTGAGGATGCTTGCCATAGATGCAGGCGAAACGTCAGGAGAAAATGCCTCTAGAACATGGCCATATAGCCCGAAAAAACCTACAACAACCCAGTGATTCCGGCCATGAAAGCCTTCGACAATACAAATAACCAGAACATTAAGATGGGCATGATCAGGGTATCAATAGGACCGGACCTGGGGTAGCGCAAAATAGTGTAGTATAGGGACGGGGGATTGGAAGAAGTGCAGAGAACAGAGTACTATCTGGCGAGCTAGGGAATGGGGAGTTATAAGTAGGGACTAATTATTCTCAAACGCTTGTTGGAACATCCAGGTTTTCAGATCCCTATGAAAGAAGGACAGTGAAGGTGATGTACATGGATGGTTCCTCCTGATCTCTTTTGTTTCAGCCTTCTCTCAATGTATTTGTGATACGTAGGCAAAGGCAGCGCTGAAGCAGAGCAGCAAAAGGAGGAGAAACCAGCAGCCAAGTCTTCGGCGTCTTCAGCGGAAGCCAAATCACCTCCCGGTGCTCCAGCTCTTGAGAAAGCCAAAAAGAAATCAGAGCCTGCGAAAGGGCAGATGAAAGACAAGAGAAGGTACCCAGGCCCTTCTGTTCATTTTGGGCAGCTGCTTTCATTGTGATAATCAGCAATCTTACTGTATGTTATAAGGGGTTTACAGTATGTTTACTATAAGGTGTCTTACTGTATGTGATAAGGTGTTTACAGTATGTTTACCTTACATAGGTAAGGTCAGATACTGACAGTTGACTCTGCTGATAGGCAGGCTGAAGCATGACCCTCTGTATTTGCTTGCTTCAGGGACACTTGCTATCCAGCTTGCAGCACTTCATGGAGGTTATTTATTTATTTATCTTATCGGGAGCAAACCAAACAGACCTCATGTTGCACTCCAGGACAGGAAAAGCCCTCTGGCTGTAAACACCACACCGTTGATTGGAAAACAATCCTTTTACTGAAGAGAGTTAAAAGAAGCAAGTAAAAATTACTTTAAAGAAATAGGTACATCCAATTAGGTAAGAATCATAGAATCAAAGAGTTGGAAGAGACCTCATGGGCCATCCAGTCCAACCACCTGCCAAGAAGCAGGAATATTGCATTCAAATCACCCTTGACAGATGGCCACCCAGCCTCTGTTTAAAAGCTTCCAAAGAAGGAGCCTCCACCACACTCCGGGGCAGAGAGTTCCACTGCTGAACGGTTCTCACAGTCAGGAAGTTCTTCCTCATGTTCAAGTGGAATCTCCTTTCTTGTAGTTTGAAGCCATTGTTCCATTGTGTCCTAGTCTCCAAGGAAGCAGAAAACAAGCTTGGTCCCTCCTCCCTGTGGCTTCCTCTCACATATTTATATATAAGAAATAAGCAGGAGGAAAAATAGTCCAGGGGAAAAGTTCAGCAAAGTCCATAAAAACAAAGTCCACACTTTTCTAATAGAATTCAGAAAACCAGGAAACATTAATACAAGGCATGAGTAGGCATTCACCCAATCCAAGAGTCCAAACCATGAAATAAGAAATACAAGAATCTTCCCAGCAAGGCTTCCATGAAACAAGGACCAGAACTTCACTTGATTCCAAACGACGCTTCATCTGACTATATTTCCCATACTTGGAACTTTTATCCCCTTGTTAAGCTATCCCAAGCACTCAGAAATTGGTTTCGCTTTAATTGAGATTACCTTATTTTTTCTGTCGGATTCTGGCAGACCACCGAAGCCACTGTTCAGTTTGTATGTTTTGACTAATCTCCTGCCTCCTATCTATTTGCTCATTAAGTTTTGCAGCCAGACCAGGTGCCCAGTTGTTTTCAAGCCCCAAATCCTGAGAACTCTCTGGTAACAATTCATGAAGTACACCATCATCCCCACACCCCTCAGGGACATTCTCATGGGAAACTGCATTTTGCACAGGGGGCTCCTGGTCCTTCTCTGCATAGCATCATTGACCAAACCATTGCCACCTTGAAATTCATTGGCATCACTTTCCACATCCAAAGCACCCTGATCCTGAAACACAATCACAGGCTGAACTCCCAACACCTCAGAACTCACAACCTCAGAGGATGCTTGCCATGTTGTTGCTCATTCGTTCAGTCGTCTCCGAGTCTTCGTGACCTCATGGACCAGCCCACGCCAGAGCTCCCTGTCGACCGTTACCACCCCCAGCTCCCTCAAGGCTCCCTCATGCTTGCCATAGATGCAGGCAAAACGTTAGGAGACAATGCTTCTAGAACATGGCCATATAGCTCAAAAAACGTATAACAACCCAAACCAAACAGTTGTATTGTATTAAAAAACCCCACAAAGTTTGCAAACTTGGCATTCTATTAAATGTCCTTTGACCAGTAGCTGGCCACTTGGAGTGCTTCTCATGTTGTTATAAGAAGGTCCTCTGTGGTGCATGTGACAGGGCTCCGGCTGCATTGTAATAGGTGGTCTGTGGTTTGCTCTTCACAGCACTCGCATGTCGCGGGCTCCACTTTGTAGCCCCATTTCTTAAGGTTGGCTCTGCATCTCGTCGTGCCATTTGGAAACTAAAAATCATTTCACACACCCATTCTGCGACAGAACTTCCTGATGATTAGGGTCATTCCACAGTGGGATATGCTTCTGCTCTGGAGTCCTTCTCTGGAGGTTTTTAAGCAGAGACTGAATGGCCATCTGTCGTGAGGGTTTGAGTGGTGTCCTCTTGTCTGGCAGAAGGGGGTCGGACTGGATGGCGTTTGAGAGTATCTTCCAACTTGATGATTCTATGACTTATGCACAACTCTTCTCTTTCTCAGTGTCCCCAAAGTATTTATAAGGACACACATCCCAAACACTTAGTGCTTTTTTGCTGCTGCTGTCCCGCTATGAGGTAGTGTCTCAAATTTCTGAAACAGCTTTTAAACTTTTAAAAAAATATATACATGATTTTCCAAAGCAGCTTTTAATCTTTTCTTAAAAATATATACATAATCATATTTTACTAGTGGAAAAGGGGGAGTCATAAATGGCTCCTTTCAGCATGGATGGGGAGATGCCAGGCATTCTGTCACAGAGGCAGATACCCCTCTCAGCTCTGCTCATGGGTCAAAAAACTGTCTTCTTTGGGATTCTGGAGCTAAGTGAGTGAGGGAGGCAAGTGAGGGTTAATTCACAGGGGCTGCAAATAATAATAATAATAATAATAATAATAATCCTTATTTATACGCCGCCACCATCTTCCCAACGGGGACTCGGAGTGGCTTACATGAAGCGAAGCCCAAACAACAAATTACAATAATGTTGTTGTTGTTCATTCGTTCAGTCGTCTCTGACTCTTCGTGACCTCATGGACCAGCCCACGCCAGAGCTCCCTGTCGGCCGTCACCACCCCCAGCTCCTTCAAGGTCAGTCCAGTCACTTCAAGGATGCCATCCATCCATCTTGCCCTTGGTCGGCCCCTCTTCCTTTTACTTCCACTTTCCCCAGCATAATTGTCTTCTCTAGGCTTTGCTTCCTCATGATGTGGCCAAAGGATTTCAACTTTGCTCTATAACTTCCCTCCAATGAGCAGTCGGGCTTTATTTCCTGGAGGATGGACTGCTTGGATCTTCTCGCAGTCCAAGGCACTCTCAGCACTTTCCTCCAACACCACAGCTCAAAAGCATCGATCTTCCTTCGCTCAGCCTTCCCTAAGGTCCAGCTTTCACATTTATTATTTATTTATTTATTTACTTCTTTTGTATACCGCCTATATCAGCCAAAGCGACTCTAAGCGGTTTACAGTAAAAGTGCAACATTAAACAATGCAAGTGACAGACATTCACAGACAATACACATAACGTCATCATGCCTCAATTAGAATCAGATCCACTCTCGCAGTCGGTTTACCATTCCTTGTTCAGTATGCCGTCTTTCTGAGTCAGATGTTATTGCATGCTTATCCGAATGCCTGTTCGAAGAGCCACGTCTTCACCCGCCTCCTGAACGCCAAAAGCGACGGGGCCTGTCTGATCTCCGTTGGTAGGGCATTCCATAGCCGAGGGGCCACCACCGAGAAGGCCCTGTCTCTCGTCCCCGCCAGCCGCACTTGTGACGCTGGCGGGACCGAGAGCAGGGCCTCCCCGGACGATCTTAACGTCCTTGCCGGTTCATAGGTGGAGATGCGTTCGGAGAGGTAAGTGGGGCCGGAACCGTGTAGGGCTTTATAGGCTAAAGCCAGCACCTTGAATTGTTTACTATATTTATATACCGTGGAGCTGGTTCAGCAGGGGGGTGGTGTGCTCCCTGAGAGCCGCTCCCGTTAGCAACCTGGCTGTCGAGCGCTGGACCATCTGAAGCTTCCGGGCAGTCTTCAAGGGCAACCCCACGTAGAGCGCGTTGCAGTAGTCTATACGGGATGTGACAAGAGCGTGGACTACCGTGGCCAAGTCAGACTTCCTAAGATACGGGCGCAGCTGGCGCACAAGCCTAAGCTGTGCAAATGCTCCCCTGGACCGCTGAAACCTGGGGTTCCAGGCTCAGCGAAGAATCCAGGATCACACCCAAACTGCGAACCTGTGTCTTCAGGGGGAGTGCGACCCCTCCAACACAGGCTGTAACCCTATAACCTGTTCGGCCTTACGACTGACCAGGAGTACCTCTGTCTTGTCTGGATTCAATTTCAATTTGTTCGCCCCCATCCAGACCGTCACAGCGGCCAAGCACCGGTTCAGGACCTCGACAGCCTTTGTTGCCAGTGTGATGTCTCTACTCTTTACTATTTTATCGAGATTGGACATTGCTCTCCTCCCAAGCAGTAAGCGTCTTCTGATTTCCTGGCCACAGTCTGCATCTGCAGTAATCTTTGCACCTAGAAATACAAAGTCTGTCACGGCCTCCACATTTTCTCCCTCTATTTTCCAGTTGTCAATCATTCTTGTTGCCATAATCTTGGTTTTTTTGATGTTTAGCTGCAACCCGGCTTTTGCGCTTTCTTCTTTCACCTTGATTAGAAGGCTCCTCAGCTTCTCCTCGCTTTCGGCCATCAGAGTGGTGTCATCTGCATATCTGAGGTTGTTAATGTTTCTTCCAGCCATTTTCACCCCAGCTTTGCATTCATCAAGCCCCGCACATCGCATGATGTGTTCTGCATACAAGTTAAAAAGGTTGGGTGAGAGGATGCAGCCTTGCCGTACGCCTTTCCCAATCTTGAACCAGTCTTGTTCCGTGGTCAGTTCTTACTGTTGCTACTTGGTCCTTGTACAGATTCCTCAGGAGAGAGACAAGGTGGCTTGGGATGCCCATCCCACCAAGAACTTGCCACAATTTATTATGATCCACACAGTCAAAGGCTTTAGAATAGTCAATGAAGCAGAAAGATGTTTTTCTGAAACTCCCTGCCTTTCTCCATTATCCAGCGGATATTGGCAATCTGGTCTCTGGTTCCTCTGCCTTTTCTAAACCCAGCTTGAACATCTGGCAACTCTCGCTCCATGTATTGCTGGAGTCTTCCTTGCAGGATCTTGAGCATTACCTTACTGGCATGATGAGAAATAAGGGCCACTGTACGGAAGTTGGAGCAGTAAATTACAATAATATGAGATACAGATTTCAATAAAATAAACAACATAACATTAAAGTATAAAACATATAATAAGCATATAAACAATAAATACAAAACATTAAAAAAACCCAGTAAACCAAACATAAAGACAATGAGCGGGCCGCATGTACATAAAATGATTTAAAAACTCAGGGTGAGATAAAGGGGCAGAACTATTTGTAAAAGAGAACTCATAGAGCAGTGTTTCTCAACCTGGGGGTCAGGACCCCGTGGGGATCACGAGGGGGTGTCAGAGGGGTCATCAAAGACCATCAGAAAACATAGTGTTTTATTTTGGTCATGGGGATTCTGTGTGGAAAGTTTGGTCCAATTCTATCGGTGGGGTTCAGAATGCTATTTCATTGTGGGTGAACTATAAATCCCAACAACTACAAATCCCAAATGGCAAGGTCTATTTTCTCCAAACTCTGCCAGTGTTCATATTTGGGCATATTGAGTATTTGTGCCAAGTCTGATTCAGATCCATCATTGCTCGAGTCCACAGTGTTCTCTGGATGTAGGTGAACTACAACTCCAAAAGCTCAAGGTTAATGTCCATCAGACCTTCCCAGTATTTTCTCTTGGTCATGGGAATTCTGTGTGCCAAGTTTGATTCAGTTAAATCATTGGTGGAGTTCAGAAGGCTCTTTGATTGTAGGTGAACTATAAATCCCAGCCACTCTAGCATTACCAAATGACAAAATCAATCACCCTTGAATTTTTGTGTCAAGTTTGGTCCAGATCCATCATTGTTTGAGTCCACAGTGCTCCCTGGACATAGGTGAACTACAACTCCCAAACTCAAGGTCAATGCCCACCAAACCCTTCCAGTGTGTTCTGTTGGTCATGGAAGTCCTGTATGCCATGTTTGGTTCAATTCCATCATTGGTGGAGTTCAGAATGCTCTTTGATTGAAGATTAACTATAAATCCCAGCAACTACAACTCCCAAATGACAAAATCAATCACCCCTAACCCCACCAGTATTCAAATTTGGGTGTATCAGGTATTTGTGCCAGATTTGGACCAGTGACTGAAAATACATCCTGCATATCAGATATTTACATGACGATTCATAACAGTAGCAAAATGACAGTAATGAAGTAGCAATGAAAATAATGTTATGGTTGGGGGTCACCACAACATGAGGAATTGCATTAAGGGGTCATGGCATTAGGAAGGTTGAGAAACACTTTCACAGGGAAATAAACAAATGAGGAGGGGACCTCCAGAGAAAGAACTTCTCGAGACCAGGCATGGGCAAATTTGGGCCCTCCAGGTATTTTGGACTTCTCCTCCCACATCCCCAAAGCATATTTAAGTGACATCACCTGGTGTGTTTACAGAGCAAAACGGGCAGAGATATCGGATGATGAAGAGAAAAAAGGTGGAAATTTGAAGAAAAAGAGGCGTCGAATCAGGCAGCCTCAGTCGGACAGCAGTGATGAAGAAGGTAAGTGCAAGCCAGTTGGTTGGCCGATGCTCTGGTTACCTTAAAAGTCAGTACCTGGCAGACCTTAGGCTTCTTGGGAATGTAATGATGGCAACAACAATATACACGTTGACTTTCATTGCTTCTCGTTCTTTGGTGTTAATTGCCCATTATATTCACAGCAATAGAACAATATCAATAACATCTGAGTGCTATCAAGGAAAATTAAACGGAATTCCCAAACATACAGGATAGTCTTTATTAAGCTGTTCTATTCTGCTAAATCTCCCCAAGTTGTCCTTTGGTGGGGGTGCCTTCACTATAAAGGCCTTGGCTTGGTTAATTAAAAAATTGAACATGGAAAGCTTTAGGGTTCATGGCTTCAGTGGGAGAAATGTTCATGGGGTACCTGTCCAAACGTATCTCCCTCTATGAACCACCTCAGTTAAGATTGTCCAGGGAGGCCCTGCTCTCAGTCCCACCTCCTTCGCAGGTGCAATTTGTGAGAATGAGAGACAGGGTCTTCTCAGTGGTGGCTCCTCAACTATGGAACTTAGTCATGTTCAGATTCCACCTGAACATGAGGAAGAACTTCCTGACTGTGAAAGAGAGCTGTTCAGCAGTGGAACTCTCTGCCCTGGAGTGTGGTGGAGGCTCCTTCTTTGGAAGCTTTTAAGCAGACTCTGGATGGCCATCCGTCAGGGGTGCTTTAAATGTGATTTTCCTGCTTCTTGGCAGAATGGGGTTGGACTGGATGGCCCATGAGGTCTCTTCCAACTCTAGGATTCTACGATGGTGAGCCTTGAGCAAGAGACCCAAGTAGTCAAGAAGCTCCCTGTGGAGGTACAACTGTACAAGGAGTTCCAATTTTGTTTGCTTTGCATTGAATGTTTGTTGTAGTCCTAAGTTTCAAGGACTCTGCAGATAGGTGGCTTCTTTTGGCTGCAATCATAGGGCAAGCCACTGTCAATTATAGTTAGGTTCCCTGGTCCCGCCCCCTTTGGGTTTTGGAGGGAATAGGAGCCAGTTTGGGTTCAGTCCACACAGAGAAGCTTTCCATGCAGGACATAATACCAAGAGCTCCTGTAGAAAGCTTCGTCTTCTACAGCTTGGCTGGGGTTATACAGCCCACAGCTTGGCCGAGGATCATACAGCCTTACAGCTCCTTTGTGGAGGGACTTCAGCCAGCCATCACCGAAACCTGAACTCCTTTTCCCTTGGAAGTCTACAAAGCTCTGCTTGGTAAGGGTCACTCGCGGAAGCCAGAAGCAGTTGGTACCGGGTGCAGGGGCTCCACGCCAACAGAGGCAAAGACAGACTGCCCAGATTAGAAGTTAAGGATTTCCCCATTAGTTACAGTTTATGAAGATAGTGCCTGTTCCCTGTGGACAAGATTGAGAGAGCCAATAGACTGTTAAGAAAGCTTTAAAGTACCTGTTTGTTTTCATCAATAAAGAACATTGTTGACTTTAAGCAATCTAAAGACTCTGTTTTAAGGAAATCCAAGGGCCTTTAATCTGAGGCAGCCCCGGCGTCCCGTTGGGCACACAGAATTTATGTCCTGTCTACCGTCTGATGCACAGGCCCAGCGTGCGACAGCACACTCCCACTCTTTTCTTTGTGCCAGCAAACTAGAGCTTTCTACAGGTATCGGCAACATACTTTTGTATGTCTCCACAGCCCTCACAACCAGAAAGCTGAGGTATAATTTTTAAGTTGAAAAAAATAACGTTCATGTAATAACTAGGTTCTTGGCTTTATTTGGAATTGGAGAGCTTCAGTCATGTTTTTCCCCCTTCAATGCCCCAAAAACTTTGCCCAGCCTCCCCTCCTGGAGCTCCTTGGCCAGAGTTGGATTCTGAGTCTCCTTGAGGTTTTTTCCAACATCCGATGGAAATAAAGCCATCTAACTGGCAATCTACCACAAGCTCTTCATTTAACCAACATCCAAGTTTTTGTTTTGGGGACTGTAGGATTCTGAATGTTTATAAAATTGTCTGAATGATGGGAAAGAAAGCAAAACTGCCAAGACAGCAGATAATAGATGTTGGAAGCGAAACCGCATAGTCTGTGCCTGCAGAATACTTCGCTTCAGAGACTGTGAGAAGGATCCTTGTGGTCCAGATCCAAAACAAAACAAAAAAGAGTAGCTGTGATGCTGCTGCTCAGGAGAATTGCTCATAATTTTGGAGATGAGCTGAGAAGGAAAATGAACATTCAGTCAAGAGAAAGAACATAGAGGCACTATTAAAGTCTAATTAATATTGTCATTGCAACACATAACAACAGGAGGAAACTGGTGCTCAGCACTGATGTCTACATCCTGTGAAGCAGAGGAGTTTAGGGAACCTGCCTCTTTCAACTGAGTCCTTTGGAAACTATGCAGCGTATAACACTACGTAACAAAAATAGATTTTTTTATCTGTTCCTGGTTTGAAAGCGTTATTTCCTGTTTAATTGTGCAGTACCTACTTCAAAGGTAATTGTTCTATTCTGGAAACTTTATTTTTGTGGCTTCCACAAACTGTGTTGAGACTCTACAACATATTCCTTGAGAAACCTATAGCAAAATGTACTGCAAGATGTCCCTCCCACAGAAACAAAGGTTTTGCAGCTTATTTATTTATTTATTTATTTATTTATTTATTTATTTATTTATTTGACTTGTATACCGCTACTCCCAATTTGGCTCAGAGCGGTTTACAGCAGTAGATTAAAACAATACAATTAACTTTAAAATACAATAAAAACAAGAACAGACATAGTCCCGAGTTATTCACCCATCGAAAGCTTGTTGGAAGAGAAAGGTCTCGGATAGTTCGGGTTTCAACTGGCAAGGCCTTCCATAAATAAGGGGCCACGATCGAGAAGGCTCTCTGCCTAGTAGAGGACAGATGATAAGTCCGGATGTTGGGGACTTCAAGCAAATTTTGGTCTTTGGACCGAAGTAATCTCTGGGGTTGGTAGGAGGATAAGCGGACCCTCAGGGACACCGGCCCCAGACCATGTAAGGCCTTAAAGGTTAGTACCAGCACCTTGAAAGTAATCCGGTACTCAATCGGAAGCCAGTGGAGAGTTGAGGTGATACGACACCTCGCCGGCACCCCGGCAAGAAGACGAGCCGCCGCATTTTGTACCAGCTTCAGTTTCTGGATCACTGACAAAGGAAGGCCAATGTAGAGGACGTTACAGTAGTCAAGCCTCGAGATGACTGTCGCCTGGATCACCATAGCCAGGTCGTTCCTAGATAGGAAGGGAGCCAGGGAGCCTAGCCTGACGCAGATGGAAAAACAGTAGAGACCTGGGCCTCCATTGTAAGCAGAGGGTCCAATAAGACACCAAGACTCTTTACAGAAGGTGATGGACGTAGTGTCTTGCCATCCAGGGTAGGCAGCTGGATCTCCCTCCCACCCGGGCGGCCCAGCCAAAGGATCTCCATCTTAGCTGGTTTCACCCTCAACCTGCTGGCACGCAACCATCCAGTCACAGCCTCAAGGCACTGATGGAAATTTTCGGGTACAGAGTCCGGCCGGCCCTCCATCCTCAGAATGAGCTGAGTGTCGTCAACGTCCTGGTGGCACTCAAGCCCAAAATGCCGCACCAGTCGGGCAAGCGGTCGCATATAGATGTTAAATAACAGTGGGGAGAGAATAGCTCCCTGCGGGACCACGCAAGTTAGTGGAGATCTCTCGGAAACCATCCCTCCCCTCACCACACGCTGTCCCCGATTCTGGAGGAAGGAGGACACCCACTTAAGGGATATCCCCCTAACACCAGTCATGGCTAGGCGGTGGGTCAGTAGATTGTGGTCGACCGTATCAAATGCTGCTGTGAGGTCCAATAACACAAGCAGCGCTGATCCGCCTTGATCCAGCTGATCTATGATGGCAACTAGCACAGTCTCCGTCCTTTTGCATGTAGCACTACTGAGCCATGTACACCCTGTCCTATGCCTCTGTGTTTGATTTTATTTTGTGGCCTAAATATGGAGTTTTACATTTGTCTCTGTTGGATTTCACTTTATTTATTTCATCCCAGTTTCCTAGTTTTATCAATGGAATTTGGAATTCTGTTCCTCAACTACGGTGAGGTGGATCAGTAATTGGTTAAATGGACGAACCCAGAGGGTGATTCTCCCCAAGGCTTCCTCTTCATCCTGGAAAGAAGTGACGAGCAGAGTGCCACAAGCAGGGTTCCATCCTGGGCCCGGTCCTGTTCAGGATCTTTATTAATGACTTAGATGAAGGGTTGGAAGGCAGGATCATCAAGTTTGCAGACGACACCAAATTGGGAGGGAGAGCCAAGACTCCAGAGGACAGGAGCAGGATTCAAAACGATCTTGACAGATTAGAGAGATGATGGGCCAAAACTAACACAATGAAGTTCAACAGTGACAAATGCAAGAGACTCCACTTTGGCAGGAAAAACGAAATGCAAAGATACAGAATGGGGGATGCCTGGCTCGAGAGCAGTACGTGTGAAAAAGATCTTGGAGTCCTCGTGGACAACAAGTTAAACATGAGCCAACAATGTGATGTGGCAGCAAAAAAATCCAATGGGATTTTGGCCTGCATCAATAGGAGCATAGTGTCTAGATCTAGGGAAGTCATGCTACCCCTCTATTCTGCTTTGGTTAGACCACACCTGGAATATTGTGTCCAATTCTGGGCACCACAATTCAAGAGAGATATTGACAAGCTGGAATGGTTCCAGAGGAGGGCGACTAAAATGATCAAGGGTCTGGAGAACAAGCCCTATGAGGAGCGGCTTAAGGAGCTGGGCATGTTTAGCCTGAAGAGAGAAGGCTGAGCGGAGATATGATAGCCATGTATAAATATGTGAGAGGAAGCCACAGGGAGGAGGGAGCAAGCTTTTCTTCCCTGGAGACTAGGACGCAAACAATGGCTTCAAACTACAAGAAAGGAGATTCCATCACTGAACTTCCTGACTGTGAGAGACGTTCAGCAGTGGAACTCTCTGCCCCAGAGTGTGGTGGAGGCTCCTTCTTTGGAAGCTTTTAAACAGAGGCTGGATGGCCATCTGTCAGGGGTGATTTGAATGCAATATTCCTGCTTCTTGGTAGGGGGTTGGACTGGATGGCCCATGAGGTCTCTTCCAACTCTATGATTCTATGAATCTGTGATTCCTATCTTTCCAGTGTGTTAGATATCTCTTTTGGTTTTGTATCACCTGCAAATTTGATGAGGCGTCTCCTTCTCAGCTAAACCACTGTTGGAATCACTGTCGAGCATGGGTCTGTTTCCATCTCATCCATGTTTTGTTTGCTAGCCAACGTATCGATCTTATGATATTACTTTGCTGAAACGCAACTCAATGGAATCCAAAGATAATGGACAAAATCCAGATCAATGGCATTCACAGCAACTGCACTTTAGCCGTTGGAGGTGCGACAACACTTGATTTGAGCCCTACTTAACTTGCAAAAGGTCTCTTGGATGCTTGTGTTGCTTAAGTGTAATTCCCAGCACTGATCTAATGACCTGGGCTGAGTTCCCAAATCTGAAATGCGCTTTGCAGCGTTGACCTGAACCAAATGCAGTCCTCAGCCAAAAGCAGACAGCAAGGGAGGCTTAGCAGGTGTTCCTTCAAACCTTTTCTGCTGTTCGTATTAAGCAACCATTTCAAAGACATGGCCTACTGCTTCCCTGTTTGCTAACTCGTTGAGTCTGCATTTGGAGACAGTCCTGCTTCTGAGGAATGCAGAGAGGAGAAAGAAACTATAACGAAAACAAAGAATGTATTGATTTATATACCACCCCTCCCACACTATTGGTACTCAAGGCAGCTTGTAAATGAGTAATGCAATTACAGATTGAATACTGCATTCAAACATCAGTATGTTTGTGTTTGTCTGTATGTGTGTGCCTCTTGGTACCTGTGTGGTTTGTTCCCAGGATCCCCTGTGGATACCGAAATCCATGGACTCTCAAGTCCCATTTTATGCAATGTGTTCTATCAGGGGTGTCAAACTCGTTTTCCTCAAGGGCCACATCGAGGCCTTCAAAGGACAATTGAATACATAGGAGAATCCAAGGATACACAGGGCCAACTACGAGGGTTGAATGAAAAGTAATGCCTCCATTTTCATAACACCTCAACAGATGGCAGTACTGGTATGCGGCAGATACTGGCTTGTTCAGTAGACTCTCCTCTATAGTTCCATTTTGGCCGATAGCCTTAGTACTGAACGGTTGTGTTGTTAAATTGCAAAGTATGGAACCCTGCGCAGATAGTCGCTCAATGCGACTTAAGCAACATGCAGTCATTAAATTCTTGACAGCAGAAGGTGTGACCTCAAAGGAGAATCATCAGAGAATGCCATCTGTTGATGGTGATTGTGTTCATGCGAGTATTGTGCATCATTGGGCGAGAAAATTCAAAGACGTTGAGGTGGGAACATCTGACTTGCGTGACAAACAAAGAGTTGGACATCCTGTGACAGCAATCACTGAGTTTCACAAGCAAAATAATAATAATAATAACACTTTATTTATACCCCACTACCATCTCCCCAAGGGACTCGGTGCGGCTTACATGAGGCTGAGCCCAAAATACAACAATACAAGCAATAACAATAACAATACAAGCAATTTAAAAACAACAAAACAATAAAACAATAACATAAGTATTATCAATAAGACAACACACTTTAAAATCCATGGGTAGGCCACATGTAATTAAATTTAAAAGATTAAAAAATAATGCTGGACATGGGCAAAAAAAGTGATGGAGCGGTTTGTGGGAACAGACGAGCAGACCTAAAACAATATTAAGTGCTTTGGAGGACAAAGTGCTATGGGATCATTATTCTGGGAAGGCACACTGGAACAGCCACGTCTTCCAATACAGACAAACACAAACATACCTCTTAAAGACTGCCAAAGTTGGGGCATGCCTGATGTCCTTAGGAAGTGAGTTCCAGAGGGGCCACCACCGAAAAGGCCCTCTCTCTCGTCCCCACCAATGCTTGACAGATTGATTCAGGACAATCGTATCACTCAGAGAGAAATTTCAAGCATAATCAGCATTTCACAAGAACGTGTGGGTCACATTATAGCTTTGTTTGGCTCTCGGAAGATCTGTGCCCTATGGGTACCCAGGATGCTGACGCCTGAGATGAAAGCGCACAGACTTGAAACTTCAGAGACTGGATCTCACCACCGTACGGCATCCTGCATACAGTCCAGATTTAGCACTGTCTGACTTCCTTCTGTTCCCGATAATTAAAGAAGATCTGCGGGGACATTGTTATGCTTCTGATGAAGACGTTGAGAGAACTGTGAGACCCTGGTTGCAGCAACAGAATGTCGACATCTTCCGTGATGGCTTCAGAAAACTTGTTTATCGTTGGCAGAAATGTATCCAATTGTCTGGTGGTTAAGTGGAAAAGTGAATAATGGGCATTAAAGAGCACATTTTAAGGATTATTTCTGCGTTTGATTTATTAAAATATTCCCATCCAAACCCAAATAACGAAGGTGGAGGCATTACTTTTCATTCAACCCTCGTACATTTTATTTACACTTGGCTCCCCAGATGTTTTTGAACAACAACTCCCACCACTTTTGATTATCCACCATGTGGATTGGGGATGATGGGAATTGCAACCCAACTGCACTTCTGTCTCTGAGGTTAGTGAAAGAGTAAAAGTCAGATCTCATATCCACAAGCCTTGTGTCTAGATTTAAACCCCATCATCCTGGCTGAACAGAACAAACTGCAGCCTTCCAGATGTTAGTGTATCCCAACTCCCATCAGCTCTAGTCATGGTATTGAATTGCATTCCAGCATCTGGAGGAGGGCCACATAAAAGGACAGGGCGGGCTGGATCCAGGCCACAGGGTTTGCATTTAGCACATGTGGCATAGAGAAAAAGGAGAATGACAAATAGGCCATTATTGCATTACTCCAAACTCAGCTGGGTCTGTAGATACAAAAAGGTGAATTCTTACCTGTGTTTTTCTTCCTGCAGACGTGCCAGAGTCCCCTCTCACTCCTGAAGAGAAAGAGGCTTCCCCAGAGCCAGAACCAGAGCCTGTGAAGCCGGACTCAGACCCCGAGAAGACAGAGGTAAAGCCTTCTTGTGTGCATGTACTCCAAATATTACTAAATGAAACCTCCGTGTAGATGTGTCTGGAGCACAGCGATCTGAAAGCCCAAATGCTACACATGAAAGCATTGTTGCCGCAGTTCTTTCAGGTGGGGAGTGAACAGTTGTCCAAGGTTGGGTTGTTGTAGGTTTTTTCGGATTATATGGCCATGGTCTAGAGCAGTGTTTCTCAACCTGGGGGTCGGGACCCCTGGGGGGGGGGTCGTGAAGGGGTTTCAGAGGGGTCACTGAAGACCATCAGAAAACCCATATTTCTGATGGTCTTTGGAACCCCTTTGGCATAGTTGTTTGGGTTCACAGTGCTCTCCGGATCCCTAAATCACTGTCAATTCATCCCAAATCCCTCCAGTATTTTCAATTAGATATGGTAGTTCTGTGTGAGAAGTTTGGCATAATTTTATCATTTGTGGGGTTCAGAAGGCTCTTTAATTGTAGGTGAACTATAAATTACAGCAACTACTCCCAAATGTCAAGGTATATTTTCCCCAAGCTCCACCACTGTTCACATTTCATGTCAATTTTGGTCCAGATCCATCATTGTTTGAGTCCACAGTGCTCTCTGGAGGTAGGTGAACTACAACTCCCAAACTCAAGGTCAATGCCCACCAAACCCTTCCAGTATTTTCTGTTGGTCATGGGAGTTCTGTGTGGCAAGTTTGGTTCAATTCCATTGTTGATGGAGTTCAGAATGCTCTTTGATTGTAGGTGAACTATAAATCCCAGCAACTACAACTCCCAAATGTAAAGATCTATTTTCCCCAGACTCCACCAGTGTTCACATTTGGGGATATTGAGTATTAATGCTAAGTTTGGTCCAGATCCACCATGGCATGAGTCCACAATGCTCTCTGGATATAGGTGAACTACAACTCCCAAACTCAAGGTCCCCCTTCCCCGATCCCACCAGTATTCAAATTTGGGCATATTGGGTATTTGTGTCAAATTTGGTCCAATGAATTAAAATACATCCTACATCTCAGGTATTTACATGACGATTCATGAGGGGAACAAAATGACAGTTATGAAGTAGTAACGAAAATCATGTGATGGTTGGGGGTCGCCACAACATGAAGAACTGTACTAAGGGGTCACGGCATGAGGAAGGTTGAGAACCACAGGTCTAGAGGCATTCTCTCCTGACGTTTTGCCTGCATCTATGGCAAGCATCCTCAGAGGCAGTGAGGTCTGTTGGAACTAGGGAAAAGGGTTTATATATCTGTGGAATGACCAGGGTGAGACAAAGGACTCTTGTCTGTTGGAGCTAGGTGTGAATGTTTCAACTGACCACCTTGATTAGTGCTGTTGTCCAAGGTTGGTCCTCTCCTCGCTTTCTTGGGCCTGGGAATGAAAAACGATGGACCTTCTGAACTTTTTCCCGGCATTTTGCATTTCTGCAATGCAGTCCAGTATATCTTCATTGGGAATTGGGACAAAAATGAACTTAATGTTCTATACCAGGGCTCCTCAAACTTTTTAAACAGAGGGCCAGGTCACATTTCCTCAAACTGTTAGAGGGCTGGATTATAGTTTGGAAAAAAAAAACATGAATTCCTATGCACACTGCACACATCTTTTTTGTAGTGCAAAAAAACACTTAAAAACAATACAGTAATTAATAAATAATAATAATAATAATAATAATAATAATAATAATAATAATCTTTATTTATGCAATGCTACCATCTCCCTAGGGGACTTGGTGCGGCTTACATGAGGCCGAGCCCATAGAACAACAATAATAAAAGCAATAACAAAACATCAATACAAAACAATCAAAATAAATCTCATAAACAAAAAATAAACAGTGGGTTGTTGTAGATTTTTTCGGGCTATATGGCCATGGTCTAGAGACATTCTCTCCTGATGTTTCACCTGCATCTATGGCAAGCATACTCAGAGGTAGTGAGGTCTGTTGGAACTAGGAAAAGGGGTTTATATATCTGTGGAATGACCAGGGTGGGACAAAGGACTCTTGTCTGCTGGAGCCAGGTGTGAATGTTTCAACTGACCACCTTGATGAGCATTTGGTGGCCTGGCAGTGCCTGGGGCAATCTTTTGTTGAGAGGTGATTAGATGCCTTTGATAGTTTCCTCTCTGTTGTTTTGCTGTTGTAATTTTAGAGCTTTTTGATACTGGGAGCCAGATTGTGTTCATTTTCATGGTTTCCTCCTTTCTGTTGAAATTGTCCACATGCTTCTTGTGTATTTCAATGGCTTCTCTGTGTAGTCTGACATGGTGGTTGTGAGAGTGGTGCAGCATTTCCGTGTTCTCAAATAATCTGCTGTGTCCAGGTTGGTTCCTCAAGTGCTCTGCTATGGCTGACTTCTCTGGTTGAAGTAGTCTGCCGTGCCTTTCATGTTCCTTGATTCGTGTTTGGGCAATGCTGTGTTTGGTGGTCCCTATGTTATACGGTAGACTCCTGCAGAAGTGAGAGGACAGGAGGGATCCTCTCACTTCTGCAGGAGTCTACCGTGTACCATGCAGCTGTGGACAAGTCTACAGAGGTATTTTACGGCATGATAAAAGAAATACCAGAAAATGCCAGCGATCAAAGGAAGGAGGAAGTCTGTAACCAAGGACTCTTTGTTGTAGAGGATGAATCAACAGCACCCCCTGTGGCCAGAATCGAGCACAACCTCCAGGATGCCGAAGTTGGGGGAAATGGCAACATATACCTCTATCTGTTGTCTGTCCTGTCTGTTTAAAGGCATTGAATGTTTGCTGTGTATCCACCCTGAGTCCTCTTTGGGGTGAGAAGGGCGGAATATAAATACTGTAAATAAATAAACCCACTTTGGCTTGCAAATGGGTGTCTGGCAGCAGCAGCTTCAAGCCCAGGCAAGAGAGGAAGGATCTAATGCTGCAGTCCCCCCTCCCCCCCAATCAATTATGTTATCTAAATATTTCACTGAATGACAACTTCAACAATTTATTTATTTTATATTTATCGTGTCAGGAACAAACTAAACAGTTGTATTGCATTTTTTAACAAACAAACAAACAAAACACAACATTTGCAAGCTTGGTAGTTGATTAAATGTCCTTTGACCAGTAGCTGGCCACTTGGAGTGCCTCTGGTGTTACTATAAGAAAGTCCTCCATTGTGCATGTGGCAGGGCTCAGGTTGCATTGCAGCAGGTGGTCAGTGGTTTGCTCTTCTCCACACTCGCATGTCGTGGATTCCACTTTGTGGCCCCATTTCTTAAGATTGGCTCTGCATCTCGTGGTGCCAGAGCGCAGTCTGTTCAGCGCCTTCCAAGTCGCCCAGTCTTCTGTGTGCCCAGGGGGGAGTCTCTCATTTGGTATCAGCCATTGATTGAGGTTCTGGGTTTGAGCCTGCCACTTTTGGACTCTTGCTTGCTGAGGTGTTCCAGCGAGTGTCTCTGTAGATCTTAGAAAACTATTTCTTGATTTAAGTCATTGACGTGCTGGCTGATACCCAAACAAGGGATGAGCTGGAGGTGTCACTGCCTTGGTCCTTTCACTATTGGCTGCTACTTCCTGGTGGATGTCAGCTGGTGCAATACTAAACAGTGTAATTTCTCCAGTGGTGTAGGGCGCAGACACCCCTACACAGATAGACCAGCAATGATCTATCTTGATTTGCCATGATGGGAGGTGTAGCAATAGTTATGCGGAGGGCACAAAGCAAGAAATTCCAGTAAAGAGCTTTATTTCTCCGGAAAACAACTAAGCTTGTGCAAAGATTGCCCTTAAGATCTAGAAAAGCTGTTGGAATGAATTTATTTTTAACCAGAACTCATGATGGAAGACAGTCTTTTTGACCCATCGGTCCTTTCCTTTAAGCCCTTCGAAATGTTGAATTGTTTCCTTCTTCAGGAACTTTTGTGACTAATGATGCAATCCCCACATTGCACTTAATGTCCGGTGAGAAATTCCTAAATTTAGCAAGAGATGAAATGTATTTACACAAGTTGTCACCGCTTGTTAAGAGTTCCCTAAGCCCAAAATGTTTTATTTTGGAAATAAGTTGAGTAAAAAGCCTCAGTTGAGAAGGTGGGGGTGGGTGGGAGACATCTACGAAAAGGCCAGCTTCAAAACACTGCCTCACGTCCAAATGTTTTGACAACATTGATTCAAAAACAGCGGCCCTCTCTCTGTATACATTCGTGGGAGGAAGCGCCACGGAACGCAGCCTGGCTTATTCGTGGATTAAAATTCCTAGGTTCAACTTGTAAAACACGTTGAGCATTTGTTTGAACCAAGGCTTTGCTTCACCCAGAGGAAGTTCAACCTTTCCGTTTCTAATGGCTTTTTAATTTCAGCGTGGGTTGTCTCACAAGCAAGTTTTACTGTTCGCACTGCTCGCCTGAAGGAGAAAGTTCATCCAAGAAACGGAGGAGCGTCCAGCTTAGCTTTTGTTATTTGAATTCCTTGCAGTTCAGTTTTCTGATCTGAGGTGTGAAAGTGGAAAGATTGCAAAACATATTGCTCTTGACCTGAAATCTCTGGCTGTTCTGATAGATTAATATGGCTTCAAATGGCTATGTGCATCTTCTCAAACTCCAGGACTGACTTTTCATCTTGTCCACGCTCTTGTTACATCCCGAATAGATTACTGCAATGCGCTCTACATGGGGTTGCCTTTGAAGACTGTTCAGAATTATTATTATTATTATTATTATTATTATTATTATTATTACTTTATTTGTACCCCGCTAGCATCTCCTGAGGGACTCGATGCGGCTTACATAGGCCGAGGCCTCAGAACACAATACAACAATACAATACATAAAGCAAATTAAAAACAGTTAAGCAGAGTAAACAGTAACAGTAACAATACATCGAAACAATTATTAAAACTGGGCCGGCCAGAGTAGTGGGTACAGGATTAAAAGTGCTGAGATTGCGGGAGGAATATAGGATTATAAAATAAGTGCAGTGTGCGGTGTACAGTGCTCGTGGTTCTACTAAAGTGCTTCTGGGACTTGGTATTGAGGTTCCTAATCTGAAAAGGCACATCGGAACAGCCAAGTTTTCAAGTTCTTTCTGAAGACTGCCAATGTAGGGGCCTGTCTAAGATCTTTTGGGAGGGCATTCCAAAGTCAGGGGGCCACCACAGAAAAGGCCCTGTCTCGCGTCCCCACCAAGCGCGCTTGCAACGCAGGCAGGATCATGAGCAGGGCCTCTCCAGATGAGCGAAGTGAGCTTGTGGGCTCGTAGATGGAGATGCGGTCACGCAGGTAGGGTGGCCCCAAACCGTTCAGGGCTTTGTAGGTAAGCACCTGCACCTTAAATTGGGCTCGGAAAATAAACGGCAGCCAGTGGAGCTCCTTGAACAGGAGGATTGACCTCTCTCTGTAATGAGCCCTGGTTAACATCCTGGCTGCTGCCCGTTGGACCAATTGGAATTTCCGAGCCGTTTTCAAGGGCAGCCCTATGTAGAGCGCATTGCAGTAATCCAGTCTAGAGGTGACCAAGGCATGGACCACCCCGGCCAGATCAGCCTTCGCAAGGTACGGTCGCAGCTGGCGCACAAGTCTCAGTTGTGCAAAAGCCCTCCCAGACACCGCCGACGCCTGAGCCTCAAGCGTAAGCGATGAATCCAAGAGGACTCCCAAACTGCGGACCTGTGACTTCAGGGGGAGTGTAACCCCGTCCAGCACAGGTTGCCACCCTATACCCCGGTCAGGTTTACGATCGACCAGGAGGACCTCTGTCTTGTCGGGATTGATCTTCAGCTTGTTCCTCCTCATCCAGATAGACACAGCGGCCAGGCACTTGTCCAGCACTCGAGGGGCTTCCTTGGAATTAGGTGGAAAAGAGTAGTAGAGTTGTGTGTCATCTGCATAGAGGTGGCACCTAACTCCAAAACTCTCCCAGCGGTTTCATGTAGATGTTAAAAAGCATGGGAGACAGAATGGAGCCTTGCGGGACCCCACAGGTCAAAGGCCAGGGATCCGAGCAGGCATCTCCCAGCTTCACCATCTGGGATCGTCCCTCCAGGAAGGACCGGAGCCACGACAGAACCGCGCCCCCGAGGCCCATCCCAGAGAGACGACCCAGAAGGATACCATGGTCGATGGTATCGAAAGCCGCTGAGATGTCCAAGAGAACCAACATAGTCACACTCCCCCTGTCCAACTCTCTACGGAGGTCATCCACCAAGGCGACCAAGGCTGTCTCGGTACCATGACCAGGCCTGAAACCAGACTGTGACTGATCTAGACTGTGACAGAAACTTCAATTAGTCCAGCAGGCAGCAGCCAGATTACTCACCGGAGCGTCATACAGGGAGCACACCACCCCCCTGCTATGTCAGCTCCACTGGCAGCCGATCCAGTTCCGAGCACAATTCAAAGTGCTGGTCTTGACCTATAAAACCCTATATGGCTCCGGCCCAGCATACCTGTCCAAACGTATCTCCTTCTACGTCCCATCTCGGAGTTTAAGATCTTCTGGGGAGGCCTTGCTCTCGGTCCCACCTCTATCACAAGTGAGACTGGTGGGAACGAAGGACAGGGCCTTCTCGGTGGTGGCCCCTCGCCTGTGGAATTCACTCCCCGGGGAAATTAGGTCATCGACATCCCTCCTCTCTTTCAGAAGGAAGTTGAAAACATAGATATGGGACCAGGCCTTTGGGTAAGCTGGCAGATTGACAAGGCAATGACAACCAGAGTTTGGAAAGGATTATGATAATGACAATGATAATGCTGAATGGACTTACGGATTTTAGAACTTGGTGAACGTTAGCCACTAGATTGGCTTTTCTTTCTAGTTGTTATTGTATTATTTGAATGTTTTAACTATTTATAATTGTTATATTTTTACTTTGTTGAATGTGGCATCGAATTGTGCAGGTTGTAAGCCACCCTGAATTGAGAAGGGCGGGGTAGATCCACAGAGACAGGATGGGTTGTGCCTGGCTCGGCAACAGAGTGACACGCGGAAAAGTCCGGTTCCGGTTCCGGTATGGCGGCCAGCAGCAAGAATTAGAGCTGCGCCAGCCAGAATTAAAATCCGAGGGAATCTGAGGGATCCGCACCCTCCCTAACCACCGACCCCCGAGAGGGGGAACATCAGAAGGCCCCAAAGCTCTGTTGGGGCACTGAGGGGCACAAGGAGAAGGAACTAGGGAGGTGGAGGAAGATAACGAGCTCTGCCATTGAAACGCGGCCGGCTCCCCTCCTTCCTCAACGAGGAATAAGACTCAAAACCTCAAACTTTAACAACAACAAGCCTCTCCGGTGAGTGACTGTGGGTGCTCCGACTGCCTTCTCGGGCATTGTGAGGGAAGCGCTCTGCCCGGCCGGTGTAATTGCCGCCGCCATTGCGGTTGAAGCTGCTCCTCCTCGAAACGGGGGAAAGGACAGGCCGGCGAGCTCGGGCCGCTGCTGCGGCCGCCACTGCTATCTTCGCGGTCGCTGGAGTCGGCTGGAGTCGCCCCCCCTCCTCTTTAGAGCGCTGGGAGGGTGTGAGTTGCGGCTCGCCGATCTGAGTCGCCGCCGCCGCGTTGCCGCTGGAGTTGCCCCCCCCCTCGACCATTGGGAAGGGCGAGCCGCGGCCTGCCTGGCTTGTGTTACTGCCGAGGCCGCTATTGCGGCAGCCGCTGGTATAGCGGCCGTCATCGCTGCAATCACTGCTAAGACCGGGCCGGGAACCATCGGAAGGCCTGGTCACAGCCTAACCAGCGGCAGCCGCTGAGCAAGGTGCGCCTCTGTTCCTGCCCCTCTGTTCCGGTAGTCGCGGTCTTCCCGTGCCTATCGGGGGGCTGTCCCCACACCTCGGCTGTCCCCACACCTCGGCGTCCCGCTTTTGGCGGGGGCTTGGGGGGGGCTTGGCCGGATTCCCTTGTCTGCGGCGCTGGGACTCCTCCTCGTCTCTGGGTGGCGCTGTCTCTGTGCTCCATCTTGGTTGGACACCTCGGCGCGTCCTGGATCACGACATCTCCGCGCCATTAAGGGACACCACCGTACTCCATCTCGCGGAAACTCCAGGAGCGGCCTGGCTGGGCTCCCCCTATCGAAGTCAGAGTGAACCTAACCAATAGAGCAGACCATCTGGAGCGCAGCAGTTCCCCTGTGACCTCCGCTCCGGTCATTACTAAAGGATACCACCACCTTGAGGCTGGAAGTTCATCGCTTGGTTGGCTGGAGTCATAGCTGCTGTTACAGAGTTACCATCAGCCGCCTTCTTTGAGATACCATCTTTTATTGTCATCCTCATCTATTGCCTCCTATCCGGAAGAAACGTTACCAATTCAACATCATATTATCAACTAGCATCAGATTCTAGTAGCCATTGGAGCCCTTATCCACCATTCCTTGTAAAGTTCTATCGTCTTATGGATTCTCATAAGATCTCTACCCTTGACTCTGCCCTATGTTGATGCATTGGGGGGAGGGGGGTTAAATGGGAATTCAGTTTTTAACTATAATCGAGGATTGACTATACAAATACATCGTGTTGTACTGTTGCCACATTATTATTATTACGACCATCTTGGCCAACGCTGCTAATTCTCCGTCTGCCAGCACTTTAAGCTACTAGGTATAATCTGCACTTTAGACCTTGATACCTCAATGCTAGGTGCACTTTAACCCTTGCACTTTAATGCCATTAAGCCTCCATTACAGCACTTTAACTGTTACCAACGGGTTAGATTAAAGCACTTTATTGCATCTTGCACTTTAACACCTGCTAATACTTGAAGCTAGTGTCTTGTACCAACGCTGCCCCAGCGCTGTTCATCCATGTCGGCTCTCATCCTTTGGTATTTGTTAACAGCATTGTTGATAAACTGGGAAGGGAATAGAGGGTGGAGTGGGGGGCTAGATCCTAGAAATAGCATTGCAAGGTTAGGAAAGGGCTGGAAGGAGGTTGTATGGCACAAAGAGAAGTCATTAAAACAAATAATTTGGAAAGAACTATGGGATGAAGCCACAAAATTGAAGTGCAATATGGACGAAGAGAGGTATTCCATTGGCCGAGGGGTCCCCATAGAAACCATAACGGGGAGGCGGAGATGCGGGAAAGGGAGACCGCCAATTCGGCCTAGAGATAACGGAAAATTTAAAATAACTCAAATTCGGCCTAGGGATAGAAAAAGAAATTTAAGAACTTGTAATCGGTCTCCTGACATGGCAAGTGGGTGTACCAAGGATGGCGGTCCCTCTGGGTTGAAGGTGGTGCTGCTGAACGCCAGATCTGTCAACGGAAAAACATCTTTCATCCAAGATATAATTCTGGAGGAGCGGGCAGATCTGGCGTGCATTACGGAGACCTGGTTGGACGAAGCCGGAGGAGTAAATTGACCCAGCTTTGTCCACCAGGCTTCTCCGTACAGTACCAATCGAGACCTGGAGGGCGGGGAGGCAGAGTTGCGGTAGTCTATAAAAATTCTATCCCCCTGACCAGAGGCCCCATCCCGCAGTCAACTAATTTTGAATATGTCTACCTGAGGGTGGGTGACCGGGACAGAATAGGGATTCTGTTAGTGTACCGTCCACCTCGCTGCACTACAGTCTCCCTACCTGAGCTAGCGGGGGTAGTCTCGAGCCTGGTGTTGGAGTCTCAACGGCTTCTTGTGCTGGGAGACTTCAATATCCATGCCGAGGCGACCCTCACAGGAGCGGCTCAGGACTTCATGTCTTCCATGGCAACCATGGGGCTGTCCCAACGGGTATCTGGCCCCACTCACAGCGCTGGACACACATTGGATCTAGTTTTCTGTCAGGGATGGGAGCAGAGTGGCGGTGTTGAGGAGTTATCCATCTCTCCGTTGCCATGGACCGACCACTATCTGGTCAGCTTTAGACTTACTGCACCTCCTAACCTCTGCAGAGGTGGGGGACCCATTAAGTTGGTCCGCCCCAGGAGGCTTATGGATCCGAATGGATTCCTGACGGCTCTTGGGGATTTTCCCGCTTCCTCGGTTGGTGATCCTGTTGATGCCCTGGTGTCTCTCTGGAATGGGGAGATGACTAGGGCAATAGACATGATTGCTCCGGAACGTCCCCTCTCAAGTAGCCGAGCTAAACCAGCCCCTTGGTTCACTGAGGAGCTGGCAGCGATGAAGCGAAGGAAGAGGAGACTAGAGCGCGTGTGGCGCTCGGACCCGAGCGAGTCAAATCGAACACGGTATGTTGCTCTTCTTAGGGCATATGCCGTGGCAATAAAGGCGGCAAAGAAATCTTTCTTTGCGGCCAATATTGCGTCCGCAAAGAACCGTCCGGCTGAGCTGTTTCGAGTTGTCAGAGGTCTATTAAATCCCACCATGTCGGATGGGAACCCTGACAACTCGACGGCCCGCTGTGAAGCATTTGCTCGGTTCTTTGCGGACAAAGTCGCTTTGATCCGTTCTGACCTGGACACCATGTTAACGGCAGTCTCAGAGGATGTAACACGAGCATCTGCTTATCCGATTTTGTTGGATTCATTTCAATTGGTGAAACCTGAGGATGTGGACAAGATACTTGGAGGAATGAGGGCAACCACATGCATCCTAGACCCCTGCCCATCCTGGCTTCTAAAGGAGGCCAGAGGGGGATTGGCCAAGTGGGTGAAGGTGGTGGTTAATGCCTCCCTTCGGGAAGGCAAAATTCCAGCCAGCTTAAAACAAGCTGTGATAAAACCGCTGTTGAAAAAAACATCACTGGATCCCACTCAATTCGTCAACTATCGGCCTGTTTCCAATCTTCCCTTTTTGGGCAAAGTCCTGGAACGTGTGGTGGCCTCACAACTCCAGGTATTCTTGGTAGACACTGATTATCTAGATCCGGCACAGTCTGGTTTCAGGCCGGGACATGGTACCGAGACAGCCTTGGTCGCCTTAGTGGATGATCTGCGCAGGGAGCTAGACAGGGGGAGTGTGTCCCTGTTAGTTCTGCTGGACCTCTCAGCGGCTTTCGATACCGTCGACCACGGTATCCTTCTGAGACGCCTCGCGGGAATGGGCCTTGGTGGCACTGCTCTGCAGTGGCTCAGGTCCTTCCTAGAGGATCGTACTCAGAAGGTGTTGCTGGGGGACAACTGCTCTACCTCACAACCATTGACTTGTGGGGTTCCGCAGGGCTCAATATTGTCCCCCATGTTATTTAACATCTACATGAAGCCGTTGGGAGATATCATCCGGAGTTTCGGGGTGCGGTGTTATCTGTATGCAGATGATGTCCAACTCTGTCACTCCTTCCCACCTACTACTAAGGAGGCTGTTCAGGTCCTGAACCGGTGTTTGGACGCTGTATCGGACTGGATGAGGGCTAACAAATTGAAATTGAATCCAGACAAGACAGAGGCACTCCTGGTCAGTTGAAAGGCCGAACAGGGTATAGGGTTACAGCCTGTGTTGGATGGGGTCACACTCCCCCTGAAGACGCAGGTTCGCAGCTTGGGTGTGATCCTGGATTCATCGCTGAGCCTGGAACCCCAGGTTTCGGCGGTGTCCAGGGGAGCATTTGCACAACTAAAACTTGTGCGCCAGTTGCGCCCGTACCTTGGGAAGTCTGACTTGGCCACGGTAGTCCACGCTCTGGTTACATCCCGGATTGATTACTGCAACGTGCTCTACGTGGGGTTGCCCTTGAAGACTGCCCGGAAGCTTCAGATGGTCCAGCGCTCGGCAGCCAGGTTGCTAACAGGAGCGGCACTCAGGGAGCACACCACTCCTCTGTTGAGCCAGCTCCACTGGCTGCCAATTGCTACCGGGCACAATTCAAGGTGCTGGCTTTAGCCTATAAAGCCCTAAACGGTTCTGGCCCCACTTACCTCTCCGAACGCATCTCCACCTATGAACCGACTAGAACATTAAGATCGTCTGGGGAGGCCCTGCTCTCGATCCCGCCTGCGTCACAGGCGCGCTTGGCGGGGACGAGAGACAGGGCCTTCTCAGTGGTGGCCCCTCGGCTATGGAATGCCTTGCCAGCAGACATCAGACAGGCACCTTCGTTGCTGACGTTTCGGAGAATGGTCAAGACCTGGCTTTACGAACAAGCGTTTGGCTAGGCAATGCAACTAATTAAGGAAGACGGTAATTGAAACATAGGAACGGCACAATGACTATGAGAATGGATCTGACTTCAACTGAGGCGTTATATATGTTGGTTGTTGATTTGTCCTGTCTGATTGTTAATTGTTGTGGAGCGACGTCGTCGACCCTGTTGTTGTATTGTGTTTTAATTGCACTGTAAACCGCATTGAGTCGCCTGTCAAGGGCTGAAAAATGTGGTATAAAAATGAAGCAAATAAATAAATAAATAAATAAACTGTCAACCTTGACAAAATTTTACTGCAGCTGCAGCTGGTAATTAACCTGCTGTACTAAATGGAAGTGATAGGTGTCATTCTATCCACGTGGCAAGCCTGGAGGGAGACCAGATGTCTGCTTCAGAAAGATAAACAGTTAGATATCCAGGCCCTAACTTTCTTATATAGACATCTAGCTCTTTCAGTAAAGTCTTTTGTCACTTTTAAAGCTTGACTGTGCAAATGGGTGAAGCTCATTTGCTCTACTGCTCTGCTCAAGAAGCTTCTGATTTGCTAAAACAGCTGTTGTTGCTGCTTTACTTTGTAAATGCCTTTTCCTTTTTGGAGATTCCTGACCTGACTGCCAGTCCCATCATTCTGGTTTGCTGTGCCCTCCCTTTTCAGGCTGCACCGGGCGACGAGAAACAGAGGCGGAACCGGAGGCGGAAACGAGTGCTGAAGTCCAAAACGTTTGTTGACGAGGAAGGCTGCATGGGTAAGGAGGCAGGCTGGCATCCTCGATCCGAGAAACCTTGGCCTAAACTCCAGGGCAGGCAACCTTGACCTGCCCTTTGTTTTTCCCTGCAAGAGAGGCCATTGTGAACAGCTTGGGTTGGAAAGCATTGGGTTGGTGAATCTCTGTCCATCTTCAACCTCTCATGAATATTTCAGTGTCATGAATATCTTTTCAATAACTTTAAAGCATAGGTTCTTTTTATTGCAGTTTCCAGTGTGAGAGGGTACATCAGATTACATTTATTTGTCGTGTCAGGACAACCAGTCAAATTATATTATATTTCCAACAGAAACAAAGCAAACAAACAGACAAAATACAAAATTTGTGAGTTTGGTAGTTGATTAAATGTCCTTTGACCAGTATCTGGCCCCTTGGAGTGCCTCTGGTGTTGCCGCAAGGAAGTCCTCCCTTGTGCATGTGGCAGGGCTCAGGTTGCATTGCAGCAGGTGGTCTGTAGTTTGCTCTCCTCCACACTCGCATGTTGTGGGTGCCAGAGCCCAGTCTGTTCAGCGCCTTCCAAGTCGCCCAGTCTTCTGTGTGCCCAGGGGGAGTCTCTCATTTGGTATCAGCCATTGGTTGAGGTTCTGGGTTTGATAGCCTGCCACTTTTGGACTCTCGCTTGCTGAGGTGTTCCAGCGACTGTCTCTGTAGATCTTAGAAACTATTTCTTGATTTAAGTCGTTGACGTGCTGGCTGATACCCAAACAGGGATGAGCTGGAGATGTCTCTGCCTTGGTCCTTTCACTATTGGCTGCTACTTCCCGGCGGATGTCAGGTGGGGCAATACCGGCTAAGCAGTGTAATTTCTCCAGTGGTGTGGGGCGCAGACACCCCGTGATAATGCGGCATGTCTCATTAAGAGCCACATCCACTGTTTTAGTGGTGAGATGTGTTCCACACTGGGCATGCATACTCAGCAGCAGAGCAGCACAGCGCAAGGGCAGATGTCTTCACTGTGTCTGGTTGTGATCCCCAGGTTGTGCCAGTCAGCTTTCGTATGATATTGTTTCTAGCGCCCACTTTTTGCTTGATGTTCAGGCAGTGCTTCTTGTAGGTCAGAGCACGGTTCAGAGTGACTCCCAGGTATTTGGGTGCGCTGCAATGCTCCAGTGGGATTCCTTCCCAGGTAATAATCCTCAGAGCTCGGGATGCCTGTCTGTTCTTGAGATGAAAGGCACATGTCTGTGTTTTAGATGGGTTAGGGATCAGCTGGTTTTCCCTGTAATAGGCAGTAAGAGCACCTAGAGCTTCGGAGAGTTTCTGTTCTACCATCTCAAAGCTCCGTGATTGAGCAGTAATGGCACGATCATCAGCATAGATGAAACTCTCTGTCCCTTCTGGCAGTGGCTGGTCATTTGTGTAAATGTTGAACATGGATGGAGCACATGTCTGTGTTTTAGATGGGTTGGGGATCAGCTGGTTTTCCCTGTAATAGGCAGTAAGAGCACCCAGAGCTTCGGAGAGCTTCTGTTCAACCATCTCAAAGCTCCCTGCTTGAGCGGTGATGGCACAATCATCAGCATAGACAAAATTCTCTGTCCCTTCTGGCAGTGGCTGGTCATTTGGGTAGATGTTGAACATGGATGGAGCAAGCACGCTCCCCTGAGGCAGGCCGTTCTTCTGTTTCCGCCATCTGCTTCTCTGGCCCTGGAACTCCACAAAAAAGCTCCTGTTTTGTAGCAGGTTTCATGTCCGAGACCCAGAAATCTTGCTTGTTTGTAGGTAACCAAATACAATCCCGGAGCAGTTGTGTTGTGCCTGTCTCCTTTCACACATGCTGCGATCCTGAATATTAACTTGAGCAGTAGGATTTGTTGATCAGGTAGAACTCTGGGGCCCTTTGTCCTAGGCCGGACCCCTCTACCGTCCTTTTGCAACCTTGGAGGAAGAGAGGAACGGGTCTGCCTGTGTCATGAGTAACCCTCTGTCCATTTGGGCCCATTCGTCATGCGAGCCTCTGGCCCTGGATTTTGTCAAGCGAAGAATAGGTTTGTGAAATTTTGGCTCCTGGAGTTTGGCTAAGTGCTTTTCTGGGAAAGAGATGCGAGAGATGGCCTTTCAGGGCCCTTCCTGGCCTTCCCACCCCCAGCCAACTTCAGTCTCCTCCAAAGCGTATTGCAAGGCCTGCGTCCAAACAGGGCTTACAGTAACGGAGATGAGGAGACACTTCCCTTCTCTTTTGTTTGTTTTTAAGGTCTCTGCTTTCCTAAACATGTCAAGAGTGGAAAGCTTGCCTTCCCCCACATAGAGTTCAGGTGGAACGGTTGGGAAATGCTCACCCGGATTTGCAATCCAGACGCAGCAGGGATTTGTGCACTCACCTCCCCGATGATGCTCTTGGCACATGGTTTGATACTCTGATGTGAAGCGTTTGGAGGGGAGAGGCGACTTGCTCTTTCTTTCCAGGTCAGAGAGCTAAATCTGGCCTCTGCAATATGTTGGAATGTTGTTCTTAATACCACTATTGTTACGTTTCTTCAAATCGACTTTTGCTTCTATGAGGGTTGAATGAAAAGTAATGCCTCCACCTTCGTAACTCCTCAATAGATGGCAGTACTGGTATGCGGCAGGTACTGGCATGTTCAGTAGACTCTCCTCTACAGTTCAGCTTTGACAAGAAGCCTTAGCATTGAATGGTTGTGTTGTTAAAGTGCGAAGTATGGAACCCTGCGCAGAGAGTCGGTCAATGGCGACTTTAGCAATGAAAAGTAATGCCTACACCTTCGTAACTCCTCAATAGATGGCAGTACTGGTATGCGGCAGGTACTGGCATGTTCAGTAGACTCTCCTCTACAGTTCAGCTTTGACTGGAAGCCTTAGCATTGAATGGTTGTGTTGTTAAAGTACAAAGTATGGAACCCTGCGCAGTCAGTCGGTCAATTTGACTTAAGCAATGAAAAGTAATGCCTCCACCTTCATAACCCCTCAATAGATGGCAGTACTGGTATGCGGCAGGTACTGGCTAGTTCAGTAGACCCTCCTCTACAGTTCAGCTTTGACGGGAAGCCTTAGCATTGAGCGATTGTGTTGTTAAAGTGCAAAGTATGGAACCCTGCGCAGACTTTCAGTCAATGTGACTTAAGCAATGTAAAGTAATGCCTCCACCATTGTAACTCCTCAATAAATGGCAGTACTGGTATGCAGAGGGTACTGGCTTGTTCAGTAGACTCTCCTCTATAGTTCGGCTTTGACAGGAAGCCTTAGCATTGAACTGTTGTGTTGTTAAAGTGTGAAGTATGGAACCCTGCGCAGATGTTCGATCAATGTGACTTAAGCAATGAAAAGTAATACCTCCACCTTCGTAACTCCTCAATCATAGAATCATAGAATCAAAGAGTTGGAAGAGACCTCATGGGCCATCCAGTCCAACCCCTGCCAAGAAGCAGGAATATTGCATTCAAATCACCCCTGACAGATGGCCATCCAGCCTCTGCTTAAAAGCTTCCAAAGAAGGAGCCTCCACCACACTCCGGGGCAGAGAGTTCCACTGCTGAACGGCTCTCACAGTCAGGAAGTTCTTCCTAATGTTCAGATGGAATCTCCTCTCTTGTATTTTGAAGCCATTGTTTCGCGTCCTAGTCTCCAAGGAAGCAGAAAACAAGCTTGCTCCCTCCTCCCTGTGGCTTCCTCTCACATATTTATACATGGCTATCATATCTCCTCTCAGCCTTCTCTTCTTCAGGCTAAACATGCCCAGCTCCTTAAGCCGCTCCTCATAGGGCTTGTTCTCCAGACCCTTGATCATTTTAGTCGCCCTCCTCTGGACACATTCCAGCTTGTCAATATCTCTCTTGAATTGTGTTGCCCAGAATTGGACACAATATTCCAGATGTGGTCTAACCAAAGCAGAATAGAGGGGTAGCATTACTTCCTTAGATCTAGACACTATGCTCCTATTGATGCAGGCCAAAATCCCACTGGCTTTTTTTGCCGCCACATCACATTGTTGGCTCATGTTTAACTTGTTGTCCACGAGGACTCCAAGATCTTTTTCACACGTACTGCTCTCGAGCCAGGCATTGTCCCCCATTCTGTATCTTTGCATTTCATTTTTCTGCCAAAGTGGAGTATCTTGCATTTGTCACTGTTGAACTTCATTTTGTTAGTTTTGGCCCATCTCTCTAATCTGTCAAGATCATTTTGAGTCCTGCTCCTGTCCTCTGGACTATTGGCTATCCCTCCCAATTTGGTGTCGTCTGCAAACTTGATGATCCTGCCTTCTAGCCCTTCATCTAAGTCATTAATAAAGATGTTGAACAGGACCGGGCCCAGGACGGAACCCTGCGGCACTCCACTTCTCACTTCTTTCCAAGATGAAGAGGAAGCATTAGTGAGCACTCTCTGTGTTCGTTCACTTAACCAATTACAGATCCACCTCACCGTAGTTTTGCCTAGCCCACATTGGACTAGTTTCCTTGCCAGAAGGTCATGGGGGACCTTGTCGAAGGCCTTACTGAAATCCAGGTACGCTACATCCACGGCATTCCCAGCATCTACCCAGCTTGTAGCTCTATCGAAGAAAGAGATCAGATTAGTCTGGCATGACTTGTTTTTGATAAATCCATGTTGACTATTAGCGATGACTGCATTTGTTTCTAAGTGTTTGCAGACCGCTTCCTTAACAATCTTTTCCAGAATCTTGCCCGGTATCGACGTGAGGCTGACCGGACGGTAGTTGTTTGGGTCATCCTTTTTTCCCTTCTTGAAGATTGGGACCACATTGGCCCTCCTCCAATCTGCTGGAACTTCTCCCGTTCTCCAAGAACTCTCAAAGATGGTTGCCAATGGTTCCGAAATGACTTCCGCTAGTTCCTTCAATACTCTTGGGTGTAGTTGATCTGGCCCTGGGGACTTGAACTCATTAAGAGCGGCCAGGTATTCCTGGACGACTTCTTTCCCAATTTGGGGTTGGATGTCCTCCAATCCCTCATCCACTCCATCTTGCTGAGGTTGAAGACTCTTTTTGTGAGAAGACCGAGGCAAAGAAGGCATTAAGTAGTTCTGCCTTTTCCCTATCCCCTGTCAGCATTGCCCCATCTTCTCCTCGAAGAGGTCCTATCGCCTCCTTGTTTTTCCTTTTTCTACTGACATAAGAAGAGAAGCCCTTTTTATTGTTTTTAATGTCCCTGGCAAGTCTGAGCTCGTTTTGTGCTTTAGCCTTGCGGACCTTTTCCCTACATGTTGGCTATTTGTTTGAATTCTTCTTTGGTGATTTCTCCCTTTTTCCACTTCTTGTTCATGTCTTTTTTGTGTCTTAGCACAGTTAGAAGTTCTTTGGACATCCATTCTGGCTTCTTTGCACTTGTCCTATTTTTTCTCTTTTTTTGGCACGGTTTGCAATTGCGCCTTGAGTATTTCACTCTTGAGAAATTCCCATCCATCCGTAACTCCCTTGTCTTTTAGTATCTGTGTCCATCGGAATGCTGCTCAGTGTTTCCTTCATTTTTTGGAAATCAGCTCTCCTAAAGTCCAGAATGCGGGTTTGACTTGTCTTAGTTTCGGCCTTCCTTTGTACCTCAAATTGCAGGAGCACATGGTCACTTGCCCCTAAGGATCCTACCACTTCGACCGCATCGATCAGGTCCTCCGCATTTGTTAGGATGAGATCAAGAGTAGCCAATCCCCTTGTTGCCTCTTCTACCTTCTGGACCATGAAATTGTCTGCAAGGCAAGCGAGGAATTTGTTGGACCTTGTACTCTTGGCCGAGTTTGTTTTCCAGCAAATATCGGGATAGTTGAAATCGCCCATGACTACTACATCTCTTTTCTGTGCCTGTTTGGTCAACTGTTGGCAGAAGACTTCATCAAGTTCTTCCTCCTGGCTTGGGGGTCTGTAGTAGACGCCTACAACGACATCTTTTTGAGTCCCAGTTCCCTTGATTATTATCCAGATGATTTCAAGCTGGTTTCCCAGATTGCTGTCTTGAATCTCTTCTGCAGCATAAGAGTTTTTGACATATAAGGCTACTCCGCCTCCTCTCCCCTTTGTTCGGTTTCTGTGAAAGAGGTTATACCCCTCGATATCTACATTCCAGCGATAGGAGTCATCCCACCAGGTTTCAGTGATGCCTATGATATCATATTTGTGGTGTTGTGCTAAAAGTTGGAGTTCGTCTTGTTTATTTCCCATGCTCTGTGCATTAGTGTAAAGACATGTGAGCCCCTGGGATCTTCCCTTGAGCTGTTTAATTGGGATTATTGTGCTTTTGGTACTTGGTCCTTGTTGTGTTTGTGCAGCCCTCCGTTTAGCCTTCTGGCGATTCCCAGACATTATGGGTAAAGTAGTGTTCGCAAGGCTGTTGTCCCCCTCCCCCGGTGGACCTAGTTTAAAGTGCGTCTAATGAGGTTTGCGAGTCTGTGAGCAAAAAGGTGTTTTTCTACTTGTGTGAGATGCACCCCATCCCTTGCCAGTAGGCCATCCTCCTGGAAAAGCAGGCCATGGTCGAGGAAGCCAAAGCGTTCCTCCTGACACCATTTTCTAAGCCAGTCATTGACCTGTACTATTTTTCTGGCTCTTGTGGGTCCGTGTCTTACAACAGGGAGGAGGGATGAAAAGACCACCTGTACATTACATTCTTTTAGCTTTGCTCCTAGAGCTCGAAAATCATTTGTGATCTTTTGAAACGTATGCCTTGCAGTATCATTGGTTCCTACATGAATCAACATGAGGGGAGGACGGTGATAGGGCTTGAGGAGCCTGGTGAGCTTCTGAGTGATATGGTGTATTTTTGCCCCCGGTAGGCAGCATATTTCTCGAGCCATCCCATCTGGTCTGGAAATGACAGCTTCCGTTCCTCTAAGGAGGGAGTCGCCTACTACCAAGACCTGTTTACTTTCAGGATTGACAGGGTCCCTTTTGTGCAATGTAGTGTGTAGGTCTCCAGAAAAGTGATCCTGTTGGTGTGAATTGTGTAGGTGAAAAGTGTTGTCCTCCTCCTCGACATCCCCGGTGCATTCGTCAAGGACAATCCATTGAGATTCGTCCAAGAGCCTATGGTTCTCCTGTATGTGTTCCTATTGCTCCTGGTCTATGGTTGGGGATGGTACACCTGCACGATTGTGCAAGTGTGAATGTTGTGAAGTGTTGTCCCAGTCAGGGCTATCCCCTGCACACTGATCAAGGATGAGCCACTGATCAGTATCTAAGCCATTCTGGTCTTCCCCAATATGTTGTGTTTCTTGGTCAGGTGCTAGTTGTGTGAGAATTTGGAATCTATTGTGTAACTGCAGCTGAGCGGAAGTATTCTGAGGAGGCTTCCGGGTCCTATGTGTCCTTCTAAGGGTGACATTTCTCCAAGCCTGAGGGTTGTCGACATCTGAGGTGCTGTTCTGTTGAGCCTCCTCGTAATGTTGGTGTGATATGGGCTGCGTGTCTAGGACAGTGTGGTGTGTGGTGTCTAAGAAGAGCTCAAGTTCCTGAATGTCCTTAAGGGTCTTAATACGGTCCTCGAGTTGTCGTATCCTGTGTTCCATGCGAGTGATCTGTGTACACTTGGGGCAGATGTAATTGAGTAATTGTAGTGTGAAAAAGCTGAACATGCCACAGCTTGTGCATGAGACGGGAAGTTTTCGTGTTTGTTCCATCTGGAGGTTGCTAATGACCTCCTCTTGGTGTTTGTTTGATGTTGTCTGTATGCAGGGGTGGAAGTATAGGTTACTGAGTGTATGAGTTCATTTAAACAAAGCTTACCCTGAAGCAGAAGGAAACAAAATGGGTTCCTGCTTCCTCAACTTCTGTGGAAAGCCCAGCTGCCCCTTGGGTTCAGAAACTGGTTTATATAGGATAACCAGGAAGCCCCGCCTCTCAAACAAAGCAGTTAATTTTTAAACTCAGGAAGCCCCTCCTCTCAAACAAAGCAGTTAATTATAAACTCAGGAAGCCCCTCCTCTCAAACAAAGCAGTTAATTATAAACTCAGGAAGCCTCTCCTCTCAAACAAAGCAGTTAATTATAAACTCAGGAAGCCTCTCCTCTCAAACAAAGCAGTGCTGAAAGCAGTTTAAATTTAAACAAAGCTTACCCTGAAGCAGAAGGAAACAAAATGGGTTCCTGCTTCCTCAACTTCTGTGGAGAGCCCAGCTGCCCCTTGGGTTCAGACACTGGTTTATATAGGATAACCAGGAAGCCCCGCCTCTCAAACAAAGCAGTTAAATTTTAAACTCAGGAGCCCCTCCTCTCAAACAAAGCAGTTAATTATAAACTCAGGAAGCCCCTCCTCTCAAACAAAGCAGTTAATTATAAACTCAGGAAGCCTCTCCTCTCAAACAAAGCAGTTAATTATAAACTCAGGAAGCCCCTCCTCTCAAACAAAGCAGTGCTGAAAGCAGTTTAAATTTAAACAAAGCTTACCCTGAAGCAGAAGGAAACAAAATGGGTTCCTGCTTCCTCAACTTCTGTGGAGAGCCCAGCTGCCCCTTGGGTTCAGACACTGGTTTATATAGGATAACCAGGAAGCCCCGCCTCTCAAACAAAGCAGTTAATTATAAACTCAGGAAGCCCTCCTCTCAAACAAAGCAGTTAATTATAAACTCAGGAAGCCTCTCCTCTCAAACAAAGCAGTTAATTATAAACTCAGGAAGCCTCTCCTCTCAAACAAAGCAGTTAATTATAAACTCAGGAAGCCCCTCCTCTCAAACAAAGCAGTTAATTATAAACTCAGGAAGCCTCTCCTCTCAAACAAAGCAGTTAATTTTTAAACTCAGGAAGCCCCACCTCTCAAACAAAGCAGTGCTGAAAGCAGTTTAAATTTAAACAAAGCTTACCCTGAAGCAGAAGGAAACAAAATGGGTTCCTGCTTCCTCAACTTCTGTGGAAAGCCCCTAGATGGCAGTAGATGGCACCAATAGATGGCAGTACTGGTATGCGGCAGGTACTGGCTTGTTCAGTAGACTCTCCTCTACAGTTCCATTTTGGCAGGAAGACTTAGCATTGAATGGTTGTGTTGTTAAAGTGTGAAGTATGGAACCCTGCGCAGACGGTCAGTAAATGTGATTTAAGCAATGAAAAGTAATGCCTCCACCTTCGTAACTCCTCAATAGATTGCAGTACTGGTATGCGGCAGGTACTGGCTTGTTCAATAGACTCTCCTCTACAGTTCAGCTTTGACGGGAAGCCTTAGCATTGAATGGTTGTGTTGTTAAAGTGTGAAGTATGGAACCCTGCGCAGTCGGTCGGTCAGTGTGACTTAAGCAATGCAAAGTAATGCCTCCAGGTCACTGTCATCCCTCCTCAACTTTAGAAAGAAGGTAAAAACGTGGTTGTGGGACCAGGCCTTCGGGCCATTAGGTTAAAGGACAATTGATAATGTTTGACTATGGCTTGGAAGTGGATTTGGATAAGTTAAGTGGAGTAATCATTAGTATATGGCTAGATAGATAGCCACCAGACGGACAATAGCTAAATGGATCGGAAGTAAGCTGTTTAATCTTCATTTATTAATGTTCAAGAGAGATATTGACAAGCTGGAATGTGTCCAGAGGAGGGCGACTAAAATGATCAAGGGTCTGGAGAACAAGCCCTATGAGGAGCGGCGTAGGGAACTGGGCATGTTTAGCCTGAAGAAGAGAAGGCTGAGAGGAGACATGATAGCCATGTATAAATATGTGAGAGGAAGCCACAGGGAGGAGGGAGCAAGCTTGTTTTCTTCTTCCTTGGAGACTAGGACGCAATGGAACAATGGCTTCAAAGTACAAGAGAGGAGATTCCATCTGAACATGAGGAAGAACTTCCTGACTGTGAGAGCTGTTCAGCAGTGGAACTCTCTGCCCCTGGAGTGTGGTGGAGGCTCCTTCTTTGGAATCTTTTAAACAGAGGCTGGATGGCCATCTGTCAGGGGTGATTTGAATGCAATATTCCTGCTTCTTGGCAGGGGATTGGACTGGATGGCCCATGAGGTCTCTTCCAACTCTTTGATTCTATGATTCTATGATTCTGTTTTTATTGTGTAGCATCCTGCAAGGCATTTGCTATGGGGAAAGTGGAAGGCAAAAGGAAGAGGGGCCGACCAAGGGCAAGATGGATGGATGGCATCCTTGAAGTGACTGGACTGACCTTGAGGGAGCTGGGGGTGGTAACGGCCGACAGGGAGCTCTGGCGTGGGCTGGTCCATGAGGTCACGAAGAGTCGGAGACGACTGAACGAATGAACAACAACAACAACAATTTGCTATTTTGTATTTTATGATGCGGCATTGAATTATTGCCAATTGGAAGCCACCCTGAGTCCCCACAGGGGTTGAGAAGGACGGGGTAAAAATGTTCGAAACAAACAAACAAATAAATCTCCTCCTCCCTTTGTTTTCAGTGACCGAAAAGGTTTACGAGAGCGAGTCCTGTACAGACAGCGAAGAAGATTTCCGGTCCAAGCCCCCCTCGGCTCCTAAACCACCTGCTGGGGCCACAAAGAAGGAGCCCAAAGAAGAGAAAAAGGGGGCCAAGAAAGGGGTGTCTGTGGCCAGCAAAGCCAACAAGCAAGCCTCCATCATGGGCTTCTTCCTGAAGAAATGACCTCCCGTTGCGCTCCAGCGTGGAGGCGTTGCTTGAGATCAAAAACACACGTACTTACTGTGTAAGTGAGAGAACAGGACCGGGAGCCACTTGAGGAACGCTTTTGTGGCTGAACTGAACAGAAATAAGCTGCCAGAGACAAGATTTTGTGTGCATCAGATTGCCGTGTTCCAAATGTGGGAGACAGCATCACATGGATTATGACTTTATATATGTATTTTCAGAGCTGCCCATGCTTGACACAAGCTGTACAAATCCTTTCGTTTTCTTGGTGATGGATTCAGATTACATGATGGAGACTTTTGAGAGCTGTTATTGGGAAGGAAAATTATACTGATTTGTAGCAGGAGGCCGAAGCAAGGGTCATGGGAATCACAATAACCCATGTACAACCAAGGCACCACAATAGGAAGAATAAGAAATTATATTTCGTAATTCCTCCAGTGTATTAAGATATTATTTCTGCAGTTTCCTCTTCTCTGGATGCAGACGGTGGCAGAATGCATTGTGTTAAGGCAACACTTGACCTCTCTTCTCTCCTGATTTGACATTGCAAACACCACAAACGATGAGCCTGACATAATAACATAAGTTGCCCACCCAGAACTGATTTGCTTCACCTTCTCAAATGTTGGATGTTTTAGGAAGTCCTGGAACAACCAAGCGTCTTCTTAATGTTTTTATTTTCCTTCAAAGCACCAACTTTGCAGATGTTGTAAAAACTATTGTGGCATTTTGTGTAGGCAGAGAGTGCCTTCGTTGAACTAAGAGCAACTTTTTCCTGTAATAAAGAAACTACTTAGAATCACAAGATGTGGAGCTTTCTCCTTGTATTGTATTGTCAAAGGCTTTCATGGCCGGAATCACTGGGTTGTTGTAGGTTTTTTTGAGCTATATCGCCGTATTCTATAGGCATTCTCTCCTGACGTTTCGCCTGCATCTATGGCAAGCATCCTCAGATGTTATGAGGTCTGTTGGAAGTAGGAAAATGGGTTTATATAGCTGTGGAATGACCAGGGTGGGACAAAGAATGCTAATCAAGGTGGTCAGTTGAAACATTCACACCTGGCTCCAGCAGACAAGAGTCCTTTGTCCCACCCTGGTCATTCCACAGATATATAAACCCAATTGTCCTAGTTCCAACAGACCTCACTACCTCTGAGGATGCTTGCCATAGATGCAGGCAAAATGTCAGGAGAGAATGCTTCTAGAACATGGCCATACAGCCTGAAAAAAACTACAACAACCCAATATATTATATTATATTATATTATATTATATTATATTACATTATATTATAAGCACAATGCAGGAGACAAGATGGGACTGCCTTCCTGGCCCTTCTCTTCACTCTGATCTCAGAGCAGCTGTTGGTGCTAGACCATGGCCATATAGCCCGAAAAAACCTACAACAACCCAGGCTGAAAATTGTTTTGGAGATTTGGATGGCCCCCAATTTGCTTCATAAAGATTTGGAGGGGTCTCATTTCGATTAGTAAACCGAATCCCCAAAGTTTCGTAATTGTTTTGTTAAGATTTGTTCCAGCAGAGAAGGGGTTCAAACAAGGACATCTAATCACCTCTCAAAACAAAAGTTTGCTCCAGGCACTGCCAGGATATCAAATGCTAATCAAGGTGGTCAGTTAAAACATTCACCCCTAGCTCCAGCAGACAAGAGTCCTTTGTCCCACCCTGGTCATTCCACAGATATACAAACCCTTTTTCCTAGTTCCAACAGACCTCACTACCTCTGAGGATGCTTGCCATAGATGCAGGCGAAACGTCAGGAGAGAATGCTTCTAGAACATGGCCATATAGCCCGGAAAAACCTACAACAACCCAGTGATTCCAGCCATGAAAGCCTTTGACAATACATTGAACATTATATTTTTATTTAAATTGATTATAAACACCCTCCGGCCCCTTCCTTTTCCTTTTCCTTTAAGTGGCTGAGGGGGGAAAGGAAGGGGCCTGAGGCTGTTAGGAATGGTGGGAGTTGAAGTCCAAACACCTGGAGGGCCCAAGTTTAGGGCCCATGGGGTAACCAGAGTCTTTGGAGACAGAATGAATAGCAAATGTACAAGAGCCAGTGGAAAACAAAGGCGAGGAAAATTGGCTTTCTCGTCCGCTGAAAGGTCAAGCTGTTTTGCCGGGAATGCCTCCAAATTAACCCCTGTGCATGATATCACTGGGTCAGGGAAGCGGAAAGAGGCATGGCTGGCTGGCCGTTCTTCGGCCCCACGCCGGGAGCAGCAGGTATCTCCGCAAGCCTTGGGATTGACGTCTGTTGACCACTGCATCGAGGGCCAAGGGCTTCGTCAGGACAGGAGGGGGGTCTCAGTGCAGGAACCAGGTTCCTGGGACTGACGAGGGTCTTGTCCAGCTCTGGGGTGGCCAAAGAGGCCAGAGGAAGGTCAGAAGTGACGTCCTTTGGCCGAAAACGAGAGTGACGGAGGTAAGAAGAAAGCAGGATGTGGAGAAGGGATTGGAAAGAGTCAAGAAATGACTCTGTGTAACCACAATTGATTTTTTTTTTGTTTTAAAGTGTTGTTTCCTATTTCGTTGTGTGCTCCTTACTTTGAAAGTACAGTAGAGTCTCACCCAACATCAATTACTGCTCAAGCAGGGAGCTTTGAGATGGTAGAAGAGAAGCTCTCCGAAGCTCTAGGTGCCCTTACTGCCTATTACAGGGAAAACCAGCTGATCCCCAACCCATCTAAAACACAGACATGTGCCTTTCACCTTAAGAACAGAGAAGCATCCCGAGCTCTGAGGATCACCTGGGAAGGAATCCCACTGGAGCATTGCAGCGCACCCAAATACCTGGGAGTCACTCTGGACCATGCTCTGACCCACAAGAAGCACTGCCTGAACATCAAGCAAAAAGTGGGCGCTAGAAACAATATCATACGAAAGCTGACTGGCACAACCTGGGGATCACAACCAGATACAGTGAAGACATCTGCCCTTGTGCTATGCTACTCTGCTGCTGAGTATGCATGCCCAGTGTGGAACACATCTCACCACACTAAAACAGTGCATGTGGCTCTGAATGAGACATGCCGCATTATCACGGGGTGTCTGCCCTACACCACTGGAGAAATTACACTGCTTAGCTGGTATTGCACCACCTGACATCCGCCGGGAAGTAGCAGCCAATAGAGAAAGGACCAAGGCAGAGACATCTCCAGCTCATCCCTTGTTTGGGTATCAGCCAGCACGTCAACGACTTAAATCAAGAAATAGTTTTCTAAGATCTACAGAGACACTCGCTGGAACACCTCAGCAAGCGAGAGTCCAAAAGTGGCAGGCTCAAACCCAGCACCTCAACCAATGGCTGATACCAAATGAGAGACTCCCCCTGGGCACACAGATGACTGGGCGACTTGGAAGGCGCTGAACAGACTGCGCTCTGGCACCACGAGATGCAGAGCCAACCTCAAGAAATGGGGCTACAAAGTGGAATCCACGACATGCGAGTGTGGAGAGAAGCAAACCACTGACCACCTGCTGCAATGCAACCTGAGCCCTGCCACATGCACAATGGAGGACCTCCTTGCGGCAACACCAGAGGCATTCCAAGTGGCCAGATACTGGTCAAAGGACATTTAATCAAGTACCAAACTTGCAGACTTTGTGTTTTGTCTGTTTGTTTTGTTCTGTTAGAAATGTAATACAATTGACTTGGCTCTGATGGATATAGCACTGATTTGCTGTATCCCAGGTGCTCATTTATAGATGTCAATAAAATTCGGCCTCAGTGCAACTACAATGAGGCACGCAATAAAAATAGAGCGCACAGTCCTTTATCAACTTCAAATCCTTAAAGTGGTACTTTATTTTTTAAAAACTACAGAAAATAACAAACACATAACTATGTACAGAAGAAATCACAAACGCGTCTTGCTTGTTCCCTGGCAGTCCGTTATCTCAAATCCACGGTCATTGCAATGTGTGACATATACAGGAACTGTTCACAGTTCATACTTTAGGCAATAAATCACAGGAGCGAAACAGAAACCATATGTATATATGAATGTATGTGTGTGTATATGTATGTATATGCATACATATATGGAATTTTAATAAGTTGCACCCAGTCCAGGGCAATGTCAACACTAATACAAGCATGGGCCAACTTTGACTCTCCCTCCAGGTGTTTTGGACTTCAACTCCCATAATTCCTAACAGCCTACCGGCTGTTAGGAATTATGGAAGTTGAAGTCCAAAACACCTGGAGGGAGGGTCCAAGTTGGCCCATGCCTGCGCTAACAGGATGCCGGCCCACCTCCATAGATCTGTCTTTGACCTACTTTTCCCGCTGCCAAAGTTTCCAGCTCTGCCAACAAGACAGCAGCTTTCATGTCCTGGAAGCTTTGCATCTGTTTCCAAGTCCACAATCACTGTTATCCTAATTCATTCTTTGGCATTGATGGATTGCCATCATGATATTCAGCCACAAAGGCTATGGATCCCTTTCCCCCAGGGCAACATCTGAAGCAGCTTTTGCAAACCTTGCCAGTAAATGTCGGAGATGCAAATCGTGCCTTTTGCAGAGACACCTTGGGAAAAATAATGATTATACCTCTAATTTAGGGATATTTGGACCCTTCAGAGTCATCGTCCTAGGACTTTATCCTGTGGACTGATAGAGTGTAATGATGGCAAGATCAATGCGCCTTTGGATGGAGTTCGGAGCATGAATCTCTCACAGAGTTGCATTGAATTGTCTCATTTTGTGAGCAACGAACGGATCCGATATCAGTGAAACTAAACTAGTTTCATAGGATGACAGAGATTGGAAAAGAGGCAATTTAACATTCCAGATTTCTGGCTTCATGAGGGTATGCTCGGTTCCGGCCACATGAGGAGCTGCCACTTCACTGTCCATTTGTGACACCGAGTCCTTAATGGAGTACTTCCTCTTGCTTCTGCACACTGCTGGAAGGTTTTATGGCATCCTAAATTAGTTAAATTAGCCTCCCTGCATAAAGTGGTACCTAAATTTCCTACTTGTTAGCCCTAGCTTCCAGGTGTGGTCTGACCAAGGCAGAATAGAGCACGGGGAGCATGACTTCCCTAGATCTAGACACTATGCTCCTCTTGATGCAGGCCAAAATCCCATTGGCATTTTTAGCTGCAGCGTTACATTGTTGGCTCATGTTTAACTTGCTGTCCACAAGGACTCCAAGATCTTTTTCACACATACTGCTCTCGAGCCAGGCCTCATCGTCCCCCATTCTGTATGTTTGCATTTCGTTTTTTCTGCCTAAATGGAGTATCTTGCATTTGTCCCTGTTGAACTTCATTGTGTTACTTTTGGCCCATCATCTCTCTAATCTGTCAGGATCGTTTTGAATCCTGCTCCTGTCCTCTGGAGTATTGGCTCTCCCTCCCAATTTGGTGTCGTCTGCAAAGTTGATGATCCTGCCTTCTAACCCTTCATCTAAGTCATTAATAAAGATCCTGAGCAAGACCCAGGAGGGAACCCTGCTGATGGCACTCCACTCGTCACTTCTTTCCAGGATGAAGAAGAGGAAGCATTGGGGAGAATCACCCTCTGGGTTCATCTGCTTAACCAATTACAGAAACACCTCACTGTAGTTTTGCCTCGCCTACATTGGACTAGTTTCCTTGCCAGAAGGTCATGGGGGACCTTGTCGAAGGCCTTCCTGAAATCCAGGTATGCTACATCCACAGCATTCCCCGCATCTACCCAGCTTGTAACTTTGATGTATGGCTTCCCTGTGAATGAGCGATCTCCATGACCTCCGATCCTCAACAGCTCAGGTCTTGCAAAGCCAGGGCAGCCAAGGCTTCTTGTGGTCTTCTTCTCTTCCTGTTGCATTCTACCTTTCCAAACATTATCATCTTTTCCACTGAGTCCTGTCTTCTCATGCTATGGCCAAAGTTTAGCCATCGAAGTGTCCAGCTAGATTGTTCTCCGTACTCGACAGATGGGAATGGACCTGGGACAAGGAGTTGTGGGTGGTTCAAGTAACTAGAGCAAAGGTACCAGGGGTGTAAATCCCATGAACAACCTGGCCAGGGGGCACAATTTGAGCATCAAAGTTTGCACAACATCAAAGACTTGTGTAATCTTGTGCAACATGCAAAGAACGCGATCAAAGGCCCTGGCACACCGCGCTATCAAAGGAAGAAACAGGCATGCGTTGTCTCTTTCGTTCCTGGTTATGATGCTTGAGGTTACATATCCTTATAGGCACAAGTGTGTCTGTGTGTGTGCATATGTGTTGGCCTCCTTGTCTCCTTCAGGGCTTCCAAGAGATGCGCCAGGCAAGCCCAGGCTGTTTGCATCTCCCTCGCAGGCATTGCTGTCTGCCAAAGCAAAAACATGAACATGAAGAAGCTCTTGATCAATTGCAAAGGAAGGGGACTGGCAAACGCCACACTCCCTCCAACAGCCACACTCAGACATCGCTTTGATTTCTATGGGGTTCCTCCCCCCCCCTTGAGGGTTCTTCTCGTTGGGGAATTTCCCCAAAAACCCAAAGAATATCAATCATCTGTCTGTCTGTCTATTTATTCATCCATCTATCTCTTCATACACATGCCTTCTGAAAATCTATCCTTCCATCTATCTGTCTATTATCTATCTGTCTGGTCATCTAGCTAGACCTCTGAGGAAGCTTGCCATAGATGCAGGCGAAACGTCAGGAGAAATGCCTCTAGAACATGGCCATATAGCCCGAAAAAACCCACAAGAACTGAGTGATTCCGGCCATGAAAGCCTTCGACAATACATCTAGCTATTCATCTGTATGTATGTATGTATGTATGTATGTATGTGTGTGTGTGTGTATATATATATATATATATATGGTCTTGTGCATGCATTGTAATGTAAATTTTGGGGTTTTTTGGCTTTTTAAGTCCCTTCTGCTGTCTTTTTCAGTGTTTTTATGAGTGATGGTCACTCTAGCCTGAGAGGTGTCTTGTGTCCAAATTTTACCAGGAGCTCCCTGTTGGCCTTCACCACCCCCAGCTCCTTCAAGGTCAAGCCAGTCTTCAAGGATGCCATCCATCCATCTTGCCCTTGGTTGGACCCTCTTCCTTTTTCCTTCCTTTCCCCCCAGCATCATTGTCTTCTCTAAGCTTTCCTGTCTCCTCATGAGGTGGCCAAAGGACTTCATCTTTGTCTCTAATATCCTTCCCTCATATATATACATACAATATACAATATATTATCCATACAATATATTAAATTATTAGCATAGCACAATATCAGTATTATATATTACTATATTGTACTATACCATTATATTGTAATATTCTTAGTAATATAAGTAATATTACATGTAATATAAATATATAATATATTATTGCGTTGTTATAGGTTTTTTCGGGCTATATGGCCATGTTCTAAAGGCATTTTCTCCTGACATTTTGCCTGCATCTATGGCAAGCATCCTCAGAGGTAAGCCTTTGACAATACATAATATATTATTATTATTATTATTATTATTATTATTATTATTATGAGATTAGTATTCTACTGTTCCATCAGTGTTTCAGTTCTATCTATCCATCCATCCTATCTATCCATCTATCATGCCTGCCTATCTATCTATCCTTTTATCAATTTGCCTATTATCTGTCTGTCTGTCTATCTCTCTGTCTGTCCATCCAGCCATTCTATATCTACATACTTCTCCTCTCTGTCTATCTACCTTTCTGTCCTTCTATCAATCATGGGGACACCATGGATTTCATAAAGACAAAGACATTTTTGATTTAAAAACTAATTTACTCCAATTTATCCATCCAAATCTCTCCAAATAAATATCTTTGAAACAACACCACAACATTCACATCTGTGAATATCTCCCAAAGCAGTTCTTCCAATGGACGTGAAGGAAGATGCAGTGAGCAAAGGATCTCCTTGTGAGGATGGAAAGTCAGCGCTTTCTCTGAACAATGCAGCTCTTGTGCAAACATAATACCGTAGGGAATGGTGGGAGATGTAGAACCATTGCATCGTAATGTGCTAAACCATGTACAGGAGAGACACTAGTACAAACATCACCAAAGGCAAAAGAGAGTTAGGATAATACTTGGTTTTAAATGGGGGTTGTTGATGTTTCCAGGCCAATCTGTAAGGCCTAATAAGCAAAATAGAACAAATCCCAAGCCTGATTCACCTGGATGCCACACTAGTCCCAACCTATGTTCTGTGAACCTGCAATTTGTGCCATTCCTATCTGCCACACTTTTTATACAAATGTGGAAATCTGGGTGATTTTTGCAACAGCACCCCAGCTATAAGAAATGTCATTGGTTAGCTCAGGCCTGGGCAAACTTTGGCATGCAACATAAGAGGGTGGAAAGAAAAGTAATGCCTCCACCTTCGTAACTCAACAGATGGCAGTACTGGTATGCGGCAGGTACTGGCTTGTTCAGTAGACTCTCCTCTACAGTTCAATTTTGGCGGGAAGCCTTAGCATTGAATGGTTGTGTTGTTAAAAGTGCGAAGTATGGAACCCTGCACAATGCAACTTAAGCAACGTGCAGACATTGAATTCTTGACAGCAGAAGGTGTCACCCCAAAGGAGATTCATCAGAGAATGCAAGCTGTTTATTGTGATTGTGTTGATGTGAGGACTGCATGTTGTTAGGTGAGTAAGTTTAAAGATGTTGAGGTGGGAACATCTGACTTGCGTGACAAACAAAGAGTTGGACGTCCTGTGACAGCAACCACCGAGTTTCACAAGCAAAAGATTGACAGATTGATTCAGGATTATCAACGTATCAGGAGCCCCCAGTGGCACAGTGGGTTAAACCCCTGTGCCGGCAGAACTGAAGACCGACAGGTTGCAGGTTCAAATCCGGGGAGAGGCGGATGAGCTCCCTCTATCTGCTCCAGCTCCTCATGTGGGGACATGAGAGAATCAGAATCATAGAATCAAAGAGTTGGAAGAGACCTCCTGGGCCATCCAGTCCAACCCCATTCTGCCAAGAAGCAGGAATATTGCATTCAAATCAGCCCTGACAGATGGCCATCCAGCCCCTGTTTAAAAGCTTCCAAAGAAGAAGCCTCCCACAAGGATGATAAGAAAACATCAAATCATCTAGGCATCACCTAGGCAATGTCCTTGCAGACAGCCAATTCTCTCACACCAGAAGTGACTTACAGTTTTTCAAGTCACTCCTGACATGACAAAAAAAATCGTATCACTCAGAGAGAAATTTCAAGCATAATTGGCATTTCACAAGAACGTGTGGGTCACATTCTTGCTTTGCTTGGCTATCAGAAGATCTGTGCCCAATGGGTACCCAGGATGCTGACGCCTGAAATGAAAGTGCACAGACATCTTCTGTGACGGCTTCAGAAAACTTGTTCATCGTTGGCAGAAATGTATCCAATTGTCTGGTGATTATGTGGAAAAGTGAATAGTGGTAGTTAAAGAGCACATTCTAAGGATTATTTCTGTGCTTGATTTATTAAAATATTCCCATCCAAACCCAAGTAACGAAGGTGGAGGCATTACTTTTCATTCATCCCTTGTACATCCTGTTCACATCTGCTGAAGGACGAGAAGATTCAGACTAGACTTTACTGCAAGAGACATGCCTGGAAGCTGTTTTGCCCAGCGTACAGTCAGATCTGCGCCTGCTAAAGGATGAGAAGTTTGAGGCTAGACCAGGCATGGGCAAACTTCAGCCCTCCAAGTGTTTTGGACTTCAACTCCCACCATTCCTAACAGCCTCAGGCCCCTTCCCCTTCGCTTAAGCGGCTGAGGGTGAAAAGGAAAGGGCCTGAGGCTGTTAGGAATGGTGGGAGTTGAAGTCCAAAACACCTGGAGGGTCAAAGGTTGCCCATACCTAGGCTAGCTGCTGGATTCCATGTCAGTGGGATTGTAAATACACTCCGGGTCTTACATTGTACTATACCAGGAGCTATCCACAGTGCTGAACTTATGAGAGAGGGAAGGTGCTATAGAAATGCACTAGAGTGGGAAAAGTTGCTCTTGCTAGGATTAGTTCTACCCTCCAGTTCCCAGTTTGGGACACAATGGACAATCATTATTTTTTGGAAAGCGCTGTTTGTAACATCAAAACACCCCAACTTCAAATTCTACCCAGTCTTCAGATTCTGAGATCAAACTCCAACATTGTTGATACCGTGATGGCTTCACCATAATGGGCCATGAAACTCTAGATTTGGAAGAACCATCCAGTCCAACCCCATTTGGCCATGGAAGAAAACACAATCCAAGCCTTCCTGACAGATGGCCATCCAGCCTCAGTTTTAAAACCTCCAAGGAGGTGGACTCCACCAAATGCTCCAATACATTCTGGATATTTTGTTATGATTTTTTGCAGAATCATTCTGAGGAGGGCGACTGAAATGATCAAGAGTCTGGAGAACAAGCCCTATGAGGAGCGGCTTAAAGAGCTGGGCATGTTTAGCCTGAAGAAGAGAAGGCTGAGAGGAGACATGATGAGGGCCAGGTATCAAGATGTGAGGGGAAGTCGTAGGGAGGAGGGAGCAAGCTTGTTTTCTGCTGCCCTGGAGACTAGGACAGGAAAGGAGATTCCACCTGAACATGAGGAAAAACTTCCTGACTGTGAGGGCCGTTCAGCAGTGGAACTCTCTGCCCTGGAGTGTGATGGAAGCTCCTTCCTTGGAGACTTTTAAACAGAGGCTGGATGGCCATCTGTCGGGGGTGCTTTGAATGCAACTTTCCTACTTCTTGGCAGAATGGGGTTGGACTGGATGACCCACAGGTTCTCTTCCAACTCTGTGATTCTATGATTTTATGATTCTATGAATAGAAATACTGTAAATAATAAATAAATAAGGTTGGGGCTTGGAATAGTTCCTTTTTGTGGTCCAAAAAAAGAAACTTTTTCAATCTCTGGCATCCTATGAAACTGGTTTAGTTTCACTGTTAACTTTTAAACAGAGGCTGGATGGCCATCTGTCGGGGGTGCTTTGAATGCCATTTTCCTGTCTCCAAAATGGGGTTGGACTGGATGGCCCATGAGGTCTTTTCCAACTCTAGGATTCTATGATTCTACGGTGCTTTTATGGAACCCTGATGTTCCATGGAACATAGTTTGGGAACTTCTCCTCCAGATGCCTTGGACCACAATCCCACACTCAATTGCCGTCTGGGGATTATGGGAGTTGTGGTCCAATGCATCTGGAAGGAGCTCAGTCCACTCAGTGATGCATTTCCTACTCTACAAACTCTCCTTCCGTTTCAGTTTGCTCCCTCCATAATCCCAGAGAAGTTGACGTATCAATGGGATCAAGACCTACTTGCAGTCTTTTGGACCGTCACCCTACCAAGGGATAGCACTGCTCTCCATCTCCCTTCTTCTTCCCTTTCACTGAAGGGAGATCAAAGTCCAGTCTGTTCACTCTTGCAGCATTTGGGGAGGCAGGGGAAAAGCAAGGGGAAGGGGAGCAGCCATGTTGTTGTCTTGGAGATTTCGGCAGCCATTCCTATTGTTTTCGTGTGGATTTGAGCGGTGTCCTATGAATTCAAGTGGCCATATTGCCATATTCAATCAGAATCAGTAGTTTTCCTCATGTTGTCCATTACAGAAGGAGCTGTCCATCGTCTTTCCTGTAACTGCTGTGATAGTTTGGTAATGCAACTTTCCTCGTATATATTAATATCAATATACTTTTTTTCCCTCTCCCCCCTTTTTTACAAGTTGTTTGTTTCTTTGTCCGGACTGGCGGTCATCTGGACTTCTGGCACTTGGAGCAGGAACATGTTCCAATACGCTAAAAGAAGACGGAAGAAGAAGAACTCATCACTTGGGTTCCAATGAAACAAATCTATCTATCTATCTACCTACCTACCTACCTACCTACCTATCTATAAATAAATACTCTGTTTGTTTTGAGTGACAGCATAACTCAAAAACCGCTGGACTAATTGCCACCAAATTTGGCCACAAGACACCTATTAACCCAAGGAGTGACCATCACTCAAAAAATCATTTGTGAGTTGTAGTTGCTGGGATTTATAGTTCACCTACAATCGAAGAGCATTCTGAACTCCACCAACAATGGAATTGAACCAAACTTGGCACATAATTGACGATATTGACAAGCTGGAATGTGTCCAGAGGAGGGCGACTAAAATGATCAAGGGTCTGGAGAACAAGCCCTATGAGGAGCGGCTTAAGGAGCTGGGCATGTTTAGCCTGAAGAAGAGAAGGCTGAGAGGAGACATGAGAGCCATGTATAAATATGTGAGAGGAAGCCACAAGGAGGAGGGAGCAAGCTTGTTTTCTGCTTCTTGGAGACTAGGATGCGGAACAATGGCTTCAAACTACAAGAGAGGAGATTCCATCTGAACATGAGGAAGAACTTCCTGACTGTGAGAGCCGTTCAGCAGTGGAACTCTCTGCCCCGGAGTGTGGTGGAGGCTCCTTCTTTGGAAGCTTTTAAACAGGGGCTGGATGGCCATCTGTCAGGGGTGATTTGAATGCAATATTCCTGCTTCTTGGCAGAATGGGGTTGGACTGGGTGGCCCAGGAGGTCTCTTCCAACTCTTTGATTCTATCATTCTATAAGACTCCCATGACCAACAGAAAACACTAGAAGGGTTTGGTGGGCATTGACCTTGAGTTTTGGAGTTGTAGTTCACCTACATCCAGAGAGCACTGCGGACTCAAACAATGAAGGATCTAGACCAAAATTGGCACAAATATGCCATATTCCCAAATATGAACACGAATGGAGTTTGGGGGAAATAGGCTTTGACATTTGGGACTTATAGTTGCTGGGATTTATAGTTCACCTACAATCAAAGAGCATTCTGAACCCCACCAATGATAGAATTAGGAAAACTTATTGACTCAGTATAAGCCAAGGGTGGGAAATGCAGCAACTCCTGGTAAATAAAAATAGATACCAATAAAATTCCATTAATTGAGGCATCAGTAGGTTCAATGTTTTTGAATATTTACATAAAACTGTAATTTAAGATAAGACTCCCCAACTTGATTAAACTTGATTATTCTAACCTTCTTCAATGTAAATGTGCTTGCATATCCTTCCAAGAATAATAAAGAGAGTAAAATAATAAATGTAATAATAATAATAGAGTAAAATAATGGAAATGTAATAATAACAGTACTAACTGAGTAAAATAATAAATGTAATAATAATAATAATAGAGTGAAATAATACATGTAATAATATGTTGTTACTACTACATTTATTGGCGTATTTGAAATACATTATTTTTTTGAAAAAGTGAATCCACATAAAGTGAGCCACGAAGTGGCGAGGGAACACTGTATACAGTATTATTATTATTATTATTACATCCATAATAATATCAGCAGCCCGTGGGCCACGCGACTCATCTCTGTTGTTGGACTATGTCATGTATCATGTTCTGTAGTTGGGGGTTATTGGTGGTGGCAGCCCAGCAGTTGGTGATGGAAGGGTTAATGTAAGTCTTAATTCTAAAGGGTTGAGTAATCTGTAAGTAAGAGCTCATGGGTGAAAGTAATTAAGGGTGGAGGTATGCAAGAGATATGTTGCAGTGGGTGTTTCTGGAAAAATGAGCTAGCCTTGGGACTGATCTTTGGGAAAAAAGTATTTGTTTTATCTTGGTGGTATATGCTGCTGGTTTCCCCCCAGGTTTGTGGATTTTCGGTGTCCTGACCTGTCTTCTGAACCTTTGGAATCCTGGAACCTTGAATCTTTGGACTGGCTTTGGACTACGGTATAGACCAGGGGTCCTCAAACTTTTTAAACAGAGGGCCAGGTCACAGTCCCTCAAACTATTGGAGGGCTGGATTATAATTTGAAAAAAACACGAATGAATTCCTATGCACACTGCACATATCTTATTTGTAGTGCAAAAAACACTTAAAAACAACACAATAATTAAAATGAAGAACAATTTTAACAAATATAAACTTATTCGTATTTTGTTGTTGTTGTTGTGTGACTTCAAGTCGTTTCAGATATGGTTGACCCTGAGCGAGGGCTGGGTAAATGACCTTGGAGGGTCGTATTCAGCCCCTGGGCCTTAGTTTGAGGACCCCTGGTATAGACCCTTGATCCCTGGACTTTGTTTATTGTACTCTCGGCGTTTGACCACTAGACTGGATCTTTTGACTACGGCGTTATCTTGAACCTGCAACAATGTTTGCTGTTTTTGTTTTATATTCTGTGGCTGAGTGCAATCTTTATGTTTTATGTTTTGGACTATTAAAACAGCCAGAAAGAAACTGGGAGTTTGGTTCATCTCTGCCTAAATATTGGCAGAGCCCTGGCATCGTGACACACTACATCTCCCCAAATACCGAACAAAGTCTACATTGGGTAGGGCTGCTGGAAAGTGTACTCCAACAATATCTGGAGGCCTACATGGATCCCCTGCTGTCCCTATACATTAAAAAAGCAAAGCTGTCTCTTTTATAGATTAATATTCAAACACGGGCAAGACTATAACTCACCCTTGAGAGGTATTAAACAAACCCTGCTGGCCCTTCTGTTTTTCTTCCAAAAGGAAAATCAATCTGTCGCTTGTGATTTCTGGTAACAAGATTGACACACTTCCAGGAATAGGACAGTAACGATTGTTTTAATATTGGGAGGGATACAACCCCTACCATTCTGACTCACTCTCCTTTCCCCAGGATCATTAATATTTTTATTATATTTATTCCTACCCTACTTGCATCTCTTGAATGATTGAATGCTATAAAGGCTCCTAAATAGCTTAGCAGACCACAAGCTAAACCTGAGTCTATATAATGTGATGCCACTGCAATTCTGGGCTGAATCAATGCACTACTTTTCTGTTTCCCAGAATAATTTAGGATTTCAAAATGCAGAGCCCAACCTCGTTCCTAATGTGGAAAGATGGGCTTTCTGAACATGATCTTTTTACAAGTGGCCTCCTGCCTATCTTGATAACTGGGGTTTTTTTTACGACTGTTCCAGAAAGTGAAGGGGAGGATTTCAGCAGCTAAGCAGGCCAAGTGTCTCAAGCATCTTGTTTTGGCATTTTATTACATTTTAAACATTTGGTTTCTTTATATTGGCTTTGCAAACCCAATACAACTGTGCCGGCACAGGAAATACTAAACGTGCAATTTAACAGTGACCATGATGAAGAAACCTGGAGTATGTCTAAACCAGGCATGGGCCAACTTGGGCCCTCCAGGTGTTTTGGACTTCAACTCCCACAATTCCTAACAGCCGGTAGGCTGTTAGGAATTGTGGGAGTTGAAGTCCAAAACACCTGGAGGCCCAAGTTAACCCATGCTTGCTCTACACTGTAGAATGAATGCAGTTTGACACCATTTCAGCTGACATGGGTTCCTGGGAGTTGTAGTTTAACAAGGTCTTCAGCCTTCTCTGTCAAGGGGAAGTGCTGGGGCCTCACGAAACTACAACTCTCAGATTCCCATAGTATTGACTCATGACAGCTCAAGTGGTGCTAAACTATATTATTTCAACAGTGTAGATGCACCTCTGGCGACAATTATTTCAAAAGTTCCAGTCAGATCACTGATACCTTCATTCGTCCTGGAAACTAGCCGGAAATTCTGGACTTCTTGCTTGAACTCCTGCTTCTTGACCTTCTTGATCTGCATCAAATGGAATATGCCTTTAAAAAAGAGAGAAATTACTGCGTGTCATATAAATATTCATGCTTAAGCGAATGAAGAGATTCCAAATCATTATGGTGTTAACAGTTATTACTGCGTTTGATTTATGAGTAGATTTCAAAGTGTGTGTTTTTAAAGCTGTGACCAGGTATGTGTAAAACTGTCTAGCATGTATAGAATTAACAGACCGCAAAGGTTTGTATATTTCCTAGACGGTAAATGTGTAATGACTTCCTACTTCCTCTGTGTGAGACCGAATGTCTGAATGGAATTTGGGAGGTGTGTCTATTTCTGTGAAGAAGAAGGCTGAGAATCGCCATTCTTGCTTGATGTTTTTTACCGGAGCAGACATGCTTGTTCTGGGCTGCGATGTTCTCTGTAAATAACTGTAAATAAAGCGGATTACTTTATGGCTGCAATCCGTTAAGCTTTATTGCCCAGCAATATAACATTAATGAAATCTCCTGGTGCATCTACACTGCAGAATTATTTATTTATTTATTTACAGTATTTATATTCGGCCCTTCTCACCCTGCAGGGGACTCAGGGCAGATTACAATGCACATATATATGGCGAACATTCAATGCCAATTAGGCATACAACATATATAGACAAACACAGAGGCAATTTAATATTCCAGATTTCCGGCTTCATGAGGATACGCTCGATTCTGGCCACCGGGGGAGCTGCCGCTTCACCATCCACTTGTGACACTGAATCCTTGATGGAGTACTTCCTCATTCTTATGCACGCTGCTGGAAGGTTTTATGGCATTGTAAATTAGTTAATTTGGCCTCCCCGCATAAAGCGGTACCTAAATTTCCTGCTTGACAGATGCAACTGTCTTTCGGGCTGCATAGGTCGACAGCAAGCTAGACTATTAATGGTCGGGATCTCACTCAGACCTGGGCTGGCTTCAAACTCATGATCTTTCAATCAGCAGTGACTTAATGCAGCTGGCTACTAACTAGCTGTTCCACAGCCCAGTCCCCTTAATGTAGTTTCACACTAATTCAACTGTGTCGCACACCAAGGCTGGAAGCACACCTTTGAACCCACAAACACTCCAACGTTCTTTAGCAAATAAACAGGTTATTGAATAAATGCAAGCAGAATTTAAAAAGGTGAAAAAGGCAAGTAAAATATTATGAAAGGAAGTGTAAAAACAATCCAAACCAGGAGGTAGACAAATATAATCCATAAAAGAGAACGGAGTTGACTTCCACAGCAAAATCCACGAATGCATAGTCCTTCAAACCCACAGAGGAAAATATCCAAAGTCTCTTGAAAGCCAGGAAACAAGGTTGCACAGATCCCAAAATCCACAGAAGAATTACACAGGGAAACATTCACCAACAACAACTTGAACATGAGTCTTGACATGACATACATACAAGACTTGACCAGCAACTGACGTTGCGCTCACTGAAGGCCAAGCTGTGAAAGCCCTATATTTATTCAAAAAGACCTACACAAAATGCATTCCGATTCCCTTGAGAACTATCCTTCAAATTCCTCTTTTTCCTTATCCTGACAGACCTCCTGACTCCCCCTTGCAGGTGGCGATCTTGACAGATTTGACCCCTTCTATCAAAGGTTGATACCTCCTGGTTGCTTGTTAACACTTCCTTTCACTTCCTTTTCTAGCAACCCAAGCTGGTTCCCATCAGACTGTCTGGAAACCATTCTATCATGAGAACTAACAATCCCAGAGTCTTCCAACTCCCTTTGCTCTGAAGTTTGTTCTGTGCCCTCTTCTTCACTCACAATCCCCTGACAATCTACATTAAAATCCAACATGGAAATCTCTGAAGGGTCCTGCTCTGAAGGAGATTGAACATAACCCTAATCCTTGTCTTGAGGCACTGCAACAACCCCAGTAGGCTGAGCTCCTACAAACTGCCACAGCACAATGCTATGGAGTCCTGGGAGCTGTAGTTTGGTGAGGCACCAACCTTCTTTGTCAGGGAAGTTCTAAAGATCTTGTAAAACCGTGCTTCCCATGCTTCCATAAGCATTGAGCCAGTGTGATGGAGGCTCCTTCTTTGGGGGCTTTGGATGGCTATCTGTCAGGGGTGGTTGGCAGAATGGGGTTGGACTGGATGGCCCACGAGGCCTCTTCCAACTCTAGGAGTCCCTCTCCCATATTCAGGAGATGTGGCAAGGAACTAGGTGACCTGCCCTATTTATCTAGAAGGCAGCAGCAAAAAGAGAGAGATTTATGATATTTTCTTCCTGGTGGCTCTCCCAGCTCCTTGAGCAAGAAATCTTGGAAAGACAACTCCGGACTGCCGAGCAAAAAGGAGGAGCGATGAATCTTGGATGCAGCACGGGTCTTCGGCTGCCAACTCGACGCATGCAAGAGCCTGCCTTGGCTCAGGTCTGACAGAGGAGAAGGATGGCTCAGCAGAACAAACCCAACGGATATACAGTCCGCCTTCCACGTTTGCTGAGATAGAGACATAGGAACTCCATTTAATTCTGAGAGAAAACATTTCTAGGAATCTCTAGTTTCTCTAAAACATGCAAGAGGCAAACTTGGGCCCTCTAGGTGTTTTGGACTTCAACTCCCACAATTCCTAACAGCCTACTGGGTGTCAGGAATTGTGGGAGTTGAAGTCCAAAACACCTGGAGGGCCCAAGTTTGCCTCTTGCCTGCTCTAGGTAGCCTGACTTTATAATCAACTTCCACCACCCAAGGCAGTTAAAAAGTGGTGTCACACAGGATTCTTGTTGCGCAGAAGCGGATTTTAGCCAAGTTCCAATCAAAAGACACACAGGCAAGAGGAAAAAAGGAACAGAAAATTTTTACTCTTATCAGGAGAGACATAAACTCGAAGTGTTGCATACAAAATCTAACAGTGCAACAAACTTACATAATCCTTGTAAGTAACACGGAATAAGGCTTCTTCATCTTCATTCAAATGAGAGAGCAAAACATAAACCTTGTGTAAATAGCTATTCCACCACAACAAAAAGCATCACTGATGAGCATAGCAGCATTACAGCATATTGCTTCTCCAAACTGTATTCCAAAATCCATACAGTTATACCCACCGGATGTGGCCCAAACATGCTAGCTGACCTACACTTCCAGCTGTAACACAGAATAAGGCTTCTTCATCTTCATTCAAATGAGAGAGCAAAACATAAACCTTGAGTAAATAGCTATTCCACTATAGCAAAGAGCATCGCTGTTGAGCATAGCAGCATTACAGCATATTGCTTCTCCAAACTGTATTCTAAAATCCATACAGTTTTACCCACCGTGAGTGGCCCAAACATGCTGGCTGACCTACATTACCAGCTGTAACACAGAATAAGACTTCTCATCTTCATTCAAATGAGAGAGCAAAACATAAACCTTGAGTAAATTGCTATTCCACCATAGCAAAGAGCATCACTGTTGAGCATAGCAGCATTACAGAATATTGCTTCTCCAAACTGTATTCTAAAATCCATACAGTTATACCCACCGGGTGTGGCCCAAACATGCTAACTGACCTACATTTCCAGCTGTAACACAGAATAAGGCTTCTTCATCTTCATTCAAATGAGAGAGTAAAACAGAAACCTTGAGTAAATAGCTATACCACCATAGCAAAGAGCATCGCTGTTCAGCATAGCAGCATTACAGCATATTGTTTCTCCAAACTGTATTCTAAAATTCTATATAGTTATACCCACCGGGGATAGCCCAAACATGCTAGCTGACCTACATTTCCAGCTGCACAGAATAATTAACATCATAAGGTTTTTCTTTAACGCACACTTGATCCTGCTACGACTTACTGTAACAGATCTTTCTACGGTGTAGATGCCCCACTTCCTCTCCCATCTGCAGCTCTCTCTGGGAAGAAGCGGCATCTCTGGTGTTTTATCTACCTGGCAAAAAGGCTCACCTTTCACAAATTTCCAGATGTAGATTTCCACGTCTTCTGAGGACTCCCTCTCGACGGCGATCTTCCTCAGGTTCTCGTTGGGGTTTTCGGAGCTGGGCACAAACATGTAGAGAGAGACCCTGCACTTGGCGGGACTGGTTTCAGCCGTGGGGACCTGTTTGTCCTCTGCGGGAAGAGAAAACCCAGGGATGAAGTAATAGCATGGTGTTGGGACTCTGTGATTGAACCTGAACCTGTGAATGTGTTTCAGTCTCCTGATGTTTCTGTGTCTGATGTGGGTAATGAGGAGGGAAATTAGTCCTCTGTTGCTTCTGATGTGGGGGATGCTGGGGCTGACTCTGAGGCGCAAGATGGAGACACTTTGGTCAATGAGTTTCATGTAGACACTGACAGAGAGGCTTCGGTGCAAAGGGCAGATTCTCATGAGAATGTTTCTATCAGGTTTACTCCCTCCACCTGTGAGCTCTCCAGATTCTAGTTTGGAAAACAGTCTGACATCTGGTAAAGTTAATGAGGAGTCAGATAAGCAGAGTCGGCGGCTGGAGATTAGCCAGAATCGACAAGAGGCCCAATGTTTACATAGATCCGAAAGAATTAATCAGTTAAGGTCAAAGACTGGAGGAAAACAAATCCAGTTTTTGGGATTTAAGATTTGCCTTTAGAAAATCTTGTCAGATCAGGAATCGTTTGGAAACCAAGGACAAGCCTCATGGAATTCCTGTTCAAGTGGTCTTGTCTTCATGGATTTTTCTAGCCTTTCAAGTTGACTAGCAGCTTCTGGTCGGTTCTTGCTTCTTGTTTGATTCCTGTCTAGATAATCATTGCCTTGGATTATATTTTCATGGTTTTTGGACATTGCTTTTGATTGCTACATTTGGATACTGTTTTATCTTGCTGCCTTTGAATGCCTTACTACTTTTTGGAATCTTATCTATCTTTACAAGCATTTATTTCTACTGGCTTTTTGCTAAGTTTTAATAAAAAAGGATTGTTCCTTCACTCAACGTATGGTGTGTTTATAGTCAGAGGGGCTGTTTCCTGTTCTGGAGTGCAACACTCGGGCGATATAAAATGTAATGTTCATTTGTGGGATTAACATAACTCAAAAGCCATTGGACGAATTGACACCAAATTTGGACACAATACACCTATCAGGCCAAAGAGCGACTGTCACTCATAAAAACAGTGAAAAACAGACTTGAAAAGCCAAAAAACAAAAAATACATTACAACGCATGCGCAAAACCACACATATATATATACGCAAACACACATATATACACATATACATAAATGACTGCCTAATCCAGGTCTCGTGGCTGGGCCCAGAAATGTTTAGTTCATTTACACATCCGGCATGAGGTTAAGTGAACCTAGAATCATAGAATCCTAGAGTTGGAAGAGACCTCCTGGGCCATCCAGTCCAACCCCATTCTGCCAAGAAGCAGGAAAGTTGCATTCAAAGCACCCCCAATAGATGGCCATCCAGCCTCTGCTTAAAAGCCTCCAAAGAAGCAGCCTCCACCACACTCCAGGGCAGAGAGTTCCACTGCTGAACAGCTCTCACAGTTAGGAAATTCTTCCTAATGTTCAGGTGGAATCTCCTTTCCTGTAGTTTGAAGCCATTGCGTCCTAGTCTCCAGGGCAGCAGAAAACAAGCTTGCTCCCTCCTCCCTATGACTTCCTCTCACATATTTATACATAGCTATCATGTCTCCTCTTAGCCTTCTCTTCTTCAGGCTAAACATGCCCAGTCTTTAAGCCCCTCCTCATAGAACTTGCCAAACTACAACTGCATCCATCCTGCAGCGGAGAGTCTATCCCTGGCTTCAGGCTGGCTTGTTTACCTTCTCCTTGCCAAGAGTCGAGGAAGACTCTGGCTGGCCATGGGCTGTTTGCAGCCGCACTCCTCTCCTTTGGGTAGTGGTTTGATTGCAGAGTAATTACAAATCAGCTTTTGGGCCTGAGTTTGCTGTACTTGGTCAACATTCCTGGATACCACCCTTGCTTGAATCTATCTCAGGAGAGCAACACTATAAATACACTATTTCAGAGGCAACACAGCCAGTTGGCCATGATTCATGTCTCATGCAGGAGAAGTTGGCCCAAAGGTTTGTCAGTCCAGATTCACTCCTGGTTTACAGAGGTGTGAGCAAAATCACAACAATGCCAGCATAGAGCATAGTATTAGTTCTAGGCATAGGCAAATTTTAGCCTCCCTCCAGGTATTTTGGACTTCAACTCCCACAATTCCTAACAGCCTACCGGCTGTTAGGAATTGTGGGAGTTGAAGTCCAAAAGACCTGGAGGGCCAAAGTTTGCTCATGCCAAATAAACTGTATTTTGGAATTCAATTTCTGGATAAGGAGGACAGTCAAGCTGTATTCGTTTATAACTGGCCTGGAAGAACCCAAGGAAGACATGATCTCTGCCTTTTTCATTTCGTTACCTGGACAGACTTTGCAGCATTTTCCGTCTACGGTTTCAGGTTCTTCGCAGGGGTATTTTTTGGGGCAAACAACCTTCTGGCAGTCTTGGCTCCCGTCCTGGCAGGTACACAAGATGCACGGCAGGCGCACCACGTAGCGGACCGTGGGGTGCCACACCTCCCCGTGAGAGTAGGTCTTCCCGTTGTAAACACATGCTGGAAAGAGAGCGAGAGAGAGAAATGGGATTCCCAGGTTAATATAGCAAACAAAGGATGTCAATTTTATGGTGTCATCTATATAAATAAAAAAGTAATGTTCGTTTGTGGGATTAACATAACTCAAAAACCACTGAACGAATTGACACCAAATTTGGACGCAATGCACCTATCAGGCCAACAAGTGACCATAAATACAGCAGAAGAGCCTTAAAAAGTAAAAAAAAAACCCAAAAATACATTACAACGCATGCACAAAACCACATATGTACACAAACACACATATATACAAATATACACAAATATATACAGAAACATATACACACATATATGCACACACAAAACATACACAGAAAGAGGAAGGAAGGAAGGAGGAAGGAAGGAAGGAAGGAAGGAAGGAAGGAAGGAAGAAAGGAGAGAAGGAGAGAGAGAAAGAGGGAAAGAAGGAGGGAAGGAGAGAAGGAAAGAAAGAAAGGAGAGGAGGAAATAAAAAGTGAAAGAGGGAAGGAAGAGGAACAAAAGAGAGAAAGAGGGAAGGAAGGAAGGAAAGAGACAAGGAAGGATGGAACCAAAGAGCAAAGGAAGCAAGAAAAGAAACAGGTAGAGAAGGAAGAAAGAAGAAGGGAAGGAAGGAAAGAGGGAGGGAAGGAAGGGAAGGGAGAAGAAGGAAGAAGAAGGAGAGAGGAAGGAAGAAGAAGGGAGAGAGAAATGGAAAGAAGGAGGGAAGGAAAGAAAGAAAGGTAGGAAAGAAAGGAGAGGAGGAAATAAAAAGTGAAAGAGGGAAGGAAGGAGTGAAGGAACGAAAAAGAGAAAGAGGGAGGGAGGGAAGGAAGGAAAAAGACAAGGAAGGATGGAACCAAAGAGCAAAGGAAGTGAGAAAAGAAAAAGGTAGAGATGGAAGAAAGAAGAAGGGAAAGAAAAAGAGGGAAGGAAGGAAGGAAAGAGGGAAGGAAGGAAGGAGAGAAAGACAGAAAGAAAAAAAGAAAGGAAGGAAGGAGAGAAAGAGAGAGGGAAGGTTGGCCACAGCAACGTGTGGTGTGTACAGCTAGTTGTATATAATCGTACTTGAATATCCACCCATTTTGATATTCTGAGGGATCCTAGAATATTTTGGATTTTTAAAAATATATTTTTTCCAAGCCTATGGATTCAGAATCCATGCATATGAAATGCGTACTGTAGATGCTGAAGAAGGCCTTAAGAAAGGCATATAACCAGTCAAAACATATTGGGAAAAACAATCATATTTTGAAATATGCCACTTGTTTTATCTGCGGATTTTACAAATCAGAACCAGAACTTGGATTCAAAATAATAAGTGTGGACAAACATTTGTTTCTGAGAGCAATTATGGTGCATTGGTTTCAGTGCTGCACCAGGGCAACAAGAAACCAGGATTGGAATCCCTGCTCTGTCATAGAAATGCATTGGGAGACCTTGGGCAAGTCACACTCTCTCAGCCCCAAAGAAGATAACTGAAACCTCCTCTGTAAGAAACCTCCCCAAGAAAACCCCATGACAAGATTGCTTTGCATTGTTGTGGTAAGTCAGAATTGACTTGATGGTGTTGAATCCTGGGAGTTGTAGTCTGGTGTTGAAAGGGTCTTTGAGTGAAATTAGCAATAGCTAAAGCCTTTAGCAACAAAGGAGAAATATACCCCTCCCTGTAGAAAAGGAACAGCAACAGCACGAAGGAAAAAGTTTTAAAAACAAGAGGTGACATGTAGAGGTCATACAAAGTTCAAAGTTTTGGTTCTTTGAAAAGTTGCTATATTAGCAAACTTACATAGAAAGTTGGTTTGTGGTTAAGCGCAAAGTCCGCAGGTGTGAGAAGGTACTTTCCATCAAGAGCTTGATGGGACAGGAAGAGTAAAGGTCAAAGTACTTTCCATGACAAAATATTCTTGTTTACATGATGGTATAAAGGTTTGCAAAAAGCCGAGGAGGGGCACGGCAGTCTGTGGAAGCACTTACAAAAGTGCTGTCTGTTTGCCTCGTGCTGATCAGCTTGAATAAACGGTGTCTTACCTGAACCTATTGGACTCTGTGGATTTCTTCGAAAAGGGACCCCACACCCTAAACCCGTGATCCCTTACAGCAGTGGTTCTCAACCTGTGGGTCCTCAGGTGTTTTGGCCTACAACTCCCAGAAATCCCTGCCACTTTACCAACTGTTAGGATTTCTGGGAGTTGAAGGCCAAAACATCTGGGGACCCACAGGTTGAGAATCACTGCCTTACAGTGTGGCACTAGCACTCTTTGATAGAGAAGGCTCAAGGTCTTGTGACACTACAACTCCCACCATTCCATAAGCATCAAGCCATGGCAGTTAAAGTGGGGTCAAACTGCATTAATTCTACAATGCAGATGCACCCTTGGTATATGCATTATTACCCTTCTTGTGCTCCTCTTTCAGGATGATTCTAACAGTGGTGCCGCTTCTCCCTTTGGTTGTCCGGATATTCCTGGGGACCAATTCCAGTGAAGCACCTGTCGGGGGATCCACCAGGTCGAGGGACCCTTTCCTCCTGGCGCCGGTTGTGCACTGGTGCCGCGAATGCATCTGGAGAAGCAAAGAGCAAGGACCATTTAGACAAAGCATCCCGGTGAAGCATTTAAATTCAGTTGAAACAAATGAGTCAAAAAGATCTGCTTGGAAAGTATCTAGACATGGACAAACATTGGCCCTCCCTCCAGGTGTTTTGGACTTCAATTCTCACAATTCCTAACAGCCAGTAGCTGTTAGGAACTGTGGGAGTTGAAGTCCAAAATACCTGGAGGGAGGGCAAAAGTTTGCCCATGCCTGGTGTAGACTCATATAAATATAAGGACTGGGTTGTGGTGCAGCTGGTTGGGAGGCAGCGGCATTAAAATCACTACTGACCAAAAGGTCATGAGTTTGAAGCCAGCCCTGGTCAGAGTAAGCTCCTGACCATTTGCCTTGCTTGCTGTCAACCTTTGCAGCCCGAAAGACAGTTGCACCTGTCAAGTAGGAAATTTAAGTATTGCTTATTCAGGGAGGCTAATTTAACTACTTTATGATGCCGTAAAACTCTCCAGCAACCTGCAAAAGAATGAGGAAATACTCCATTGGTGTCATAAGAGGACGGTGAAGTGAAAGCTTCCCCAGTGGCCAGAATTTGAAGCATACCCTCATGGAGCTGTAAAGTTAAAAGAGCCTCTGTGTGTCTGTCTATATATGTGGTGTGTCTACGGCATTGAATGTTTTCCACTTATATGTGCATTGTGTGAGTCCCCTGCGGGGTGAGAAGGGCAGAATATAAATACTGTAAATAAATAAATAAATAAATAAGTCAGTTCAAGTAATAATAATAATAATAATAATAATAATAATAATAATAATAATATCTGCTCAGGACAAGTGCTGGTGATCCAATATAGTTTTTTCTTCAAAATAGATGATTTTAAAAAAGAATACTGGCTTTGAATATCGAAATATCACGTACAACACCTCTGAATGTGGGCTCTTCTATCAACCTCTCGCGGGGTGTATCTGTAGGAGAAAAAAGTATATAGATTTAGACAATCTCCTAATAAGCTTAAATGTTGTTCTGTCTAAAGTGTTGTCTATTGCTGCATCACACTTATTAATTCAAAATATTCCTCTCTGCCTTAAATGACACTGAATTTTGCAGCAACAGGGTAAGTTTTTTTAAAAGGGAGAGTTAAAGGACTAGGGCTTAATTTTGGGAATCTCAGAACACATCTAAACTGTAGAGTTATTGAAACTTGACATCAGTTAAGCATCAAGGGATCCATACTATGGAATCACAGGAGTTGTGGTTTACAAACTTTTAGTCTACTCTGCAAAGAATGCTGGGGTCTCACCAAACTACAAATTCCAGGTTTCCACAGCATGAAGCTATGGCCAGATAAGGTAGCGTGAAATTGCATTAAATGTACAGTTTACATGCACTGCTGGTAGACCACCATCCTTTCCTCCAATAAAAGTTTTAAATAATAATGATGATGATGATGATAATAATAATAATAATAATAATAATAATAATAATAATAATCAGCATCATCAGCTAACATTCCTGTTGTGTGCCTTCAAATTGTTTTTGACTTAAGGCAACCTGTCAATACTGGGCTAGATATACACCAAGGGTCTTTGGGCTTCCTAATTTCCTGTTGTAGACGATAACTTTTTTGTATTCTCTGTCTATTACAATGTTCCTGGGGATGGCGATGGAGGTTGTGGAAGCATCTTCCTTCCCGTCTTACCTCTGCACGCTTGACAGCAGGAGTCTGGGAGGGTCTGTGGTGAGGCACACGGCAGCTCTGGGCAGGTCACCAAACCGCAGTAGATCTGACCCTCCTGAGAGAAGAGAAGAGGTCCTCAATGTATGTGTGTACACACACACATACTCACACACACATACATACATACATTGAGGACCTCTTTATCTGTCTATATAAATAAAAATGTAATGTTTGTTTGTGGGATTAACAGAACTCAAAAACCACTGGACGAATTGACACCAAATTTGGACACAAGACACCTACTAATCCAAGGAGTGACCATTACTCAAAAAAAAATTAATTTTGTGTTTTGGGAGTTGTAGTTGTTGGGATTTATAAAAGGTAGTCCCCTGACATTAAGTCCAGTCATGTCTGACTCTGGGGTGTGGTGCTCATCTCCATTTCTAAGCCGAAGAGCCAGCGTTGTCCGTAGACACCTCCAAGGTCAAGTGGCCGGCATGACTGCATGGAGCGCCGTTACCTTCCCGCCGGAGCGGTACCTATTGATCTACTCACATTTGCATGTTTTCGAACTGCTAGGTTGGCAGAAGCTAGGGCTGACAGCGGAAGCTCACGCCGCTCCCCGGAATCGAACCTGCGACCTTTCGATCAACAAGCTCAGCAGCTCAGTGCTTAAACCCACTGTGCCAAATAGACCTTGCAATTGGGAGTTGTAGTTGCTGGGATTTATAGTTCACCTATAATCAAAGAGCATTCTGAACCCCACCAACGATGGAATTGAACCAAACTTGGCACTTCCATCACCAATAGAAAATACTGGAAGGGTTTGGTGGGCAGTGTCCTTTGGTTTTGGAGTTTATTTATTTTATTTATTTAGACCATTTCTACCCCGCTCTTCTCACCTCCAAGGGGGGACTCAGGGCGGCTAACACAGGCAACTATTCAATGCCAACAGTATCAAAACAACAATATAAAACAGCAATATAAAATCCATTACATAACAATTAAGCAGTGATATTAATTAAAATTACATAACCACATAGAACAGATCACAGAATCACAGGTCATAAAGCCATTTCCAATTTTCAAACAATCCTATTGTCCGAGTTCAGTGCCTAAAGTGCTGTTGTGCCCACTAGCCAAAGGCCTGGCTCCAAAACCACATCTTTAGTTTTTTCCTAAAAGTAAGGAGGGAGGACGCCGATCTAATCTCGCTGGGGAGCGAATTCCATAAGCGGGGAGTTGTAGTTCACCTACATCCAGAGATCACTGTGGACTCAAACAATGATGGATCTGAACCAAACTCTACACGAATACTCAATATGCCCAAATGTGAACACTGATAGAGTTTGGGAAAAATAGAATCTTGACATTCGGGAGTTGTAGTTGCTGGGATTTATAGTTTACCTACAATCAAAGATCATTCTGAATCCCACCAACGATAGAATTGGGCCAAACCCCCCACACAGAACCCCCATGTGGGCCACAGCAACGTGTGGCAGGGGACGGCTAGTGGTTAATAGAAATGTACTACATGCACGGATAACAGGAGTGAAGAATATACAAAAGGAAAATTGGTTGACAAATTAATAGCGTGTGCACAGCTTGTTTTTGTGAAGGGTTGAAAGGATAAAACAAAATGGACACTGACTAATTGGTATAACTATATAGTTAATATGTTAAATGTGGAAATAACACATTTTTGGGAATAATATAGATAAAATTGAAAAGGTCACAATAACTAAAAGGATGTGGGAACCAGTTAGGAATTATTTAGAAAATGTGCTAAGATGTGGAGTGGAAAAATTAAGACTGAGACTGATATTTCAAATGTAACTTCTGTAGTGTGATGTATAAATTGCATATACAAGGAGGGGAGGGTGGGAGTGGGGGAAAAACCAATAAAACAATTAAAAACAAAAACAAAATGTATGTATGTGTCTGTGTGTATGCTTGTGTATGTATGTGTGAAGAGGTATACACACACATACATATATATGGCAGACCTGAGAAGTCTGGTTCACCCGCCATGCTCTGCTCCATGGGAAAGAGAGAGATTGTGTATTTGGAAAGTGGCAGAGTTGCAAGGGAGCAGTCTGGTCACTTTGGGGCTTCTTTCTCAAGGGAAGAGGAAGAAGTGCGCTTTTGGAGTCTTGGATTTTGTGCAGGGAGTCAGGTTCTGCTGTATGGAAAACAGAAGTCTGGTCCTTGGCTTTGTGCTTAGGGAAAGGATGCTGTTAGGAATTGTGGGAGTTAAAGTCCAAAACACCTGGAAGAGGGCCAAAGTTTGCCCATGCCTGGCATAGGAGAATCCCTGGCTGTTTGTGTACTTACCGAGCAGCTGCACTGGGTGCACTGGTTTGGTAGCCTGGAAGGGAAGAGTTCGCTGTTGGTGAAAATCTCGCCATGTCGGTATGTTGTGCCATTGTACCGGCAGGAGGAATTGACAGGCAGCTGGAATCCGGAGGGCACCTGAACCTCTGTAGCAGAAAAAGAATGCCAGGCTAAAGTAGTTATTATTGGAAATAGCAACCTTCTACAAGCCTCATATACTAGTTATTTGTTATGTATATAATTGCTTACTATACTCCATGTATATTTTGATATGCAGTTTTCCCTTAACTCTATGTTGCCTGAGGTTGTGGTAGGGGCTGCAGACCATGTGACCAGATCGGTGACTATTCAGACTGAGACTCCAGTTTAGAAATCAGCCTTGCATCAGAAGCAGTACAGTACAGTACAGTTTAGATGTCAGTTGTGTCCCAAGCTGTGCAGGTTCACAGCTTGGGAGTGATCCTGGACTCATTGCTGAGCCTGGAACCCCAGGTCTCGGCGGTGACCGGGAAAGCTTTTGCAGTTAAAACTTGTGCGCCAGCTGCGCCCATACCTTGGGAAGTCTGACTTGGCCACGGTGGTCCACACTCTGGTTACATCCCGTATAGATTACTGCAACGCTCTCTACGTGGGGTTGCCTTTGAAGACTGCCCGGAAGCTGCAATTAGTCCAACGCTCGCCAGCCAGGCTACTAACGGGAGCGGGGTACAGGGAGCATACAACTCCTCTGTTGCGCCAGCTCCACTGGCTGCCAATTAGCTTCCAAGCACAATTCAAAGTGCTGGTTTTAACCTACAAAACCCTATATGGTTCTGGCCCAGTTTACCTGTCCGAACGTATTCTCCCCTATGAACCATCAAGAGTATCAAGATCGTCAGGAGAGGCCTTGCTCTCAGTCCCGCCACCTTCGCAGGTGCGTCTGGTGGGAATGAGAGACAGGGTCTTTTCTGTGGTGGCTCCTTGGCTATGGAAGTCCCTCCTGAATGAAATTAGATCTGCCCCCTCCCTCCTGACCTTTAGGAAGCTAGTGAAAACTTGGCTGTGGAACGAAGCTTTTGCGGAATGATGTCTGAGACCGGCAATTGACCACAATATATGGACTGAATATACGGACTGAGTTGGACATGATTTTATCTTGGCGAACGGCTGTTATGTAATTTATCCTATATGTATTGGTTAATTTAAATGTTGGTGTATGATATTTTAGATTTTAGTGTTAGCATTGAAGCTTTGCTGTCAGCCGGTCTGAGTCCCTCTGCGGAGGTATAAACGTTTTGAATGAATAAATAAATATGCTCAGTGTGTAGTCAGTCTGTATTGCGTCAGTGTTCAGTAATGTATTAGACTGAAGAGAGGGTTAGTCTATCTGCAAAAAGAAGAGACTAAAACAGAATGCTTTAGGGAACTTGCTGTTTAAACCAGGGATCCTCAAACTAAGGCCTGGGGGCCAGATACAGCCCTCGAAGGTCATTTACCCGGCCCTCGCTCAGAGTCAACCTAAGTCTGAAATGGCTTGAAAGCACACAACAACAACAATCCTATACAACAACAACAATCCTAGCCAAAAGCAGGCCCACATTTCCCATTGAAATACTAATAAGTTTATATGTATTAAAATTGTTCTTCATTTTAATTATTGTATTGTTTTAAAGTGGGTTTTTTTTTTTTGCACTACAAATAAGATATGTGCAGTGTGCGTAGGAATTCACTCATATATTTCTTTTCAAATCATAATCTGACCTCACAACCTCTGAGGATGCTTGCCATAGATGCAGGTGAAACATCAGGAGAGAATGCCTCTAGAACAGTGTTTCTCAACCTGGGGGTCGGGTCCCCCGAGGGGGTCGCAAGGGGGTGTCAGAGGGGTCACCAAAGACCACCAGAAAACACAGTATTTTCTGATGGTCATGGGGATTCTGTGTGGGAAGTTTGAGCCAATTATATTGTTGGTGGAGTTCAGAATGTTCTTGGATTGTAATGAACTATAAATCCCAGCAACGACAACTCCCAAATGTCAAGATCTATTTTCCCCAGACTCCACCAGTGTTCATATTTGGCCATATTGAGTATTTGTGCCAGGTTTGGTCCAGATCCACCATTGCATGAGTACACAGTGCTCCCTGGATATAGGTGAACTACAACTCCCAAACTCAAGGTCAATGCCCATCAAACCCTTCCAGTGTTTTCCATTGGTCATGGGAGCCAAGTTTGGTTCAAATCCATCGCTGGTGGAGTTCAGAATGCTCTTTGATTAGAAGTGAACTATAAATCCCAGCAACTACAACACCCAAATTACAAAATCAGTCCTCCCCCAATCCCACTAGCATTCACATTTGGGTGTATTGGGTATTTGTGCCCAGTTTGGTCCAGTGAATGAAAATGCATCCTGCATATCAGATATTTACATTATGATTTATAACAGTAGTAAAATGACTGTTATGAAGTAGCAACGAAAACAATATTATGGTTGGGGGTCACCACCACATGAGGGACTGTATTAAGGGGTTGCAGCATTAGGAAGGTGGAGAACCACTGCTCTAGACCATGGCCATACAGCCCGAAAAAACCTACAACAACCCATAATCTGGCTCTCCAATAGTTTGAGGGACTCTGACCTGACCCTCTGATTAAAAAGTTTGAAGACCCCTGGTTTAAACTCTCACCCAATAAGAAATGTACTTGCGTGCTATATATATGAAAGACTGGTTTACACATACTATATCTATATATATTAAAAGGCTGAAATTCTATGGTCATATACTTTTTTGAATCTTTTAATGCACATGTGCATTCACAACTGTCAATCAGTGTAAGTCAGGTGTCATGATGATACCCTGAGTCACATAGTTTCCCCTGCACACCTTACAAGCCAAGCACACACTGTTACTTGAACTGATGCTGATTTCTTGTTGTTGATGGCTTTGTTGGATTTTTGTTATTTCATCTACACTATTGCAAGATGTCCTGGTATGGGAAGAGGTGCATAGAGGTGGCCCCTATTCTGGGCGATATCAACTCGAGAGATGTCATTAGATATGGGAAAGTGAACATCCCCTTACCTGGGCATTTTGGGCAACAATGGCGAGGGTCTCTGATGGGGTTTTGACACTGAAGAGCTGGGCACTGGATCTGGTAGCAGCTCACACTGGTGTCCTGCCCAAAAACAAAGGATTAGCCTAGGTTAGTCACTGGGAAAATTAATTTCCAGATGACATCAGGCTCAAACTTGTATGATCAGCCCCACACATTTGCTGGGTTAGGGACACAGAACCTTCCCAAAAGGGGAAAATGGCAAATAATAAAATTATTGGGTTTTTTTAATCTAAGAAAACACCTCTGTAGGAATGCCTAGTTTCACCAGTATAACTCTATGGTCAGTTTTTACTGGATCATACTGGAAGACTTGGAAGTTCTTATAGTGTGTCTCTGTATGAATCTATGGATCAGGGGTCCCAAAAATAAGGAAGGAAGTTCAGGAGAAAAGGTGAACGTGGAAGGAGGACAGAGAAACAGGAATGTTTCAAAAGTGGGATGACAGAGGATTAACCAAGACTGTTCCAGATAAATTAGGAAGCATAGAGGGTATGAATGACTTGTAGCCATCCTCACACCCTAACCGTTATCATGTATTCTATGATGTCTGAAGAGGGTGATGATGACGGCATCCTTGAAATCTTCTGGGATTTTCTCTGTCACCCACACTTTTTCTATGAGCTGGTGGAATTGTTGTGTCAGTTCAGGTCCTCTCTCTTTAAAGATTTCATCAGGGATCCCATCAGGTCCGCTGGCTTTGCTATTTTTTTGTTGGCTGATGGCATTGCTGACTTCCTCCAAATTAGGCAGTGCTGCAAGCTCATCCCTGGTTTGTTGTTGCGGGATTTGTGAGAGAACCTCTTCGGCCACATTGGAGCTGCGGTTCAGGAGGCTTTGGTAGTGTTCTTTGCAACATAGTACAATTGATTTTTTGTCTTTCAGAAGTTTGGTTCCATCTGATGAGTGTAGAGGCTGTATGCCATGGTTTCTTGGTCCATAGATGACCTTTGTGGCTTTGAGAAATCCCTGAACATCATGGGTATCTGCCAGGTGTTGGATTTCTTCAGCCTTCTTTGTCCACCAGATGTTCTTGAGTACTCTTGTCCTTCTTTGGACCTCAGCTTTTGCACTGGCGTAGATCTGAAAACACTGGCCACCAAGAAGGAAGGGGAACACATATAGTCCGAAGTTGATTTGTGGTTCCCAGAAAGAGAAAATTCAGTTTTTGAAGATATAAACATATATATCCTTAAGTTGCCCAAATCTGCACCATATGCCTTCTCTGAAGCATGGGAGCATATTTTGCAATTTTGGTACAAAAAATACACATTTTTAGTCAGGAAGTGACTTTAAAGTTCCACTGGGCCATTTTAGGACCAAAACAGGGGAAATGCCTCCATGCATGGAAAGAGGGTAAAGGGGATTCTATCAAGACGTTGTCTTTCCAAATTCTCCTGGTAGGACAATGAACCTCCCGCCCCCAAGTTCTCCCTCCCAACATTAGACCTTCATCCACCAAACAGTCCAAGTAAACTCTTGCAAGATACCTGGGAGCAGGTGCATCGGAGGCAGTACATCACCCCTTGGGGCTCCAGGTACGGGTGCCAGCTCTCCCCTGCTTTGTACTTCCTGCCATGAAACGGACAAAAGCCATCCGGACCACCTGGTCCTGGACCTGAACCTGAAAATCAAAAATTTTAAAATTTGATTTGATTCATATTTTAAAGAAACATCAACACTGACAAAGAACCAACAAGAAATACTGTTTAGTACCCACAAGCATGAAGAAATTACATATATTAGAAACCAATACTTTCTCATTACTTTATTTTCCAGATCACTAGACTTGGCCACAGCAACACGTGGCAGGGGATGGCTAGTAGTGTATAAATCTCCAGAAAGTGGATGTAGAGCGGAGGGTGATCCCTGGCACTACAATGACTGGGAAGAAAGGAAGAGGAAGAGCCTTTTCAGGTTGCAACAATAAATCAATGCATCCTTGCAAATCACAACAAGCCATTGTTCCTCTTGCAAAGCAGAGATTCGCACAGTTCCTTCCTTTCCCATAGAGATCACAACCAGACACAGTGAAGACATCTGCCCTTGCGCTATGCTACTCTGCTGCTGAGTACGCATGCCCAGTGTGGAACACATCTCACCATGCTAAAACAGTAGATGTGGCTCTTAATGAGACATGCCGCATCATCATGTGGTGTCTGTGCCCTATACCATTGGAGAAACTACACTGTCTAACCGGTATTGCACCACCTGACATCTGCCGGGAATTAGCAGCCAATAGTGAAAGGACCAAGGTAGAGACATCTCCAGCCCATCCCTTGTTTGGGTATCAGCCAGCACGTCAACGCCTTAAATCAAGAAATAGTTTTCTAAGATCTACAGAGACATTCACAAGAACACCTCAGCAAGCGAGAGTCCAAAAGTGGCAGGTAAAAACCCGGAACCTCAAGCCATGGCTGATACCAAATGAGAGACTCCCCCCTGGGCACACAGAGGACTGGGCGACTTGGAAGGCGCTGAACAGACTTCGCTCTGGCACCACAAGATGCAGAGCCAACCTTAAGAAATGGGGCTACAAAGTGGAATCCTCGATATGCGAGTGTGGAGAAGAGCAAACCACTGACCACCTTCCGCAATGCCACCTGAGTCCTGCCACAGCAACACCAGAAGCACTCCAAGTGGCCACATACTGCTCAAAGGACATTTAATTAACCACCAAGCTTGCAAACTTTACGTTTTGTTTGTTTGTTTGTTTGTTTTGTTTGTTAAAAAATGCAACACAACTGTTCGGTTTGCTCCTGACATGATAAATAAATAAATAGCATAGAGATGAGGCCACCAAAGCAGGAGAACATTCCTCTTGTCTCCAGCCAGGAGATGATCCGTGAAAACTGGAGACTTGGGGCCTGGCCCCGAGAGCAGGCAACCCTATTCCTTACCCTCTTGAGACAAAAGTGAGAAAACAAACTGCGTATGCCAATATCAATGGCCCCATTGTTGATGGCAGCCAAACGGCCAAACATTTTTAAAAGAACCTGCCACGTGGGGGTCACCACAAGAGTCTGCTATTAAAAGTGAGAGGGAGACAGCCTGTGGATATCGTCTGATCACTGTGGGGATGGTTTCTGTGAACAAGACATTCGTTCACTCATGCCGATTCCAGACAGACGGACCTAAAGAGCCACTTCTACGAAACCAGAAACTGTGAGACATCTAGAGACTGTATACATCTGTACACAGCTGGAAAAAAACACCATGCCCGGGGGGTTAGGAGGCATGCTTTCTAAAACAACACGACACTCCATTCCCTGTTTTGCAAATGAGTCATGTCTTTGGGTAATTTTCACTCAGCATGCAAATCTTTCAGCAATGCAATCTGTACCGCTTGGCATGATGCAGCACTCTGAATCACCCCAGTGCTCCTTCGTTGCCTCTAACTAATAATGTATCTGTGCCAAGCTGGTTTACACCACTGAGACCCTGATGCACTTCCAGACCTAAAACTGAAAAACCAGGATTCCCTCTACAAAGTTGCATGCTGCTCTTAAGAGGACCAGTATTTGAACTGATATGGTTCAGATATGTGGATGACATTTTCACCATTTGGAGCCACGGAGAAGAAGGACTCAACAGGTTCCTGGACCATCTTAACAGCATCCACCCAAACATCCAGTTCACCATGGAA
>NW_026846588.1:276674319-276795231 GCF_025583915.1 Anolis sagrei ordinatus | reverse complement strand
TTTTGTCTGTTTGTTTGCTTTGTTCTTTTAGAAATGTAATATAATTGGCTGGTTGCCCTGACACGACAAAAAAATAAATCCTTGGATTACGAGTAAAGTAAGATGCTTAACAAACTACAGCTCCCAGGATTCCATAGCATTGTGTCATGGCAGTGAAAGTAGAGCTAAATGGCAATACTTCCACAATGTGGATGCACCCAAATAGTAAAAATAAATGAAATGAAAATCCCATTTGAGAACGTCATAAAGGGAAGTCCCAGGCTTTCCTCCACCTAGAGATTCCATCCTTCCCATCCGTTCATTCATTCATCCTCTCCTTGGCAGCTTTCTATTCTGGTGTTACTTACTGGCATCATTTCCCAAAGTACAATAAAGGAGCAAGCATCCCAGGCCAAAAATCATCTCTCGGACATCTGGGCTCATTTCTTCTGAGACAGGGAGAGGGCAGGAAAAAAAAAACCACCTCCGTAGATGTATATCCAAATATTTTCCTGACTCTTTGGAGACTTTCCAAGCGCCAGGATGTCTTAAGAAAGCGGTGCCCGTCTGCAGCAGCAGCGCCTGGCTTATGTGCCCATCTGGGAGAGCACAGACAGCTCTGGCGCATCAGCTCTGCAGAGACGCCTCCTGTAAGGAAAGCAAGGAAGAAAGAGATGTCAATTTTGGACAAGTTGAAAAAAATATTCTGCCTTTTAAGTTCTTCCTTCTCTGCCCCCTCCCTGCCAAGTTTTCTTAAGCAAAGCAGCAGGAGGACCTGAAAGACGGGGAAACTTTAACCCACGCTTTCCCTAGCCCTGGCTTTCCCCCTCTTCTCCCTCCAAGATCTGGAGAAGACATTTAGAGGTAAGAGGCCACTTTCTTCTAGGCTTGCTCAGACCTGGAGTCAACCATGGCAGAAAGGAGTGAATGCCCTTGCCTGTAGAACAGTGTTTCTCAACCTGGGGGTCGGGACCCCTGAGGGGGTCACGAGTGGGTTTCAGAGGGGTCACCAAAGTCCATCAGAAAACACATATTTCTGATGGTCATAGGAACCCTTTTGGCAGAGAAGGCTAAAGATCTCCCCATTTGTCCTTCTCTTCCTTTTTGGTGTTGGTGAACTACAACTCCCAGAATTCAAAAATAGCCCCTTCCAACCCCACCAGTATTCAATGTTGGCCATGTAGGTAGTATGCTAAGTTTGGTGCAGACACATTGTGGGCTGGGTTCAGAGTGCTCTTTGATTGGAGGTGAACTATAAATCCCAAAAGTCAAGGTCTCTATTCCCCAAACTCCACCAGTGTTCACATTTGGGCATATTGAGTATTTGTGCCAAGTTTGGTCCAGTTCCATCACTGTTTGAGTCCACTGTTTGAGCCTACAGTGCTCTCTGGATGTAGGTGAACTACAACTCCAAAACTCAAGGTCAATGCCCACCAAACCCTTCCAGTATTTTCTGTTGGTTGTGGGAGTTCTGAGTGCCAAGTGTGGTTCAATTCCATCACTGGTGGAGTTCAGAATGCTTTTTGATTGTAGGTGAACTATAAATCCCAGCAACTACAACTCCCAAATGACAAAATCAATCCCCCCCAACCCCACTAGGATTCAAATGTGGGCGTATTGGGTATTTGTGCCAGATTTGGTCCAGTGAATGAAAATTCATCCTGCATATCGGATATTTACATTACGATTCATAACAGTAGCAAAATGAGTTACGAAGTAGCAACGAAAATAGCGTTATGGTTGAGGGTCACCAAAACATGACAAAGTGTATTGAGGGGTCGCGGCATTAGGAAGGTTGAGAAACACTGCTGTAGAATGAAGGCAGCCTGAACCCACCTTAGCTGCCATGGCTCAATGCTATGACAATCTGGGAGTTGTGGTTTGGTGAGGCATCAGCACTTTTTGGCAGAGAAGGCTAACGAGCTTGCAAAAACTACAGCTCCCATGATTCCATAGCAAGAAGCAAGCAGACTCAAGTGGGGTGATTTATTTATTTATTCCAAATATGTGGACCCCCCGCCCTTCTCTACCCCCCAAAGGGGGACTCAGGACAGCTTACAGCCGGCAACAATTCGATGCCCCATATATACAACAGATAAAACAACAGTTACATAATATGTGCAGGTATAACTGTACCAGGAGCTCCAATTTTGATTGCTTTGCATTGAATGTTTGTTGTAGTCCTAAGTTTCTGCAGATAGGTGGCTACTTTTGGCTGCAATCATAGGGCAAGCCACCTGTCAGTTATAGTTAGGTTCCCTGGTCCCGCCCCCTTTTTGAGTTTTGGAGGGAATAGGAGCCATTTTGAGTTCAGTCCACACAGATAAGCTTTCCATGCAGGACATAATACCAAGAGCTCCTATAGAAAGCTTCATCTTCTGCGGCTTGGCCGGGGAGATATACAGCCCACAGCTTGGCTGGGGTTATACAGCCCTACAGCTCCTTTGCTGAGGGACTTCAGTCAGCCATCACCGAAGCCTGAATTCCTTCTTTTTCCCCCCCTGGAAGTCTACAAAGCTCTGCTTGGTAAGAGTCACTCACGGAAGCCAGAAGCAGTTGGTACCGGGTGCAGGGGCTCCACCCCAACAGAGGCAAAGACAGACTGCCCAGATTAGAAGTTAAGGATTTCCCCATTAGTTACAGTTATGAAGATAGTGCCTCTTCCCTGTGGGCAAGATTGAGAGAGAGCCAATAGACTATTGAGAAAGCTTTAAAGTACCTAGGTTCTTGTGGGTTTTTTTGGACTATAGGGTCCGAGGTAGGATCCTCACTACCTCTGAGGATGCTTGCCATAGATGCAGGTGAAACGTCAGGAGAAATGCCTCTAGAACATGGCCCTACAGCCCGAAAAAACCCACAAGAACCTAGTGATTCTGGCCATGAAAACCTTCGACAATACCTTAAAGTACCTGTTTGTTTTCACTAATAAAGAACTTTGTTGAACCTTTAAGCAATCTAAAGACTCTGTTTTAAGGAAATCCAAAGGCCTTTAATCTGAGGCAGCCCCGGCGTCCCGTTGGGTACACAGAATTTATGTCCTGTCTACAGACTTATGCACAGGCCCAGCATGCGACAGCACATAATAAGTAAACAATAAATTAGATTTTAAAACCATTTAAAATAGTACAAATAATCCGAGTTCAGCAATCAGCAACTTAATCCGAAGCCAGTCCACAGTCCGATTTCCATTGCATTGTCATCATTTTTATTGTCAACCTGCTATCTGAATGCCTATCTGAATGCCTGGTCCCATAACCACATCTTCAACTTTTTCCTAAAGGAAAGGAGGGAAGCAGTTGACCTAATTTCACTGGGGAGCGAGTTCCACAGGCAGGGGGCCACTGCCAAGAAGGCCCTGTCCCTCGTCCCCACCAAGCGTATTGGCAACAAAGGTGGGATCGAGAGCAGGGCCTCCCTGGAAGATCGTACATTTCGAGGTGGGACGTAAGGGGAGATATGTTCAGACAAGTAAGCTGGGCCAGAACCATATAGGGCTTTATAGGTCAAGACCAGCACTTGTGCTCGGAACTGGACAGGCAGCCAGTGGAGCTGACATAACAGGGGGGTGGTATGCTCCCTGTATGTCGCTTCAGTAAGTAGTCTGGATGCTACCCATTGGACAAGTTGAAGTTTCTGAACAGTCTTCAAAGGCAGCCCCATGTAGAGTGTGTTGCAGTAATCTATTCGGGATGTAACAAGAGCATGGACCACCGTGGCCAAATCAGACTTCCCAAGGTACGGGAAGTGATATGGGCCTTGTTTCCATAACCAAGCAGACATCCAAACTCTAGTCTATATAGACCAGGCATGGGCCAACTTGAGCCATCCAGGTGTTTTGGACTTCAACTCCCACAATTCCTAACAACCACAGATCCCTTCCTCCCCCCCCCCCCCCCCCCCCCAGCCATTTAAGCAAAAAAGGAAAGGGAAAAAGAAAAGGCCCGAGGCTGTTAGGAATTATGGGAGTTGAAGTCCAAAACACCTGGAGGGCCAAAATTTGCTCATACTTGATATAGCCCAACACTGACCATTCCACCATGTTGGGACTCACAGGTTTCTGTTGTAGTCTAGAATCCAAGCCATAATTGTGTTTGCATTGAAGTAATTTTGTTTATGCACAGATACCGGCTGAGATTCAACATGGTTGGAATCGTGTGAGTTAGTACTGACTAAGGATGATCCAAGGGACAGGTTGGTCTATAGTGATTTGAGCATTAAGCAATGACTCTGGAGACCAGGGTTCAAGTAATTGCTCGGCCAAGGAAATCCACTGGTTGCTGCACTCTAGCCCTTTTCACTCAGCACCACACAAAGGCCATTAGTAATTAACTACAGCAGTTTGTTTACAAAAAGCATATACAACTGGGAAAATGGGCATTTCCTAAAAAGCAGTAGAAAAAGGTTCCATGAAATAGCAGTAGTCCAAATATACAAAGATCAGTAGTCCAAGATAACAAGGTACATGAAATCCATGAAGTCAAGAGCATGAGCATACATCCATAAGCATGAAAACAGGAACTTTTCCAAGGCAACACTATTTCAGGAACAAAGGCAGTTTGAGAGCTGAACATGAACTTGATTTTATGGCAACGTTATCTGCTCTGAAGAGACCAGGAAAACATCACTTAATTCAGGGGTCCTCAAACTAAGGCCCGGGGGCCGGATACGGCCCTCCAAGGTCATTTACCCGGCCCTTGCTCAGGGTCAACCTAAGTCTGAAATGACTTGAAAGCACACAACACTTACTTAGGCGGCCCCTCGTTGTCCGAGGATGATGGTCCTCCAAGATCAGTGTACTGATGGTGAGTCCGTAGGTGACTGTGGAGCCCTATTCTGGATCAGCATATTCTCCCGCATTGAGGGCATCCGTTTCCAGATGGAAGGCGGTCCCGATTGGGGTTGGCTTGACACGCCTTCCTCTTGGCATGTTTCTCTCTTTCACCCTCTATTCATGCCTCTTCGAATTCTACAGCACTGCTGGTCACAGCTGACCTCCAGCTAGAGCGCTCAAGGGCCAGAGCTTCCCAGTTCTCTGTGTCTGTGCCAGAGTTTTTAAGGTTGGCTTTGAACCCATCCTTAAATCCCACCAACTTTCCAATTTCCTTTCTTGAATTTGGAATAGAGCAACTGCTTTGGGAGATGGTGGTCGGGCATCCAGACACAAGAACAACAACATTCCTATCTCATCAGCCAAAAGAAGGCCCACACTTCCCACTGAAATACTAATAAGTTTATATTTGTTAAAATTGTGCTTAATTTTAATTATTGTTTTGCACTACAAATAAGATATGTGCAGAGTGCATAGGAATTCATTCATGTTTTTTTCAAATTATAATCCGGCCCCCCAACAGTTTGAGGGACTGTAACCTGGCTCTCTGTTTAAAAAGTTTGAGGACCCCTGACTTAATTTAAGCTCAAACCTGACCAAGAAGCCATGAAATCATCCCTTCGGCACCTGGGTTTCAAGGACTGCTTCTCACAGAGTCTTTCTGACCTTCTAATTAACATTTCCTCTCTCTGAGCAGAGGTCTAATCTCATATCACAGGTAACGCCCCATCTTCCGAAGACCGAGAAGGCCAATTCTCAAGAGAAACAGAATCCCAAACATCCTTTATCTCTTCTGCAGCTGTCGGCCCTACTCTCTGATTTATGGCCTGCAATTCTGTCTGTGTTTCAGCCTGATCACTCACAGATTCAGTGAAAAATCCACCATTCCCCTCATCCTCTGAGGCAGAATTCCCAACATCCCCAACATCTTGTTGCTGAGCCCCAACACTGGGTGACTTTGGGCAAGTCATGCTCTCTCAGTCAAAGAAAGGCAATGGAAAAGACTCTTTGAAGCAATCTTGCCAAGAAAAACTCTTAGTAAGCTCACCTTGAAGTCTTCATCAATCAGGAACTACTTGAAGTCTCACAACAAGAGTAGATCAAAACTGGGATCTCAGTCTTCTCTGGAAGACGTTGCACTTCCTATGAATTATTATAGAATCTACAGACTCATTGAGTTGGAAGAAACCATAAGGGACATCCAGTCCAACCTCCTGCCATGCAGGAGAAGTATAATCAAAGCACCCCTGACAGATGATCATCCAACCTCTGCTTTAAAGACTCCAAGGAAGGAACCTCCCCCAGACTCCAAGGCAGTGAGTTCTGTTGTTGGACACCTCTTCTTATGGTCAGGAAGTTCAGGTGGGATCTCCTCTCTTGTAACTTGAATATCTTGTGTTCATCGTTCATCTCTCTGGCGCAGCAGCAGAAAACAAGCCTGTTCCCTCCTTAAAGTATTATATACTATATCCTAGCTGTCCCCTGCCATGCATTGCTGTGGCCCAGTCTGTGTATATGTCATGTGTGTATATATATATATTATTTACTGTATTTGTATACTGCCTTTCTCAGACTCAAGGCGGTTTACAGGCAGCAAGTCAATATACGTAATATCAAAATGCACATAAAACATAATACACATATATGTGCATATGTGTATTTATGTGGTTATGTGCATACGTTGTAATGCATTTTTTATTTTTTGGCTTTTTAAGTCCCTTCCGCTGTGTTTTTCAGTGTTTTTATGAGTGATGGTCACTTGTTGGACTGTTAGGTGTATTGTGTTCACATTTGGTGTCAATTCAACCAGTGGTTTTTGAGATATGTTAATCCCACAAACGAACATTACATTTTTATTTATATAGATATATACAATATAGGGCAAGATGGATGGATGGCATCCTTGAAGTGACTGGATTGACCTTGAAGGAGCTGGGGTGGTGACGGCCGACAAGGAGCTCTGGCGTGGACTGGTCCATGAGGTCATGAAGAGTCGGAAATGACTGAACGAATGAACAACAACAACATACAATATAACGTGATTTTTGTTCCTGGATTATACATGTCATTTCCTAATTGGCTCTATCATAAAAACAAGGAAAAGGTTTATTAAACTGCAAAAGCTTTGTTTTTGCTAGAGATAGTTTGCTAGAGAGACATCCTGCAGCACATTTTCCAATGAATATCTCACAGAATCTCCACCAATTCAACCTCGTTTGTGGCAGCCACAAAAATGAAGCTTTTGGAGTAGAGATCTACTATTTTCAAAGTAAGGACTGCACAAATAAACAGGAAATAACACTTTCAAACCAGGAACAGATTTTTTAAAATTGTCCATGCTAAGCAAGCATAAGGGAAAGAAGAAATGGGTTGCTGTAAGTTTTTTGGGCTGTATAGCCATGTTCCAGAAGCATTCTCTCCTGATGTTTCTCCTGCATCAATGGCAGGCATCCTCAGAGGTTGTGAGGTCTGTTGGAAATTAGGAAAATGGGATTATTATTCTTCACACATCCTGATGGTTACTTTGAAAGTAGATTTTAATTAGTGGGTAGTTTGATAATCTCCAGTAATGTGTCTCCAGTTATTCAGCGTCAATTTGAATTTGAGCAAGAAGAACTTACTTCTGTGCAACAGGGACATCTGCTGGAGAGCAATGCTTGAAAGCCATGCAGCTGAATGTAAGCTTTCCAACTTTCCTTTGTAAAAGATTCAAGACATTTTGCTGCCTGAGGCCCCTTCTACACTACCATATAAAACAGCTTGGAGAAGAGAATGATGCTGGGGGGAATTGAAGGAAAAAGGAAGAGGGGCCGGCCAAGGGCAAGATGGATGGATGGGATCCTTGAAGGGACTGGATTGACCTTGAAGGAGCTGGGGGTGGTGATGACTGACAGGGAGCTCTGGCGTGGACTGGTACATGAAGTCACAGAGTCTGAAATGACTGAACAAATGAACAACAACAAAAGAGACATCACACTGGCAACGAAGATCCAGTTAAAGCAATGGTATTCCCCATAGTAACCTATGGATGTGAGAGCTGGACCATAAGGAAGACTGAACGAAGGAAGACGGATCCTTTTGAACTGTGGTGTTGGAGGAAAGTTGAGAGTGCTTTGGACCACGAGAAGATCTAACCAGTCCATACTTCAGGAAATAAAGCCTGACTGCTCATTGGAGGGAAGGAGATTAGAGGCCAAGATGAAGTCGTTTGGCCACATCAGAAGACAGGAAAGCTTGGAGAAGGCAATGATGCTGAGGAAAATGAAGGAAAAGGGAAGAGGGTCCTTTGCTGCCAGTGTGTCTCATTTGTTGTTGTTCATTTGTTCAGTCGTTTCCGACTCTTCGTGACCTCATGGACCAGCCCACGCCAGAGCTCCCTGTTGGTCGTCACCACCCCCAGCTCCTTCAAGGTCAATCCAGTCACTTCAAGAATCCCATCCACCCACCTTGCCCTTGGTCAGCCCCTCTTCCTTTTTCCTTCCATTTTCCCCAGCATCATTATCTTCTCTAAGCTTTCCTGTCTTCTCATGATGTGGCCAAAGGACTTCATCTTGGCCTCTATCTTCCTTCACTCAGCCTTCCCTCTGGTCCAGCTCTCACATCCATAAGTGACTATGGGGAATACCATTGCTTTAACTGTGTGGATCTTTGTTGCCAGTGTGATGTCTCTTTTGTTGTTGTTCATTCGTTCAGTCATTTCCAACTCTTTGTGACCTCATGGACCAGCCCACACCAGAACTCCCTGTCGACCGTCACCACTCCCAGCTCCTTCAAGGTCAATCCAGTCTCTTCAAGGATGCCATCCATCCATCCTCCTGGCCCTTTGTCAGCCCCTCTTCCTTTTTCCTTCCACTATCCCCAGCATAATTGTCTTCTCTAGGCTTTGCTGTCTTCTCATGATGTGGCCAAAGGACTTCAGCTTTGTCTCTAGTACCCTTCCCTCCAATGAGCAGTCGGGCTTTCTTTCCTGGAGGATGGACTGGTTGGATCTTCTCGCAGTCCAAGGCACTCTCAGAACTTTCCTCCAACACCACAGCTCAAAAGCATCTCTCTTTCTTTGCTCAGCCTTCCTTATGGTCCAGCTCTCACATCCGTAAGTTACTATGGCGAATACCATTGCTTTAACTATGTTGCCAGTGTGATATCTCTACTCTTCATTGTTTTATGGAGATTGGACATTGCTCTCCTCCCAAGAAGTAATTGGCTCTGCATCTTGTGGTGTCAGAGTGCAGTCTTTCAGCGCCTTCCAAGTCGCCCAGTCCTCTGTGAGCCCAGGGGGGAGTCTCTAATTTGGTATCAGCCATTGATTGAGGTGCTGGGTTTGAGCCTGCCACTTTTGGACTCTCGCTTGCTGGGGTGTTCCAGCGAGTGTCTCTGTAGATCTAAGAAAACTATGTCTTGATTTAAGTCGTTGACGTGCTGGCTGATACCCAAACAGGGGATGAGCTGGAGAAGTCTCTGCCTTGGTCCTTTCACTATTGGCTGCTACTTCCCGGCGGATGTCAGGTGGTGCAATACCAGCTAAGCAGTGTAATTTCTCCAGTGGTGTGGGGCGCAGACACCCTGATTTCCTGGCCTCAGTCTGCATCTGCAGTCATCTTCGCACCTAGAAATACAAAGTCTGTCACGGCCTCCACGTTTTCTCCCTCTATTTGCCATGTATCAATCATTCTTGTTGCCATTATTTTGGTTGTTTTGATGTTTTGCTTCAGCCCAGCTTTTGCGCTTTCTTCTCCCACCTTGGTTAGAAGGCTCCTCAGCTCCTCCTCAATGTCAGCCATCAGAGTGGTGTCATCTGCATATCTAAGGTTGTTAATGTTTCTTCCAGCAATTTTAACGCCAGCCTTACATTCCTCAAGCCCCGCACATCGCATGATGTGTTCTGCATACAAGTTGAATAGGTTGGGGGAGAGGATACAACTCTGCCGCACGCCTTTCCCAATCTTGAACCAGTCTGTTGTTCCGTGGTCAGTTCTGACTGTTGCGACTTGGTCCATAGGTGACTACGGGGAATACCATTGCTTTGAGTATGCTGATCTTCGTTGCCGGTGTGATGTTTCTCCTCTTCACTCTTTTAGGGTGGTCCTTGCTCTCCTCCCCTATAATATTTATTTTATTTATCGTGTCAGGAGCAACCAGACCCCAGTGGCGCAGTGGGTTAAACCCTTGTGCTGGCAGGACTGAAGACCCGCAGGTCGCAGGTTCAAATCCGTGGAGAGGTGGATGAGCTCCCTCTATCAGCTCCAGCTCCTCATGCGGGGACATGAGAGAAGCCTCCCACAAGGATGATAAAAATATCAAATCATCCGGGCGTCCCCTGGGCAACGTCCTTGTAGACTGCCAATTCTCTCACAACAGAAGCGACTTGCAGTTTCTCAAGTCACTCCTGACACGACAAAAAAAATTTATAATTATATATTTATAATTATATACCTATAATTATTAAACTGAATCAGTAAAACCAATGTAGAAATAGATAAGCCCTATTTTAATATAAACAGGACACTTTAAAAGCTTTCAGGAATCTCAGTTTTGTGAGGTGAGAGGAAATAGGAGCAAAACAAACTGAGCTTGAGGGGACGACCGTTATTAAATTAATATTCATGAGGGGGCGGGCTTATTTTGAATGACGGCCTTCTCATTGGACAACAGGAACCGGCTGTTTTTTTTTAATACATTAAGAGGCGGGGCTAGAGAGAAAAGGAGGCGGGGTTCAAAAATGGCGGGCCTCTTCTCAATAGTCAGTGGCTTGCTCGCGCTCATGAATATGGAGCGAGTGGGCGGGGCCTGAGCGACGGTTGGTTTCCAGCGCGACCAATGATGGAGCGGGTGGGCGTGGTCTACGCGGCGGTTCCCAACCGTCGTTGGTACGCTCGCGCTCATGAATATGGAGCGAGTGGGCGGGGCCTGCGCGACGGTTGGTTTCCAGCGCGAGCACTGATGGGCGGGGGGATGGAGCGGGTGGGCGTGGCCTACGCGGCTGTTCCCAACCGTCGTTGGTTACGCTCGCGCTCATAAATATGGAGAGAGTGGGCGTGGCCTGAGCGGCTGTATCTTTCATAAGAGGGTCATGAATATGGAGTGTGTGGGCGTGGCTTAGTTAGTTTCATCACAGGCAATAAGGGGCGAGACCTCTACAAAGTCCTGGAGAGACTTATTTTGCATAGAATTATGGAAAATATAGACCCACAGCAAGCGGCTTCAGGAAAGGCAAAAGCTGCACATCGCAAGTGCTGAACCTGACTCAGCACATAGAAGATGGCTTTGAAAGGCAGCAGATCACAAGAGATGTCTTCATAGACCTGTCAGCGGCTTATGATACTGTGAACCACCGCTGCCTCCTCCTGAGAAAAATGCATAATATCACAAAGGACGACCACCTCACCCGCCTCATAGGAAACCTGCCACAAAACAGGAGCTTTTTTGTTGAGTTCCAGGGCCAGAGAAGCAGATGGCGGAAACAGAAGAACGGCCTGCCTCAGGGGAGCGTGCTTGCTCCATCCATGTTCAACATCTACACAAATGACCAGCCACTGCCAGAAGGGACAGAGAGTTTCATCTATGCTGATGATCGTGCCATCACCGCTCAAGCAGGGAGCTTTGAGATGGTTGAACAGAAGCTCTCTGAAGCTCTGGGTGCCCTTACTGCCTATTACAGGGGAAACTAGCTGGTCCCTAATCCATCTAAAACACAGACATGCGCCTTTCACTTTGAGAACAGACAAGCATCCCGAGCTCTGAGGATTACCTGGGAAGGAATCCCTCTGGAGCATTGCAGCGCACCGAAATACCTGGGAGTCACTCTGGACCGTGCTCTGACCTACAAGAAGCACTGCCTGAACATCAAGCAAAACGTGGGCGCTATAAACAATATCATAGGAAAGCTGACTGGCTTTCGTATGATGAGGTCTGTGAGGTCTGTTGGAATTAGGACAATGGGTTTATATATCTGTGGAATGACCAGGGTGGGACAAAGTCTGCTGGAGCTAGGTGTGAATGTTTCAACTGACCACCTTCATTAGCATTTGAAGGCCTGCCTGAGCCTGGGAAAAGGTTCTGTTGAGAGGTGTAAGATGTGCCTGGTTGTTTCCTCTGCTGTTTTGCTGTTGTAATTTTAGAGTTTTTTAATACTGGTAGCCAGATTGTGTTCATTTTCATGGTTTCCTCCTTTCTGTTGAAATTGTCCACATGCTTGTGGATTTCAATGGCTTCTCTGTGTAGTCTGACATGGTGGTTGTTGGTGTGGTCCAGCATTTCTGTGTTCTCAAATAATATGCTGTGTCCAGGCTGGTTCATCAGGTGCTCTGCTATGGCTGACTTCTCTGGTTTGAAGTAGTCTGCAGTGCCTTTCATGTTCCTCGATGCGTGTCTGGGCGCTGCGTTTGGTGGTCCCTATGTAGACTTGTCCACAGCTGCATGGTACACGGTAGACTCCTGCAGATGTGAGAGGATCCCTCTTGTCCTTTGCTGAACGTAGCATTTGTTGGATTTTCTTGGTGGGTCTGTAGATAGTTTGTATGTTGTGTTTCCTCATCAGCTTCCCTATTCCCACCAAACGCAGCGCCCAGACACGCATCAAGGGACATGAAAGGCACGGCAGACTACTTCAACCAGAGAAGTCAGCCAGAGCAGAGCACCTGATGAACCAGCCTGGACACAGCATATTATTTGAAAACACAGAAATGCTGGACCACACCAACAACACCATGTCAGACTACACAGAGAAGCCATTGAAATCCACAAGCATGTGGACAATTTCAACAGAAAGGAAAAGACCATGAAAATGAACAAAATCTGGCTACCAGTATTAAAAACTCTAAAATTATAACAGCTAAACAACAGAGAGGAAAAAACCAGGCACAGATTAACACCTCCCAGCAACAGATTTTCCCAGGCTCAGGCAGGCCTTCAAATGCTAATGAAGGTGATCAGCTAAACATTCACACCTAACTGCAGCAGGGAAGAGCTCCTTGCCCCACCTCCACCATTCCACAGATATATAAACCCATTTTTCCTACTTCCAACAGACCTCACAACCTCTGAGGATGCTTGCCATAGATGCAGGCGAAACGTCAGGAGAAATGCCTCTAGAACATGGCTCTATAGCCCGAAAAAATCCACAAGAACCTAGTGATTCCAGTCATGAAAGCCTTGGACAAGACATAGTTTTCTTAGATCTACAGAGACACTCGGTGGAACACCCCAGCAAGCAAGAGTCCAAAGATGGCAGGCCCAAACCCAGCACCTCAATTCATGGGTGATCTCTGTGTTTTTTTTTTCTTTTTCTTGTTAATCTGTGTGTTTGTTTTGCTCTGCTAGCATTGTAATACAATGGTTGCTGATGACACGATAAATAAATTGGGGCGGGACATGAATATGGAGTGAGTGGGCGTGGCCTAAGCGGCGGTATGTTTCATGAGAGAGTTATGAATATGGAATGAGTGGGCGTGGCCTGGTTTCTTTCCTGAGGTATGTGACTGTGTAGCGAGTGGGCGTGGTCTGTGCGATGGTTGGTTTCTGGAGTGTGTGGGCGTGGCTTGGTTAGCTTCCTACGCAGGCAAAAAGGGGCGGGACATGAATATGGAGTGAGTGGGCGTGGCCTAAGAGGCGGTATCTTTCTTGAGAGACTTATGAATATGGAATGAGTGGGCGTGGCCTGAGGTATGTGACTGTGTAGCGAGTGGGCGTGGCCTGCGCGACGGTTGGTTTCCTGCGCAACGATGGGCGGGGCGATGGAGATTGAGCGAGTGGGCGGGCAATGAGGGACTCATGAATATGGAGAGAGTGGGCGTGGCCTGGTTGTTTTCCTGCGCTGGCATTGGAGCGCGGCTCATGAATATGTAACGAATGGGCCGGGCCTAGGCGGCGGTTTGTCCCCGCCCCCCGCGCTGCGAGAAAATGGCGGCGGCGCTCGGCGTTGGCGTGAGGGCCGCGCCACTGCTTGGGGAAGGCCGCAGGCCCCGCCAGGCCGCTCCGCCGCGCCGGGAAGGGCCCGAGGAGCCAGGAGAGGCGCCCCCGCCGCCGCCCACCCTCCAGCCCGAGCGAGGTGCGCGTTTGCGACACGTATCGTGTGAAGGGGCCAACCCGTGACTGGGAAACACCCGTGTTGGTCTCAGTCTGAGGGATTAAAATTAGAAATTGGTTTTCCTGTCACCAAAAAAGCATTTCCCCGTGTGTGTGATTATACGCGGGCCAAGTAACGCGTGTCTGGCGCAGTGCACGTGTGAATGCGTGTTGTTTTTGACTGGTAGGAGCCATAACTTGGGAAAAGGAGGTAAAGGGAAAGAAAAAGAGGACCGTCGGTCTACACGCGTGAGTGTTGACACGTGTAACGTGTGGATGGGGGAACACGCGAGTCAGGCTCGTCCCTACCGGGCTGTGGCTAAAAGGAAAGGCGTTGGGTCTCCCTTGTAAACAGTCAGAAGGGGAAAGCGTCCCTGTTAGGTGCCCATTGGTGTCTATTTCGGTTGACACGTGTCAGGAGGAGGAGCACAATTGCGGGTTTCCAAGCTTTCTTGGGACCCAGTTTTAATCATGAGTTTTCAACTTGCATCTTATGTTTTGAAGTCTGCCTAGCATAGATGGAGGCGAAACGTCAGGAGAGAATGCTTCTGGAGCATGGCCAGACAGCCCAGAAAACTCACAGCAACCCAATTACTTACTGATTATATGTATAAGATACATACTAGCCGTCCCCTGCCACGCGTTGCTGTGGTCCAGTCTGTGTATATGTGTTTTGTGTGTGTATATATTTGTGTATATGTGTATATATGTAAGTTTGTGTATATATGTGGTTTTGCGCATCCGTGCTGTGGCCCAGTCTGTGTATACGTGTTTTATGTGTGTGAGTATATATGTATATGTGTGGGTTTGTATATATATATATATATATATATATATATATATGGTTATATATATATACGGTATTATTATTATTATTATTATTATTTTGCACATGCGTCCTGTGGCCCAGTCTGTGTATATGTGGTTTGTGTGTGTATGTGTGTGTGTTTGTGCACGTATGTGGTTTTGCACATGCATGTTGTGGTCCAGTCTGTGTATATGTGGTTTGTGTGTGTATGTGTGTGTAGATTTATTTGTATATATGTGTATGTTTGTGTATATATGTGGTTTTGCACATGTGTGCTGTGGCCCAGTCTGTGTATATGTGTTTTGTGTGTGTATGTGTGTGTATATATATTTGTATATATGTGTATGTTTGTGTATATATGTGGTTTTGCACATGTGTGCTGTGGCCAAGTCTGTGTATATGTGGTTTGTGTGTGTATATATGTATATAGGTGTGTGTATATATATTTGTATATAGGTTCTTGTGGGTTTTTTCGGGCTATAGGGCCATGTTCTAGAGGCATTTCTCCTGACGTTTCGCCTGCATCTATGGCAAGCATCCTCAGAGGTAGTGAGGGGGTGGTGGTATATATTTGTATATGGTTGTGTTTGTATATATATATTTGTATATATGTGTTTTTGTGTATATATGTGGTTTTGCACATGCGTGCTGTGGCCCAGTCTGTGTATGCATGATTTATGTGTGTATATATTTGTATATGCATGTGTGTATATATTTGTGTATATGTGAATATATGCATTTTTGTGTATATATGTGGTTTTGCGCATACATGCTGTGGCCCAGTCTGTGTATATGTGTTTTGTGTGTGTATATATGTGTGTGTGTATATATTTGTGTAAATATATGTGTATTAGCATTTCATAGTCTGTGCCACAGTCTGCTCCTGGATTCTTTGTGTAGAGAAAATTGAGCTTTTCCGTCTTCTATATCTAATTACTGTATATACTCGAGTGTAAGCCTAGTTTTTCAGGCCATTTTAAAGGTTGTGCGGGTTTTTCAGACCATGGCCATGTTCTAGAAGCATTGTCTCCTGACATTTCATCTACATCTATGGCAGGCATCCTCAGAGGTTGTGAGACTATTGACGGAGTGCATTATGTAACATCAATAGTCCTCATCCAGCCCAAAGCCAGAAAAAAATTGGGGTGGGTGTGGGTTTAAAACATTATTTTTAGCAAATCATGAAGAGTAGCTCCATCACACAAAATAATTTTAATTCTGTATTTTAATATAAACTTAATTAAATCAAATTTCTATTTTAGCTACAAAGTTTCAAGTCTAAAAAAACCCTGTCAATAATTCTTAATTGGTAATTTCGTGGTTACAAAAGAATACAACACCTGTTAGAAACACTTGAAAACTGTGTCAATATACTTTGACAGAAATCAAGCTCCAGCAACACTCAAGAGTGTAAGTTGAGTCAGTCTTTCTTGCCCCATTGTACTTCTTAATTATGGGCTGTTGTAGGTTTTTCAGGCTATACAGCCATGTTCTAGAAGCATTCTCTCCTGACGTTTTGCCTGCATCTATGGCAGGCATCCCCAGAGGTGGTAATCTATGATTAACAAGTTTTGTGTTGCTATGTGATCAATTTCCTCCTAGACTCCAGTGCAACGTCAATTTCTCCTTTTGCTTCTGGATTATGATAATGTCTTCTCCCTGAAGCCTTATTGGCATGAGCTGGTCAGACTTTGCACGATATCCTTGGACTGCTTTTGCTACCTCTCTCCTCACCCCATTTCTTCTTAGATTTTCATTTCCTGAGTAAACACTGTAATTACCTCACTCAAAATGACCCCTTCCTCTCCATTTTAACCCACTTACTCCAAGTATTGGAATGTTTGTACATTCCATTTCTTGTTTTACTATGCCTGGCTTCCTCTCATTCATGCTTCTCACATTCCATGTTCTTGGCACATGGTTGTGCAACTTCAAACTTCCCTTTCCCATCAATAAGTGGACATCCTTTCAGCCTGAGTCCAGTTGCATCATTAGCTGCAAAACTGCTTGTACTTGTCTACTGCTGGTTGAGCGTCTTTCAATCTTAGGGAACTATCTTGTTCTATTTTGGATTGTTCCAGAGTTTCCATCATATCTTTTTCATGGTAAAAGACATTTAAAGGGGGTTTATTGTGCCTACTTCCACACTGTCCTAACTTCTGCACTGTCATTAGAATTTTTCCATCAATAAGAGATTCACTCAATGGCTAAGCTTTACTTACTTAAACAGAACTCAGATAGACACAAGATTTTATTGAAGTCTCTATTGAAATTGGTGCAACAGAGGTGGCAGCAAATAATCACATGCATACTTTACTTAATACTTAGGCGATCCCTAATTGTCTGAGTAAGATTGTCCTTCAAGTGCGGTGTCCTGAGGGTGGGTCCGTAGGTGACTGTGGAGCCCTGTTCTTGACCCGCATGTTCTCACAGTGAGGGCATTGGTTTCCAGGTGGAAGGTGGTCCCTATCGGGGTTGGCTTGACATGCTTTCCTCTTGGCACATTTCTCTCTTTCACCCTCCATTTGTGCCTCTTTGAATTCTGCAGCATTGCTGGTCACAGCTGACCTCCACCTAGAAGAGCTCAAGGACCAGGGCTTCCCAGTTCTCAGTGTCTATGCCACAGTTTTTAAGGTTGGCTTTGAGCCCATCTTTAAATCTCTTTTCCTGTCCTCCAACATTCCGTTTTCCGTTCTTGAGTTCAGAGTAGAGTTGAGTCGCCTGTGGGCTGAGAAAAGCGGTATATAAATAAAGTAAATAAATAAATAACTGCTTTGGGAGACTGTGATCTTTGGCCATTCGGACAACATGGCTGGTCCAGCGGGGCTGATGGCGGAGGACCATCGCTTCAATACTGGTGGTCTCTGCTTCTTCCAGCATGCTGACATTTGTCCGCTTGTCTTCCCAAGAGATTTGCAGGATTTTTCGGAGACAACGCTGATGGAATTGTTCCAGGAGTTGTATGTGACGTCTGTAGATAGTCCACGTTTCGCAGGCATAAAGCAGGGTCAGGAGGACAATAGCTTTATAAACAAGCACCTTGGTCTCCCTATGGATGTTCCAGTCCTCAAACATTCTCTGCTTCATTTGGGAAAACGCTGCACTCGCAGAGCTCAGGTGGTGTTGCATTTCAGTGTCAATTTTGACTTTTGTGGTAACGGAAATGGTCAACGTTTTCTAATGTTACACCATTAAGCTGTATTTCTGGTATTGGAGAGGAATTGGCTGGTGTCTGCTGGAAGAGCACTTTGGTTTTCTCGATGTTCAATGACAGGCCGAGCTTCTCGTATGCTTTTGTGAAGGTGTTCAGAGTGGCTTGTAGGTCTTCTTCTGAATGCATACAGACAACGTTGTCATCAGCATATTGGAGTTCTATAACAGATGTTGTTGTAACCTTGGTTTTGGCTTTCAGTCTGCTGAGGTTAAATAGCTTTTCATCTGTCCAATTTCTACTCTGGTGATAGCCACAAATGTGGAGGGAAAACTGCATTGCTCTAAATGGGAAATCTTTGCCCTTAGGAAACAGAAGTTAAGATGAAGACTTTGACTTTACATCAAGGTTGGGGAAACCTTGATAATGTTTTTGACCTATACCTTTCACGCAGGATGGGATAAGGCAAACAAAAGTGGTTGTTGGAGCTCAGCACATGTAGACAACCAAAGACCTACAATTTCTGGCATTGATACATGCATATGTCGTTGTGTACCTTCAAATTGTTTCTGACTTGCAGAGACCATAATGCAAACATATCATAGGGTTTTCCTGCCAAGATTTGTTTATAGAGGGGGTTGCATTGGCCTCCAGATCAACCCAGTGGGCCTCCATGGCCCTGCAGTGATTCAAACCCTGGTCACCGGAGTCATAGTTCAGTGTCAAACCACTACACTGTGCTGGCTCTGCATGGGCAATGTTGGGGAGATACCATTGTGCCATGTCCTCATCTTCTGTTTCATCACTGGCATTTGCTGGAGGATGCTGTGTGTGTATGGGTGGGGACAGGAGACCAGGTCAGTCCCCAAGGTCTAGACGTTTGTACATACCCAGAGACCCTTTCCAACCAATACAAGTTTTATGACAGTTGGGTTACATTGATAGCATGCATATCAGCATCTAGAGTGGAGTATTTAACACCGGAGTAGAGCTACTGACTCTGTAGCTTTTCAGTATTCTCTGAATTCATGATAGAAGTGGCTGTAATATTAACATTTGATAGTGAATGGTGCTGATCTCTTGAGTGTAAATGTGTAAAGCAGTGGTTCCCAACCTGTGGTCCATAGACCACCAGTGGCCCACAGCCTCACCCTTACTACACTGTTGCCTCAAAACCACGTGTCAAAGAGAGGGATAGGTCTCACAAAACCCTCTTATAGTGTCAAGGCAATGAAGATGTGGGGAGAGGAGAGGCTGACTACCCACAAAACATTACTACTACCACCACATCAGCTCTAGATTATTAAATATGGTGTTCTGTGGGTGAGCAGATGGCGACTACTGGATGGCATATGTTCTGTATCAGAAACCAGAGCTGATGTGGTCTATCCAATGCAATTTTCTGAATTGGCACCCCAAATAACCAATCTAAAGTTGACCAAAAACAGATTCTTTTGGTACTAATGTTAGAGAGTGGTCCCTGGTCAAGTGGTCCCTGGTCAACCACTGATGTAAAGGAAACTTAGAAAGTATTGTCGAAGGCTTTCATGGCCAGAATCACTGGGTTGTTGTAGGTTTTTTTGGGCTATATGGCTATATTTGACTTGTATAACCGCTACTCCCAATTTGGCTCGGAGCGGTTTACTGCAGTAGATTAAAACAATACAATTAACTTTAAAATACAATAAAACAAGAACAGACATAGTCCCGAGTTATTCACCCATAAATGAACATTACATTTTTATTTATATAGATTGGAATGCTGGAATCGCTACCTATTCTTGTTATTTTTTACTTTGCTACTAAATTTTCTGTTAAATAACACATATCCAGGAATTCATCTTAAAATTAAGGTGTATTTGCATTTGGAAGGAGAACCCCTGTGTCACCACTTAGGTACATGAGTGAAAGAAGCATAAAGAATACTTGCAATAACATAACCTACTCCTGAGTGAAATACTGTTTGTAAGAGGGCAGATTTGTGATAATCCATCTAACCACAGTTTTTTCTAACTACCGGTATATATTCTTTGCTATTTTGGTGTAATGACTCCCACTGTATATTCTTGTACCCTGAATGACTACCATGGGCTGAATTTTGGACTTAAGCATGGAGGAATCTATCTTTATGTCCTGCTTGTTTGTACAAAGGTGCCTAAAGTGTATTTGGAGGTAATTGGTACTTATTGTATGAGGATGGTTATGCCCTTAAAGGTATTACACATTGTGTGACATGGGCATTAATTGTACATTGATGAACTACAGGCACTGTCATTAAGTGCAGATCTGTACTTTCTAGCATGCTTTTAAGGATGTTTGGGCTTTTGGAAGCCCGGGTGGGAGAGCAATTAAGATTTTACTTAATTGCTTGTACCGGGGACTTATTTTGGGGGCAAGGGGAAGATATTGGGTACCTGCATTGAGTTTTATGACCAAACTAGATGCATATTAGAAGACCCTGAACTTCGAACTTGGATCATCACATAGTGCATAACTGTGACTTGGAAAAGTGACAAAGGGGGAAGGGCACAATTTTAGATTGTGATTTGTGCCTCTATTGTGATATTGTGTGTATTGTGGAAGTGTAATTTAGATATTTAGATAATTAAACTCTTTTTGAAGTGAAGTCCAACAATCCCCCCTCACACACACCCTATTAAACAGGCCTGCACAACCCGTGACCTTTCAGATGTTTGGGCCTCCAACTCCCAGAAGCCTTGGCCAGCTTGATTCAATGGCCAGGGATTCTGGGAATTGAAATCCAGAACACGTAGAGGGCCACAGGTTGTGCAGGCCTGCCATAAAGGTTGATTTGATCCTTAGTATCTTCTTAGCAGTCTGGTATTTTTTGTGCCTGGAAAAGAAAACTAAATTGACAGTGGCGTCTTGAAAGAAGGTGATCTTGGTTGATCATTGCTGGTCAGTTGAGCATTGCTGTTCAACTGGTGAAGGTATATGCTTTTGAAATGGGAGTACCAGCTTTCTGCTGTTCTTCTGTTTGTTTTCATGTGTTTTATTAAGAGACGGAATTATAAGTATAGCTCACTTAATTTGGCCAGCAACCAGAGCTTAGCCTCAGGAGAGTTCTGCAAAAATGAGTACATCTCCTGATGCTGAAAAGGTGGCTGCCCTCTGATCCCACTTGTCTAAATTCCTGGTGGGCAACCGATCAGGTCTGGGATGCTTCCTCATTATCAGGAAGTCTGCATCATGTGTGACCGAAGGCTACGTCTATGGAAATTCCTCCCTACGTCTCTGGCTTCCCCACCCTTCTTGGCACGCATTCTAGCCAAGCATTGCAGCTTCCGTAGCCTCATTACTGCTCTGCTATTTAGCAAACGCTGACACTTTGGCATGTGATTCCTTAATTCACCTTAAAGGTCATAAAGACCAGGTGAGTTGAAGAAAGGTATTGTGCTGGTGCCCAGAAGAAGTAAAGTACATGCATTCGTCACTTGGACTGCTTCTCTGCTCTTTGAATCCTGCCCTTCTGCTTCAGTTTGAAAGTAAGCATGTCCATATCATTCTGAAATGGATCTTTGTTTTCTAAATTTGGGGAGTTTTCTTGTGCTTGGCTAGTGGGATTCCACTCGCATCTCCCTTTCCAGGGCCAGTGGGTTTGTAAGTTCTACTTGTTGTTGTTTTTGCGACACAAATGCCGAGAATAGTTCTTTAATTCCAGAAGGTGACTTGTCTGGACATGCATTTTGCTGAAGTGGGTGTGTCTTTTAAAGCTGCGCTTAGGCATTTCCCTCCCGACTTCTTTTGAGGTAACAAGGCATATTAACGTGTACTCCCTGGATGTCTGTTGTTTACCTTATGCATTTGTGCTGCGGTGTTATTGCCAAACCTCTGAATTTTGAACTGGACGTTTTTGTTTGGGGGGAGAGACTAAGGCAGTGGTTCTCAGCCTGGGGTCCCCAGATGTTTTTGGTCTTTAACTCCCAGAAATCGTAACAGCTGGTAAACTGGCTGGGATTTCTGGGAGTTGTAGGCCAAAAACATCTGGGGACCCCAGGTTGAGAATCACTGGGCTAAGGCCTTCCCTGCCATGATATCTACATGTGAAAATACATTTACTTGGTGTAGTATTAGTAGTAGTCAGGAGTAAGCATGCTTCTATGACATTTCTGCGAGTGTTTAAAGCCCTAAACAATCTTTTCCCCCTTTTTTCTGCCAACAGATTTCATATTCAGAGCACCCATAACATTAAGCAAGCCTGGAGAGCTTCGTGAAGAATATAAAAGCCAGCTGCGAAAGGTACAGCTTGAGCACAGTACATCAATTCGTAGTACCCTTGTTCCTTTTTTGTTCTCTGGCTCCTAACCTTTAAAGGGTTCATTACTGCTAACTACTCCATATAACCCTTTTGTATGTATGCCTCTGGTATGTATTCATACCAGCATGGAGCAGTTTGGGTTGAACCTTTTTCATTTTCTCATATTGGTTGACAGTAGCCCTGTTAAGGCATTCAGAAACATGTGGACTAAGCATGAGAGGGGAAGAGTGTGCTAGCCCTGCCTTTTCTGCTTGTGTAAAAAGTGTTGGTTGTTTAGAGAACTTCCACAAATAGAATGATTCTTGCTCACAAGGAAGCCTCTGTAAGCAGTATTTTTTACATTTTTCTTCCAGCCCTAATCCTGATGCATTGAAAGCCTCCCAACAGTCCCTTAAATAATTACAATATTCTGGCATTTTTATTTATTTATTTGGAGTGCTTCTACCCCGCCCTTCTCAACCCCCTAGGGGGGACTCAGGGCGGCTTACAAAAGGCACAATTCGATGCCCAACAGTTCACTTAATACAATAGACAAAAATACAATATAACGACAACTAGTTATAACTAGTTAAAACAATCAAATTAATACAATAGCAATAAAATCATGTTGTGGTCAACGTTTGCTAATTCATAAATCCATAATCCATCCAGCATTGTAATTGTCCTTTCCTGCTCTGGTCGTCATTGTCTTTTATCTGTCTGCCAGCTTACCCAAAGGCCTGGTCCCATATCCAGGTTTTTAACTTCCTTCTGAAAGAGAGGAGGGATGTTGATGACCTAATTTCCCCGGGGAGTGCATTCCACAGGCGAGGGGCCACCACCGAGAAGGCCCTGTCCCTCGTCCCCACCAGTCTCACTTGTGATAAAGGTGGGGCCGAGAGCAGGGCCTCCCTAGAAGATCTTAAACTCTGAGGTGGGACGTAGAAGGAGATACGTTCGGACAGGTACGCTGGGCCGGAGCCGTAAAGGGTTTTGTAGGTCAAAACCAGCACTTTGATTTGTCCTCGGAACTGGATCGGCAGCCAGTGGAGCTGACATAACGGGGGGGGGGGGGGGGGGGGGGGGTAGTATGCTCCCTGTATGATGCTCTGGTGAGTAATCTAGCCACCGCCCGTTGGACTAAGTGAAGTTTCCGAACAGTCTTCAAAGGCAACCCCACGTAGAGCGCGTTGCAGTAATCTATTCCTTAAAAAGATGTCTTTGGCCCATTGGTGTGTCTTGTTGGAGGGGGACACAAAAATGTCCCCTGGGCCCTTTCATAGTTGCCCACTCCAGTATAGTAGAACAGAATGGTGTTGGTCTCCTAGGTAAAGGCAGAGAAGACTCGAGGGCCTTCGTTTCTACCTCTTGTTCAAATGTGAAATTCTTTTTTTTCCTTGCTTGAAGTTGAGAAGTGACCGCTTTCAAGAGGAGAGGACACCTGAGGATCTTCTTCACAAGCTGATTGTAGAAGAAGCTGATGCAGGGAGGAGGAAGGCAGACGAGCCGAAGAAAGAGGAGTCCTTTACAGTCAGAATGACCCAAGAGCAGGTACGTGGCTTGATGCCATTGCATGTGCTATTGCCTCAAAATGCTTCTGAGGCTTCTCATCAATAGGATAAAGGGGATCTGCTCATGGCATCTGGGGGATGCCTGGCTCGAGAGAAGTACGTGTGAAAAAGATCTTGGAGTCCTCGTGGACAACATGTTAAACATGAGCCAACAATGTGATGTGGCGGCAAAAAAAAAAAAAAGCCAACGGGATTTTGGCCTGCATCAATAGGAGCCTAGTGTCTAGAGTTGATCCTGCTTCATATTTCACTAGAAAAAAACCATCATGCCGGTAGGCTGTTAGGAATTGTGGGAGTTGAAGTCCAAAACACCTGGAGGGCTCAAGTTTGCCCATGCCTGATATATATAAATATTACAATTGGAATATTGTGTCCAATTCTGGGCACCACAATTGAAGAGAGATATTGACAAGCTGGAATGTGTCCAGAGGGGAGCGACTAAAGTGATCAAGGGTCTGGAGAACAAGCCCTATGAGGAGCGGCTTAAAGAGCTGTGCATGTTTAGCCTGAAGAAGAGAAGGCTGAGAGGAGATATGATAGCCATGTATAAATATATGAGAGGAAGTCATAGGGAGGAGGAGGGGAGCCCCCGGTGGCGCAGTGGGTTAAAGCACTGTGACGGCAGGACTGAAGACCGACAGGTCGCAGGTTCGAATCCAGGGAGAGGCGGATGAGCTCCCTCTATCAGCTCCAGCTCTTCATGCAGGGACATGAGAGAAGCCTCCCACAAGGATGATAAAACATCAAATCATCCGGGCGTCCCCTGGGCAACGTCCTTGCAGGCGGCCAATTCTCTCACACCAGAAGCGACTTGCAGTTTCTCAAGTCGCTTCTGACACGACCAAAAAAAAAAAAATAGGGAGGAGGGAGCAAGCTTGTTTTCTGCAGCCCTGGAGACTAGGACGCGAAGCAATGGCTTCAAACTACAAGAAAGGAGATTCCATCTGAACATTAGGAAGAACTTCCTGACTCTGAGAGCTGTTCAGCAGTGGAACTCTCTGCCCCAGAGTGTGGTAGAGGCTTCTCTTTTGGGGTTTTTTAAACAGAGGCTGGATGGCCATCTGTAGGGAGTGCTTTGAATGAAATTTTCCTGCTTCTTGGCAGAATGGGGTTGGACTGGATGGCCCACGAGGTCTCTTCCAACTCCATGATTCCATGATTCTAGTTCACTTAACAGAGGTGACAATACCGCATGCAGGATGTGTAGGTTGTTAACACAATCTTATGCATTGCTAGATGAACAGTGTTTGCAAAAATATCACCTGTTCTTTTTCTGATTAACTTTAGTTTCCGGAATGCCTCTCTGATTCTGAGAATGAGGAGCCCTTTCAAGACAAGTCTGTGCACCGGTCAGCTTTTGTCTCCAAGGGAAGCACCTTCTCAGGCGCGTTGCTGGCAGGGTGAGGCCTCAGGCAGGACTTTGGCAGCCAAGGGAAGGGCAGAACCAGAAGGAGTTTGGGACACACACAGCGGGTGGAGAATCTGCTCTGGGAATAAACAATGAATTATAAAAACATCTGTGAGAAGTATTTATGGGGTGACATGTCAGTGCTTAAATTGCAGACAGCAGGAAGAAATGTATCACTCCCAGCTTTGTTGGAATCGATGGGATGATGGGCAACATAGCATAAAAGATCAATTTAGCATAGGCATAGGCAAACTTTGGCCCTCCAGGTGTTTTGGACTTCAATTCCTAACAGCTGGTAGACTGTTAGGAATTGTGAGAGTTGATGTCCAAAACACCTGGAGGGCTGAAGTTTGCCCATGCCTGATTTAGCTAGATTTTTTTCATTTGTTTCTTGGCAATCCGATGGAGCAGAAAGGCTTAATGTTTGTGCCTCTGAAGGTTTCACAGCCTCCTAGTGATCACCATATGACATGAACTTGATTATTGATTTACTGTATGTACTCGAGTATAAGCTCAGTTTTTCAGCCCCTTTTAGAGACTGAAATAGCCCTTCTCGGCTTATCCTAGAGTCAAGGTTATTTCTTATTTTCCTCTATTTATTTATTTTATTATTATTATTATTATTATTATTATTATTATTTTGACATTATGTTACTCTATTATTTTATTACATTTATTATATCCCTCTGTCTATTATTATTATTACATTTACATTATTTTACTCTATTTTTATTCATTTTTTTATTTGTCTGGTTGATACTGACATGATAAATAAATAAACTCTATTTATTATTGTTATTATTACATTTACTATTTTGCTCTATTATTATTACGTTTATTATTTTCTCTATTATTGTTATTACATTTATTATTTTACTCTATTATTATTACATTTATTATTTTACTCTATTATTATTGCATTTACTATTTTATTCTATTATTACATTTACTATTTTTCTCTATTATTATTACATTTATTATTTTTCTCTACTATTGTTATTATGTTTATTATTTTACTCTTATTATTACATTTATTATTTTTCTCTATTATTGTTATTACGTTTATTATTTTACTGTATTATTATTACATTTACTATTTTACTCTATTATTATTACATTTATTATTTTCTCTATTATTGTTATTATGTTTATTATTTTACTCTAATATTATATTTATTACTTTACTCTTATTGTTATTATGTTTATTATTACTACATTTACTATTTTACTCTATTACTATTATTATTACATTTCCATTACTTTACATTATTATTATTATTATTATTATTATTATTATTATTACATTTATTATTTAATTCTGTTATTATAGGAAGGGTACATAAGCACATTTACATTGAATGTTTAGAATCAGAGTTGGACAGTCTTATCTTAAATTAATATTTTGTGTAAATATTCAAAAACATTTAACCTCCTGATGCCTCGATTAATGTAATTTTATTGGTATCTATTTTTATTTTGAAATTTACCAGTAGCTGCTGCATTTCCCACCTTCGGCTTCTATTCGACTCAATACGTTTTCCCATTTTTTTGTGGTAAAATTAGGTGCCCAGCTTATATTTGGGTCGGCTTATACTCAAGTATATACTGTATTTGTGTTTACCATATTTGAATATGTCTTTGTGCATATATACAAAATGGTTCACAATAATCAGAGCAATTGGTGAGATAAAAGGCCTAAATAGTCCAGGCCAAGGCCTGTTTCCTTCACATATGGTCTTGCTTCGCATCCGTCTCTCCTTGCTTCTTTCTAGCAGAAAACTTGGCATCAAGAGCAAGCTGATATTTACTCTTCATATTATAAATGCTTCTTAGTGATTTAGATGACTTTGTTATTGTCTTATTTGTTTTTCTAAGCCCTTATTTTCCCCCCTGATATTTTAGAAACTTGAGCTCTAAAGTAGAAAGGAGCCAGAGTTGCAACGACACCCTTCAGGAAAGATCGAAGAGCCGGCAGAGATCAGCTCCTGTCAGAACCAAGGTACTGCAGAAGCTTTTGACCTTGGAGTAGAAAAACCGTATTAGGTTCCCACTTTTGGAAAATGTCCTGATTTTTCCTGCAGGAAGAGCAATATGCCCTGTAGAGGTGGAAAGTCACTAATGGCAGTATATTTTTTTGTCTTACAGTATGTACAATGTGATCAGTTGCATCAACTTACATAATGTCCTTTTCTGCCCTATGATGCACTTTCCCCCTTCCTAAACTGAAAGCCTAACCCCACTGGTCATCCTTTTTGGCCTCCTCTCAATTTACACTTTTTTTTATTCCTACCTCATCCAGAGTTTTATCATTTTACCCCGTCCATTTGGGCTGCCCGTTGTGTCCGATTTTATGCTATGGCAATTTGCTTTATTTATTTTACTTTGCTACTGTATGTATTTTATTCTGATGTAATTTTTTTGTCTGGTATTTGGGAGTTTTTTTTACATTTTATTCTGTTGTATTGTATCTTTGGGCGTGACCTCATGTTAGCCACCCCGAGTCCCCTTCGGGGAAATGGTGGCAGGGTATAAATAAAGATGATGATGATATTTATTTATTTGCTGTATTTGTATACTGCCTTTCTCAGCCTATTGGCGACTCAAGGCGGTTTCCAACAAATCAGTATACATAAAACATAATATAGATAAAAAACATTAAACAGTATAAAACATCACAAAAGCAATAAAAGCAACATCATCAGCGTCTCATTATTCTTAAGCATTGTCCAGTTCCATTGTCAGGTCATTCGATTTCCTATATTAGCTACTCTGTATTTGTAAAAGCTTGCTCAAATAGCCACGTTTTAACTTGCCTCCAAAAGATCAAGAGGGAGGGAGCAAATCTGATCTCCCTAGGGAGGGCATTGCATAGCCGAGGGGCCGCCACTGAGAAGGCCCTGTCTCGTCCCCACCAAACGTGCTTGTGACGGAGATGGGACCGAGAGCAGGGCCTCCCCAGATAATCTTAAAGTCCTCAGTGGTTCGTAAGGGGAGATACGTTCGGACAGGTAAGTTGGGCCAGAACGAAGAGTAATAAATAATAATAATAATTATTATTATTATTATGAGAGATTTAAAATGGTCTTTTTTGTCCACGTAGATAAACTCCTTCAACAGCTCATGAAGCGTGAGCACACTCCAAACTCAGTCACTGTCTTCTTCTCACTCCACTTCTCTGTGCTCCTCTCTGAGCACCTGCATAGCTCGAGCCTGAACAAAAATGTAACAGTAACCAAAAGTCCCAGGTTCATCCCTCTCCCTGCTCAAAGCTCAACCAATCAGCTTTGTGCTTCTAATTTTACAATTTTTTTGCTGTGTACTCCTGTATGATAGGTTTTGAATTGGGATATGTGGTGTCTACGTCAGAGCAGAATGCAGCGTAGCTAGTACAACATATGACAATGATGGGCAACCTTTTGAGCTTGGTGTGTCAAAATTTGCCAAAAACTTGAGCATAACTTGGGTGGGGTGTCAACTTCAAGAAAAAAACAACAACATAATTTTGCAATATTTATAGTTTAATTAAGGAAAAATGTATATTCCATGCTGAGTTATGGAGTGAACAATGCTCAAATTTGTAGAGCCTTTTACAAATTTAAGGATGGAATTAGATTGGTTCTTATAAGGTGTACTTCTCTGTATGCAGCCACATGTGGCCGCGTGTCATCAAAAATAGACATGCGTGTCAGTGCTGACACGCATGTCATAGGTTCACCATCACGGACATATGAGCTTATGGCGGGAAACATGAGAAGAAATACTCAGGTTGTTCTGGTAATGTTGAAAAAGGGGGAAAAGCTCACATTTGTTGTTGCAGGTCAATACATGTTGTCTAAGAGTAAATGGATAAAGGGAAGCTACTTAAGTTTGGTGTCCCTAATGCTGCTTTTCATGTCTGTGTGTGTTGCCCATCTCAAAGCAGAGGGAGGCTTCAGGACGCTTCCTTCACAAAGAGTAATAAACCACTAAAGACTTTTGGGAAGAAAAGGAAAGTGATCTATACATTCAAGCAGGAAGCAAAACACCTTGAGCTACATAGCTCTCACTGTTCCTAATTGTACTGTTGCAGACATAGGCAAACTTTGGCCCCTCCAGGTGTTTTGGACTTCAACTCCCACAATTCCTAACAGCCTACTGGCTGTTAGGAATTGTGGGAGTTGAAGTCCAAAACACCTGGAGGGGCCAAAGTTTGCCCATGCCTGTTGTATAGACAAAAGTGGATTCAACGTGGATTCAACTTATCTTATGGTCCTTTCCAACTACAAGATTCTGAGATCCTTGTATTGTTTTCATTTTTTCTTACAAGAGGACTTGCCTGTCTTGCAGGTGAACCTGTTGGTGAGTGCCTCTACCCCACTGATGGGCGTCCTCTCCTCCACCTGGAATAGCCGCTGCCTCTCTGCCCCTGACTTGACCACAGACAAGCGCCTTGTCCTCGGTGCGGCCACTGCAGCCTCTTCGCTCTCCCTCCTCCCAAAGCCCGAGCGGTCCATCAGCCCCGAGAGCAACGACAGCATCTCCGAGGAGCTCAACCATTTCAAGCCCATCGTCTGCTCGCCCTGCACGCCTCCCAAACGTCTTCCCGACGGCCGCGTCCTGAGTCCTTTGATTATCAAGTCCACTCCCAGGAATCTGACCCGAAGCCTGCAGAAGCCCACCACCTACGAAGCGAGTCCCCGGATTCTGAAGAAATGGGAGCAAATCTTCCAGGAGCGCCAGATCAAAAAGACTCTCTCCAAAGCGACCCTGACGTCCGTCGTCCCTGAAACGGGGGAAGAATTTGCAGTTCCGAGGGCAAATCCGCTGATCAAGGACCCGCCGGCTGAATCAGACCGTTTCCCTTCCAAGACAGACTCCTCTTGCAGTTTTAGGAGAGGCTTAGGCACAGGGACTGCTGGTCCAGCAAGACCCAACAAGAACCCTCTCAACACCAGGATTTCGGAGATCTCGGACACAAAATCGGCCCTGTGCCTGGCTGGCTCTTGCCTGAACATCGATGCGCAAATGGTTCCCCGAAAAGTCATCAGGATCAACGCAGCATTTCCGGAGAACGGGGCCCGAGGCCGGTCCCTCAAGGCAGCCGGGGGAAAGAAGAAGAAGCAGCAGCAGCTGAAGTACCTGAATGAGAGCGAACTGACCCACTTCCCAAACGGCCTGTGCCTCGAGAGAGCCGTGGGCGAGGATGGCCCATCGTTGAGGCGAGGGCGGAAGAGGCAGTGCAAAATGAAGCACCTGGAGCAGGCCGGCTCCGTCAAGAGACTGAGGCAGGCGGCCTGCAATGCAGGGCTAGCGGCTCCCGAACTCCTGCGGAGGAAGAGGAGGAGGATGGAGAGGAAGGTCCAGCAGGAGGAGGAGGACCGGCGCCTGGCCCTGCAGCTCCAGCGGAAGTTTGACAGCGAGAACCGGACTGTGGCCCGGCAGAGAGGGCGAGCCGACCAGTATTTCCTGCGGTCCAAGAGCACCACGACGGGCGCCAAGTAGCACTTAAGCGAACAACAGCGTTGCCTTTTCTAGAATAATGTGAGGTTGAGATAAAAGAAAGATCTGGGAAAGTGGAAGGGCTGCTCTCTTACTCTCTCCTTCCGCCCACCCTATCTGCATTTCCCTTTGGAGGGGAAGGGGAGCGTCAATGCCTGGGCCTCTCTCGCTCTTCCCACATAAGCCATGCTTCATCCTGAGTATGCTTTTGAGACAAAAACTAATCCTTCTCAAGAGTAGTCCGTCCAGATCCAGAAGGACACCCGCCCAAGGCAGGCACTTCCTAAGGTCTGGTTTATGGCCCAAATTTTGGGAGTAGACCTCACTTTGGATCCGCTGTTTTTGTCTGTTTCAAATCACAAAAGCAACCGTAAATTGAAAGAGGGGGTCAGGTCCGGCCACTGGAGTTTTAGAAGCACATAAATATATTTCAATAACCATGCATTATTGAGCATTCAGACATAAGGACAGCTTCTTATTCTGAAACTCAACCCATCACCACTTTGCAGAGAGAATATGCAACAAGGGGGTGGAGTGGCTGTTCAGCCAGTGCGAGCATTCCTTCCAGCTCCTCTCTGAGTGTTCTTCCAAGCTTGTCCAAACATGTCCTTAAGTTAGAGGACCCCAATGCAGGAGGAGACCATGATCAAGGCGCAAGGCAGCTCAAGGTGCAGAACTAGAGACGGAGAGGGAAACATGCTCCCCTCTTGCTCTCCTCCTCCTCCACCCTGCTCTTCCTTTGGGTTAACTCAGACTTCAGCCACGCTCTTAGTAGGCCAGACCGACTGGAGATATTAGCTAGCAGTGCAAGTTCCAATATTACTCTGGGAACAGGATAGATGCGGAGCCCCGGTGGCGTAGCAGGTTAAACTGCTGAATTGCAGAACTTCCTCACCAGAAGTTTGGCATTTCAGATCCAGGGAGTGGGGTGAGCTCCTGCTGTTTGCCCCAGCTTCTGCCAACCTAGCAGTTCAAAAACATGCAAATGTGAGTAGATCAATAGGTACCGCTTTGGCAGGAAGGTAATGGCACTCCATGCAGTCATCCTGGCCACATGACCTTGCAGTTGCCTATGGACAATGGAGATGAGCACCACTCCTTGCAGAGTCAGACACAACTAGACTTATAATCAAGGGGAAACCTTTACCTTTATATAGTGTGAATGGAATGGCTGTCCCAGCCAGTGAGAAAACACCTTCCAACTCCTGTCAGTCTCCAGTTTTTTTAAGATTGCACAGTTTGAATGCGGTCCCTTCTCCAGCACAGAGAAACCGTCCTTTTCGTAACCATTTTGAGCGAAATGTCCAGTGGTGTCGAATGGCCACTTATCCTCTAAAGGGTGGAGGCATGTCTTCCAAAGTATTTCTAAGCCTACATTTATTTGTGTGGCTTTTGTGACTCTGGGCCTTTCTCCGGTCTTCCTGGTGGGAATTCTCGAGTGGAAATGTGTTTTGAGTCCTGGAAGGTGGCCACTTGGGTCACCCAGCTGCAGGCCCAACATGGAAGGAGTGTGTTTGTCTACGCTCTTGGAGTAAAAGTGGTGTGATGGATCAGTGTCTTGATACTTCAAAAGCAAACAAATAACATTACAAGTAAATTAGGGGGCACTGAATGCAGGAGATGGGGTGGAAATCAAGGGGTGCCAGTGCAGGGGCCGCCCAGGGGCACATTAGACCTTGCGAGAGGGATGAAGCAAGCTCTGAAGGTGTCAGGAAGCCATGAGGCTGTGATCTTGTCTTCCTTTTATCACAGGCTGGTGGGGATGAGGAATGAGACACACTACAAGTTAGAGTTAGGGAGACTAATAAACACCCCCAGGCCTCCTCTTGTCTCTAGAGGGGTCTTTAACCAGGGCTGTTGAATATTGCACACTTTGAACCATGTTCTTCCTTGTGGGGACAGCCCCGATATCCAGCAGAGAGACCTTTGGGGATATGCGTTACTTGCGCAAGTCTGCATTGGCCATGCAAGCTATTGAATGTATTAAAGGCCTTTGTGAAGAAGCACGGGCCTTGAACTATTGCCGTTTGTTTACTAAGGGTTTCTCAAACACCCCAAGAGGTTTGCCTCAGTAGTTGCCCACACGATGAGCATAAAATGTGCCCAGTGTCTGTGTATTTCTTGCCTCGTGGTCCTGTTCACAACGTGGCCCTTGCTTCCTCTTTTCCTTTGCCGAAATCCGCTGCTACTGATATCCGTGAATATCCAGCTTTCCGCATATCGGCTCATATCTGCAAAAGTTGATTGTTTTTCAAAATGGGGTTCTGCTTATGACTCAGTGGGATGGTCAAAGCGGGGAGGGGGCTACTGTTTTATGACATGTATCCAACCATGGAAAGGTATTTGGACCATAAGGGGTGGGTGGGGGATTTTGAATGTCTGAAACTGCCAAAGACACAAGCAGAGACTCCGACTCTCTGAGTTTCCTGCATCAAGTTCTATATTGGATCGGTCGACGGTGGGCTTCCAAGAAGAAATGAAGCGAAAAGTGCCAAAAGATTGATTGGACTCTTGTACAATGATTGTATTGCATTTTTGTTACGTGCGCAGCAGTGTTTTGTTTTATCCAGAGACATTGTGAGGCTGCTGTCTTGTCTTGGAGGACGGGCAAAGCTTTGTCACAGTGCTCTCAGCAAAAGCAAAAGGGAGAGGAACGTCCAAGCCTTAAAGACTGCCTCCTGCATGTTTGTAACGAACAGGACTGGCCTTTGGCGGTTGCCCACAGCTCTTTGGATTGTGGCCACATCATTGTTTCCTTGAGGGAAGATGCTGCCCTTCCAAAGGACCATCTAACAGTGGGTTGTTGTGAGTTTTCCGGGCTGTCTGGCCATGTTCCAGAAGCATTCTCTCCTGCTGTTTCACCTGCATCTATGGCAGGCATCCTCAGAGGTTGTGAGGTCTGTTGTAAACTAGGCAAGTGGGGCTTATATATCTGTGGAATGATGTCCAGGGTGGGAGAGAGAGAACTCTTGTCTGTTTAAGGTATTTATTTTTATTTCTCACCCCACAGGGGACTCAGGGTGGATTACAATGTACATATACATGGCCAACATTCAATGCCATAGACACACAACATATATAGAAGACACTGTGCTGTCGCACGCTGGGCCTGTGCATGTGACTGTAGACAGGACATAAATTCTGTGTGCCCAACGGGACGCCGGGGCTGCCTCAGATTAAAGGCCTTTGGATTTCCCCAAAACAAAGTTCTGTAGAGGCTTAAAGTAAGTCCAACAAAGTTCTTTATTGATGAAAACAAACAGATACTTTAAAGCTTTCTTAACAGTCTATTGGCTCTTGCAATCTTGTCCACTGGGAACAGGCACTATCTTCATAATGGTATACTAACTAATGGGGAAATCCTTAACTTCTAATCTGGGCAGTCTGTACTTGCCTATGTTGGCGTGGAGCCCCTGTACCAACTGCATCTGGCTTCCGCGAGTGACCCTTACCAAGCAGAGCTTTGTAGACTTCCAGGGGAAAAGAAGGAGTTCAGGTTTAGGTGATGGCTGGCTGAAGTCCTTCAGCAAAGGAGCTGTAAGGCTGTATGATCCTCGGCCAAGCTGTGGGCTGTATAACCCCGGCCAAGCCGTAGAAGACGAAGCTTTCTACAGGAGCTCTTGGTATTATGTCCTGTATGGAAGGCTTCTCTGTGTGGACTGAACTCAAAAAGGCTCCTATTCCCTCCAAAAACCCAAAAAGGGGGCGGGACCAGGGAACCTAACTATAATTGACAGGTGGCTTGCCCTATGATTGCAGCCAAAAGAAGCCACCTATCTGCAGAGTCCCTTAAACTTAGGACTATAACAAACATTAGATGCAAAGCAAACAAAATTGGAGCTCCTGGTGCAGTTGTACCTGCACAGACACACAGAGGCTATTTAACATTCCGGCGTTTTTCATGAGGGTATTCTGGCCACCAGGGGAGCTGTCGCTTCACCATCCATTTGTGACACTGATGAAGTACTTTCTTATTCTTTGCATGCTTGCTGGAGATTTTATGGCATTGTAAATAAGCCTTACTGCATAAGCGGTACCTAAATTTCCTATGACAAATGCAACTGTCTTTCGGGCTGCAAAAGTCGACAGCAAGCTACACAAATTGGTCGGAAGCTCACTCCAACCCAGGCTGGCTTCGAACTCATGACCTTTTGGTCAGTAGTGATCTTAATGCAGCTGACTCCCAGCCAGCTGCGCCACAATCCCAGTAGGTGTGAATGTTTCAATTGCCACCTTGATTAGCATTCAATGGCCTAGAACAGGGGTCCCCAAATTAAGGCCCGTGGGCCGGATGCAGCCCTCCAAGGTCATTTATCTGCCCCCTGCCCTAAACTTTAGGACTTAGGTTTGCAATAAGTCTGAAATTAATTGAAGGCACACCACAACAATCCTAATTAACTTGACTATTTCATCATCCAAAAGTAGGCCCACACTTCCCATTAAAAAATGGGGAAGTTTATGTTGGTGAAAATTGATAATAGATAAGATATGTGCAGTGTGTATAGGAATCAGTTCATTTTTTTTCCAAACTATAGTTTGGAAACTATAGTTTGCAAATTATATCAGACCGCAAAAGTCTGAGGAACTGGGAGCCGACCCCTCACTTAAAAATTTGAAAACTTCTGGATGTTTCAAGGTGGTGTGTCTTACTGCCTGGGGGAATCCTTTGTTGGGAGGTGATTAGCTGGCCCTGAATCATAGAATCAGAGTGGGAAGAGACCTCGTGGGCCATCCAGTCCAACCTCATTCTGCCAAGAAGCAGGAAAATTGCATTCAAATCCCCCCCGACAGATGGCCATCCAGCCTCTGTTTAAAAGCTTCCAAAGAAGAAGCCTCTACCACACGCCGGGGCAGAGAGTTCCATGGCTCAACAGCTCCCACAGTCAGGAAGTTCTTCCTAATGTTCAGATAGAATCAGTGTGAATGAAATGTGTTCATTATAGAAAAGGATGATGTACTGCATTTCATCGCATTATAGTCACACTTTGGCTCCCTTTTTCATCGAAGGATTGTGCGACTATTACACAAGGAAAAAAATCAGGGCCAGCTAATCACCTCCCAACAAAGGCAGTAAGAAGCCACACCCTGAAACTTCTAGGCCATTCAATGCTAATGAAGGTGGCCAATTGAAACATCCACACCTACCTCCAACAGACAAGAGTTCTTTCTCCCAACGGATGTCCCAGTTCTCAAACACTGTGCTCATTTTGGAAAAATGCTGCACTCGCAGAGCTCAGGTGGTGGTGTATTTCAATTTCAAGCAGAAATTGAAATACACCACATAAATGCCACCACATAATCATTGCATCTGCCATTTTGGGGGTGGCAAACATCAGTATTTCTGTGTTCCTCGCATAAAAGAGTTCTTTCTCCCACTCTGGACATTCCACGGATATATAAACCCCACTTGCCTAGTTTCCAACAGACCTCAGGATGCCTGCTATAGATGCAGGCGAAATGTCAGGAGAGAATGCTTCTGGAACATGGCCATACAGTCCGGAAAACTCACAACAACCCAGTGATTCTGGCCATGAAAGCCTTCGACAAGACATTGACCATATAAGAGCCTCACAAGGTGACATTCCTTGCCCAAGCTCTGAATGTGGATGTGAATATCCCTCAAAATGCAAGTTTGGTTTGAGGTTTCTTGGCGAAGATCAGAACTGCACTACTGCTGACCAAATTGGCCCTTCCGTCTTTCTCCACGTTGTATTATTGGCATCCAGTGGGAAACATTCTTCCTTCTGCAGCTATTTCAAAACAACTGGTTTAGAAATAGCTTGCTGCTCACTATGCAAACGGACAGCAACACATTTTTGGTTACGGCCGGTGGGATTTTGCGTCCGGCTGGTTTCTCTGGTGTCGAGGCAGCCCCAAGGGGATGTAAAACAATAGTGATGGCTGTATTCCGTCCCTTCCCCAACTTCCTTCCACCTCGGTATGCTTCAAATACTCCTGTGCTTTCGTGCGTATCCTTGGCTCCTCGGTATTTGAGAACCAGCGCCGTACAAAACAAAAGCGTCATTTTTTGAGATCACAACTGAATCACTGTGGCTTCGTCAGATTTTTTTCCCCATAAAGACAGAATCTGTTTACCGAGAGGAATGAATTTGTCTGTGTCTTTGTGAATAAAAGTTTGCCAGTTATGTCTTAAATCAGGCACGGGCCAACTTGGGCCCTCCAGATGTTCTGGACTTCAATTCCCACAATTCCTAACAGCCTCAAGCCCTTTCCTTTCCCCCCTCAGCCGCTTAAGGGGCCTGAGGCTGTTAGGAATTGTGGGAGTTGAAGTCCAAAACACCCAGAGGGCCCAAGTCAGCCCATGCCCATTCCATGGCAAGCCTTCAGCAAAGTTTGACCATGGACTTGTGTTGGAAGGCCTAAAAATTCCTGCAGTATGGATACAACCCCAGAAAGAAATACCACATTTTTTCCTTGCATAGTAGTCGCACAATCCCGGAAAGAATTACCACATTTTTTCCTTGCGTAATAGTCGCAAAACCCCAGAAAGAAATACCATATTTTTCCTTGCATAATAGTCGCAAAACCCCAGAAAGAAATACCACATTTTTCCTTGCATAATAGTTGCACACTTCTTTGATGGAAAAAGGGAGAAAAGTGCCACTATAATGCGATGAAATGCGGCACATCATCCTTTTCTATTATCAACACATTACATTCACACTGAGAAGTGATCTTGTATGGATACAACTCCAGAAAGAAATACCACATTTTTTCCTTGCATAATAGTCACAAAATCCCAGAAAGAAATACCATATTTTTTCCTCGCGTAATAGTCGCACGCCCCTTTGATGGAAAAAGGGAGAAAAGTGAGATTATAATGCGATGAAATATGGTACATCATCCTTTTCTATTATTGACACATTACATTCACACTGAGAAGTGATCTTGTATGGATACAACCCCAGAAAGAAATACCACATTTTTTCCTTGCGTAATTGTCGCACAACCACAGGAAGAAATACCACATTTTTTCTTGCGTAGTAGTCGCACAATCCCAGAAAGAAATACCACATTTTTTCCTCATGTAATAGTTGCATTCCCATTTGATGAAAAAGGAGGAAAGTGCAACTATAATGCGATGAAATACGGTACATCATCCTTTTCTATTATCGACACATTACATTCACACTGAGAAGTGATTTTGTATGGATACAACCCTAGAAAGAAATGCCATATTTCATTGCGTAATGGTTGCCACCACATAAACATTGCATCCCCCATTTTGGGGGTGGCAAAAATCAGTATTTCTGTGTTCCTCGCATAATAGTCGCCGAGCCATTTTTTGCTCCTTTCTCTGAGGCCTTAATTACAACCTGAAATTGAGGTCTCTGAGGCTCGGATCCTTCCTCCTTTCTCCAAGGAGCTCCACTTCAGATTTTGCAAACTGGCTTAAGGGTTTGCAGGAGGGAGGAAAGAAAAGTGGATCTTCAGAGACCTCCATTTTATAGCTTTCAAACTACCTTGTGGAGAATCAGCCCCAAATGGCTCTTCCATCCGAAGTGGAACAGTTTGTTTGAGGTTGGATCCTCTCTCTTACTCCATTTTCAGAGGTAAGGCATTTGAATATGAAGGGGCCTGAAGCTGTTAGGAATTGTGGGAGTTGAAGTCCTGGAATGCCCAAGTTGGCCCGTGCCCATTCCATGGCAAGCCTTCAGCAAAGTTTGACCATTTACTTGGATTGGAAGACCTAAAAATTCCTGCAGTACGGATACAACCCAAGAAAGAAATCCCACATTTTTTCCTTGCGTAATAGTCGCACACCCCTTTGATGGAAAAAGGGAGAAAAGTGCGACTATAATGCGATGAAATACGGTACATCATGTTTTTCTATAATCAACACATTACATTCACACTGAGATGTGATCTTACTATAATCTCTCCAGTTTCCACTCCCAAAACTCCCAACTGCTTTGTCGGTTGTTCGCATTGTCCAATAGTACTGAAACTCCCATATTACATTTGGTGTATATATATTTGGCAGTAAGCATGCATGCATTGTATTATAATAACTCTGTGTCCCATGCTCCAGCAGACATCCCCTCTACTGTGACATTCATAGCAGGACCACTGTGGAGTCCTGATAGCTCACTGTAGAAGGAGGTAGGACATGTTGTCTCGTCCAACAAAGAGATCCTGAAGAGGAATTGGAAAGATATAGTCCTGTAGAACCGGCATGGGCAAATTTGGGCCCTCCTTCCAGGTGTTTTGGACTTCATTCCTCCTACCATTCCATTAGAGAAAGCATTCTATGGCAGGCATCCTCAGACCTCGCAACCTCAGGATGCCTACCATAGATGTTGGCCAAACGTCAGGAGTGAATGTTTCTGGAGCATGGCCATACTGCCAAGAAAACTCACAGCAACCCACCCAGTAGGCTGTTAGGAATGGTGGGAGTTGAAGTCCAAAACACCTGGAAGGAGGGCCTAAGTTTGCCCATGCCTGCTTTGAAATCTCTGTTGAACTCTACAGCTAGGTGTCATTGCCGTCCACTTTCTCCCAAGGTCTTCCAATGTGACTCCTTGGTCAGCTTCTGCCATAACGTTGTGCTAGAAGACATAGAAGCAGATGTTTGAGTCTCCAGTTCTCAGAAGCCCTAAGCAGTTGGTCCAATAGCCAGGAATTCTGGGAACATAAGCCCAAAACACCTGGAGGGTCACAAGTTTGGTTAGTTCACACCTGGAATAACACTGCGTCCAATTCTGGGCAGCACAATTGAAGGGAGATGTTGACAAGCTGGAATGTGTCCAGAGGAGGGCGACTAAAATGATCAAGGGTCTGGAGAACAAGCCCTATGAGGAGCAGCTTAAGGAGCTGGGCATGTTTAGCCTGAAGAAGAGAAGGCTGAGAGGAGATATGATAGCCATGTATCAATAGGAGCCTAGTGTCTAGAACCAGGGAAGTCATGCTACCCCTCTATTCTGCCTTGGTTAGACCACACCTGGAATACAATTCCAGGTGTGGTCTAATTCTGGGCACCACAATTGAAGGAGACATGATGGCCATGTGTAAATATGTGAGAGGAAGTCACAGGGAGGAGGGAGCAAGCTTGTTTTTTGCTTCCTTGGAGACTAGGACGTGGAACAATGGCTTCAAACTACAAGAGAGGAGATTCCTTCTGAGCATGAGGAAGAACTTCCTGACTGTGAGAGCCGTTCAGCAGTGGAACTCTCTGCCCTGGAGCGTGGTGGAGGCTCCTTCTTTGGAAGCTTTTAAACAGAGGCTGGATGGCCATCTGTCGGGGGTGCTTTGAATGCAATTTTCCTGCTTCTTGGCAGAATGGGGTTGGACTGGATGATTGCCCATGAGGTCTCTTCTGATTCTATGATTCTATGAGTTTGACATCACTGGAACCGTTGGAGAAAGCATAACTGGTTCCACCGGTCAACAAGAGCACTTTTTTGTGAAGTTGCAGAAATGATTATGAACGAAGGACGCCCTTGTGGGGCTGGAGGGACTCTCAGGCAAAGTTTTCCATTGTTCTTCCTAATGCTTGAGTTTCTTTTATACAGCCATATATTGCAATATTTGAAGAAATTGCAGGGGTCAGCATACCCAAAGTGCAAGAGATGAGCCTCACCATGAAGAAACCATCTTCATGGTCATGGTTCCTTCACTGACAGGTAGGTAAGTCATTTGAAAAAGGGTCCTCTCAAAGCTGGAGACTCCAGAAAACTTGCGTAAATTACTTAGGCATGCCCACATTTCTTTTCTTTTTCTTTTTTTTTTGGGGGGGGGGGGRGGCCCTTGTGGTCCCTTCCAACTTGGTGATCCTGTTTTTCACTAACTAGGCACCTACTGAAGGTAGAGCAGAGCAGGGCAGGTGAGGTCCAAATCTTTTCGGGTCTCCCATTCAGAGGTTCGCCATAAACCAGTCTTATTAACAGCAATGTCACACCAATATCTTGGTGTAAAGTAGTGTCAACAGGCCATGGAAATAGTATGCTGAACAGACAGAATGAAGGTGACATTAAACAGACCATACCAAAGGAGTAGGGAAAAAGTTTGGAGATTTTCAGGAAATGATAGGGATAGTTCTTCAGTGAGGAAAGGAGAAGTGTGGCAATTCTGGATGGCATCTGAAAAGGGATGAAGGCCTCTTCTACACTGCCATATAAAATCCAGATAATCTGCTTTGAACTGGATTATATGGCAGTGTAGGGCCGGGCTTTAGCACAGCTGGTAAATCAGCAATGATAAGATCTACCAACCAAAAGGCTGCCAGTTCAAAGCCCCAGATCGGCGTGAGCATCTGACTGTCAGCCCTGCTCACTGTTTACCTAATCAGTTTGAAAACAGCCTAGAGTTGTAAGTAGAGAAATTAGGTACCGCTAAAACAAGCGGGGTAGGTATTTTACAACACTATGAAACAAAAAAGATCAGAAAATGCCCGGCAACCAAAAGGAAGGAGGAAGTCCTGACGGCTCTTCATCATAGAGGATGAAGTGACAGCACCCTCCTGTGGCTAGACTCGAGCACAATCTACAAGGCACCAAAAGCTGGATGTCGGCACAACATACCTCCTTTCTGTTCTGTGTGTCCAAAAATGGCATTGAATGTTTGGAATATAAATATTATTATCCAGTTCAAAGCAGATCATAGAATCAAAGAATCAAAGAGTTGGAAGAGACCTCATGGGCCATCCAGTCCAACCCCATTCTGCCAAGAAGCAGGAATATTGCATTCAAATCACCCCTGACAGATGGCCATCCAGCCTCTGCTTAAAAGCTTCCAAAGAAGGAGCCTCCACCACACTCCGGGGCAGAGAGTTCCACTGATTGTGCAGATTATCTGATTTGATAATCTGGATTATATTGAAACTACCCAGATCCTTCCCTTTTTGCCGGAGAGACGATTTTTTGCCGGACAGCCGATAACTGGGTATTCCAGGCCCAATTAGTCACCAGAGACGGGAGATCTTAATCAGCGAGTTTATTGATCAGGTGAAAAGCAATAGATGATGATCAAAATACTCTATATATGTTGTACTCAACAGAATAGGAATAATACGGATTGAACAACTGAATCCAAGTCATGCAGCCGACATATAGGAAGGAAATGATATCCAGCGTTTAGGCATTCAACTCCATCTTGGTCTAAAACCAAGTCTATTCGCCACTCTGGTGATTTTAACCCTTCTAAAGCCTTCTAAAGCCTTCTTTAATGATTTTTTAATTGAAAGAGAAATATAGTTAAAAAAAAAGGCAGTAACATATAAATAATAAATGTTATACTCTTATTTATGCATATAATAAAAGTCAAAATACATATGTATGTATACATTTATCTACATATATTTTTTAAGATGACTCCCAACTTCATGAGAGCCCTGTGAACCTCACTAACAATGGATCTGGATCAAATTTGGCACACAGATCCATCATGACAAAGTTCAACTGCTGGTGGGGTTTGCGAGAAAACTGACAGAGGATGATGGGAGTTGTAGTTCACCCACATCCAGAGAGCACTGTGGACCCAACTGGTGATTGATCTGGACCAAACTTGCCACGCATAACCAACATGACCCAACTTTGACTACTGGTGCAGATTAAATGCCATGACAGATGATGATGGGAGTTGTAGTTTATGCATTTTCTAATGGACCATTCATAAAATCCAAAAATGATGGCTATTGTAATAAACAGCATGACAAATGACCTAACCTGCACATTGCTGGGAACCTAAACTAGAATCTATATATAAAAAATTGAAAGTATGTATAGTGGAAACTCGACTTAAGTGTCCCAACTTATTAGTGCTTTGATTTAAGAGCTGTCACTCAGCCTGGGTTTCACTTTAACATAAGACTGGCATTCTAGCACCAAAGGGAGCAGCCTCCGGGCCTCGTGCTTCATGCTCTTCTCCACTTTGGGAGATTGCTGTCTGCTTCTCTTGTCCACGTTCAGAAACTACGAGTTAGTTGATTTCGTGTGGTTTATATTCCTGGTCTGTTTGGCTTCATGAGGAGAGACAGCAAGAGAGGGGAGAGGCTGTAAGGAGTACAGTGTGAAGAAGTAAAGGATGCTTCTATTGCAACTCAGGGTAGCTTTCCCCTTGCTCCAGACACCACCACACCAAAGCTGTAGGTTTTGTAGTTTATTGAGAAAAAGGCAAAATCAAAACAAAGTAGAAGAAATGCAAAAGTTCCTTAGGCAGGACAAAGGCTTAAATGCCAAGACAAAGTTCCCAAGATCCAAAGGCAAAAACATGAAGCATAATCCTTTAGCAATGGTCAAACAAGAGTACATGGAAAACAGTTGAAAACAAGGCCCAAATCCCAGACTCAGGAAGCCAGAAGCGTGCTGCTAAAAGCCAAGGTTAATCTACAGAAGCTTGCATGGGAAGAGCTACGTTGGACTGACAACTCCTGCTTGTCAGCTACAAGGCTAAATACCCTTTGCAGACATGAACGCATTGCGTTGACCTTTGGCACCCTTGGCTTCTCGCTTGCTAGTCAAGCGAGTGCTTCTCCGGAGCCTTAATTGCAGACGATCTTGCCTGCTCATTAATTCATTATCTTCAAGGCTATGTAACCCCTTATCTTGGTCCAGCTGGACCGGATCACTGTGGGGAGGAAAAGACGTCTCCACCTAGCCGTGTGGGAATTCACTCTCGTTATCAGTCTCACTAACATTCCTTTCCCCTGGGAACTGCCTTGCTCTTTCTCCTTCAGCAGCCCCACCGTCAGCCCTGTCTGAAGCATGTACGGGAATCTGTAACCCATCATCCTCATCATCCTGGCTCAGAAGTCCCAAAGAGCTCAGCTTCAGACTCAGAGTCAAGCTGAGTCACAACAGCTTCTACCTCTTCGCTTTGCTTCCTTGCCACAACTTTGTGCTTCTACCATTTTAAAGGTCACATTTCTTGTTCCATGTCAATGTGCATTTATACATTATTTGTTATTTATATTTTCCTATTTAAAAACACCCAACAAAAAACTCCGAAGCACTTCACTTTGAGATAAGAGCGTTTTGAGTTAAGAGCTCAGTCACAAAACAAATCAAACTCTTAAGTCAATGTATCACTGTGTGTGTGTGTATGTTTGTGTATGCAACATTTGATGCCTTAACCAATAAAACAATCACAAAATACTGTTAAAACATTTGTGTAAAATATAAAAACCATACAAAGCCATAAAAACATTATTGTGAGCGTCTCCTTGTTCAAACCGTTATTCAATTGCATCATCAGGTCGTTCCATGATTTTGTGTAATTATGCTGGATTAGCAAAAGCTTGCTCAAAAAGCTAGGTTTTAACCTTTCTTCAAAAAGTCAGGAGGGGAGAAGCCACTCATATCCCTGGGAAAGGTGTTCCACACTCGAGGAGCCACCACCGAGAAGGCCCTGTCTCTCGTTCCCGCCAAACGCATCTGTGAGGAAGGCGAGACCGAGAGCAGGGCCTCCCTAGAAGATCTTAGTGTCCTAGATGGTTCATAAGGAGAGATACGTTCGGATAGGTACGCTGGTAACCCTATTAGGAATTTCAACAACAAATTACAGCACTTTTCTACCTAATCACCTATGCTTTTTTCCCTGTAATACTGCCTATTACAGGGGAAACCAGCTGATCCCTAATCCATCTAAAACACAGACATGTGCCTTTCACCTTAAGAACAGACAAGCATCCCGAGCTCTGAGGATTATTACCTGGGAAGGAATCCCACTGGAACATTGCAGCGCACCCAAATCCCTGGGAGTCACTCTGGACCGTGCTCTGACCTACAAGAAGCACTGCCTGAACATCAAGCAAAAAGTGGGCGCTAGAAACAACATCATACGAAAGCTGACTGGCACAACCTGGGGATCACAACCAGACACAGTGAAGACATCTGCTCTCTCGCTATGCTACTCTGCTGCTGAGTACGCATGCCCAGTGTGGAACACATCTCACCACGCTCAAACAGTGGATGTGGCTCTTAATGAGACATCCCGCATTATCACGGGGTGTCTGCGCCCCACACCACTGGAGAAATTACACTGCTTAGCTGGTATTGCACCACCTGACATCCACCGGGAAGTAGCAGCCAATAGTGAAAGGACCAAGGCAGTGACATCTCCAGCTCATCCCCTGTTTGGGTATCAGCCAGCACGCCAACGACTTAAATCTAGAAATAGTTTTCTATGATCTACAGAGACACTCGCTGGAACACCTCAGCAAGCGAGAGTCCAAAAGTGGCAGGCTCAAACCCAGAACCTCAACCAATGGCTGATACCAGATGAGAGACTCCCCCCTGGGTACACAGAAGACTGGGTGACTTGGAAGGCGCTGAACAGATTGCACTCTGGCACCACGAGATGCAGAGCCAACCTTAAGAAATGGGGCCACAAAGTGGAGCCCACGACATGCGAGTGTGGAGAAGAGCAAACCACTGACCACCTGCTGCAATGCACCCTGAGCCCTGCCACGTGCACAATGGAGGACCTCCTTGCGGCAACACCAGAAGCACTCCAAGAGGTCAGATACTAGTCAAACAACATTTAATCAACTACCAAGCTTGCAAACTTTGTGTTTTGTCTGTTTGTTTGTTTGTTAAAAAATGCAATACAACTGTTTGCTTTGCTCCTGACATGATAAAAATCCTATGGACATGCCACATTATCACGGGCTACATACACAATGGAGGACCTTCTTGCGGCAACACCGGAGGCACTCCAAGTGGCCAGATTCTGGTCAAAGGACATCTAATCAACTACCAAGCCTGCAAACTTTGTGTTTTGTCTGTTTGTTTGTTACAAAATGCAATACAACTGTTTGGTTTGCTCTTGACTCGATAAATAAATAAATAGTGATAATTTTATGCTTATATTGTTTTGTGAACTTTATGTTAAGCTGTTTACTTTGTATGTTTTGGTTATGTTACTTGGAAACCACCCTGAGACCCCCTCGGGGAGATAGAGCGATATATAAATAAAGTATTATTATTATTATTATTACTACTACTACTACTACTACTACTACTACTACTACTACTACTACTAGCCATTCCCTGCCACGCATTGCTGTGGCCCATTCTGGTGATCTGGAAAATAAAGTAATGAGAAAGTGTTGATTACTAATATATGTAATTTCTTTATGTTTGTGGGTAAACAGTATTTCTTCTTGTTTCTTTGTCAATGTTGATGTGGAGAGTGTCTGGTTTGCCTACTCTGGGATATGTAACATATAATTGTCCTTCTTTAGGGGTCCCTTTCAAATCTATGATACTATATCTCTCTGTGTGTGAATCATATCTATCTATATCTATGGCTGGATGGCTCTTTGTCAGGAGGGCTTTGATTACGTTTTCTTGCCCTGGTGAAGGGAGTTGGACTGGATGGCCTTAAGTATTTTCTGTTGGTCATGGGGGTTCTTTGTGGGAAGTTTGGCCCGATTCTGTCATTTTAGTGTTCTGCATGCTCTTTGATTGTAGGTGAACTATAAATCCCAGTAACTACAGTTTCCAAATGTCAATGTCCATTTCCCCCAAACTAGTTCTTCCTCATAGAATCATAGAATCAAAGAGTTGGAAGAGACCTCATGGGCCATCCAGTCCAACCCCATTCTGCCAAGAAGCAGGAATATTGCATTCAAATCAGCCCTGACAGATGGCCATCCAGCCTCTGTTTAAAAGCTTCCAAAGAAGGAGCCTCCACCACACTCCGGGGCAGAGAGTTCCACTGCTGAACGGCTCTCACAGTCAGGAAGTTCTTCCTAATGTTCAGATGGAATCTCCTCTCTTGTAGTTTGAAGCCATTGTTCCGCATCTAGTCTCCAAGGAAGCAGAAAACAAGCTTGCTCCCTCCTCCCTGTGGCTTCCTCTCACATATTTATACATGGCTATCATATCTCCTCTCAGCCTTCTCTTCTTCAGGCTAAACATGCCCAGTTCCCTAAGCCGCTCCTCATAGGGCTTGTTCTCCAGACACTTGATCATTTTAGTCGCCCTCCTCTGGACACATTCCAGCTTGTCAATATCTCTCTTGAATTGTGGTGCCCAGAATTTGGACACAATCCAACATTGTTTGAGTCCAAAGTGCTCTCTGGATGTAGAAGAACTACAACTCCCAGACTCAAGGTCAATGCCCAACAAACCCTTCTAGTGTTTTCTGTTCATCATGGGAGTCCCGTGTGCCACGTTTGGTTCAATTCCATCATTGGTGGGTTCAGAATGCTCTTTGATTGTAGGTGAACTATAAATCCCAGCAACTACAACTCCCAAATGACAAAATCAATTTTTTGAGTGAAGGACATACATTGGGTTGTTAAGTGTCTTGTGTCCAAATTTGGTGTCAATTCGTCCAATTGTTTTTGAGTTCTATTAATCCCACAAACGAACATTACATTTTTATTTATATAGATTATTATTATTATTATTGTGCATCTTAAGAGTTTCTGTGGCATCAGATACCCCCATTCTCCTCAGTGTGTCTTTTCTGGTGTGAATATAAACTACCACTCCACATGAAGCTCTTCCCACACTTTAAGCACATATAGGGTTTCTCCCGCGTGTGGATTCTGTGATGTCTATGCAGGTGTGAGCTCTGAGTGAAGCTCTTCCCACACTCCAAGCATTTATAAGGCTTCTCCCCAGTGTGCGTTCTCTGGTGTGTATGAAGAGTTCCACTCTCACTGAAGCTCTTCCCACACTCCTGGCATGAGTAGGGTTTCTCCCCAGTGTGGGTTCTCTGATGTTTATGTAGAGTGCCAATGAGAGTGAAGCTCTTTCCGCACTCTAGGCACGCATAGGTTTTCTCCCCAATGTGAGTTCTCTGATGTGAATGTAAACCTCCAATGTGAGTGAAACCCTTTCCACACTCCGGGCACGTATAGGGTTTCTCTCCACTATGGATTCTTTGATGTGAGTGTAGACTCCCACTCTCGCTGAAGCTCTTTCCACACTCCAGGCACGTATAGGGTTTCTCCCCAGTGTGGGTTTTTTGATGTGAACGTAGACTCCCAATGTGAGTGAAGCTCTTTCCACATTCCAGGCACGTATAGGGTTTCTCCCCAGTGTGAGTCCTTACATGGGAACGTAGATTTCTTTTCTCGCTGAAGCTCCTTCCGCACTCCAGGCACGGATACGGTTTCTCCCCAGTGTGGGTTCTATGATGTGAATGCAGAGTTTCACTCCGGGCGAAGCTCTTTCCACACTCGACGCATTTATAGGGTTTCTCCCCAGTGTGAAGTCGATGGTGAGAATGTAGTTGTGAACTGTGAGTGAAGCTCTTCCCACACTCCAGGCACGTATAGGGTTTCTCCCCAGTGTGCGTTCTCTGGTGTGAATGTAGACTTCGACTTAGAGTGAAACTCTTTCCACACATCGTGCATTTATGGGGTTTCTCCCCATCGTGAGTCCTTTGATGTATATGTAGCGTTCCATTCCGAGCGAAGCTCATTCCACACTCCATGCATACAAAGGGTTTCTCTCCTGTGTGAGTCCTTCTATGTAAATGTAGACTTCCACTCCGGGCGAAGCTCTTTCCGCACTCCATGCATTTATGGGGTTTCTCCCCAGTATGACTTCTTTGATGGGAATGCAAGCTTCCACTGTGAGCAAAGCGCTTTCCACACTCCGGGCACGTATAGGGTTTCTCCCCAGTGTGAATTCTTTCATGTGAATGTAGAATTCCAATCTGAGCAAAGCTCTTTCCGCACTCCAGGCACGTATAGGGTTTCTCCCCAGTGTGAGTTCTCTGGTGTTTATGGAGATGATCGCTCCGAACGAAGCTCTTTTCACACAACAGGCACGTATACGGTTTCTCCCCCGTGTGAATTCTCTGGTGCTTATGTAGGGTTTTAGCATGAGCGAAGCTCTTTCCACACTCCAGGCATGGGTAGGGTTTCTCCTCTGTGGAAGTTATTTTGTGTGACTGCAGATATTCATGTCGACTAAAGCTCTTCCCATATTCAGAGCATTTATATGCTTTCCCACCCATGTCGACAATGATATGTGTGTTTAATTGCAATATGGACCCTTGACTCTTTTTTCCCCTTTATGATTTGTAATTGAAGTTAAGAATTCCACAAGATCAGGACCTTGAGAGGATTTCTTCTTCCTATAGGATTGGTTTCCTTTCTGCACATTTGGCTTCCATACTCCTCAATGTCCACTCCATGCTGCTTTGTCTCTCATCACACCACAGGTGTCTCCCAAGAATCCTCACTTCCCTGGTCAATAAAGAAAAAGCAAAAGATCAGGCAGGAAGCCCTACAACTTTCTTTACGTACCAGATTCCCCCCCCTTCCCCCCCCCCCATGAGTCATGTTGAAAATGGAAATAACAAGAAATGCAGACATGAAGTTCTCAGGGGCATATGCAGAAGATAACAAAGGTCATCACAGATTCACATTATTTATTTGTTTGTTTATTTGTTTGTTTACATTATTTATATCCCGCCCATATCAGGCGACTCAGGGCGGTCTACATATCGGCACAATTTGATGCCATCAATACATACATTCAAAAAGCAAAAACAATTAAGTGCATTTAAACAAAAAAGACAGTGCAAATAACAGTTTAAAAAGAGCTATATCCTCTCGTTCCAATCCTCATCCGTTTCATCGTCTTGGCCGTTCCTGGGTCATTCTCCATCTCAAGCTTCGGGTTCCGAAGGCTTGCTTGAAGAGCCAGGTTTTTACTCTCTTCTGAAAAGTCAGGAGGGAGGGGGCTGATCTAATATCCCTAGGCAGGGAGTTCCACAGCCGAGGGGCCACCACAGAGAAGGCCCTATCTCTCGTCCCCGCCAAACGTGCTTGTGAAGCAGACGGGATCGAGAGCAGGGCCTCCTCAGATGATCTTAACTTCCTGAAGGGTTCGTAGGAAGAGATGCGTTTGGATAGGTAGGCTGGGCCGGAACCATAAAAGGAATATTAATAATAATAATAATAATAATAATTTATTTATTTATTTATTTATACCCCGCTACCATCACGGCAACAAAGTACGTCCCAAGAAAAAGAAAACCAAGAAGGCAAAATGGTTGTCTGCTGAGACACTGGAAGTAGCCCAAGAAAGGAGGAAAAGCAAAAGGAAACAGGGATAAGGGGAGATATGCCCAGTTAAATGCGCAATTCCAGAGGTTAGCCAGAAGAGATAAGGAACTATTTTTAAATAAGCAATGCATGGAAGTGGAAGAAGACAACAGAATAGGAAGGACAAGAGACCTCTTCCAGAAAATTAGAAACATTGGAGGTAAATTTCAGGCAAAAATTGGTATGATAAGAAACAAAGATGGCAGGGACCTAACAGAAGCTGAAGAGATCAAGAGAAGGTGGCGAGACTATACAGAAGATCTGTACAGGAAGGATAATAATATCGAGGATAGTTATGATGGTGTGGTGAATGAATTAGAACCAGACATCCTGAGGAGTGAGGTTGAATGGGCCTTAAGAAGCATTGCTAACAACAAGGCAGCAGGAGACGACGGGATCCCAGCTGAACTGTTTAAAATCTTAAAAGAGGATGCTGTCAAGGTGATGCATGCCATATGCCAGCAAATATGGAAAACACAAGAATGGCCATCAGACTGGAAAAAATCAACTTATATCCCCATACCAAAAAAGGGAAATGCGAAAGACTGCTCCAACTTCCGTACAGTGGCCCTTATTTCTCATGCCAGTAAGGTAATGCTCAAGATCCTGCAAGGAAGACTCCAGCAATACATGGAGCGAGAGTTGCCAGATGTTCAAGCTGGGTTTAGAAAAGGCAGAGGAACCAGAGACCAGATTGCCAATATCCGCTGGATAATGGAGAAAGGCAGGGAGTTTCAGAAAAACATCTACTTCTGCTTCATTGACTATTCTAAAGCCTTTGACTGTGTGGATCATAATAAATTGTGGCAAGTTCTTGGTGGGATGGGCATCCCAAGCCCCCTTCCCTCTCTCCTGAGGAATCTGTACAAGGACCAAGGAGCAACAGTCAGAACTGACCACGGAACAGGAGACGGGTTCAAGATTGGGAAAGGCGTACGGCAAGGCTGCATCCTCTCACCCAACCTTTTTAACTTGTATGCAGAACACATCATGCGATGTGCGGGGCTTGATGAATGCAAAGCTGGGGTGAAAATTGCTGGAAAAAAACATTAACAACCTCAGATATGCAGATGACACCACTCTGATGGCCGAAAGCGAGGAGGAGCTGAGGAGCCTTCTAATCAAGGTGAAAGAAGAAAGCGCAAAAGCTGGGTTGCAGCTAAACATCAAAAAAACCAAGATTATGGCAACAAGAATGATTGACAACTGGAAAATAGAGGGAGAAAATGTGGAGGCCGTGACAGACTTTGTATTTCTAGGTGCAAAGATGACTGCAGATGCAGATTGTGGCCAGGAAATCAGAAGACACTTCCTTCTTGGGAGGAGAGCAATGTCCAATCTCGATAAAATAGTCAAGAGTAGAGACATCAGACTGGCAACAAAGATCCGCCTAGTCAAAGCCATGGTATTCCCTGTAGTCACCTACGGATGTGAGAGCTGGACCTTCGGGAAGGATGAGCGAAGGAAGATCGATGCTTTTGAGCTGTGGTGTTGGAGGAAAGTTCTGAGAGTGCCTTGGACTGCGAGAAGATCCAACCAGTCCATCCTCCAGGAAATAAAGCCCGACTGCTCATTGGAGGGAAGGATACTAGAGACAAAGTTGAAGTACTTTGGCCACATCATGAGGAGACAGCAAAGCCTAGAGAAGACTGATGCTGGGGAAAGTGGAAGGCAAAAGGAAGAGGGGCCGACCAAGGGCAAGATGGATGGATGGCATCCTTGAAGTGACTGGACTGACCTTGAGGGAGCTGGGGGTGGTGACGGCCGACAGGGAGCTCTGGCGTGGGCTGGTCCATGAGGTCACGAAGAGTCGTAGACAACTGAACGAATGAACAACAACCATCTCCCAAGGGACTTACATGAGGCGGAGCCCACAATACATCAATACATGCAATAACAACCACAATACAAAGCAAAATACTAATACTAATACAAAGCAATTAAAAATAAAACTCATATATAAATAGCATAAATATTGAACAATAGCACAAAACACATTTAAAATCTATGGCTGGGCCAAATGTAATTAAAGTTAAAAAATAATGCTGGGCATGAACAAGATAGAGGAGGTGGGGCATTGGTGGAAACATACAAGCAATCCTAAATCAGTATAAAGTATTATATAGATATTGTCAGTGGTTTTTTTTTTTTTCTGGCAGACTCTCTGTTTCAATGAGTATTTCATTGTTAACACAACAGCATAAAACCACCACATTCTAATTTCAGATCCAAAAATTCCTCCGGAATTATTTATTTAGAACATTTATACCCCATCCTTCTCAACCTCCAAAGAGGGACTCAGGACGACTTCCAACAAGCAACCATTCAGTGTCGTCACAAAATAATAACATAATATAAAATACAATTCACATACATTAAAATAAATATACATTAAAACATTTTGCCAGTTCAAATCGTCATTCAAATCAGTCCATTGTGGTCCACTAAAAACTTATCTTCACTAGTAAATCAGTCTATTCTGCAATCGCTTGATCCCACAGCCAGGATGTGAGTTTCTTCCGGAATATCAGGAGGGATGGGGCAGATCTAATCTCATTAGGAATGGAAATAAACAGCCGAGGGGCACCACAGAAAAGTCCCTGTCTCTTGTCCCCATGAAATGCGACTGCGATGGCGGTGGGACCGAGAGCAGGGCCTCACTGGATGATCTTAAGATCCTTGGTGGTTCGTAGAGGGAGATTTCTCTAGTTGTATGGCCATGGTCTAGAGGCATTCTCTCCTGACGTTTCGCCTGCATCTGTGGCAAGCATCCTCAGAGGTAGTGAGGTCTGTTGGAACTAGGAAAATGGGTTTATAGTATATCTGTGGAATGAGCAGGGTGGGACAAAGGACTCTTGTCTGCTGGAGCTAGGTGTGAATGTTTCAACTGACCACCTTGATTAGCATACAATGGGCTGACAGTGCCTGGAGCAAACTTTTGTTGAGAGGTGATTAGATGTCCCTGATTTTGTTCATTTTCATGGTTTCCTTTTTTTCTGTTGAAATTGTCCACATGCTTGTGGATTTCAATGGCTTCTCTGTGTAGTCTGACATGGTGGTTGTTGGTGTGGTCCAGCATTTCTGTGTTCTCAAATAATATGCTGTGTCCAGGCTGGTTCATCAGGTGCTCTGCTATGGGTGACTTCTCTGGTTGAAGTAGTCTGCAGTGCCTTTCATGTTCCTTGATGCGTGTCTGGGCGCTGCGTTTGGTGGTCCCTATGTAGAGTCAGCCATAGCAGAGCACCTGATGAACCAACCTGGACACAGCATATTATTTGAGAACACAGAAATGCTGGACCACTCTCACAACCACCATGTCAGACTACACAGAGAAGCCACTGAAATCCACAAGCATGTGGACAATTTCAACAGAAAGGAGGAAACCATGAAAATGAACAAAATCTGGCTACCAGTATTAAAAAACTCTAAAATTACAACAGCACAACAACAGAGAGGAAACAATCTGGGACATCTAATCACCTCTCAACAAAAGTTTGCCCCAGGCAGTGCCAGGCAATCAAATGCTAATCAAGGTGGTCAGTTGAAACATTCACACCTAGCTCCAGCAGACAAGAGTCCTTTGTCCCACCCTGGTCATTCCACAGATATATAAACCCTTTTTCCTAGTTCCAACAGACCTCACTACCTCTGAGGATGCTTGCCATAGATGCAGGCGAAACGTCAGGAGAAAATGCCTCTAGACCATGGCCATATAGCCCGAAAAAACCTATAGCAACCCGGAGATATGATAGATCTAGGGAAGTCATGCTCCCCATGCTCTATTCCGCTTTGGTTGTGTCCTGGAATATTGTGTCCAATTCTGGGCACCACAATTCAAGAGAGATATTGACAGGCTGGAATGTGTCCAGAGGAGGGCGACTAAAATGATCAAGGGTCTGGAGAACAAGCCCTATGAGGAGCGGCTTAAGGAGCTGGGCATGTTTAGCCTGAAGAAGAGAAGGCTGAGAGGAGACATGATAGCCATGTATAAATATGTGAGAGGAAGCCACAGGGAGGAGGGAGAAAGCTTGTTTTCTGCTTTCCCGGAGACTAGGATGCAATGGAACAATGGCTTCAAACTACAAGAGAGGAGATTCCATCTGAACATGAGGAAGAACTTCCTGACTGTGAGAGCCGTTCAGCAGTGGAACTCTCTGCCCTGGAGTGTGGTGGAGGCTCCTTCTTTGGAAGCTTTTAAACAGAGGCTGGATGGCCATCTGTCAGGGGTGATTTGAATGCAATATTCCTGCTTCTTGGCAGAATGGGGTTGGACTGGATGGCTCTTGAGGTCTCTCCCAACTCTAGGATGCTATGATTTTTCAAATATTGTTCCATAGTATTGTCAATCCCGAATGCAACCCAGCAGGCCTTTCCTTCCTTCCTAATCCAACCCTGGAAGTCCCTCTTGAAGTCCCTTCTCTCCCTTCTTCCTTACCTGGGGTCCCTTTCCATTCAGAGCTTTGGAGGAAGGAAGGAAGGAGAGAAGACAAGCCTCTCCCCGAAGTCCTCTTCCTCCTGAGGCAAAGAAGGCCTATGAGGAAAGGGGGAAAGAATAACAGGACGGACACTCTTTGACGTCATTTCCGGTGTACGTAGCCGGCGTCCGTCCGCCCGCTCAAGCGTCCGCCTGAAACCACTTCCGGAAGAGGAAGAAAGTAAACAAAAGAGAGAAGGGAGGAAAGAGGGTTGGGGAAAAGGTGCTTTTCCAAATGAGGGAGCCTATCCAGCAGGCCTGGGCCAACTTGGGCTCTCCCTCCAGGTGTTTTGGACTCCAACTCCCACAATTCCTAAGGGTAGGGGAATTGTGGGAGTTGGAGTCCAAAAAACACCTGGACGGGAAGTAGCAGCCAATAGTGAAAGGACCAAGGCCAGCTCATCATTGTTTGGGTATCAGCCAGCACGTCAACAACTTAAATCTAGAAATAGTTTTCTAAGATCTACAGAGACACTCACTGGAACACCTCAGCAAGCGAGAGTCCAAAAGTGGCAGGCTCAAACCCAGAACCTCAACCAATGGCTGATACCAAATGAGAGACTCCCCCCTGGGCACACAGAAGACTGGGCGACTTGGAAGGCACTGAACAGACTGCGCTCTGGCACCACGAGATGCAGAGCCAACCTTAAGAAATGGGGCTACAAAGTGGAATCCTCGGTATGCGAGTGTAGAGAAGAGCAAACCACTGACCACCTGCTGCAATGCAACCTGAGCCCTGCCACATGCACAATGGAGGACCTACTTGCAGCAACACCAGAAGCACTCCAAGTGGCCAGATACTGGTCAAAGGACATTTAACCAACTACCAAACTCACAAGTTGTGTATTTTTCTGTCTGTTTGCTTTGTTTCTGTTAGAAATGTAATATATAATGGACTGGTTGCTCTGACACGACAAATAAATAAATAAAATCTGTTGGAAGCAAGTGCGAATGTTGCAATGGTCAAGCTTGAATGGCGTTGAGTAACCCATGAAGCTGCAAAGTCAATCAGTGAGGGTATCTGCTGTTGCTGCCTGGAGGAACCCTCTGTGGAACGATGTCCAGGGTGGGAGAAAGAACCCTTGTCTCTTTGAAGCCAGTATATATGTTGCAACAGAATCGTAGAATCCTAGAGTTGGAAGAGACCTCATGGGCCATCCAGTCCAACCCCATTCTGCCAAGAAGCAGGAATACTGCATTCAAGGCACCCCCGACAGATGGCCATCCAGCCTCTGTTTAAAAGCTTCCAAAGAAGGAGCCTCCACCACACTCCGGGGCAGAGAGTTCCACTGCTGAACGGCTCTCACAGTCAGGAAGTTCTTCCTCATGTTCAGATGGAATCTCCTCTCTTGTAGTTTGAAGCCATTGTTCCTTATCCTAATCTCCATGGAAGCAGTAAACAAGCTTGCTCCCTCCTCCCTGTGGCTTCCTCTCACATATTTATACATGGCTATCATATCTCCTCTCAGCCTTCTCTTCTTCAGGCTAAACATGCCCAGCCCCTTAAGCCACTCCTCATAGGGCTTGTTCTCCAGACCCTTGATCATTTTAGTCGCCCTCCTCTGGACACATTCCAGCTTGTCAATATCTCTCTTGAATTGTGGTGCCCAGAATTGGACACAATATTCCAGGTGTGGTCTAACCAAAGCAGAATAGAGGGTAGCATTACTTCCCTAGATCTAGACACTATGCTCCTATTGATGCAGGCCAAAATCCCATTGGCTTTTTTTGCCGCAGCACATCACATTGTTGGCTCATGTTTAACTTGTTGTCCATGAGGACTCCAAGATCTTTTTCGCACGTACTGTCCTCGAGCCATGCGGTCCCCATTCTCTCCTGATGTTTCATCTGCATCTATGGCAGGCATCCTCAGGTTGTGAGGTCAGACCCTTGTAAGCTGCCCCGAGTCCCCTTGGGAGATGGTTGGCGGGGTATAAAAATAAAATTATTATTATCATTTGCCACACAGTGATTTAAAAATGCAAAATTTAATTAAATATTTAGAGCCACATTTTGAAAAATAAGGGAGACCCATAAGTGTCTCCCGTGTTCCAAACGGAGTACAATAGCCAAGTTGCACCTTGGTAGCCTTGAAGGGAAACCTCTCGCCAGCCCAACCCATAAAAAGGCACAGCCATTCTACACTACGGCCCTGAAAACGTGGCTTGTGAGGAATAAGTCCCAGATGCCAGTCATAGCTTCTCAGCTGGTGGCATCATCTACTTCCCAGATCAATGATTAATGCTTCTCAATCCGGCTTCTGCCTTCAGATCCTGCAAATGTTTATCTTCTATGAGGGCAAAGCGAATGCCATAAGACAGCCATTACATAAAACCAGAAGTCCAGCACTGGCGTGGCTGTTTATTTCATCTTGGGGTTGCTTCATGGATTTAAGGTGGAAAATGCGCTAGTGGGGTGAAACTATGCTCAGCCTTTGGCTCCAAAACAACCATGTAAGAACTCGACAGGCATATACCCTGTGTATCACAGAAGGTTCTGGAAGATCCAGCATCTCTTCACCCAGTAAGCATTCCTAGTTTTCTAGAACAGGAGGCTCTTCGGTGTCTACACTGGGCTCCTCATCCTTTGATGGGGGTTCTGGTGCCTGTGGCCTGCTGCTCCCTTTGACCTCAGGAAGACCACTGAGCGCCTGGCCTTGGTCCGTCTTGGCTGCAACAACACTCTTCTTACTGACCGGCTTGGCCTTCTCTTTGTTGCAGATGGCCACCGCGGCTTTGTAATCTTCACGGAATTCCTTCAGCAGCTGTACGGCCTTCCGATATTCGAGCCAGTTTTCTTTCCTGTGCTCCAGAATACACACTAGAGAAAGAACGGAATCGTCAGCTCAAAAGTCAAATAGGTCTTTGTTACAGTAAGTCGTAGCAGGATCAAGTGTGTGTTAAAGAAAAACCTTATGATGTTAATGTAGGTCAGCCAGCATGTTTGGCCATACCCGGTGGGGTATAACTGTATGGATTTTAGTATACAATTTGGAGAAGCAATAATTATGTGCAGCTGGTAATGTAGGTCAGCCAGCATGTTTGGGCCATACCCGGTGGGGTAGAACTGTATGGATTTTAGAATACAGTTTGGAGAAGCAATAATTATGCACAGCTGGTAATGTAGGTCAGCCAGCATGTTTGGGCCGTACCTGGTGGGGTATAACTGTATGGATTTTAGAATACAGTTTGGAGAAGCAATAATTATGCACAGCTGGTAATGTAGGTCAGCCAGCATGTTTGGGCCATACCCGGTGGGGTATAACTGTATGGATTTTAGAATACAGTTGGAGAAGCAATAATTATGTGCAGCTGATAATGTAGGTCAGCCAGCATGTTTGGGCCTTAGGTGTCAAATGTGTGGCCCTCCAGGTGTTTGGGACTCCAATTCCCAGAAACCCAAGCCAGTTTGTCCAATGACCAGGAATGCTGGAAGCTGAAGTCCTAAACAGCTGGAGGGCTATTGTTTCACAACACTGGAAGAGAGCATAACTGGGGTCATCTATTGACACCACTGGAACCGTTAGTCCTCTGATGTCATCAGCGAGAGCAGCTGCACCCCATCATTTTGCACCTCTCTCAGAGCCTGAAAACTTGGCTGTTCCAGTGTGCCTTCAATGAATGAATGAACAATAATCTGCTGACCTGACCAATCCCTGCATAAATGCCCTCGGAAGCACTTTATTTTACTTTATTAAACCCTACTTCATCCCTCCAGATACATTATATTGCTCTCTCACCCAGTGTTTTTAAACATTTAATCCTTGCAACCGGCCCTGCCCACTATGATTAATTCTCCGTGTTCAAATATTGTGATTTTATATTGTCTGATGTGTTTATATATTTATTTACTACATTTATGTATCGCCTCTCTCAGCCCGCAGGAGACTCAGAACGGTGTACAGTCAGCATCAAAAACATAAAATACGATAAAAACAGTTAATTAAATATAAAACCAGGTAAAACAATCAATATCAATAAAAACATGCATCAGTTTGAGTCTCCTGATTATTTATAATGTTTCTTGTATTTTATTTTAATATTTTATTGTTGTACTGCTGGCCTGGCCTCATGTAAGCCGCCCTGAGCCCCCTTGGGGAGATGGTGGCAAGGTATAAATAAAGTATATTATTATTATTATTATTATTATTATTATTATTATTATTACTGCAATCTCCTCTCTCTGCCCCAGCAAACCACAGTCCCACTTGGTTCTCTGCACTTAGAAAGGATCCATCTTTGAGTGCATACATACCTAAGGGCACGTGCACAATGTTTGTGGGCTTCCTCATCTCCAAGAGGATCTCTTCCAGCTGCTGTGCCCTGGTCTTTTGGGCCTTTTTGGGCATGGTTCGCAATTTCTAGAAGGAACACGGAGTAGACCAGAGAGAAAGAGTCCTTTGAGAGCTGGAGACTTTGGAATGTCTTCCCCATTTCGCTTCAACTAAATAGACACTTGGCTACTACTAAGATGCATCTAAGTAGGGTGGTGGATAGTCAGGTCTCTTGGTCTCTCTCACTTGGGACGGCTGCCCTAAGCTAACACAAATTGATGGCAATTATCTCAGTGTTAAGAGGTGTAATCAGGCCATAGAAATTGTATGCTGAATACATAGAAGGGAGGTGGTGTTGAACAACATGACCATGCTAGAGGAGTAGGTGAATGGTTTTAGAGCAGGCACGGGCCAACTTCGGCCTTCCCTCCAGGTGTTTTGGACTCCAACTCCCACAATTCCTAACAGCCTACCGGCTGTTAGGAATTGTGGGAGTTAGAGTCCAAAACACCTGGAGGGAAGGCCGAAGTTGGCCCGTGCCTGTGTTAGGGGCAAAGTTATCTCTAGACCCAACTGACCGTCTTCTCTGCTGGGACGTAGGGCTTCTGGAAGCTGTCCAGCCTGGCCTTGCCCTCGCGGTAGACCCGAGGGTAACGGAGGGCCTTCTCCAACTCTTGGACATTGTGCTGTATTCCTGTTTTTAAAAACAACAGAATAGGAGTGAGACATTCACTGACTTTGACATTAACCTATTGAAACCTAATTGCAGATGATTCAGATACCCATACATGGTGCAAAATGTACATTTTTCAAAAATAACAAAATGAATGTGTCCAGAGGAGAGAGATGGCTCAAAAGATCAAGGGTCTGGAGAACAAGCCCTAGGAGGAGTGGCTTAAAGAGTTGGGCATGTTTAGCCTGCAGAAGAGAGAAAAGTTTGAGAGGAGACAGGATGAGGGCCATGGATGAAGATGGGAGGGGAAGCCATAGGGAGGAGGGAACAAGCTTGCTTTCTGCTGCCGGAGACTAGGATGCAACGGAACAATGGCTTCAAACTACAGGAAAGAAAGGAGATTCCACCTGAACATGAGGAAGAATTTCCTAACTGTGCGAGAGGGAGCTGTTCAGCAGTGGAACTCTCTGCCCTGGAGTGTTGTGGAGGCTTCTTCTTTGGAGGCTTTGAAAAAGACTGGATGGCCATCTGTCAGGGGTGCTTTGAATGTGATTTTCCTGCTTCTTGGCAGAAAGGGGTTGGACTGGATGACCCACCAGGTCCCTTCCAACTCTAGGATTTTATGATTCTAATTTAAGCTGCTTTGAGTCTCTTATTAGGACAACAACAACAACAACAACAACAACAACAACAACAATAATAATAATATTTATTTATTTAGAACTTTTATATACCGGTCTTCTCGACCTCCGCAGAGGGACTCAGTCCGGTTCACAGCACAAGATTCATAAACAATAGTTTAAAACATCACATCCCATAATTCACTAAAACATTAAAATAAGATCATATAATTACATAATGCCAAGTCGTCAAAATGAAGTCACAATTCATCGCCATCCGTCCGTGTGGTCAGGAGTTATTGACTCACACATCAAATGCTAAATTCCAGAACCAGGTTTCCACCAGTTTTCTAAAAGTCAGGAGAGAAGGGGCAGATCTAATCTCCAGTGGGAGAGAGTTCCAGAGCCGAGGGGCCAGCACCGAGAAGGCCCTGTCCCTCGTCCCCACCAGACGCGATTGCGAGGGTGGTGGGACTGAGAGCAGGGCCCCTCCAGAAGATCTTAACAACCTTGATGGTTCATAGGGGAGAATCCGTTTGGACAGGTAAACTGGGCCGGAGTCGTTTAGGGATTTATAGGTCAACACCAGCACTTTGAATTGTGCTCGGAAGCTAATTGGCAGCCAGTGGAGCTGGTGCAACAGAGGAGTAGTATGCTCCCTGTACCCCGCTCCTGTTACTAATCTGGCTGCCGCTTGTTGGACTAATTGCAGCTTCCGGGTAGTCTTCAGAGGCAACCCCACGTAGAGAGCATTGCAGTAGTCTATACGGGATGTAACCAGAGTGTGGACTACCGTGGCCAAGTCAGACACACATTTCTTTGTGCAGTCATCTAAATATTTAATAGCATTTCCCTAGAGTTATATTGTATGTGTACTCCCCCACTGCATTCCAGTTTTTGAATATCTGAATACCCCTTTTCCTATTATACGAAACCCATATATTAAAGCCATATGAATTTTCAAGGAGTTGTTGGAAACATTCACAAGTTGATATGCAATTTTGACAGAAATGAGAAACTGAACAATTGTTAAACCTTAGGCAAGCTGCTAAAGTAAAAAAAAAGGCCTGCACCATGTTCATGCACATCCTGCTTAGAGTTCAATATCTTCTCAGCATGGTCATCAAAAGTTGTGCCATGGAGACATCACTACAATAGTCATTCATTTGTGGCTAGGAACGAAGACAGAGCAACTCACCCAGTGGCTCCACGAAATCTGGCCCGGGGTCCCCTCCGAGCAGCTCCTCATAACCCCTGTATTTCTCAGGCACTTGCAATGATTTTCTTGTCTTCCTTTGTGACTTAATTGACTTCTTTGTAATAGTGGGGACCTCATCCACCTGCAGACCCAAACCAGGAACAAGGTATGCTTTTACCCCCCCAAAAAAATCTCTCTACAAGTCCATGAAATCAAATGATAAGAAAGGAGATACTGAGTAACCATTAGAAAGAATTTCTTGGATAAGTAACAGTCCAACGAGTGTTCACCACCCCTAAAAATACAACCCCCCCCCAAAAAACCCAGCAGAACAGACTTAAATTCCCCCAAAATACACCATATATATATATATATACACACACACACATACACTCATATACATATACACATGCACACATACATACACGTACATATATATATATACCCAAGCACACACAAATACGCACACATGCATTTACATACACACACATATATATACATATGCACAAATATACACACACATACATACATACTTATATAAACACAAATATGCATATAGACAAGCACACACATAGTCACAATATACATATACACATGTAAACACACAAATATATACACACATATATACACATCTACACACACATATGCACGCACATATATACACCCACACTCACACATATACACGGATACGCAAATATATACACACACAAAACACACATATACAGACTGGGCCACAGCAACACGTGGCAGGGGACGGCTAGTAATACCAATAATAGAGTAAAATAATAAATGTAAACAATACTAATAACAGAGTAAAATACTAAATAACTTTGACTCGAGTATAAGCCGAGGGGAGCCTTTTCGGCCTAAAAAAAGGGCTGAAAAACCATGCTTTTACTCGAGTATATACAGTACTATCCTCACTCCCTGCATCAAAACCAACACACCCCAGTCTTTGTGTTTCAGTATTTTTCTGAGGAAGGAAGGCTCTAGCACAGAGTTCTGCAATGAGTTCACATACCTGGGTCATGAAGAAAGATCCTGATTCCCCTTCCCCTGGAGATTCCTCACGAGGACTACAAATTTCACTGGAAAATTCGTCGTCGATCCCTGGAGGAACGGCGGCTAAGTGGGCTTGGGCAAATAACTCGTAAAGCTCTCTGGAAGATGACCGGGAAGGCAAAAGGGATCCGGATGGAATTTCTTGAAAGCGAGGTGTTTCGAGTGACTGACGGCCCTCTCCCTGTGATCCAGAGGCTGAGCTCATCTCTGCTTCAGACTCTCGGTTGGGTTTGGTTTGCTCCTCCTGAAGATCATGTTCAGCTGAAGATGGGAGAGACCCCATCATGTCCTCTTCCCCTCTAAGAGAGACACTTGAGGGAACAAGCTCAGGAAAGCACTGCTCATGCAAAAATGAGACAGATTTGGACTGATCTGGTTCTTCCAGAAGTGAGCCGGCAGGTGGCAATAGCTCGGCCACATCCGGTCCCTGCGGAGGAACAGCTAGAGAGTCTGGACCCAAGAGATCTTGACCTGGCAAGGCTGAGCTGTGTGAAGGAGAGAGTTCTACCAGGTGATCACCTCTATGAGAAGCATCTGGAGAGAGAGCCTCAGGTAAGTCTCCATGGGGTGAAGTACATTCTAACCAATCCAGTCCTAGAGGGCTTGAGCTGGTAGGTGGGGTGGATCGCAACTGATCGTCCTCTAGCGTGAAAGACCCAGCTGGTGGGAAGGCCTTGGACAGGTTCTCTTTCTCTGCGACAGAAGAAGGTTTTGGCATTTCTTCCTCCACTGCTGAAGTTTCCATTGGTGGGACAGGCTCTGGCAAAGGGGACTCCAGCGGTGGAACCGGCGGTAGATGCTCTACCTCAGAAGTCACTGGTGGGACAATCTCAGAAGGTTCCCTCTGTGTTGTCAAGGTTGGTTCAGACAGATCCTGTTCTTGTGGAGGTAGAATGGGCTCTACTTGGTCCGGTCCTGCCGAAGCAGGTGGCGCTCTCTCTGAAAAATCCCTTGAAGGAGAAGGGATGGGAGTAGGAGGGCCAGGAAAATCTGTCAAATTCTGCTCTCTCAAAAACCTATGAATCCGTGCTTCAAGCTCCCTTTGATGCTGTTCCTCTGAGAGAAGAGACTGGGGCCGGACCCTACCAATATTGGGAAACAGCAAGTTTTCCAGTGAAGAGACTTCGTCAGCGGCGGTCTCAAACTGGTCAATTGTGGACGGGAGATCAGAGAAATCGTCTGTGGCGAAAGAACTGCACAGAGAATAAGGTACGGATCTATCTTCCGGGTTGAGCATTAAGAGGACCGGACGCTCACTCCCTATGGACTTGATGGATGGAAGAGGCGGGGGCATCCCTTGGTATAATTTGTGGGTATCCAAGTCCGCCCCAGTCCACAGCTGCCAGAAGGTGGTTTCAAGCGGTGCGTCTATCACCAGCGGGCGCTTCTTGACTTTGGGCAGCTGCGATTTCACCTGCAACAGAGATGAAGAAGAAGCATTAGATGAAGACTGGATTCAGAGCACGCACAGGACAGCACCAGGGGCAGAAATAACCCTTAGTTGCAGACTTCAGCACTGAGATCTTGGAAAATCCTAACCATAAATGGCTTTGTTTTCTAGCAACTCGCATCTTATTGAAAGTGAATCATAGAATCAAAGAGTTGGAAGAGACCTCATGGGCCATCCAGTCCAACCCCCTGCCAAGAAGCAGGAATATTGCATTCAAATCACCACTGACAGATGGCCATCCAGCTTCTGTTTAAAAGCTTCCAAAGAAGCATCAACACTTATCTATAGAGAAATGAGGGACAGAGGGAGCCCTATAGCATTCTGCCTTGGTCAGACCACACCTCGAATACTGTGTCCAATTCTGGGCACTACAATTGAAGGGAGATGATGACTCTAAGCTGGAATGTGTCCAGAGGAGGGTGACTCAAAGGATCAAGGGTCATGAGAACAAGACCCATGAGGAGCAGCTTAAAGCATGTTTAGCCTCCAGAAGATAAGGCAGAGAGGAGACATGATAAGGACCATGGATCAAGATGTGAGGGGGAAGTCATAGTGAGGAGGAAGCAGGCTTCCTTTCTGCTGCCCTAGAGACTAGGACACAATGGAGCAATGGCTTCAAATTACAGGAAAGAAAGGAGATTCCACCTGAACATTAGGAAGAACTTCCTGACTGTGAGAGCTGTTCAGCAGTGGAACTCTCTGCCCCGGAGTGTGGTGGAGGCTCCTTCTTTGGAGGCTTTTAAACAGAGGCTGGATGGCCTTCTGTCAGGGGTGCTTTGAATGCAATTTTCATGCTTTTTGGTAGAATGGGGTTGGACTGGATGGCCCACCAGGTCTCTTCCAGCTCTGGGATTCTATGATTCTATGCCTGCTGTCTCATTTGTACCTCTGTTTACATCAGGCATGGGCAAACTTTAATCTTCCAGGTGTTTTGAACTTTAACTCCCACAATTCCTAACAACCAGTAAGTTGTTAGGAATTGTGGGAGTTGAAGTCCAAAACACCTGGAGGGCCGAAGTTTGCCCATACCTGATTTACATCTATATAACTCAAAGTGTTCTGCTTCTCGCTGCATGAAGAGGTCACTTCTCCTTTCGTCCCAGATATCTTAAGTGAGTCATTACTCTCTTTGTTTGAGAAAGAAGCATGATGAGGCTTCTTTGCCTCAAAATGCCTTCTACACAGACGTGAGAGTTAGCAACACAGACTCTTCTACCAAAATTAGGTAACTTTCCTTTATCTAATTTTGCATTTGAGATGTATTACCTTCAACAATATTTTTTGACAGTTTTAACCTAACCAGAGCATCCTTTGGGAGAGATAAAGTGGGGTATAAATAAATACAATAATAATAATAGTAATAATAATAACAACAACAACACATCACACGGTCCTAGACACTTGGGCAGAGTGTCTGCTGTGGACTCAACTTGTTGTGTTTCAAATAATAATAATGTACAGAAGTTGATTGTAAATGATATGATTATAAACTGTATTGATTGTAAATGATATTATTATAACTGTATTTGTGTTTACACTGGTTGCCCTAATGCTGGAGCGGCCTAGCTGTGAGGAGTGTGTTACCATGGAAACGATGCTAATGCTGGAGCGGCCTAGCTGTGAGGAGTGTGTTACCATGGAAACAATGCTGTAGAGAAGTGGGAGGAGCTTAGAGAGGGGAGTTTTGAAAAGCGACAGTTAAAAGTCAGTTAGGTTTTATGCTCAGAGGAGTGAAGAGTCATGAAGAGTTAGGGTTTAGGCTCAGAAGAGTGCACAGTCATGAAGAGTCAGGGTTGAGGCTCAGAGGAATGAAGAGTTAGGTTTAGGCTCAGGGAAGTGAAGAGTTGAGAGAGAGAGAGAGTGGGAAGTAAAGAAGCAGTGTTTGTGAATAGTCGGAGGTTTCTTCAGTTCGGGAAGGCTGAAGGGGAAACCTTATTAGTTTTATTAGTTAGAGAAGACTAATAGAAGCTCGTTTAGATCACTAGTTAAAAGTGAACTAGAGATCTGAGGTTTGATCACGGAAGGGTCAAACAGGAAGACTATTCACCTCAGGAACCATTGTTTAATAAAGTGCTTCACCACAGCAAAGGTTATTTATAAGTTGTAACATCAGAAGACTGAACTGTATCGCAACCAAGTTATATGTAACGTTCTCCAAGTATTTTCCAAGTTTATCACCAAACTGCAACCATACGCTTTGTTTCAAAATAAACTTGTTCTCTTTGATTGTAAAACTGCCTCATCTCCATTAATTCTGCGTTTAGTGTGCCCAATCTCCCAAAATTACCTCACATCATCAAATTGGTGGCACCATTAAGGATAATAAATAATAAATCGTAACTTCTCTCTCCTGAGACCTCCCTTACCGAATTTGGGGCCCGAGCTCCTTCCCAAATAATAATAGTAATAATAATATATCACACAGTCCTAGATGCTTGGGAAGGGTTCGACTTGTGATTTTGTGATATGAAATCCAGGATATATATCTTGTTAGCTGTGACATACTGTGTTATTATTATTATTATTATTATTAAACTTTATTTGTACCCCGCTAGCATCTCCCAAAGGATTCGATGCAGCTTACACAGGCCGAGGCCTCAACAACACAACATAACCATACAATCAAGCAAATCAAACAATTAAAAACAAAATAAAGCAAAGTAAACAACAGGCACAATACACTAAAACACAATAAAACTGGGCCGGGCCAAAAGGTGGGTACAAGAATTAAAAGCGCTGATGTGACAAGAGGTGTATAAAGGGCTTCAAGGGCAAGTGCGATGTGCGGTGTGCAGCAATCATTGGTTCTGGTAAAGTGCTCATGGGACTTGGTATTGGAGATTTCCTAATCTGGGAAGGCGCATCGGAAAAGCCAGGTTTTTAAGTTCTTTCTGAAGACAGCCAATGTAGGGGCCTGTCTAAGGTCTTTGGGGAGGGTGTTCCAGAGTTGGGGGGCCACCACGGAAAAGGCCCTGTCCTGCGTCCTCACCAAGCGCGCTTGCGACGCCGGTGGGATCACGAGCAGGGCCTCTCCAGATGTTTTTGTGTCAGTAAAACTCACCTCTGAGGATGCTTGCCATAGATGCAGGCGAAACGTCAGGAGAAATGCCTCTAGAACATGGCCATATAGCCCGAAAAAACCCACAAGAACTGAGTATTATTATTATTATTATTATTATTATGCGGTTTTCTGGCATTGTATATTTCTGCTGCTTCTGTGACTGTTCATTTGTATTTTGATTCTGTAGCCCACTTGTCGATGAATGTCCAAAATCAGCAGCATCCACTGCGGTCCTTTTTATCATGGGCGTCGACCAAGCTAGTAAAGACTTCGTTTTGGTTTACTTCTCTATAGTGCTAATGGGTTAGCTGCTCTTGGTTCCACTCCTCAGCTGAGACCTCTCTGGCTTGATTGGACCTGTTGGTAGTTACACTACCGCCAGCACAGCTCTCAGCATCCTTGGAGCAGTTAAGCCCTCCACCACGACAAGGTGGCATATAGATCTCATTTACTGTGACATACTGTGTTTTTGTGTCAGATAATAATAATAATAATAATAATAATAATAATCCTGCATATTTTCTCTCCTGTTTTCTACCATAAGCTCATACATAGCACTGGCTATGTTGCTCTCTATTCTGCTATAGATACCAAATATTCCCACACTTCTTCCTGGCTTTCTCCCGGCCTTCATTGAAACTTAGAAGATACTTTTTTGGACAACTCCCAGCAGTAATTCAAGCCCAGAGAAGGTAGAATTGTAGATTTGCCTATGTCCCTATAGCCAAACATGATTACATCAGCTGCTGAAACCTCCATTGCAGCCTTTCATTCATCTTCTCTTACATTTTGCATTGGCTGGGAGAGCATACACTGTAGAGATAATGCAGTTTGACACCACTTTGACAGGTATAGCTCAAAGCTGCGTAATCCTGGAGACTGTAGTTTTGCAAGGTCTTCAGATTTGTCTTCCAAAGAGAGCTGGTGCCTTGCCAAATTACACCTCCCAGGGTTCCATAGCATTGAGTCATGCCAGTTAAATGATGTCAAACTGCATTATTTTTACATGCATCTTGGGAGATTTTACAAACAAGTATTTTTTTTAAAGGAAAAGCAACATTGTGAAAGTCTTGATTCTTCCCAGGTACATAAACATGTGATTTCCCTTTTCCCACCCCTTCTCTGTGTGATCCAGTCCTTGGGTCAAATGTTACCCATTTCTGGAGCTTGGGAAACCTTGGACTACAATTCACTCCCAGAATCCACATCAGAGTGAAAAGAGCAACTGGGAAAACACAGCCCTCCTCTTCCCCCCTCTCAGGCTGTGGGGCCATGGCCTGTCCAGTGATTTCTTTAGGAGTGGTCAGAGCTACCTTGCGGTTGGCTTTGATGGGTATAAAGATCCGCGGCTTCTCCAGCTTGGAAATTTTCTTCCGGACTAGTTTTATGCCCAGTTTGTTCTGAAGGAAACTGGTGAGTAAAGGAGGGTCACCTGGAAAAGGGAAAGAGGGGATGGACATGATGTCAGCCGACTGAAGATCAGTTTTGCACTTCTTGGCTTAACTTGGCCACATTTCTGCACATGTAAACACACACATACCACACAGTTCCAGCAAATACTTTGAAACCAGCCCTAGTAACCGTAAGGGATAGAAACCTGCTCATTTTTAAAAAGTACTGGGCTGTTGCGCAGCTAGTTAATAGCATGCTGCATTAAATCACTACTGACCAAGAGGTCATGAGCTCGAAGCCAGCCCGGGTTGGAATGAGCTCCCGACCATTAATAGTCTAGCTTGCTGTTGACCTATGCAGGCCAAAAAACAGTTGTATCTCTCAAGTAGGAAATTTAGGTACCACTGTATGTGGCGAGGCTAATTTAACGAATTTACGATACCATAAAACCTTCCAGCAGCATGCAGAAGAATGAGGAAGTACTCCATCAAGGACACGGTGTCACAAGTGGACAATGAAGCAGCAGCTCCCCCTGTGGCCGGAATCGAGCATACCTTCATAAAGCTGGAATGTTAAATTGCCTCCGTGTTTGTCTATATCTGTTGTATGTCTAATTGGCATTGAAAGTTTGCCATGTATATGTGCATTGCTATCTGCCCTGAGTCCCGTGCAGAGTGAGAAAGGCAGAATATAAATACTGTAAACAAATAAATAAATAAAAATATAATATTTTTAGGGGTTGATTTCTGCAAGAGATATATTCCCTGCCTGAGAAAACTCTGAAATTGACAGGATTGGGATAAATAACACACATAGCATATATGATGCTACAGAAGTTCATTTGCTCCTGTGGATAGAACCTTAAGTCAACAGAACCATTGAATCAATTAAATTTACATACCTTAGGGGTAGGATAAGCCCAGCCCCATAGACTGCATGTGCCCCCTTGACCCTACTGACAGCTGCTACAAAACCCCTACTTCCATCCCAAAATAATAATCTATAGAAATAAAAATGTAATGTTTGTGAGATTAACATAACTCAAAAACCACTGGGTGAATTGACACCAAATTTGGACACAAGACACCTATCAGGGCAACAAGTGACCATCACTCATAAAAACCCTGAAAAACACAGCAGAAGAGACTTAAAAAGCAAAAACAAAAACCCCAAAAATACATTACAACACATGCACAAAACCACATATATACACAAACTCACATATATACACAAATATATACACACATATATGCATATACACACACAAAACACATATACACAAAAAAGAGGAAGGAAAGAAGGAAGGAGAGAAGGAGGGAAAGAAAGAGGGAAAGAAGGAGAGAAGGAAAGAAAGGTAGAGACGGGAGGAAGGAAGGAGAGAAGGAACGAAAGAGAGAAGGAACGAAAGAGAGAAATAGAGAGGGAAGGAAGGAAGGAAAGAGACAAGGAAGGATGGAACTAAAGAGCAAAGGAAGCGAGGAAAGAAGCAGGTACAGAAGGAAGGAAGAAGAAGGGAAAGAAAAAGAGGGATGGAAGGAAGGAGAGAAAGAAAGAAGGAGTGAAAGAGGGAGGGAAGGCTGGCCACAGCAACGCATGGCGGGTACAGCTAATAAGAAAATAAATTCAGAACAATATTCAGTGATTTTTACGAAGCTCCCCCATAGTGATAATTGGAATTTCAAAAAGACACCCCAAACTCCCCAGATTCCAGGAACCCAAGCAATTAATCTGATATTCCTGATCCCACTATTTTAGAGTTGTCCAGGTGAAACTATCCCAAGGTGGCCAGACTCTACCGCTGCGTGCAGTGGTGAAAGGATTCCCATGGAAGGTCAGTTCTGCCAGAGATGGGAAGAGAGCCACGGCTAAGAGGTCCTCCTCGTGTTCAACCTGCAAAACAAAACACAGCAGCACATTCAAGGCTTTCCACGTGATCACGAGTAACAGTTCTGGAACCAAGTGTGCACAGTGGCCTGGCATCACACTTAGGTCTAACCCTCCCAGAGGAGGAGAGGCTGCATCTGTACCACGTCAAAACTTCAAAAGACAACACAGTGGACTTTCCCTGCATACAGAAAGCCAGAACACCAGGAGAAAAGTTTCTGTTCCAAAATTTGGAAAAGTTATAGTTTAGAGCAGGCATGGGCAAACTTGTGCCCTCCAGGTGTTTTGGACCTCAACTCCCACAATTCCTAACAGTCTACCAATCAGTATAGCGAGTGCTAACTGGAGGATACTGGGAGTTGTAGTACAAAAATATCCAACTTCACCACCTCTCTAATGTATTAGGCCTCTCTCTTTTAGTTTGGACGGTTGACAATTTGAAGCCCGGGTCAGGGTGAGTGCCTGACCTTAAGCCCAGCTTCTGCCTACCTAGCAGTTCGAAAGCAAATGTTTGAGTAGATAAATAGGAACTGCATTAAGGCAGAGAGGTATTTTAGGCAAGGTGCTTGGATAAGAAAAAGGAGGAAGTTTACGAACAAAGAAAGCTCTTCAGCAGAGAAAGTGGAGCGACAGCCCCCTCCTGTGGCCGGAACCAAGCACAGCCTCCAAAGATGCCAAAAGATGGGAAAGCCTATATATACACCTCTATTTGCTGTCTGTCTTGTCATTGTATAATTGGCATTGAATGTTTGCCATATATGTATTCTGCGATCTGCCCTGAGTCCCCTTTGGGGTGAGAAGGGCAAAATATAAGTACTGTAAATAAATAAATATATATTATTGTTTCAGACATCTTATTTATTTATTTGCTACATTTTTATACTGCCCCTCTCAGCCCGCAGGCGACTCGAGGTGGTTCACAAGGCAACAATTCAATGCCAACAATATCCTAAAAACATTTAAAACATGTAAAAGCATTTACATATCAATTAAGACCATAACACATTAATAAAAGCAAATCATTTCATCTCCAAGATAAAAACGTAATCCGATCTCATAGTCCGATTGTTCCACATTCCTATGTCAGTTACACTGCCTTTTCAAACACCTGCTCGAACAGCCAGGTTTTGAGTTTTTTTCAGAAAGTCAAAAGGGTGGGGGCTGATCTAACATCCCTAGGAAGGGCGTTTCATAGCCGAGGGGCCACCACTGAGCAGGCCCTGTCTCTCGTCCCCGCCAAACGTATTTGTGATGCAGACGGAGTCGAGAGCAGGGCCTCCCCAGATGATCTTAACGTCCTAGATCAGGGGTAGGGAACCTTTGGCCCTCCAGCTGTGGTGGACTTCAACTCCCACAATTCCTTGAGGCTCGGCATTCGCCCCAAAGGCTTACTTTGGCCCAATGCCGAGCCTCAAGGAATTGTGGGAGTTGAAGTCCACCACAGCTGGAGGGCCAAAGGTTCCCTACCCCTGTCCTAGATGGTTCATAAGGGGGGATGTGTTCAGGCAAGTTGGGCCAGAACCGTTTAGGGCTTTATAGGCTAAAGCCAGCACTTTGAATTGTGGCCGGTAGCAAGCCGGCAGCCAGTGGAACTGGCGCAACAGCGGAGTTGTATGCTCCCTGAGCGCTGCTCCTGTTAGTAATCTGGCAGCCGCCGGCTGGACCATTTGAAGCTTCCAAACAGTCTTCAAAGGCAACCCCACGTAGAGTGTGTTGCAGTAGTCTATACAGGATGTAACCAGAGCGTGGACTACCGTGGCCAAGTCAGACTTTCCAAGTCTGGCCTTTGGTCTCAGTTCTGAAAGATCAGCCTGACTTTGAAACAATGCAAAACGAAGGATCGGATCACCTGATTGTCCGCCAAACTAAGGAACCTCAGTTCTGGCAAAGGAAGGGTGAACTCAGTGTCTTCGTCGACGCAGGAAGTCTTGGGATCCGGCTGCGGGGAAGGAGAAGGGGAAGGAGAAGGCTCCTGCAAGGAAGAGCATGAGGGAGTCAGTAATGGAAGCCCAGGCCAAACAAAAATTAATATCTAAAATCTTCCTGGGTGGAATTTAGTGCAGACATTGTATCGTGAACCCTCCACATCCACCAGGTTTAGGGTCACAAGAGCATTGTGAAAGTAAAAAAAAAAATGTGCAAGAGTTCCAACTGTAAAACTCTGCTTCAACCAATGCCAGATGCACACTGTCCACAGTGTCACTCTGCGTGTGAAATGCAACTTATCTCCTCAGGTGCCACTAAAGGGATGATGCCAGCCATTGTGTTAAAAAGGATGGTCACAAACCTATGTCTTCCCTAAAAACCAAAGGGCCAACCTTCAGGGAGTTTTCTCAATCCATCGCCACATACGAGAGGAGTTCCCATTCAGTTTAATGGGCCTGCTGCAAAAAAGTGGTTTGAAGCATTGTGCTCTATGGCTGGTAACAACCTGAATGAAAGGAACTCTTTACCTGTGTTGGTGGCTCTGGAGTCCAGGATGGAAAGAAAACCTCTGGAAGAGAGAAAGAAATTTGAAAAATCAACACAATCAAATTGATTTAATCTCTTTGTTGTTCATTGCTGTTAAGTCAGCTCCAAATAATGGTAGCCCTATGAATGGACATCCTTGTGAATTGGACATCCATTGCCCTGCTCAGGTTAAACAAACTCATAGATTCATTTGTCAGAAATATTAAAAATTAACTAGATATTTTTAATTACAAAAATATGAATCAAGCGCTGAAAGGGTTAAATGGATGTGATGACTCAGCAAAAGCTGCAGTTCTATATAACCAGGTGTGCCTGTAGCTTAGTAGGCCTCTGTGTTAGTTTGCCTCAGTGGGAGAAAGGTCTCAGTCTGTGAGAAGGCCTCAGTGTGAGGTAGGCCTTAGTCTGTGAGAAAGGCCTCTGTGTGAGGTAGGCCTCACAGTGTGAGGTAGTCTTTAGTCTGTGAGAAGGCTGAGTGTGAGAAGGCCTGATGTGAAAAGCTTCGGTGAGAGGAAGTCCCAGGTTGAAGGCTTTGTGTGTAAAGTTCTAGTATAAAGGCTGATGTGTGTAAAAAACTACTGTGTGAAGCTCATTGCAAGTTCTATGTGGGAAGAGCCTTGGTGAGAGTGAAGAAGCCCAGTGTGGAAGCAATGAAAGAAGTATAAAGAACTTTATATGTTCTTCAAGGAACATGAAAGGCACTGCAGACTACTTCAACCAGAGAAGTCAGCCATAGCAGAGCATCTGATGAACCAGCATGGACACAGCATATTATTTGAGAACACAGAAATGTTGGACCACTCTCACAACCACCATGTCAGACTACACAGAGAAGCCATTGAAATCCACAAGCATGTGGACAATTTCAACAGAAAGGAAGAGACCATGAAAATGAACAAAATCTGGCTACCAGTATTAAAAAACTCTAAAATTACAACAGCAAAACAACAGAGAGGAAACAACCAGGCACATCTTAACACCTCCCAGCAAGAGATTTTCCCAGGCTCAGGCAGGCCTTCAAATGCTAATGAAGGTGGTCAGTTGAAACATTCACACCTAGCTCCAGCAGAGAAGAGCTCTTTGCCCCACCCCAGCCATTCCACAGATATATAAACCCTTTGTCCTATTTCCAACAGACCTCACTACCTCTGAGGATGCTTGCCATAGATGCAGGCGAAACGTCAGGAGAAATGCCTCTAGAACATGGCTCTATAGCCCGAAAAAACCCACAAGAACCTAGTGATTCCAGCCATGAAAGCCTTCGACAAAACTTTATATATGTTATAGAAACCTTGTTGTAGTGCAACCATATTATTTTACGACAAAGAAAAGCCTCCTATGGAAGAGATAACATTGGTCTGTGTGTTTTGGTTCTTTTTATCACTTCTGGCTACTGGTGTTGGGTCACGCTGCTGCTAGTAAATTACTCTGCTGTGCATTTATGAGGAGGGTCTTTTGTTAATAAGCCTACTCATCCAACATCATCGAGTTGGGAGAAATCTCAGGAGTCATACACTCCAATCCCTTCAATTATGCCTTTCCTGCCTAAAAGCTCTAAATAAGTGACTCAACGTAAATGCTGCACCTCAGAATAGATTCACCTTGCTGAAATCACCAGAACTGCACCCAGACTGAAGTTTTTGTAGTTTATTAAAAAGTTAAGATGAAAAGTTTAAGAAGCAAATAATGTTCCAAAGATCGATAAAACATAGCTCTGTAAAGCAGAATTCCAAATGGCACCAATGAAACAAAGTCCCATGAGAATATGACAAAATCCCAAGACCATGGACACAGGAAAACGAACATAAGCTGTTTGGTTGAGCGAGAAGTTGCTCTGACAAAGGTTTGTTTTCAAACACACTGCTTAATACCCTTTGCAATACTTTGGCCTCTGGCCTCCTTCTTGTTGGCTATTCTCACACTCCTTCGAACTCTGAATTCCCAACGGTCAGCCCGATCCAAGATTCCCATTTCATCAAGGTCAGGCTGCTCGTTAGTGTCAGCCTGGTTGCCTTCCTGTCTACTCTCAGGCTGAGAACGGTCCTCCTTTTCTGAGTCAATCTGCACCTGGCTAGTTTCAGTATCAAAAACATCATTCCCTGCTGTGGGAAATTGAACTTGCACACCCTGTTCCTCATTGTCTACAACAGGAATGTTTTGAACCTGATTGTGAACCTGAATCCCATCATCCCCATCAGAGTCACTCTGAGACCCCATCTGAGTCACAACACTATTAGTCTGTGGTTCCAGCTGAGTCACAACAGTAAAATAAACACAAAACAATTAAAAACCTACAAATATACAAACATAGAATTAACAGAATTAGAAATAAGCAGTTAAAACCCTTAAAATCGATTATGTATATCTATTTGTTCCTACATATATACTGATCATGGTAGGCAACCCTATACTTTGTCTTGTGTGTTCTCCTGGCCATTTGGAGTGCATTTGCTGTGTTCTTTACATCAGCAATCACAAACTCTTCAGAGCCTCACCCGTTCTGTCTGGATCCTTGCTGTTCTGAAGAACGATATAGTCCGGCGTCCCGCTCCGTTTCGAGGGCTTATCCTGCTGGAGCTGTTTCCCGGCTTTTTTCCGGCTCCGCAGACCTTCTCTGATGCCAGACTTTGCCGAAAGCGGGTGGATGGAGAAGCGGGCGTTCTCTACCTGGTGGAGATACGGCACCTCTCTGATCCCGTTTCTGTCCAGATTTAACTGCTTCAAGCTAAGGAGACACAGATGTGGCGTAGGAAGGGCCAGGTGTTGAGTGAACCCCTTCAGTAGGGTGCAAGACACTTTCCAATCCCAAACCTAATTATGGACAAACAAGGGGAAGCTATCTATACATATTTCTCTGTGGGGTCTCTTCCAGGAGGACAACAGGACTTAATTCTACAGTATAGATACACCCTGAAAATCCCATAACTAAAGGCATTTGTGAAGCATGGTGAAGTTCTGACCTTTCAGCATCTAAAGCTATACAGAAAACCTAGCAAATTTCTCTTTAGAGGCTCTTCTGCTGTATCAGATGCCTGGCTCATTTCTAACTGTTGAATTATTTATAGCTTTGTATATACAACTAGACCAGGAGTCCTCAAACTTTTTAAACAGAGGGTCAGGTCACAGTCCCTCAAACTGTTGGAGAGCCGGACTATAATTTGAAAAAAAATAATGAATTCTTATGCACACTGCACATATCTTATTTGTAGTGCAAAAAACACTTAAAACAATACAATAATTAAAATGAAGAACAATTTAAACAAATATAATTTTATTAGTATTTCAATGGGAAGTGTGGCCCTGCTTTTGACTGATGAGATAGGATTGTTGTTGCTGTTGTTGTGCTTTCCAGTCATTTCAGATTTAAATTGACCCTGAGCGAGGGCCGGGTAAATGACCTTGGAGGGCCACATCTGGCCCTCGGGCCTTTGTTTGAGAACCCCTGAACTAGATCCTTGGATCTTGACAGTAATTAAAAGTATAACCTATGACTGATATCAGCTCACACTATACTTACACAAGAATGGAAAATGCCTGCTTCAGCAGAAGCAAGAAAGACAAGGTCACAGTCCCTCAAACTGTTGGAGGGCTGGATTATAATTTGAAAAAAGCATGAATGAATTCTTATGCACACTGCACATATCTTATTTGTAGTGCAAAAAACACTTGAAACAATACAATAATTAAAATGAAGAACAATTTAAACAAATATAATTTTATTAGTATTTCAATGGGAAGTGTGGCCCTGCTTTTGACTGATGAGATAGGATTGTTGTTGCTGTTGTTGTGCTTTCCAGTCATTTCAGATTTAAATTGACCCTGAGCGAGGGCCGGGTAAATGACCTTGGAGGGCCGCATCTGGCCCTCGGGCCTTCGTTTGAGGACCCCTGAACTAGACCCTTGGATCTTGACAGTAATTAAAAGTATAACCTATGACTGATATCAGCTCACACTATACTTACACACGAATGGGAAATGTCTGCTTCAGCAGAAGCAAGAAAGACCAAGATTTTATGTTGGAGCTATTATTATTATCATCATCATCATCATCATTATTTATAGCCTGCTTTTTCTCTCTAAAGAAGAGACTCAAAGCATCTTACAGTAAAAGCAACACTGTTGGGGTTCAGCCTGAGTTTGAACCTGATTCTCTGTTTGTACCTCCCGATGCTGATGAAAATGTATTTACTGATGCTAATGAAAATGTACTTCCTGATGCTAATGAAAATGTACTTCTTGATGTCAATGATCCTGAAATTAGTGAGGAAGAAACTTCTGTAGATTTGGAAAATGAAAGTACCAGTGTTCATGAGAATGTTTCAGAGGGAAGCCATGACCTTTCACTCCCTTCTGCACCTGGGAACCTTAATGAGAATAGAAGGGGCCAGATCTGGCAAGACAGGAGTGAACCACTCAGCTTGCGAAGGTCTTCCAGATTAAAAGAAAAACAAACAAGGGCTTCAAAGCAGGGAGGCGTATCACAAAACCAATTCCTCTACTTTAAGTGCCTTCCGCCGGGCTGACTTTCTCAGTTCAGGCATCGTTTTAGATTGATGAAGACCTTGGCAGTTCTCCCGGTTCCTCTGGCCATCGTCTTGAGAGATTTCTAGGACACCAAGTACGGTTAGTGGATTGCTAACAGATTCCAGTATTTTACAGTGTGGCTTTGGGTTTTTGATCTTGTTCATGGACATTCATGTTTGCTGATTTTGCTGTGGCTTTTGACTTTGCATTTTTCCTTTATTTTGTAACCATTTTTCATCAATAAAAAAGGATTGTTTTTTCCCAGTCAAGTGTGGTGGATAGTTATCTTAGGGCCTCGTTTTCTGCTCTGGGTTGCAACAAACACAATACAATTTAAACCTAATATCAAAATAGAATTAAATATTAACGGAATTAAACGGTTAAAATTCTTAAAACCCGATTACATATAATGGCATGCCTTTGTCAGAAATATTAAAAATTAACTAGGTATTTTTAATTGCAAAGATGTGAGTCTAGCACTGAAAGAGATGGGTTGAGGCCTGTTAAGAGTCAGCGGCCCAAAGCTGAAGCCTGTTAGTAGGCCAAAGCTGGTGTCATCCTGAGGAGTGTGAGGTGAACCTCTGTGTGAGAGTAGCCTTGTGTGAGAAAGCTCCAGTGTGAAGGCTGCTGCATCTAAAGCTACTATCTATTTGGGGTGTTTTAGATTTTTTCGGGCTAAATGGCCATGTTCTAGAGGCATTCTCTCCTGACGTTTTGCCTGCATCTATGGCAAGCATCCTCAGAGGTAGTGAGGCTGCTTGCCATAGATGCAGGCGAAACGTCAGGAGAGAATGCCTCTAGAATATGGCCATTAGCCCGAAAAAATCTACAAAACCCAGTGATTCCGGCCATTAAAGCCTTCGATAATACTATCTATTTGTTTATTTGTGTTATGGAAACCTAGTTCTTGTAAATAGTGCAACATTATTGTTTTGCTATAGTGAAGGGGCTCCTGTGGAAGAGATGGTATTGTCTGTGTGTTTTTGCTCTCTTTGTCACTTTGGGCTACTGGTGCTGGCTTGTGCTGCTGCAAATAAGTTGCTCTGCTGTGCATTTGTGAGGAGGGTATTTTTTTAATAAGCCCGCTCACCCAACAGCCTTCAAGACATTTCTGACTTACCGCAACCCCAAGACAATCCTATCCTGTGTTTTTAATATTATCTTCTTTATATAAGAAGGCAAAATCTATATAAATAAAAATGTAATGTTCGTTTGTGGGATTAACATAGCTCAAAAATCACTGGATGAATTGACACCAAATATGGACACAAGACACCTATGAGGCCAACAAGTGACCATCACTCATAAAAACACTGAAAAACACAGCAGAAGGGACTTAAAAAGCCAAACCCTTACAATGCATGCGCAAAACCACATACAAAACACATATACACAGACTGGGCCACAGCAATGCATGGCAGGGTACGGCTTGTCCTTTATATAGGATTTCTTCGTAGGTTTGCCTTTGCCTTCCTCTGAGGCTAAGAAAGTGTGCTTTGTCTGAAGTCACGCAGTGATTTCCATGGCTAAATGAATTCAAACATGGGTCTTCAGGCTGCAGTTACAGTGTAGAATTAATGCAGTTTGACATCCCTTTAACTGCCATGACCCTTACTCCGGGAATCATGGGAGTTGTAGTTTTGCAAGGTCTGTATCCATTTCTACCAAAGAGTGCTGATGCCCCATCAAAGTAATGGCAGTTAAAGTGATGTCAAACTGCATGAATTCTAAGGTCTTGATGCACTCTCAGTCCAGTGACAAACCACTACATCATACTGGCTCTCTCATGCTATTATCTTTTCTCTTGATAAGTCTTTCTGACTTTTCATTGACAAACATTTTCAAATACAGTGTTCCCTCGCTACTTCGCGGTTCGCTTTTCGCAGACTCGCTGTTTTGTTTCGCGGGTTTTTGCCTCCTGGCAGTGATGAAGTGTGGAAGGGGGTTTCATCCTCCCCCTCGGGAGAGAGGCAGCCAATCATTAAAAAAGAGAGAGAGGAGATACAAAGCAGTATGTAAATCACAGCCTTATAGCCCCTTCATTATAGCTAGCAAAAAAAGTGTGCGGTGCCTTAAAATCTCTCCTTGCCTCTGCCTCACCCTCAGAATGCAATATTGTCATATGTTCCATAGTTGATGGTGGTTGGTGGTGGTAGACCTGGCAGTTGTGATGGAAATGTTAATGTAAGTCTTGGTTCTAAAGGGCTGAGTAGTTTCTAAGTAACCGTTTACAGGAAAAAGCAATTAAGGGTGGAGGTATGCAGGGGATAGGTTGCAGCTGGGTGTTACTGGATTTAAGGAGCTAACATTGGGACTGATCTTTGGGAGAAAAGTATTGTCATACTTTGGTGGTGGATGCTGCTGGTTTCCCCCCCAGGTCTGTTGGATTTTTGGTATCCTTACCTGTCTCCTGTAATCTTGGAACCCTGGAACCTTGAACCTTTGGACTGGCTTTTGACTAGATATAGACTCTTGATCCCTGGACTTTGTTTATTGAACTCTTGGCATTTGACCACTGGGCTGGACCCTTTGACTACGGTGTAGCTTTTGTTATCAGTTTTTGTTTATTCTGTGGCTGAGTGCTATCTTTGTGTTTTGTATTTTGGTCTATTAAAACAGTCAGCAAGTAAGTGCTGTTTTAATTAAACTGTTTGATAAAACTGGGAGTTTGGTTCAACTCTACCTAAATAAGGCAGAGCCTTGGCAACGTGACAGATATAATAATAATAATAATAATATTAATAATAATAATAATAATAATAACAATAATAATAATAATAATAAACTTTATTTATCACCTGCCATCATCTCCTCAGAGGGGACTTGGGGCGGCTAACATGAGGCCAAGCCCAAAATAATACAACATGATTAAACACAAGATAGACAAGAAAATAAATCATAGCAAAATATATAAAATACCAAATGCAGGAAACAATATAAAATAACATAATAAAACCAAACACAGAGAGCAGGCCAGATATAGCGTCCCTACTAAACAGATTTTCACTTTTCATGGGTGGTCTGGAGCATTGCACCTGAGGTAAGTGAGAGAACATTGTACGGCTAAAATCGGTTAAAAGAATCTCATCTGTAATTGTGCGGAGTGAATGTCCACTGGACTAGTTTTCCCAATAATACACAAGTCTTCCTTACTTTTGAAGGTTGGCCAGACTGACAAAGACATTTGGGTGGGAAAGCTGGTTGTCGTCCAAGAGCAAGACTTCCAGAGCTGGGAACCTTGGAGATTCTTCGCTGCTGATGGAAGGAGAAAACAGTATATGACCTCCTGAATCATTAAAGAAATTACAATGGGGTGAAAGGACTGTAGAAACCAGGGACAAAGAATGAAATGTCTACAGCAGAGCTGAGGAAGTCTGTCAAGGCTGAAGGCAACAAGCCCTATAGGCTACATTTGTGCAGTGGGGAGAGCTGCATAAAAAATAGGGCTAGCAAGAATATTTGTTACTATCCATTTCAATTTAGCCGGTATTGCACCACCTGACATCTGCCGGGAAGTAGCAGCCAATAGTGAAAGGACCAAGGCAGTGACATCTCCAGCTCATCCCCTGTTTGGGTATCAGCCAGCACGTCAACGACTCAAATCAAGAAATAGTTTTCTAAGATCTGCAGAGACACTCGCAGGAACACCTCAGCAAGCAGGAGTCCAAAAGTGGCAGGCTCAAACCCAGAACCTCAATCCATACCAAATAAGAGACTCCCCCCTGGGCACACAGAGGACTGGGCGACTTGGAAGGCGCTGAACAGACTGCGCTCTGGCACCACGAGATGCAGAGCCAACCTTGAGAAATGGGGCCACAAAGTGGAATCCATGACATGGGAGTGTAAAGAAGGGCAAACCACTGACCACCTGCTGCAATGCAACCTGAGCTCTGCCACATACACAATGGAGGACCTTCTTGCGGCAACACCAGAGGCACTCCAAGTGGCCAGATACTGGTCAAAGGACATTTAATAGAATACCAAGTCTGCAAGTTTTGTGTTTTGTTTGTTTGTTTGTCTGTTTTTTAATGCAATACAACTGGTTTGGTTTGCTGAATATTGAAATAATCCATTTCAATGTTCAGACTTCCCTCCACATTTGCAGGCTTGACTTTTGCAAGTTGGATGATTCACATATTTGATTAAAATGTTCTCCCTATGAATCTGTAAGTTCTGCAGTGCAACATCATCATAGCCATTGTTATTGTTGTTGTTATCATCTTTATTTATATTTATATCATCTTTCTCCCTGTAGGGACTAAAGGCGGCTAACAACCAATGCAATTTTCCTGCTTCTTGGCAGAGGGTTGGACTGGATGGCCCATGAGGTCTCTTCCAACTCTATGATTCTATGATTTAACTTTATGGTCAACTTCAACTGGAACAAATCAAGCTGAAAGGCCTAGACAGAACACCTCTCCAGGAATATCTAAATCCTCCGACATGATTCTATTAGTTTCATTTCTATATTGCTTTTCTTCCTAAGGACATAAAAGAAATATGGGACTCTCCTCCTCTCTAACTTCACAACAACTTTGTGAATAGATCAAGCTGAAGGAGAGAGCCTTGGACTCAGAATGACTTCAAACTACAAGAGAGGAGATTCCATCTGAACATGAGGAAGAACTTCCTGACTGTGCGAGCCGTTCAGCAGTGGAACTCTCTGCCCCGGAGTGTGGTGGAGGCTCCTTCTTTGGAGGCTTTTAAACAGGGGCTGGATGGCCATCTGTCAGGGGTGATTTGAATGCAATATTCCTGCTTCTTGGCAGAATGGGGTTGGACTGGATGGCCCAGGAGGTCTCTTCCAACTCTTGGATTCTAGGATTCTATGTTTCATGGCTTGTTGAGAAACTCCCAAATCCAAAAATCGAACTATGACAGTATCACTTTCATTTCCCTGTAGCTTTCTTTTACCTCTCAGGAACAGCCAGGTCGAGTGGAAGTGCCGTCAGCCCATTGGCAGTGAGATGGAGAACTTTAAGGTGGGACAAAACCCCCAAGACTCGGACATCCTCAGGAGAGAGGTTGTTGTAGGACAGGTCCAAAACCTGGAGTGGAGAAAAGGCATAGAATTCCAGGGCAAGGAGATAGAAAAACAGCACACACACACACACACAATATAGTAACGATACTATCTGCTTGGACCACACTCTGATGTGATGGGAAGTCCTTCCTCCAGCTGACCTGGGGCAATGGGTTTTGGATCTCCAGGTGTTTGGGATTCCTTGAGTAGCTTCAACCGCTACTCCCACAGCCATGCTCTTGGGCAGTGGTTCTCAACCTAAGGGTCCCCAGATGTTTTGGCCTTCAACTCCCAGAAGTCCTAACAGCCTGTAAACTGACAGGTATTTCTGGGAGTTGTAGGTCAAAACACCTGGGGACCCACAGGTTGAGAACCACTGTTCTTGGACAACCCAAGTGGGCAAATTCAAACAGCAGGAAAAGAGATTCCACACAAATATTAGGGGAAATTTCCTGATGGTAAGAGTGAATTGACATTGGAATATGCTTCTGCGTGGGAGTCTGGTGGAATCTCCTTCTCTAGAATGGTCTAGTGGAATCTCCTTCGTCTTTAAACGAAGGCTGGATGGCCATCCATCAGGAGGCCACAATCAGAGGGGTGGACAGGATGGCCCTGGGGGTCTCTTCCAACTCTATGATGGGGCGAGATATTGGTATAAAGGCTCTCTCTTGAGCCCTTCCCCTCCAGTCTATGGGAGGGAAGAAGGCAAGATATGAATGAGATGGAATGGGGGAGAAGGTATCATTCTACATAGCGAACAGGAAAAGTCAATTTTTCTCAAAACTCAATGTAGGTTTCATTTAGGTCCTCTGAAAGCTCCATTCAGTTCCCAACGTCACTTTTGATCTTACTTCCAAGTGAGGGAAGTCCCCAGCGTTGATTTTAAGATTTCTCAAGCCGTTCAAGGAAAGTTCCAGTTCCCGTAGCTCAGGAAATGTGCAAAAAACATCTTTTATTTTTCAAAGAAAAGAAAAGAAAAGATGTGTCAGTCGGATAGATCACTATAGGTAAAGGTAGTCCCCTGACATTAAGTCCAGTCATGTCTGACTCTGGGGTGGTGGTGCTCATCTCCATTTCTAAGCCGAAGAGCCGGCGTTGTCTGTAGACACCTCCAAGGTCATGTGGCTGGCATGACTGCATGGAGCGCCGTTACCTTCCCGCCGGAGCGGTACCTATTGATCTACTCACATTTTAATGTTTTCAAACTGCTAGGTTGGCAGAAGCTAGGGCTGACATCGGAAGCTCATGCTGCTTTCCAGAATCGAACCTGCGACCTTTCGGTCAACAAGCTCAGCAGCTCAGCGCTTTAATCCACTGTGCCACTGGGGGCATAGATCACTATAGAGGTTGAAAATCTCTTATCAAGAATTCCAAAATCCAAAATTGCCCACTTGGATGGCTGCAAAAATAACACTGTTACTTTATGAGGATTTGGGGTATGCAAACTTTGTTTCATGGGCTGCCGATTCCCAGTCCCAGGGTAATGAGTTATTCGACCTTGAAGGCTCTGCAGATTTAGATAGGGAGGATCGCTTGCAATTCAGGGTTCACCACAGTGCAAGGCTTGTTAACAAGAGAGAGGTTAGAGGTCAAAGGAATGCTTTCATGCTGGGAAGGCATATTAAACGAGCTGTTTGAAGTCAACTCTTTGTCAGTGCAACTTCTGCAAACACCCTGGTAACTTCTCTGGATTGCCTTGGCTTTTGGGCAATGCTCTTGGCTTCTTGGGACTTTGACGTGTTCTTGGCTCCTTGGGACTCTGTCATGCTGCCATGGAATCTTGTTTGACTAATGCCTTCAGATTATGCTTCATGTTGTTTGCCATTGAACTTTGGAAACATTGCCTTTGCATTTAAGACTCTGCTTTTGCCATTGAACTTTTGAAACCTTACTTCTATGTTAAAGGCTTTGCTTTTTCTTCAATAAACTACAAAACCTTCTGTCTTGGTGTGGTGTGGTGCTTTGAGCAAGGTGAACCTATCCTGAGTTGCGACAGTCTAAATATTACTCCGGATGCTAAGTTAGCATTACTAATGGACATCACGAAGTTGAATTTATAAATGGAAAAAAGTACTGGTGATTATTTTACTCACAGTGTCAAGAATTATAATCGCAAGGAATTGGAAAATAGTAACTAATCTAACACCGGAAACATGGTATAGGGAGGTATGGAACGTAGCCTTAAATGATAAAGTATCAATGGAAATGAGGGTTTTCAGGGGGGAAACTAATAGATCAGATTTTGAGGCATACTGGTCTGTCTTTATTAAATATGCTTTAGAGAGTGAAAATGGAAAATAATACAATCTTGTTTGTCAGAATTTTTGATATGACATTTGGTTAATGGTTGATTTATATATATATATATGGCAAAGGAAAGGATACTTGTTCAGGCCTTGGTGGTGGGGCTAAGTGTTTCCAAAATGTTCACTGTTTTGTGTTTTGTTTACACTGTAAGTTGTTAATGTATGTAAATAAAATATTTACCTAAAAGGTCGTGAAAAAAATAGATTAAAAGCATTACAACTATAAAACAACATACCGTATATACTCGAGTATAAGCCGACCCAAATATAAGCCGAGGCACCTAATTTTACCACAAAAAACTGAGAAAACATATTGACTCGAGTATAAGCCGAGGGTGGGAAATGCAACTGCTACTGGTAAATTTCAAAATAAAAATAGATACCAATAAAATTACATTAATTGAGGCATCAGGAGGTGAAATGTTTTTGAACATTTACAAAAAACTGTAATTTGAGATAAGACTGCCCAACTCTGATTAAATCATTATTCTAACCTTCTTCAATTTAAATGTACTTATGAATCCTTCCAGCAATAATAAAGAGAGTAAAATAATAAATGTAATAATAATAATAATAATATAAAGTAAAATAATGGAAATGCAATAAATAACAGTAATAATAGAGTAAACTAATAAGTAAAATAATAAAGTAAAATAATAAATGTAATCATAATCATAAATAGTGTAAAATAATAAATGTAATAATAATAATAATAATAGGGTAAAATACTGTAAATGTAATAATAGGTTGATGTAGGTTTTTTCGGGCTATATGGCCATGTTCTAGAGGCATTCTCTCCTGACGTTTCGCCTGCATCTATGGCAAGCATCCTCAGAGGTAGTGAGTATGCTTGCCATAGATGCAGGCGAAACGTCAGGAGAGAATGCCTCTAGAACATGGCCATATAGCCCGAAAAAACCTACAACAACCCAGTGATTCCGGCCATGAAAGCCTTCGACAATACAGTGTAAGAATAATAAAGAGAGTAAAATAACACATGAAATAAAAATAATACTAATAACAGAGTAAAATAATAAATAACCTTGACTCGAGTATAAGCCGAGGGGAGCTTTTTCAGCCTAAAAAAGGGGCTGAAAAACTAGGCTTATACTCGAGTATATACATCATCAAAGCTTAAGCCAACCAAGCACTGGGCATTCCTTACCTAGGGTCAGAAGGTTCTCTGTGGCATTGATATAGGCAACAGAGGTAAACTGCTCAAAGTCCTCTTCTTTTGCCTGTAGAAATGATAAAGAGAAGTCAAAAAGTGCATCCTGAACGCTGAATGCAGCCACCTCTGGGTACAATGATTTTTTTGTCTCAATGCTCCTAAAATTGCCTTAAAATTATGAAAATAAATGAGTCCCACATTGACGTTGGAGGGCCAACCTCCTGCTCTGCACCCCAAATGCCACCCCCTAATGTCTGTTACTTTGAATGGGGTGGCTAGTGCTTGTTGGGCCATTTAGATGGTCACCATCCCAGCTAATCTTCTTGGTGCTGCTACAACTTCATCTGATACCCAAAAAGGCCAATCCATCCATAAAACGTGAGCCCTCACCGAAGTAAAATTCCGGTTGCTGATGTCCACTGAGCATAGATCTGTAGGGCTTTTCACATAATGGAGTTGAATCTGGAAATAAAAAAGACAGAAGGACTGGGGTGTACATATGGCAAAGTGGGTAAGGCATTCTTGACATTGTTCCCTCCTGCCGAAATGACGTTTTCTTCAACTTTCTAGAATTGCAATACCAGAGGCTGTCCACGTTTGCAGGCACAGGATCCCCACAAAAGTGGACCAAAACCCTCTGAGTTACATAGATCTAAACAGAGGAAAAACAAATCCCTATTGCTCTGTATACAAGTGTAGTTGGGGGAATAGATTAAAACCAATTAGAACCTTCTCAAACTTCCTCTATATGATATTTGTCTGTTTTATTAATGTGTCATTTTAAACCTCAGATATATGTCTTATTTGATTTGCAGTTTCCTTTTCTCTATATACCTAAAGCAGTGGGAGGGCCTGCAGGTCACGTGACTAATTCAGTGACAGTTTAGAATGTTCAGTAGGCATGTGCGATCTATGGTTCAAAGTGGTTCTAAACTACTTTGATTCTAAAGTGTTTCTAAAGCTGGTGCTTTGCTTCTAAAATGTTTCTAAAGCTGGTGCTTTGCTTCTAAAGTGTTTCTAAAGCTGGTGCTTTGCTTCAAAAGTGTTTCTAAAGCTGGTGCTTTGCTTCTAAAGTGTTTCTAAAGCTGGTGCTTTGCTTTTAAAGTGTTTCTAAAGATGGGGCTTTGCTTCTGAAGTGTTTCTCAAGCTGGGGCTTTGCTTCTAAAGTGTTTCTAAAGCTGGGGCTTTGCTTCTAAAGTGTTTCTAAAGCTGATGCTTTGCTTCTAAAGTGTTTCCAAATCTGGTGCTTTGCTTCTAAAATGTTTCTAAAGCTGGTGCTTTGCTTTTAAAGTGTTTCTAAAGCTGGTGCTTTGCTTCTAAAATGTTTCTAAAGCTGGTGCTTTGCTTTTAAAGTGTTTCTAAAGCTGGGGCTTTGCTTCTAAAGTGTTTCTAAAGCTGGGGCTTTGCTTCTAAAGTGTTTCTAAAGCTGGGGCTTTGCTTCTAAACAAGCTTTGTTGAAGGATTAGAAACCAATTATGGATTTTTTGAGCAAAAAGAAGTCTAATGGTATAATATACAGCTATTAGTAATTTTTAGGCATGTGCGATCCATGGTTCTAAATGGTTCTAAACTACATACAAAACTAGGGGGCGCTGGTGTATTGCTTCTAAAGTGTTTCTAAGGCTGGTGCTTTGCTTCTAAAGTGTTTCTAAAGCTGGGGCTTCGCTTCTAAAGTGTTTCTAAAGCTGTGCTTTGCTTCTAAAGTGTTTCTAAAGCTGGGGCTTTGCTTCTAAAGTGTTTCTAAAGCTGGGGCTTCGCTTCTAAAGTGTTTCTAAAGCTGTGCTTTGCTTCTAAAGTATTTCTAAAGCTGGGGCTTTGCTTCTAACGTGTTTCTAAAGCTGGGGCTTTGCTTCTAAAGTGTTTCCAAAGCTGGGGCTTTGCTTCTAAAGTGTTTCTAAAGCTGGGGCTTTGCTTCTAAAGTGTTTCCAAAGCTGGGGCTTTGCTTCTAAAGTGTTTCTAAAGCTGGTGCTTTGATTCCAAAGTGTTTCTAAAGCTGGTGCTGAAAATTTCAGAACTCTAACAAAACTTTCAAAATTTCATTATTATGTCGTTAATGGCGATTTTTATGACAGAACCTATTAGGAACTGCCATTTATAATGAAATTTTGCAAGTTTTGTTAGAGTTCTGAAATTTTCACCACCAGAACTTTAGAAACACTTTAGAAGCAAAGCACCAGCACCCCCTAGTTTTTTAAGTAGTTTAGAACCATGAGTCGCACATGCCTAATGTTCAGGTCTAAACAGGATGACAGCTAGGGAATGTCTGTTGATGAATGACTGTTAGAGAAATGTGCTGAGTTTTTTGAATGAGCTTGAGTATAGAAATCAGAGTGAAGAAACTCATGTTAGGAAGTTAGGAACTATTGAGGTTTGTGTTTTATTTGGAAGTAAACTCTTATTAAAGAGAGCTGTAGAAAGCAACATAGTTTATGAAGAAACTGTTATTAACCCTTGACAAGAAGTGTGCCTGTATCTTTAAATACATGGAGTTATCAGTAAACAAAGCTTGTTATCTTCAAAAGAAGTCTGCTTGCCTCATTGTCTGCTGAAAGCATCAAACAGAAGCAAAATATCTACATGTCCAGCAATCATCCATTACCAAATAAACTCTGTTACCCTGATTAGGTTGTGATCCTATCAGTTCATGATCTATACCCTGATGCTCAGTGATCCTAATAGGTCATGAGCCATTATCCCCGAAAAATGTTGATGCTTCTTCACTTACTGCACCAACATGACCAGATTAGAAAGAGTGAAGCTTCCCCAACACAGGTATTTATTTATTTATTTGGAGTGCTTCTACCCCGCCCTTCTCAACCCCCTAGGGGGGACTCAGGGCGGCTTACAAAAAGGCACAATTTGATGCCTAACAATTCACAAAGTACAATATACAATTTACAATTTAACATCAATGATTATAACTAGTTAAAACAATCACATCAATACAATAGCAGTAATAAAATCATCCTGTGGTCAACGTTCGCCGATTTATAATTCCATAATCCATCCAGCATTGTCACTGTCCTTTCCTGCTCTGGTCGTCCTTGTCTTTGTCCATTTGCCAGCTTACCCAAAGGCCTGGTCCCAAATCCAGGTATTTGACTTCCTCCTGAAGGAGAGGAGGGATGTTGATGACCTAATTTCCCCGGGGAGTGCAATCCACAGGCGAGGGGCCACCACCGAGAAGGCCCTGTCCCTCGTCCCCACCAGTATTTAACTCCATAACCTGGTTCTATTGGGACATGAGATGGGGCATATTTGTGCCCAGCTTATCTATCCAAACGCATCTCTCCCTATGAACCCTCCAGGAACTTGAGATTCTCTGAGGAGGCCCTGCTCTCGATCCCGCCTGCTTCACAAGCATGTTTGGCGGGGACGAGAGACAGGGCCTTCTCTGTGGTGGTCCCTCAGCTGTGTAACTCCCTGCCTAGGAATATTAGATTGGCCCCCTCCCTCCTGACCTTTCAAAAAAGAGTGAAAACCTGGCTCTTTGAGCAAACGTTTGGAACCACAGCATGACCAGAAAAACTCAAATCGGAAAATGAACTAGGAATGGCTAAGACGATGGAACAGTTGAGGATTTCAACAAGAAGACATAGTTTTTATAATTTTTATTATTCATTGCATTTATGGTGTTTAAATGTATGTTTTGTGATGTTTTTGCTTTTTATTAATGTATGTATTTTTATATATGGCATCTAATTGTTGCCAATTTGTACGACACCCTGAGTCGCCTTCAGGCTGATATGGGCGGGATACAAATGTTGTAAATAAATAAATTTAGTTTCCTTCAGTTCTCCCCTACAATCCAACTCCCAGTTGCTTTGTGTGAGTGAGTGCCCCCCCAGCCCCACTGAAAAATGTGTGGAGCAAGTGCAATTTCTGAGGCAATAATAATTCCACATTGTGGGTGCCACTACACTGAAGGTCCTGTTCTAAAAGACATAGAGAGCTGGCCGCAGATGTATATGGAATAACCAAATGCAAAGCTCCAATGACATCAAGGATGAAATGTGTTTATGAGGGAGATTGCTCAGGGATCCCTGGCTCTCAAGGCGATGCACTCACCAGTTGGGTGCGGTCTAGGGTTTTCTCATTGAGATGCTGGAGGTCTCCTCTCAGTACTTCTCCCTCTTGCCATTTGATCTGGGTGGACCTTCTGCCAAAGAGCAATTTGATCCTGGTTTCCTCTGCTGTCCGGCGCGCCACCTGCCAGTGACCCACTCCTAAAACAATGAATGCAAAAACCAACACGGTTGACATTAGAGAATAAAAAATACTTGTCAGTTTGTCCCATTCGGCTCTCATTTACACAACCCTGAGACAAGGATAGGAAAAGAACCAAGAACTGGATAAGGCACACAGTGCAACTTGAAGGAAAACTAACAGCTCAGCCAGACTGCCTCAAAGGTTGAGAGCTTCCCATTCTTTGTTGTTGTTGTTGTTTTGTTCAGTCGCTTCTGACTCTTCATGACCTCCTGGACCAGCCCACGACAGAGCTCCCTGTTGGCCGTGGCCACTCCCAGCTCCTTCAAGGTCAACCTGGTCCCTTCTAGGATACCATTCATCCATCTTGTCCTTGGTCGGACCCTCTTCCTTTTTCCTTCCATTTTCCCCAGCATCATTTTCTTATTCAAGCTTTCCTGTCTTTTCATGATGTGGCCAAAGTACTTCATCGTTGTCAGAATAGCGTTAGTAGCTTGCAGAAAGTCTCAGCCCCTTTTATTCTTGGTGTGATAAAAACTCAAAAAAGCCCTGAAAATGAGAGGTCTGTGTCTGAAGGCCACGTTCCTTAAAGGCAGTTCGCTAGGGAAGGAAGGAAGGTCATAAACAGATCTGAGCTCAGAGGATGAAAATAAAAGTCTAGGTGGACAGACTAATGAGCAGTTAGATAGGAGATTTACGTTCAGTCAACATAGGGCTTCTCAGGACAGTGTACGAAGGTCAAGATAATTTTTAGCTAAAAAGTCCTTATCAGTTTCCCAGAGGAGAAGGCATGATTTTATCGCTATATTAACTAGACCAGCAGATGGGCTGTTAGCCCAGGTAATGTTGGTGTTGAGTATAGATCCATGGTCAAGTCAAGGGATTTATAGTTCCATGTTTCCTTTTGTTCATGTCTCATGATTCGAAGTTTTGAAGACTGTTCCTGGATCTCATGATTTGGATTTATTCTGCTTTTGTATTCCGGATTTTTGATGCTACTCCTGTAATTTGATTTCCTGATTATTTCTTTGATTATTCCTGATATTTGGACTTTTGTTTTTTTATACTGTTTTGCTTAATTGTTTTTTTTATATATATATATTCTGCAATAAACCGCTTTGCTATTATACCTTGGATTGGAGTGTGTGAAGTACAGAGGTGGTTCCCAGCCTTGGAGTGCAACATATTCAGTAAATGCAAGATCCGTTTGGCTGGGATAATCAATGGAAAAATCAGAAGAAATAACGGAATCCTATTACCCAGGGGTTTGTTGTTCAAATGGTTTGTGGGTTTGTTTATTTATTTATCGTGTCAGGAGCAACCAGACCATTGTATTACATTTTTAACAAAACAAACAGACAAAACACAAAGTTTGCAAGCTTGGTAGTTGATTAAATGTCCTTTGACCAGTATCTGGCCACTTGGAGTGCCTCTGGTGTTGAGCAGTAATGGCACGATCATCAGCATAGATGAAGCTCTCTGTCCCTTCTGGCAGTGGCTGGTCATTTGTGTAGATGTTGAACACGGATGGAGCAAGCACGCTCCCGAGGCAGGCCGTTCTTCTGTTTCCACCATTTGCTTCTCTGGCCCTGGAACTCAACAAAAAAGCTCCTGTTTTGTAGCAGGTTTCCTATGAGGCGGGTGAGGTGGTGGTCCAGTTTGTGGACCCAGGAGCAGCTGGGCATACAAGCCAATATAACAGGCATCGGCAAACTTCGGCCCTCCCTCCAGGTGTTTTGGACTTCAACTCTCCCAATTCCTAACAGCCTACCTGGAGGGCCAAAGTTTTCCCATGCCTACTTCATAAGGATGATTCTGTAAAGCTCTTCAGTTCTGACTAAAGAATGCTATGTTTGAGGACAAACAGATTACCAGAATCCCCAATACTAATCGACTCATATAGGATATATGATCCTTGAAAGAAGCACTGCTGAAGCTTATTTATTGATTTATTTACCAAATGTATACTCTGTCCTTCTCAACCCCAGAGTGGCCTTACAATAGGCAAGATTCGATGCCTTATCAAACAGACAATAAAATAAACATATACAGTAAAATAATAAAAAAATGATAAAAATATTAAAACCAATTAATTAAAAACCACACAATCCACTGCCAGCAAGAACTGGGGGAAGAGAAGCAATGAGTTGCAACGACTATTGTGCTTCATGTCATATTACAGAGCTCCTATCAGCAAAGAGGTAGAATACATCACCTTCCTCATATCTTGGCCGCAAAAGATTTCTGGCTGGGAAGCAGTTGGTTGGGAAAGGGTCCCCATCGTCCAGTTTATATACTCCCTTGGTAGCCATCTTATCATTCCGTCCCTTCAAGAGAACAAATAAATCAAATAAGTCATCATTTCCTCCAATAGCAAAAGCAGGATGGATAAACCAAAGCCAGATCCTGCAACTCACTATACAAACGCTAACAAACAACAACAGATACTCCAGTTCAGAAATAGAATTTAGATCTTCAAAAGGACACTTTGCACACCTTTGACAAGAATCACCATGTAAATGCAATTATGATTCTAAAATTCAAGCTGTACAAAAAACACATACCCATGTTAACATTTCAAGATAATAACAGAACAGTCTGCGATGTTTCTAGAGGGAGAGGGAAAATGGGGTGAGTGGGATTGGCGATCCCCAAAATCTAATTTTAGAAGTGCATTAATAATAATAATAATAATAACTAGCTGTCCCCTGCCAGGCGTTGCTGTGGCCCAGTCTGGTGATCTGGAAAATAAAGTAATGAGAAAGTGTTGGTTTCTAATATATGTAATTTCTTTCTGCTTGTGAGTAAACAGTATTTCTTGCTGTTTCTTTGCCAGTGTAGATGTGGAGATTGTCTGGTTTGCCTTCTCCAGAACATGCAACATATCATTGTCCTTCTTTGGGGTCCCCTTTCAAATCTTTGATACTGCATCTATCATATACATATATGTGTGTGTGTGAATGGCTGAATGACCCTTTGTCAGGAGGGCTTTATGTTTTTTTGACCTTGTGAAGGGAGTTGGACTGGGTGGCCTTAAGGCAGCATTTCTCAACCTGGGAAGTCAAGAACCAGGGGGGAGGGTCACTAGGGGGGTGTCAGAAGCATCACCAAAGACCACGAGAAAGCACAGTATTTTCTGACGGTCATGGGGGTTCCGTGTGGGATGTTTGGCCCAATTCCATCGTTCGTGGGGTTCGGAATGCTCCTTGATTGTAGGTGAACTATAAATCCCAGTAACTACAACTTCCAAATCTCAATGTCTATTTCCCCCAAACTCCATCTATGTTCATATTTGGGCACATGGAATATTTGTGCCGAGTTTAGTCCAGATCCATCATTGTTTGAGTTCACAGTGCTCTCTAGATGTAGGTGAACTACAACTCCCAAACTCAAGGTGTTTGGGAGTTGTAGTCCACCAAACCCTTCTAGTGTTTTCTGTTGGTCAGGGGAGTCCTGTGTGCCAAGTTTGGTTCAATTCCATCATTGGTGGAGTTCAGAGTGCTCTTTGATTGTAGGTGAACTATAAATCCCAGCAACTACAACTCCCAAATGACAAAATTGTAATTTTTTGAGTGATGGTCACTCCTTGTGTTGTGAGATGTTTTGTTGCCAAATTTGGTGTGATTTCATTCATTTGTTCTTTTGTTTTTAAGGTACTCATTATGCACAGAGCATTTATATATAGATAGATAACAACAACAACAATAATAATTGAAAAACTTTATTTATATTCCACTCTTCTCCCCAAAGGGGCTCAGGGTGGATTCCAAACATAAAAGGCAAATGTATTGTCGAAGGCTTCCATGGCTGGAATCACTGGGTTGTTGTAGGCTTTCGGGCTATAGGGCCATGTTCTAGAAGCATTCTCTCCTGACGTTTCGCCTGCATCTATGGCAGGCATCCTCAGTTGATTTGCATTCCTTGTCTGAGTTTATTTATCCAACAAGATCTGGTTTGACCCATGAAGAGAAACCCAATGCTTGGCCAGGTAGCATGGCCTCTATGACACCACACAAAGGATGCTTTCCCATCATGCCTTGCACTCTTGGGGCTAGGCTGGGCACAACACACAGCAGCATGGGGCCTCGGCAGTGAAGGGACATCTGCAATGCGAGTGACGTATGGCGACGTGAGGGTCACAATCAAGCTGCAGCCATGCCATAAAATCTCGCAGCGATGCCTAGAGGAGGCAACCATGGCACCACCTTCACGGTGCATGAGCTCCGGGAAGAAAGTAAGAAAGGGGCCGGGGGTGTAATGCAAGGGGGATCATCACACCATTGGGAGCCAGTATATGGGCATCACTAAATGGGTCTTAGGAAGCATTTCAAACATTTTGTCATTTATCGATTGCACTACATAACACGATTTTTGTTCCCGAGTTATACATGTCATTTCCCAATTGGTTCTATCATAAAAACATGGGAAAACTCTATTAAACTGCCAAAACTTTGTTCTTGTGGGAGGGACATCCTACAATATGTTTTGTTCTAGTTTGCTAATGCTGTGAGTTTTCCAGGATGTATGGCCGTGTTCCAGTAGCAGTCTCTCCTGGCGTTTCGCCCACATCTATGGCAGGTATCCTCAGAGGTTGAGGGGTCTGTTGGAAACTTAGGCAAGTGAGGTTTATACGAGGGTTGAATGAAAAGTAATGCTTCCACCTTCCTTACTTGGATTTGGATGGGAATATTTTAATAAATCAAAGGCAGAAATAATCCTTAGAATGTGCTCTTTAACTACCACTATTACTTTTCCACACAATCACCAGACAATTGGATACATTTCTGCCAACGATGAACAAGTTTTCTGAAGCCGTCACAGAAGAAGTCGACACTCTATTTCCGCAACCAGCGTCTCACAGTTCACTCAACGTCTTCATCAGAATTATAATAATGTCCACACAGATCTTCTTTCATTATCGAGAACAGATGGAAGTCAAACAGTGTTAAATCTGGACTGTATAGAGGATGCCATACGGTGGTGAGATCCAGCCTCTGAAGTTCTGCTGTGTACCCAGCGTGCACAGATCTTCCGATAGCCAAGCAAAGCAATAATGTGACCCACATATTCTTGCGAAATGCCGATTATGCTTGAAATTTCTCTCTGAGTGATACGACAATCGTCCTGAATCAATCTCTCAACCTTTTGCTTGTGAAACTCGGTGGTTGCTGTCACAGGACGTCCAACTCTTTGTTTGTCACACAAGTCAGATGTTCCCACCTCAACATCTTTAAACTTTCTCGCTCAACAACACACAGTACTCACATCAACACCATCGCCATAAACAGCTTGCATTCTCTGATGAATCTCCTTTGGGGTGACACCTTCTGCTGTCAAGAATTCAATGACTGCACTTTGCTTAAGTCACATTAACCGACTGTCTGCGCAGGGTTCCATACTTTGCACTTTAACAACACAACCGTTCAATGCTAAGGCTTCCCACCAAAATGGAACTGTAGAGGAGAGTCTACTGAACAAGCCAGTACCTGCCAGATACCAGTACTGCCATCTGTTGAGGAGTTACATAGGTGGAGGCATTACTTTTCATTCAACCCTTGTATATCTGTGGAATGATGGTGGGAGAAAGAACTCTTGTCTGCTTGAGGCAGGTGTGAATGTTGCAACTGGCCACCTTGATTAGAATCAAATGGCCTTGCAGCTTCATAGCCTGGATGATTGCTGCTTATTTTGTTAATTTATTGACCTCTTGAGCGTCTGCTCAAAGGCACAAATGTAATAACAAAATGAGCTACATGAATCAGCTTCAAAGTCCGAAGCGGTACTTATCTTTATTGTGATAATTTACACTATATACAGGAGCTCTGTAATTCACGTCCGATCACACTGCCATACTTCGCATTCCAGCCCAAGTCAACAAATTAATAGAATCCTTTGTTGGGAGATGTTAGCTGGCCCTGACTGATTCTTGTCCGGTATTCCCCCGATTCTTGTCTGGTGTTCTAGTCCAACCCCTTCTGCCTTCATGCAGAAAAAATGCAATCCAAGCCCTCCCCACAGATGGCCATCCAGCCTCACAGACATCAGCAGGTTCATGGAGAAACAGCTATAGAATCATAGGACCTTAAGCTGGAAGGGACCTCTAAAGGCCATCCAGTCCAACCCCATTCTACCTTCACATAGGAAAAGCACAGTAAAAGCACCCCTGACAGATGATCATCCAGCCTTTGTTTAAAAGCCTCCACCACACTCCAAAGCAGAGAGCTGTTGAACAATTGTTACCGTCAGGAAGTTTTTTCTAATGTTCAGGTGGAATACTCTTGTCATTTGAACCCACTGCTCTACTGACCCCTTGGATCATTCCATCCAACCCGTTCTGCTAGGAAAGAAAGCACAATCCATGCCCTCCTATCCAGCTTCTTTTTTAAATCTCCAGAGATGTTTTTGTAGTAGACCACAAGCTGAACATGAGCCAAACAGTCTGATGTGGCAGCCAAAAAAAATCAATGCGTTCCTATTATTTATTTATAGTATTTATATTCCACCCTTCTCACCCCGCAGGGGACTCAGGATGGATCACAATGTACATATACATGGCAAACATTTAATGCCATAGACACACAACATATATAGACAGACACACAGAGGCTATTTAACATTCCAGCTTTTTCATGAGGGTATTCTGGCCACCAGGGGAGCTATCGCTTCACCATCCATTTGTGACACTGATGAAGCACTTCCTCATTCTTTGCATGCTTGCTGGAGATTTTTATGGCATCGTAAATTAGCTTCCCCACATAAGAAGTACCTAAATTTCCTACTTGACAGATGCAACTGTCTTTCGGGCTGCAAAGGTCGACAGCAAGCTACACAAATTGTTCAGAAGCTCACTTCGACCCAGGCTGTCTTTGAACTCATGACCTTTTGGTCAGTAGTGATCTTAATGCAGCTGACTCCCAGCCAGGTTGTGCTACAGTCCCGGTGAATCAACAGTTTAGTGTTCAGGTCATGGGAAGCAATAAACCCACTCTTTTCTGCTTTGGTCAGACCTCTCCTGGAATAATAGTCCTGTTGCAACTCAGAGTTGGCTTCACCTTGCTTCCAAACACCACCACACAAGAGCTGTAGTTTTATAGTTTATTGAGGAAAAAATCCAAGTCAAAAGAAAGAATAAGCATTGCAAAGTTCCAAAGATTAAGGTTAAATGCAGGATACAATTCCAAAGATCTTCAGGTAAAAGCAGGAGACATAATCCTATTGGCAAAGTTCAAGCCAGAGTCCCAGGTACAAGCAAGAAAACATTTGCTCCAAGAATCACAATGCAAGAAATCCCAAGCATACTGCTTTCCAGGCCAAGGTTATTCCATGAAGCTTTCAGGCTAATAAGTTACGTTGAACTGATGCTTTCAGAGTTTCCAGGAGGCCTAAATACCTTCCCAACATCAAAACATTAGGCTCTCAGCATCATAAAAGCATTGCGACGACCTTGCATCGAGCTAGCCTCCCGTCTGCTTGCCAGACGTGAACTGCGCCTGACCCAGAGATCAAGGTGAGCTTCTCGGGTCAAATCCTTATCTACAGTTTCAGTATAATTGTGGGAAGGCACCTGCTCGCTATTTCCTTCGTTAAATTCCTTTCTGGTGAAAACAGCTGTGTTGACATTGCACTGTCTGTGAGAGCCTCGGAAGCAGGCTCAGAGATTTGAGGCACAGACAAAGAGGCAGGAAGCTGAAACCCAACAGAAATCTGAATCCCATCATCCTCATTATCAGAAACTAGCTCAGCCACAACAAGTCCTGTGTCCAGTTCTGGACAGAACAATTCAAGGGTGTCCAAAGGAGGGAGACCAAAATGGCAAACGATCAAGAAACTATGAATCACTATGAGAAACAGCTAAGGGAGCTTGATATGATCAGCCTGGAGAACGAAAACGATGCCTATGCTCAAACATTTCTAAGGATGTCACATTGAGAAGTGGAAAGTTTGTTTCCCTTTCTCTGTATTTGCTTGTTAGTGCATTTGTCCTCTTTAGAGTGGCGGTGTACTCTTTTCTCATTAGGCTCCAATTAATTGCTTACTGGATTTTTGTTCTTTTAAAAGAGGAAGGATTCCAAACTACTTAAAGCAAAATTAATTGGAGGAGCCACCTTTTAATTGGGAAAAAGGGATTGTGCCTCTGGACAACCAAGGAGGACTAAGTAATTCAAGAAGCTCATTGCAAGGATAGCTGTTCTGACAGCTGAAACACTCTAGTTGCCAAATACTGCTACGGAAAACAGGTCAAGGAGATATACAGATTGCTATCATCATCATCATCATCATCATCATCATCATCATCATCTATCTCTTTCTATCTATATAAATAAAAATGTAATGTTCGTTTGTGGGATTAACAGAACTCAAAAACCACTGGACGAACTGATACCAAATTTGGACACAAGACACCTAACAACCCAATGTATGCCTTTCACTCAAAAAAATTAATTTTGTCATTTGGGAGTTGTAGTTGCTGGGATGTATAGTTCACCTAAAATCAAAGAGCATTCTGAACTCCACCAACGATGGGATTGAACCAAACTTGGCGCACAGTTCTCCCATGACCAACAGAAAATACTGGAAGGGTTTGGTGGGCAGTGTCCTTTCCTTTTGGAGTTGTAGTTCACCTACATCCAGAGATCACTGTGGACTCAAACAATGATGGATCTGGACCAAACTTGGCACTGATACTCAAAATGCCCAAATATGAACACAGAAAATAGAATCTTGACATTCGGGAGTTGTAGTTGCTGGGATTTATAGTTCATCTACAAGGTCATGTGGCCAGCATAACTGCATGGAGCATTGTTACCTTCCCACAGAAGCGGTATCTATTGATCTACCAACATTTGCATTTTTTTCAAACTGCTAGGTTGGCAAAAGCTGGGCCTAACAGGGGGAGTTCACCCTGCTTCCTGGATTCAAACCACCAACCTTTCTGTCAGCAAGTCCAGCAGCTCAGCAGTTTAACCCGCTGCGCCATGTGTATATTGTATATATGTATATATATATATATATATATATATATATATGTGTGTGTGTGTGTGTGTGTGTGTGTGTGTGTGTGTATACATTTGTGTGTGTATATATGTGTGTGCGTGTGCATATACTTTAAAGTGTGTGTGTGTATAAATATACTTTAAAATGTGTGTGTGTATATATAAATGTGTGTATATGTATATTAAAAGTGTGTATATATGTGTATGTGTGTATATATATGTGTGTGTGTATATAAATGTGTGTATATGTATATTAAACGTGTGTATATATTTATGTGTGTATGTATATACATTTGTGTGTGTATTTGTGTGTGTGTATACTTTAAAATGTGTGTATATATATTTATGTGTGTGTATATATATATATAAATATGTGCATATGTACCGGTATATTAAAAGTGTGTATATACATGTATGTGTGTTTGTGTGTATATGTGTGTGTATATATATATGTGTGCATGTGTATATACTTTAAAATGTGTGTGTGTTTGTGTATGTATGTATATATATTTGTGTGTGTGTATACATACTTTAAAATGTGTGTATATATATATGTGTGTGTGTATATATATGTGTGCATATGTATATTAAAAGTGTGTATATACATGTATATATATATAGGTGTGTATGTGTATATATATGTGTGTGTGTATGTATATACATTGTGTGTGTATATATATGTGTGCGTGTGTATATACTTTAAAATGTGTGTGTTTGTGTATGTGTATATGTATATTAAAAGTGTGTATATATTTATGTGTGTGTATATATATATGTGTGTGTGTATATATATGTGTATATACTTTAAAATGTGTGCATATATATTTATGTATGTGTGTTGTTGTTGTTCATTCGTTCAGTCGTCTCCGACTCTTCGTGACCTCATGGACCAGCCCACGCCAGAGCTCCCTGTCGGCTGTCACCACCCCCAGCTCCTTCAAGGTCAGTCCAGTGTGTATATATATAAATGTGTGCATATATGTGTATGTATGTTTGTGTGTATATATATATGGGTGTGTGTATATACTTAAAATGTGTGTGTGTTTGTGTATGTGTGTGTGTGTATATATGTGTATATACTTTAAAATGTGTGCATATGTAAAGTGTGTATATACGTGTGTGTGTTTGTGTGTATATATATGGGTGTGTATGTGTGTTTGTGTGTATATATGTGTGTGTGTGTATATACATTGTGTGTATATATTTGTGTGCGTGTATATATACTTTAAATTGTGTGTGTCTTTGTGTATGTGTATATATGTGTGTGTGTGTGTATATTAAAAGTGTGTGTATATATATATATGTGTGTGTGTGTGTGTTCAAAAAGTGGGATAGATAAGAAATAACAAAGGATGCAGAGCAGGCCTGGGCCAACCTGTGTCCTCCTTTCAGGTGTTTTGGACTTCAACTCCCACAATTCCTAACAGCAGGTAGGGAGTTGGGGTCCAAAACACCTGGAGGGAGGGCCACCTGACCCTTCTCTTCCCTTCCTTCCTGTTTTCCTTTACCTGTGCTTCTTTCCCTCCTGGAGAGCCAGCTCTCCTCCCCCTTCTTCTCCTGCTTCCTTCTCAGCCTCTCCAGGTCCAACTCCAGCCTGCCCCGTAACCATAGCAACGCCTCTCCCCCTTCCTCCTCCTCCTCCTCCTCCTGGGGACTACCACTCCCGGCGTCCTTTGCGCGCGGCCTTCCCAGCCAATCAGCGGCGAACAGGTCGCGAAAGCGGGGAAAGAGGAGGAGGAGGAGGCAAGATGGCGGCGAAAGGCAGTGGCTGTGCGGGAGGCGGCGGCGGAGGGGCCAATAAGAACGGGATTCTGGACAAGGTAGGCCTCGAGGGAAGCTAGGAAGGCTCATAAGGGAAGGGCCAGACTCCCTGGGGAGGGATTGGACCCTCCTAGGACCCCCAGAGGCCACCCAGGCCAACCCCCTTTGGGCCAGGCAGGAGGGCACCAGCCAAACACCCCCCACAGGATTGGCTTTCAGGCTTCTGGAGGAATTTCACCACATTAACACTTCATTTCATTACAAAATACAACCTCTATTTTCCTTCTTCTAGGAAGGGTTGCTTCCCATCTTCTCTTCTCAAGGTTCCTTCAATAATTTTTCCCTCCATATGGTTTCAAAATTGTTATTTTCCCTTACTAATAATAATAGTCATAGTAATATAGTAATAATATAATAAAACCTTATACATTAAGGCACAACCTGGGGATCACAACCAGATACAGTGAAGACATCTGCCCTTGCGCTGTGCTACTCTGCTGCTGAGTATGCATGCCCAGTGTGGAACACATCTCACCACACTACAACAGTGGATGTGGCTCTTAATGAGACATGCCGCATTATCACGGGGTGTCTGCGCCCTACACCACTGGAGAAATTACAATGCTTAGCCGGTATTGCACCACCTGACATCTGCCGGGAAGTAGCAGCCAATAGTGAAAGGACCAAGGCAGACATCTCCAGCTCATCCCCTGTTTGGGTATCAGCCAGCACGTCAATGACTTAAATCAAGAAATAGTTTTCTAAGATCTACAGAGACACTCGCTGGAACACCTCAGCAAGCGAGAGTCCAAAAGTGGCAGGCTCAAACCCAGCACCTCAACCAATGGCTGATACCAAATGAGAGACTCCCTCCTGGGCACACAGAAGACTGGGCGACTTGGAAGGCATTGAACAGACTGCGCTCTGGCACCACGAGATGCAGAGCCAACCTTCAGAAATGGGGCTACAAAGTAGAATCCTCGACATGCGAGTGTGGAGAAGAGCAAACCACTGACCACCTGCTGCAATGCAACCTGAGCCCTGCCACATGCACAATGGAGGACCTTCTTGCAGCAACACCGGAAGCACTCCAAGTGGCCAGATACTGGTCAAAGGACATTTAACCAGCTACCAAACTCACAAGTTGTGTATTTTTCTGTTTGTTTGCTTTGTTCTGTTAGACTGGTTGTTCTGACACGACAAATAAATAAATAACCTTATACATTTCATTTCATTACAAAATACAACCTCTATTTTCCTTCTTCTAGTGAAGGTTGCTTCCCATCTTCTTTTCTCAAGGTTTCTTCAATAATTTTTCCCTCCATATGGTTTCAAAATTGTTATTTTCCCTTACTAATAATAATAATCATAGTAATATAGTAATAATATAATAAAACCTTATACATTTCATTTCATTACAAAATACAACCTCTATTTTCTTTCTTCGAGGAAGGGTTGCTTCCCATCTTCTTTTCTCAAGGTTTCTTCAATAATTTTCCCCCCCATATGGTTTCAAAATTGTTATTTTTCCTTAGTAATAATAATAATAGTCATAGTAATATAGTAATAATATAATAAAACTTTATACATTTCATTTCATTACAAAATACAATCTCTATTTTCCTTCTTCTAGGAAGGGTTGCTTCCCATCTGCTTTTCTCAATGTTTCTTCAATATATTTCCTCCCGCATATGGTTTCAGAATTGTTATTTTCTCTTACTAATAATAATAATCATAGTAATATAGTAATAATATAATAAAACTTTATTTGTACCCCTCCCAATCTCCCAACAAGAAACTCAGAGAAGCATAATAATAATAATAATAATAATAATAATAATAATAATAATAATAATAATAAATAATATCAAATAGTAATAATATAATAAAACCTTATACATTTCATTTCATTACAAAATACAACCTCTATTTTCCTTCTTCTGGGGAGGGTTGCTTCCCATCTTCTTTTCTCAAGGTTTCTTCAATAATTTTTCCCTCCATATGGTTTCAAAATTGTTATTTTCCCTTACTAATAATAATAATCATAGTAATATAGTAATAATATAATAAAACCTTATACATTTCATTTCATTACAAAATACAACCTCTATTTTCTTTCTTCGAGGAAGGGTTGCTTCCCATCTTCTTTTCTCAAGGTTTCTTCAATAATTTTCCCCCCCATATGGTTTCAAAATTGTTATTTTTCCTTAGTAATAATAATAATAGTCATAGTAATATAGTAATAATATAATAAAACTTTATACATTTCATTTCATTACAAAATACAATCTCTATTTTCCGTCTTCTAGGAAGGGTTGCTTCCCATCTGCTTTTCTCAATGTTTCTTCAATATATTTCCTCCCGCATATGGTTTCAAAATTGTTATTTTCTCTTACTAATAATAATAATCATAGTAATATAGTAATAATATAATAAAACTTTATTTGTACCCCTCCCAATCTCCCAACAAGAAACTCAGAGAAGCATAATAATAATAATAATAATAATAATAATAATAATAATAATAATAATTACAATCATAGTAATATAGTAATAATATAATAAAACCTTATACATTTCATTTCATTACAAAATACAACCTCTATTTTCTTTCTTCTAGGAAGGGTTGCTTCCCATCTTCTTTTCTCAATGTTTCTTCAATAATTTTCCCCTCCATATAGCTTCAAAATTGTTATTTTTCCTTACTAATAATAATAATCATAGTAATATAGTAATAATATAATAAAACCTTATACATTTCATTTCATTACAAAATACAACCTCTATTTTCCTTCTTCTAGTGAAGGTTGCTTCCCATCTGCTTTTCTCAATATTTCTTCAATATATTTCCTCCCGCATATGGTTTCAAAATTGTTATTTTCTCTTACTAGTAATAATAATCATAGTAATATAGTAATAATATAATAAAACTTTATTTGTACCCCTCCCAATCTCCCAACAAGGAACTCAGAGCAGCAAAGTAATAATAATAATAATAATAATAATAATAATAATAATAAATAAGGAGGCAGAGGGGTTGCTTCCCATCTTCTTTTCTACTCAGAGAAGCATTATTATTATTATTATTATTACCACCTCATGCGCCTCATAGGAAACCTGCTACAAAACAGGAGCTTTTTTGTTGAGTTCCAGGGCCAGAGATGCGGAAACAGAAGAACGGCCTACCTCAGGGGAGCATGCTTGCTCCATCCATGTTCAACATCTACACAAATGACCAGCCACTGCCAGAAGGCACAGAGAGTTTCATCTATGCTGATGATCGTGCCATTACTGCTCAAGCAGGGAGCTTTGAGATGGTAGAACAGAAGCTCTCCGAAGCTCTAGGTCAGGGGTCCACAAACTTTTTAAACAGAGGGCCAGGTCACAATCCCTCAGACTGTTGGCGGGCCGGATTATAATTCAAAAAAATCATGCACACTGCAAATATCTTATTTGTAGTGCAAAAAACATTTTAAAACAATACAATTTTAACAAATATAAACTTATAATATTTCAATGGAAAGTGTGGCCCTGCTTTTGGCTGATGAGATAGGATTGTTGTTGTTATTGTGTGCTTTCAAGTAGTTTCATACTTAGGTTGACCCAGAGCGAGGGCCGGGTAAATGACCTTGGAGGGCCGTATCCAGCCCCCGGGCCTTAGTTTGAGGACCCCTGCTCTAGGTGCTCTTACTGCCTATTACAGGGAAAACCAGCTGATCCCCAACCCATCTAAAACACAGACATGTGCCTTTCACCTTAAGAACAGACAAGCATCCCGAGCTCTGAGGATTACCTGGGAAGGAATCCCACTGGAGCATTGCAGCACACCCAAATACCTGGGAGTCACTCTGGACCGTTCTCTGACCTACAAGAAGCACTGCAAGAATCCCAAATGCAATTGGCTAGAAACAATATCATACGAAAGCTGACTGGCACAACCTGGGGATCACAACCAGATACAGTGAAGACATCTGCCCTTGCGCCATGCTATTCTGCTGCTGAGTATGCATGCCCAGTGTGGAACACATCTCACCACGCTAAAACAGTGGAGGTGGCTCTTAATGAGACATGCCGCATTATCACGGGGTGTCTGCGCCCTACACCACTGGAGAAATTACACTGCTTAGCCGGTATTGCACCACCTGACATCCGCCGGGAAGTAGCAGCCAATAGTGAAAGGACCAAGGCAGAGACATCTCCAGCTCATCCCCTGTTTGGGCATCAGCCAGCACATCAACGACTTAAATCAAGAAATAGTTTTCTAAGATCTACAGAGACACTCGCTGGAACACCTCAGCAAGTGAGAGTCCAAAAGTGGCAGGCTCAAACCCAGAACCTCAACCAATGGCTGATACCAAATGAGAGACTCCCCCCTGGGCACACAGAAGACTGGGCAACTTGGAAGGCGCTGAACAGACTGCGCTCTGGCACCACGAGATGCAGAGCCAATCTTAAGAAATGGGGCTACAAAGTGGAATCCACGACATGCGAGTGTGGAGAAGAGCAAACCACTGACCACCTGCTGCAATGCACCCTGAGCCCTGCTACATGCACAATGGAGGACCTCCTTGCGGCAACACCAGAAGCACTCCAAATGGCCAGCTACTGGTCAAAGGACAGTTAATCAACCACCAAGCTTGCAAATTCTGTGTTCTGTCTGTTTATTTGTTTTGTTTTTGTTAAAAATGTCTGGTTGCTGATGACACGATAAATAATAATATAATAAAACTTTATTTGTACCCCGCCCCATCTCCCAACAAGGAACTCAGAGCAGCAGCATAATAATAATAATAATAATAATAATAATAATAATAATAATAATAACAACTCCAGTCACTGACCAACACAGTCAGAATCTTCAGCACTGACATCCGTATGGAGTTCAGCCTAGACAAATGTGCCACCATGGCATTAAAGAAAGGGAAAATTACACACAGCGAGGGCAAAGAGATGCCAAACGGACAAACCATAAAGTGCTATCGGCCTGAAGCCTATAAATTTCTGGGCATACTACTGTTGAACAATATCAAGCATGGGCAAGTGTAAAATGTGGTCAGCAAAGAATATGTCCAAGGGGTCAGAAAGGTTTTGAAGAGCAAATTAAATGGTGGAAATACGATCAAGGCTCTCAACCCCTGGGCCATCCCTGTCATTAGATACACTGCTGGGACTGTGAACTGGACACAAGCAGAGTTGGATGATCTGGACAGAAAAACAAGAAAACTGATGACAATCCACTACTTATGACACCACATAGTGATGTCGACAGGCTTGATCTGCCCAGAAAATCAGGAGGCAGAGAGAGGGATTCTGCAAGGGAAACAAATGGTAGAAGAAGAGAAACGTGCCCTGGCAGATGATGGGAAAGGCAGTCAAGAACCAACATTGAGGGAAGTCAAGAGTAGGAAACTGCTTCAAGTACAAAAGACAAAGAACGAATACTGTAAAAACACAATCCAGAGCAGAAGAGAAAACTGGTGAAAGAAGGCTCTCTATGGACAGTTCCTGGGAAAAATTGAGAGCCAAATAGACAAGGAAAAAACATGGCTGTGGCTCACAAATGGAACTCATGATCATGTTAAAAAACAAAGTATGAATTGTTGATGTTGCAATCCCAGACAACAGTAGGATTGAAGAGAAACAACTGGAAAAGCTGTTCATTTAAAGATCGAACTGCAAAAACTCTGGCACAAACCAGTAAAGGTGGTCCCAGTGGTGATCGGCACACTGGGTGCAGTGCCTAAAGACCTGGGCCTGCACTTAAACACAATCGGCGCTGACAAAATTGCCAGCTGCAGAAGGCCACCTTACTGGGATCTGCACATATTATTCACTGATACATCACACATTCCTAGACACACGTGATCCAATAAAACAAACAGCAAAGTGATCTTGTTTGCTGTGGACTCATCTTGTTGTGTTTCAAATAATAATAATAATAATAATCATCATCATCATCATCATCATCCATCAAATGTAGAATTGAAAAGTCGACAACAGTTCCCAAGTGTAGACTCTGCAAGGAAGCAAACGAAACGATAAATCATATCCTCAGCTGCTGCAAGAAGATTGCACAGACAGACTACTAGCAGAGGTATAATACTGTTGCTCAGATGATTCATTAGAATCTGTGCCACAAAAAAACTGGTGGGATCATAAGCCTGCAAAAGTGAACACGTCAAGCTACTCTGGGACATCCAAATTCAGAGTGACAGAGTTTTGGAGCAAAATACTCCTCACCACATGATCATGGGGGGAAAAGAAAGTATGGATATTCGATGTTACAATCCCATGTGATAACAGAACGGACGAGAAGCAACTGGGAAATCTGTATCAAATAATAATTATCATCATCATTATTTATATCCTGCCCCCTCTCCCCAAGGCTTAAAATAAATGATATAAAAGGACAATAATTACATACCAATTAATACAACAAAATAACATAAGAGTACACATTAATAAATGAAGTTTAAAAGACTATTTAGCCCTCTAAAACTATCTATCTATCTATCTATCTATCTATCTATCTATCTATCTATCTATCTATCTATCTATCTATCTATCTATCAATACAGTTTAAAACCAGCCAATTCCTATGATCGGGTATCCAGCATTATAACTTCTAGTTCTAGAACCATAAACATAATGGTGCATAAACCCAGTGGCGCAACGGTTTAAACTATTGATCTGCTTAACTTGCTGACCGAAAGGTCGGCGGTTTGAATCCGGGGAGTGGAGTGAGCTTCCACTGTTAGGCCCAGGTTCTGTCAACCTAGCAGTTCAAAAACATGCAAATGTGAGTAGATCAGTAGGTACCGCTTTGGCAGGTAATGGTGCTCCATGCAGTCATGCCAGCCACATGACCTTGGAAGCATCTACTGACAACGCCGGCTCTTTGACTTAGAAATGGAGATGAGCAGAGACGGGCACAACTAGACTTAACATCAAGGGGAAACTTTTGCCTTTAGACATGGTAAATAAACAAACCAATTATCCAATCAAAATCAACACAAGATAGATCAGCACATAAACCATTATAACAATAAACAATTTTAAAAGTTAGACAATAAAAACATACTATAAATGGGAGCATGGCTATTAAAAGTTGTGTGAAACTGCTATAACTGTGCAGTGTGGATACATTCCTGGAGTGAGGTGTTGGGGGGGAGGGGAGCACAGTTGCTCTTTCGTTTTGCTAACTAATATGATAAATCTGATTTTGGGAGAAATAAGGGATGTAGTATATATAAATAAATACATAAATAAATGCTTCTATATGCATGCAGTGCATAATTCGTTGAACATGTCAGAAAGGATGTTGTTGGACAACACACAACCTGTGAACCACTTCACTTTATTTCTTAATTAGTCGCTCTCCACCAAGGTGCTCCGAGCGACTTACAATCTAAAATAGCATTTACACAACATAAAAACATTCAACAGTGACTATTTGGCAAATGAGATCTGATTACTTAAATGCACAACCAAACAGCCAAGTCTTGAGTGCCTTTACAAAAGGTCGCAACTCCGACCACATGTTCCCCACCCATTGTTATGGTCTCAACATCTTTGTAGGGCTAATAATGGCCAAAGGAGGAGGTTTACCTTTAAATTACATGTTACTTTATCATGGACCTCAGACTGTGGCCTTCCAGTTGTTTGGACCTCCCAACTCTCAAAATTCTTGATCATTGAACAAGCTGGCTTCTGAGAGTTGAAGTTCAGAACACCTGGAGGAAGGGCCTAAGTTTGCCCGTGCCTAGTTCAACCCCTGGTTTGCAAGCAAAACTGAATTGCTTTATCGCAACATGATGCGTGTCTAAAAAAATGTGTCACTAGAAGCCATGGAACTGGACAAGTTAACTAGAATAATGAAAGGGAGCTCTCTAAACACGGTGCGGAAAGAGTGGGAGTATTTACTGTAAGTTTCTCTCTTTACTGAACGGAAAGCAAGAAGACTTAGGAAGGACCTCTGCCTCAAAGGAGGGAAGGAAGTAGTGTTTTTGTAGTTATGGTTCAAAATGGATTGTGTTATGTTTCTGTGTGTCTTTTCTTCTTTGTATCTTGTGGCATTGTTTGTGTGTTTTCCCCATTCTTTCTGAAAATCAATAAAAATTACAAAAAAATAAATTAAATGTATCACCAACATGAGATGTTTGGAAAGCTCTGTCCTATTAACACAGCCATAGATTTGCATTGGCCTTTTTGGCTGCTGTATCATACTGTTGATTTATGATCAACTTGTCTACTTAGATTTCAGGTTCCTTTTGACATGGATTGCTTCAAGCAAGGTGTCATTCATCTTATACCTGTGCTTTCATTTTTTTCTGCCTTAAGTGTAGTGCTATATATTCCTGTGTCCCAGTTTGGGGGGGGGGGGGCAATGTTGTCACAGAGGATCCATGAAGGATTAAATTATTACATTATTCACTAATAACTAAACATTAATTAATTTTGATACTATTATTTTAAATTCATATGGAATAATATTATATCATATGGAATAATTATGTTATATTATGATGTAAATTTGAACAACCTTCATGACAAAATTGAAATGCATATTTGATGCAGTCTAGTGCATTAAATCTTGAGTGGTCTGCAGCCACAAAAAGGTATTTAAAGTACCTGAGATCTGGAAGTCAAGCCCTGTATGGAGCAGCTTAGGGAGCTGGGTAAGTTGAGCAGGGAGAAGAGATGGAGAGGACACGTGAGAGCCAGGCTTAAATATTTGAAAGGATGTCATGTTGAGAAGGCAGTTTTTTTTCTCTTCAGCTCTAGGGACTAGGACACAATGGGAGCAATGGATTCAAACAATCTAAATATTTCCAGTAGGAAGAATTTCCTGAGTGTGAATGCAATACGTTGCCTGGAAGTCAGGAGAGTCTCCTTATATAGAGATCTTTAAGCAGAGTCTGGATGGCCATCTGTTGAGAAAGCTTGATTTGATGTTCGTGTCTGGCAGGAAGGGGATTGGATTGGATGGCCTTTGGGGTCTCTTCTAACTCAGATTCTATGACTAGATGCATATTTGGTGTGAACACTCTGGACTGCTCCATTCATTGCTCGTCCATGAAAATGGACAAGTTAACTAGATGTTGAACCAAGTGATGCTGACTTCCACAGCCTAGAACAGTGGTTCTCAACCTGGGGTCCCCAGATGTTTTTGGCCTACAACTCCCAGAAATCCCAGCCAGTTTACCAGCTGTTAGGATTTCTGGGAGTTGAAGGCCAAAAACATCTGGGGACCCCAGGTTGAGAACCACTGGCCTAGGAAATCCTAATTCTAATAAGTCTGATTTGAATTGGTACAATTTTCAGTATTTTGGCTATTGACACTATTTTAGGTTGGGCTGCCATTGTCAGTTATGAATTGAATATAATGATTGTCTGCTAATGAAATATGTGTGGCATATATCACGGATTGGGATACCCATCACAAATTGAAGACAGGATTAAGGGGATGGAAGGTTGTATTATGATCTTGTGAGTGTTGTTGAATTCTCAAGTGGCCCTTCAGCAATACATAAAATGCTACCTGTACCTGGCCATGTGTTGCTGTGGCCCTCAGGAAACAGAAGATTTCCAGACATGAAACAATCCGGACTAGAGAACTCTGACCACCAAAGGTTTCCCACTGGCTGGCAGAGGCCAGGCTTTTAAGGTGCAAGGCTATTCAAAGATATTCCAGGTGGGCAATTGTAATATTCACACTTGGCTCAAGTAGAAATGGAGGGGACAGGGTCAGGGAGTCATTAATGTATTTGGGGTTTTTTGTGTTTTTAAGTACTTTCCACTCTGTGTGTTTTTGTTTTTATGAGTGATGGTCACTCGTTGGCCTGAAAAGTGTCTTGTGGCCAAATTTCATGTCAATTTATCCAGTGATTTTTGGGTTATGTTAATCCCACAAATGGACATTACATTTTTATTTATATAGACTAGCCGTCCCCTGCCATGCGTTGCTATTGCCCTCATGGAGGATATGTGAGGGAAGTTTGGCCCAATTCTATCGTTGGTGAGGTTCAGAATGCTCTGTAATTGTAGGTGAACTATAAATCCCAGCAACTACAACTCCCAAATGTCAGGATTCTATTTTCCCCAAACTCCACCAGTGTTCACATTTGGGCATATTGAGTAATCATGTAGAGTTTGGTCCAGATCCAACATTGTTTGAGTCCACAGTGATATCTGGATGTAGGTGAACTACAACTCCAAAACCAAAGGACACTGTCCACCAAACCCTTTTCTGTTGATCATGGGAGAACTGTGTGCCAAGTTTGGTTCAATTCCATTGTTGGTGGGGTTCAGAATGCTCTTTGATTTTAGGTGAACTATAAATCCCAGCAACTACAACTCCCAAATGACAAAATCAATTTTTTTGAGTGAAGGATATACATTGGGATTTTAGGTGTTTTGTGTCCAAATTTGCTGGCAATTCGTCCAGTGGTTTTTGAGTTCTGTTAATCCCACAAACGAACGTTACATTTTTATTTATATAGACTGTTTTGGGTTAGCTTTAAACAGAGTACAGTCATCTCTCCACAAAAGCAATTTCGACTTTGGTGGATTTTTTCATTCATGGATTTGATTTAAAATGGTCTTCTCTAGGTTCTAACGGTAGGCTGTTAGGAATTGTGGGAGTCAACGTCCAAAACACCTAGAGAGCCAAAGTTTGCCCGTGCCTGCTATACAGTATTCTCTGTTTCTGTGTTGGAGAAGAACAGGCTGGATCTTGGTGGCTCTTCCAACTCTCGGATTCTGTGATTCTGCTTCAAACCTGAGCAGCTGAATGCCTCCGGATAATCTTGCTTCCGACTGGAACAGCGATGATGTGTCTTTATTTTCAGCCTGTAGCAGGTGGCAGGAAGTGAGCTCCTGCACGGCTAGGAGGAAGGAAGTTGAAGGCCGTCTTTAGATTCTTGAACATGATGGCACTTTAGCTCTCCAGAAACCACACTTGGCTGATACCTCTATTCTATGGTTTTTAAAAAATAAAAAACCCACTTAATTTTTTCAAAAGGAAGGTTTTTTTTATTTTTCTCATAGACCATATGGTACTTTTTCTTTTTCTATTAACATTTAGCATGTTACACCTGTTCTTGAGCTGGAGCCAGACAAGCACCACAAAGGTGACCATCTGTGTTCTTTTAGGGCCTGTTTCACACAAATATAAAGCAGAAATACTATTGGGGACACTCGTTTTTAAACAAAATGTTTGAAAATCAGTTCAGTTTATTTAGTTTTTAACTATACCTAAAGTGCTGTGATCGTATTTTAATCTCTAATGTGTTTTATTATGGTTTGTTTATCTTATTATGTTTTAATTGTTATTATTGGCTATGTCTATTTCCTTTCTGTCCTAATGTGGATCTCTCTGCCCCGGAGTGTGGTGGAGGCTCCTTCTTTGGAGGCTTTTAAACAGAGGCTGGATGGCCATCTGTCAGGGGTGATTTGAATGCAATATTCCTACTTCTTGGCAGAATGGGGTTGGACTGGATGGCCCAGGAGGTCTCTTCCAACTCTTTGATTCTGTGATTCTATGATAATGTACCTGTATCTTTTATACCGTGTTGTTAGCCACTTTGAATCCCCAATGGGGAGAAAAGCGTGATATAAATTAATAAATAACAATAATAATAATTTATATTTATTTATTTATTGTGTTAGAAGCAAATTGGGAATACAGTTAAAATGTATAAAAACAACAAACAAAGTTAAAAACTTGGCATTGTATTAAATGTCTTTGACCAGTAGCTGGCCACTTGGTGTCGCTGTAAGAAGGTCCTCCATTGTGCATGTGGCAGGGCTTATTATAGTAAGCGGTCTGTGGTTTGCTGTTCTCCAGACTCGCATGTCATGGACCCCACTTTGTGGCCCCATTTCTTAAGATTGATCTGCATCTCGTGGTGCCAGAGCGCAGTCAGTACATCACCTTTCCAGTTGCCCAGTCTTCTGTGTGCCCAGAAGGGAGTTTACAAACCTGTCTCAGCCACTGATTCAGGTTCCAGGCTTTAGCCTGCCACTTTTGGGCTCTTGCTTGCTGAGGTATTCCTGCAAGTATCTCTGTAGATTTTAGGAAGCTGTTTCTTGATTTAAGGGTGATATCTAAACAGAGGATGGACCAGAGATGTCACTGCCTTGGTCCTTTCATTATAGGCTGCTACTTCGCAGCAGATATGGATGGCTACTTCCTGGCAGGCTGGATGGCCATTTGAATGCAATATTCCTTCTTCTTGGCAGGGGGTTGGACTGGATGGCCCACGAGGTCTCTTCCAACTCTTTGATTCTATGATATCAGGTGATACAATACTGGCTAAACAGCGGTGTTGGGTGTAGAAATCCAATGATGATGATGATGTTGATAAATGTGTGCATAAGAGTTGAAGAGCCTGTGGCATTTCTTTTAAGATTTTCGTTACCCATTAATAAAGAACTTTCTCAGATCAGTGTTGCACAAATAAACATAAGATTCAGAACTAAAAACAATGAAGTGTCTAGGTTCTTGTGGGTTTTTTCGGGCTATAGAGCCATGTTCTAGAGGCATTTCTCCTAGAGGAGAAATGTTCTAGAGGAGAAATGCCTCTAGAACATGGCTCTATAGCCCGAAAAAACCCACAAGAACCTAGTGATTCCAGCCATGAAAGCCTTCGACAATACAATGAAGTGTCTGCTTCATCCTATATATATCTAAAAGGAATGGTAGGTATAGCTATGATGGTCATCAAGCAAAATCAAAAAATACACAGGAGTATAAAATATTTCATGCTGGCATTCACACTTTTGTGTTGGCCTAACAAAGTTATTATGGCAGTGTATGTTTTAATTGTGTTACATTTAAACAGTAGGCTTTATCATACAAATCAATGCCAAGATAAAAAGAAATATATTTGGCCCTCCATATTTGCAGATTTATTTATGAAGAATGCCCTATGTAGGATCTTCTAGTCCCTCCATTGCTATTCTATGCCAGTACCTTAAACCTCACCAGATTATGTAAAGGCAGCCAATGCAACTATTTCAATCAAAATGCAGCAATCGAAATGCTGCGTTTTGCCCTTCTGATTAAGGGCAGGCAACCTTTCAGAGAGCACATGGAAATAATTCATTAATACCTGGGCATGGATTATCCCTACAAAGAGGATTTAGAACTGAGATACCAGATAATGCTCTTTAGGAAGTGTAGATCCATAATCATCACAACTGAAACTTGGCTAAATCATCAGCTGAAGTCTGTTGTTTGATTAATTGGGGGTGCCACTTTAAGTGATGGATGGCTGCCTGGAGAGCTCCCTTTCTCACTCCAGCCCTTTAATTGATTAAATGTTCTGAGCAGCCCTGATTTTTGCACAAGTAATTGGCTCTTGTTAAATCGGTGGCAAGGAGGGGCCATCAGCTGGGTGTTTGCATGCAAACCCGCTCCTAGAATTTCCCTTTCTAAAAGATGTTGAGTAACAAGGCTAGGAAAGAGCTTCCTGGTAACTGTGTCACAAGAAATATGTGCAGATTTGATAGCGGTGGATTTGATATGTATATGAATGGAATTGAACGAAAGATGAATGAATAGAGAGTTAATAATTTTGGAGACGCCATTCTAAAAGATTAAGGCCTGCAAGGACTAAATCAATAACTGCCTGCTTGGTGGGCTGTAATTAAAATTGCTAATGAGAACTGAAAAAGTAAACTGTGATAAGAACTGTGACAGTGATAAGATAAAAGGTTACATCTGTGTACATCTGTCAACATTTGCTGACTAGGTTACTAGATTAACGCTAAAGGAAATGATCTGTGTTTACATTCGTCAAAGACCGTTATTTTTCAAGTCAAACCCAGAACGTAATTTTCATTTGCCATTGAACACCAAGGAAAAAGACGAATTGGCAATTGTTTAAAACCTAATATGAAAGAGGAGAAGAAAAATTGTTTATTTATTTACTATATTTGTATACCGTCCTTCTCAGCCCTCAGGCGACTCAGGGCAGTTTTCACTTATGTATGTCCTCATAGATTTAAGAAAAAATTATCTAATTAGAAAACAACTACTGAACACACACGCTCAAGGATGCAGCACAAAAGGAGAAAGTAGAAAGCAATTTTTCATTTTTTTTAAAATGTAGGACAGAATGACACAACAAGCAAAGAAGAAGATCAGGAGTACAGAAACTCAACACTTTTTTTTCTTTTTTCCCCCAAATTTCCTTTCATTTTATGTTTTTATATACCTTTCTTTTCTCTTTTTTCCTATTTCTTTTTATATACCTTTTCTCACTTTTTCCCTTCCCTTTCTCTATTTTTATTGCATTCACAAAAACTTTCCATAAAAAGTATTCAAAAAAATATTAAGCACTTGAGTATTGGCTGTTGAATTTGTTTAAGAAAGAGATGGAAGTATAAGGAAATTGTGTTTTTTTTATTGTTTAAATTAGCATAAATATACTATACTTGATCTTAGCCAAAAGGCTGAGAAGCGATAAATATAAGACACTAGCAGTCCCCTGCCAGGCGTTGCTGTGGCCCAGTCTGGTGATCTGGAAAATAAAGTAATGAGAAAATGTTGGTTTCTAATATATGTAATTTCTTTATGCTTGTGTTGATGTAGAGATTGTCTGGTTGGTCTACTTTGGAGCATGCAACATAGAATTGTCCTTGTTTAAGGGTCCTTTTCAAATCTATGACACTATCTGTGTGTGAGAGAGTCATAACTCTCTCTATATCTATGGCTGGATGGCTCTTTGTCAGGAGGGCTTTGATTACGTTTTCTTGTCCTTGTAAAGGGAGTTGGACTGGATGGCCTTAAGTATTTTCTGTTGGTCGTGGGGGTTCTGTGTGGAGGTTTGTCCCAATTCTGTCATTAGTGAGGTTCAGAAGGCTGTTTGATTGTAGGTGAACTATAAATCCCAGTAATTACAACTCCCAAATGTCAAGCTCTATTTCCCTTAAACTCCATCTGTGTTTATATTTGGGCATATTGAGTATTCGTGCCAAGTTTGGTCCAGATCCATCATTGTTTCAGTCCACAGTGCTCTCTAGATGTAGGTGAACTACAATTCCAAAATTCAAGGTCAGTGCCCACCAAACCCTTTCAGTATTTTCTGGTAGTCATGGGAGTTCTGTGTGCCAAGTTTGGTTCAATTCCATCGTTGGTGGAGTTCAGAATGCTCTTTGATTATAGGTGAACTATAAATCCCAGCAACTACAACTCCCAAATGACAAAATCATAATTTTTTGAGTGATGGTCACTCCTTGTGTTGTGAGATGTTTTGTTGCCAAATTTGGTGTGATTTGGTTCTTTTGTTTTTAAGGTACTCATTATGCACAGAGCATTTATATATATATAGATGAATGGTATTATGGATAATGATTGGTAATGAAATGAGGAGGACTTACGGTTTTTTATTATGTTTTATTGATGCTATTTGTAATGAATTTTTATTTATGTTCAATGTTTAATTATCTTTGTACTGCTGTGGGCATCGAACTGTGCCATTTTGTAAACCGCCATGAGTCGCCCTTGGGCTGAGAATGGCGGTATAGAAGCATAGTACATAAATAATAAATAAAATAAATAAATATTATTAAAGGATAAAATAATATGCATATTTTCACTTATGTATGTACTCATAGATTTTGAAAAATGAATATTAAGCTTCCCTTATTGTTTTAGCCATCAGATATAGATGATTTGCCTTTCGAGAACAAGACAGAGTGATGTAGGGCCAGCGAGCAAGAGCAGAAGCAGGAAAGGCCTGAGCTGTCAATTGATATTCCTAATTCTAAACTCAGGTTTGGCCTTGGCAAGCTCACCTCCCTCTTTCCTGATTGTGCATCTGCAATATAATTTTAAAAAAGGAAGCTGCCTCCTTAGTTGTTGTTCTTCTCCCTCAGGCAGTTTCTGTCTCTTTGGAGTGATGCTTTATAAATGCCCAAAATATTGTCCAGGATGTCTGCATCTTGGCAGAGTTTGGTCCAAAGCTGCCTGGATGGGAGCCAGCCGAGAAACCAGGTGCTGCCCAGAGCTGACGCACAAGGCAAGGGCACTGACTAATGGTATTCTTGTTTGTTTGTGTTTTGCCTGGCAGTGGAAGATCGAAGACAAGCCTGTCAAAGTAGACAAGTGGGACGGGTCAGCTGTGAAGAATTCATTGGATGATTCTGCCAAAAAGGTACCCTTTCCCCCTGTCCTTTTGCCCTCTCCTCTTGAGGTCTCCAAACACATTGGCCAAAGGTATCTTTGCTAAATGGGTGATTCTCCCCATAGCTTTCACATTTCCCCCTTGCACCTTTTCTTTTCTTTAAAAGCCACAACTAGATCTTGTGTTGAATGTACTCACCCCAATGTAGAGTTAACTTGCCATTCACAGAGCGCTTCCATCACAGTTAATATGCCAAGCCCTCTCTGTCCACCCAGGTTTGGAAGCTGGAAAGGAGGAGAGAAGCTCCCCGATTGTAACGGTGGGGAAAAAATCCATTTTTTAAAAGTAATGGATAAAGAGTTAAGGGGAAAAAAACTTAGACAAAATAGGGGACTGGGTAATAATAATAATAATAATAATAATAATAATATTTATTTAATACTCTGCCACCATCTCCCCAATGGGGACTCGGGGTGGCTTACATGAGGCCAAGCCCAACAGCGCATTACAATAAAGTAAAACCAAAACACAATAACAACACAGTAAAATACATACAACATATGAGTACAAGGTTGGAATGAAGAAGGAAATGTATAAATATGTGAGAGGAAGCCACAGGGAGGAGGGAGCAAGCTTGTTTTCTGCTTCCTTGGAGACTAGGACGCAATGGAACAATGGCTTCAAACTACAAGAGAGGAGATTCCATCTGAACATGAGGAAGAACTTCCTGACTGTGAGAGCCGTTCAGCAGTGGAACTCTCTGCCCCGGAGTGTGGTGGAGGCTCCTTCTTTGGAAGCTTTTAAGCAGAGGCTGGATGGCCATCTGTCAGGGGTGATTTGAATGCAATATTCCTGCTTCTTGGCAGAATGGGGTTGGACTGGATGGCCCAGGAGGTCTCTTCCAACTCTTTGATTCTATGATTCTATGAAATGATTATGGAAGAATTTAGAGAAATAAAATTGACATGGTTCCATTGTGTACAATTAGAACAATGGTTTAAAAACTGGGTAAATAATAATAAAAACGCAAGTAAGCTTAACCAATTCGAACAAACAATACACAATGGAAGGGCTGTAGAGGAGCATGGAAATTTGAAAGGAATAATTAATAAAGTATATAAGATAATAATTGAAATAAAGGAAGGAAAAACAAAAAACATCATCCTCAAGCAGGTCTGGGAAGAAGATGTAGGGACAAAAATAAATGAAACAGAGTGGCAACAATTATGGAGACAAAGACATCTAAAGAATTTATCAATACGGGTTAAAGAAAATTACAATAAGTTAATATGGAAATGGTACCTAACGCCAGTAAGAATAGCAAATATAAATAGAACTGGGTTGTTGTAGGTTTTTTGGGGCTATATGGCCATGTTCTAGAGCAGGGGTCCTCAAACTAAGGCCCAAGGGCCAGATGCGGCCCTCCAAGGTAATTTACCTGGCCCTCGCTCAGGGTCAACCTAAGTCTGAAACGACTTGAATGCACACAACAGCAACAACAACAATCCTAACTCATCAGCCAAGAGGAGGCCCACACTTCCCATTGAAATACTATTAAGTTTATATTTATTAAAATTGTTCTTCATTTCAATTATTGTATTGTTTTTAAGTGTTTTTTACACTACAAATAAGATATGTGCCGTGTGCATAGGGATTCATTCATGTTTTTCCTTTCAAATTATAATCCGGCCCTCCAACAGTTTGAGCGACTGTGACTTGGCCATCTGTTTTAAAAGTTTGTGAACCCCTGTTCTAGAGGCATTCTCTCCTGACGTTTTTCCTGCATCTATGGCATCAGATGAGGATACTTGCCATAGATGCAGGCGAAATGTCAGGAGAGAATGCCTCTAGACCATGGCCATATAGCCTGAAAAAACCTACAACAACCCAGTGATTCTGGCCATGAAAGCCTTCGACAATACATAAATAAAACTACTCAAAAAATTGCTGGAGAGGATACCAAGAATCAGGAACATATATACATATGTGGTGCCAATGTAAATATGTAAATAATTTTTGGGGGAAAGTATTTAGAGAAATAGAAAATGAATATTAAAATAGAAAGAAGTCCTAGTATAGCTTTATTATCATTTTATAATAATAAACAATTGAAAAAAGAGGATAAAGATGCGATAACAAACTTATTAACAATAGCAAGACTTCTTATCGCAAGGAATTGGAAAAGAGAAATAAATATACAAATAGAGGAGGGGTACAAGGAAGTACCACCAGAAGCAACTTGCAGTTTCTCAAGTCATTCCTGACACACAAAAAAAGTGGGTGGCTTTCACAGTGTTCAACCTTATTTCTCTCACAGTTAGCAGCAACTTCCCATCACACATCGGAAGGGGGGGGATGCCAGCTAGCTTGTTTAGAAACTAGTAATGTATACAGGCCTTGTCAGATTATATTAGCCCATTTAACATCACTGGCCCCACAATCAGCGCACACATCTTTGTGAACATTCATTGGCTTTTGTAAATTAATTTGACTGTTTTATGTTCACGTTTTATGTTAGTTATCATTTTTGATAGGTTACATTTTTATTTAATGTATAGATGTTATGTCTAGCCTGTTTTCTTATCTGGTGGCTATGTTCGGTTATTATATTTGTACTTGCTGTTATTGAGGCATTGAATGTTTGCCTTTTTGTTTGTTGAAATCCGCCCTGAGTCCCCCTGGGGAAATAGGGTGGAATATAAATAAAGTTTTATTATTTATTATTATATTTGGGAAACCGAGGTGCAAAGCATTTTTAAAGATCTAGGCCTCCCAAAAGTGGTGATTCATGGACCCATAGAAGGGTGAGTTTCTAAGAAAGATGCAAACAATTGTAGTCCCCATCTACACTGCCAGATTTTTATTTATTTTTTGTCGTGTCAGGAGCGACTTGAGAAACTGCAAGTTGCTTCTGGTGTGAGAGAATTGACCATCTGCAAGGACATTGCCCGGGGGACACCCGGATGGTTTGATGTTTTTAATCATCCTTGTGGGAGGTTTCTCTCATGTCCCTGCATGAGGAGCTGGAGCTGACAGAGGGAGCTCATCCGTGCTCTCCCCAGATTCGAACCTGCGACCTGTTGGTCTTTAGTCCTGCCGGCACAGGGGTTTAACCCGGGGGCTCCTGGCACTGATAATCCAGGTTATCAGAGCAGAAAATTCACTGCTTTAAACTGAATTATTTTAGTCTACGCTGCCATATAATCCAGTTCAAAGTAGATAATGTGGATTTTATACAGAGGCCATAGTCAGTGGCTTCAAATGTGGTACCAGGACTTGGCGCACTGGAGCGGATCAGAAGTCATAATCTGCGATATGCGTGTGGAGAAGGTCTGCCTTTATTTTGTTCTTCAATCCATGTCTGTGTGTTTCTTCTGCCTCAGGTTCTTTTGGAAAAGTACAAGTATGTGGAGAACTTCTGCCTGATCGATGGCCGCCTCATCATTTGCACCATCTCCTGCCTCTTTGCCATTGTGGCTTTAATATGGGATTACCTTCACCCCTTCCCCGAATCCAAGCCAGTCCTTGCCGTATGTGTTGTATCATATCCTTTTTCCTGGAAGCAACTTGCCTCTTAAGGAGTTTTGTTTATCTCGGCACCTTTGTTTTCACAATTGATCTCTCAGGTGCACCAGAGTGAATCCTTTGAATCCTTATTCCATCAGCCCACTTTGGTTGGGATTGAATATTAACTTGTAAGCTTTTTTTGTATTTATATTTGAAGCATTGTATGTTTACTTTTAAGCTTTTTAATTGTATTTCTATTTGAATTACTTCTAAGCTTTTTATTGTATTTATATTCGAATTATTATGTCATGTTTTTTATTGTATGTTTAAAGTGGGTTGCCAGGATATATTGGCCCACTAATTATTTATTTTTTATTTATCGTGTCAGTGCAACCAGTCGATTATATTACATTTCTAACTGAACAGAACAAAACAAACAAACAGACAGACAAAATACAAATTTGCGAGTTTGGTAGTTGATTAAATGTCCTTTGACCAGTATCTGGCCACTTGGAGTGCCTCTGGTGTTGGCCACAAGGAGGTCCTCCATTGTGCATTGTGCAGGCTCAGGTGCATTGCAGCAGTGGTCTGTGGTTTGCTCTTCTCGCACTCGCATGTCGTGGATTCCACTTTGGCCCCATTTCTAGTTGGCTCTGCATCTCGTGGTGCCAGAGCGCATGTTCAGCGCCTTCCAAGTCGCCCAGTCTTCTGTGTGCCCAGGGGGGAGTCTCTCATTTGGTATCAGCCATTGGTTGAGGTTCTGGGTTTGAGCCTGCCACTTTTGGACTCTCACTTGCTGAGGTGTTCCAGCGTGTGTCTCTGTAGATCTTAGAAAACGATGTTTGGATTTAAGTCATTGACGTGTTGGCTGATACCCAAACAGGGATGAGCTGGAGATGTCACTGCCTTGGTCCTTTCACTATTGGCTGCTACTTCCCGGCGGATGTCAGGTGGTGCAATACCAGCTAAACAGTGTAATTTCTCCAGTGGTGTAGGGCGCAGACACCCCGTGATAATGAGCATGTCTCATTAAGAGCCACATCCACTGTTTTAGTGTGGTGAGATGTGTTCCACACTGGGAGTTACTCAGAGCAGAGTAGCACAGCGCAAGAGCTGCCATTCAGAGAGGGGGGGGGGGGAGGGGGATGGGAGGGG
>NW_026846588.1:276530058-276673558 GCF_025583915.1 Anolis sagrei ordinatus | reverse complement strand
TGAGATGTGTTCCACACTGGGCATGCGTACTCAGCAGCAGAATAGCACAGCGCAAGGGCAGATGTCTTCACTTGGCCCACTGTAGTGTCTTAACTCTGTGTCATGTTGGATCTTGCCCATTCCAAAAGCCTAAGCTTTTCAGGAGTCATCCTCTGTCAGATTTGTGTATGTTCCTTTTGTAGGATGTTTGGTGCCCACAAGTTCTGCCATTTGTGCTTTACTTGCCTAGCACTGGTTCTTGGGGTCCTCTTGAGAACCTGCTGCCCTTCAGTTGCTGCCACTTGACGGGTACCTTTCCTTAACTTTGTCCCACGTATTTTGTTATGATGGGGATTCTGACCATCTATACCTCGTATAAGGAGAAGAGCATCTTCCTGGTAGCACACAGAAGAGATCCAGCAGGAATGGATCCCGATGACATCTGGCAGCTTTCCTCAAGCCTGAAAAGGTATCAGCCCCATTCCAGAGTCTCTCTGGTGGTTTCTCAAGTCACTGTGCGCTCTCTGCAGGCTATTCTTCATGTATTCTTCAACTCCCTACAGCAGCGTTTCTCAACCTGGTCATTGGGACCCATGGGGGGTAGGTTGTGAGGGGGTGTCGAGAGGGGTCACCAAAGACCATCAGAAAACACAGTATTTTGTGTTGGTCATGGGGATTCTGAGTGGGAAATTTGACCCAATTCTATCATTGGTGGGGTTGCGAAAGCTTTTTGATTGTAGATGAAGTATAAATCCCAAATCCCCTATGAGGAGCGGCTTAAGGAGCTGGGCATGTTTAGCCTGAAGAAGAGAAGGCTGAGAGGGGATATGATAGCCATGTATAAATATGTGAGAGGAAGCCACAGGGAGGAGGAGGGAGCAAGCTTGTTTTCTGCTTCCCTGGAGACTAGGACGCAATGGAACAATGGCTTCAAACTACAAGAGAGGAGATTCCATCTGAACATGAGGAAGAACTTCCTGACTGTGAGAGCCGTTCAGCAGTGGAACTCTCTGCCCCAGGGTGTGGTGGAGGCTCCTTCTTTGGAAGCTTTTAAACAGAGGCTAGATGGCCATCTGTCAGGGGTGATTTGAATGCAATATTCCTGCTTCTTGGCAGAATGGGGTTGGACTGGATGGCCCAGGAGGTCTCTTCCAACTCTTTGATTCTATGTTTCTAACTACAACTCCCAAATGTAAAGATCTATTTCCCCCAATCTCCACCTGTGTTCACACTTCGGCATATTGAGCATTTGTGCCAAGTTTGGTCTAGATCCATCTACAAGTTCCCTGCTTCCCGTTTGTGTCTCCCTCCCAGGTTTGATGACAAATACACCCTCAAAATGACGTTCATCAGCGGGCGAACCAAGCAGCAGCGGGAGGCCGAGTTCACCAAGTCCATCGCCAAGTTCTTTGACGAGAACGGCACCTTGGTGATGGAGGCCTTTGAGCCGGAGGTCTCCAAGCTCCACGACAGCCTCCTCACGGAAAGGAAGACCAAGTAGGCGAAGCCCAGCGCCCGCCTTGCCAAGTTTAAGCCAATAAAGCAAAATAGCAACGAATGTGCGCCTCTGTTGTCGTCCTGAGAAATCCTCTCTCTTCCCACTCTCTTGTCTTCCCTTCCTCTCGCAAGAGAAGGAGGATTTTTATAACCTAGGACTGGCAAAGCAGAAGCAGAAAGGGTCTAATTCCGATTGGCTTCGCCTCGCTTTCGATCGGCATCTCAACCTGCTTTGTTCCCCTAAATTGAAACTCGGAAAGAGGGAGAGACTCCCGCATCACCCCACTTGCCCCACTGGCGCCTTCCAGAGCGTGTTGGACTACATTTCGTGGCCTGGGGATGGCGGCAGGGGTAGTCCAGCACATTTGGAAGGCCCTGCGTTTTAGAAAAAGCTGCTGCGTAACCCACTCTCCCTTTTAAAAAAAAAATTAGCAGGGCTTTTTCAGGCAGCACCAAAAGCAGTGCTGCTTTGGGGGATTGATTCCCAGCTTCAGCCACGGGAGGAATTTAGGTTGACTTTTATAGTGGCAACTGGAGGCAATACACACCTAGTTTTTTAAAAAGTCTGTTTCCATCCACATTCTCTTTGTCTGTTAATTTATCAAACCAGGAAAAGGGAACTATTATTCTTTTGTACAGATCCTTTTGCTGCATGAAGTAGAGACAGAATGAGAGAGAGAGAGAGACTTTGGGGGGAGAAAACCAAGCAAAATCAGAATGGTGGATCTACCTGCTTCCCAATATATTTCAGGTCCAAATTGATAGCGAGAGTTTTTGAATCAGAAACGGAGCGTTTTACGAAGCTGTTTCATCCGGTGACATTCTGTCTCATGTGGTGCATTCAATTCATGCTGAACAATCTCTTCCTTCACTCTTATATAAACTGCCATTTTCTAAAATGACTTTTTTTTCCAATAAAAGGAGGAAACTTAAGTGACAACGGTGTGGGTGTGTTCATGGCTGGCGTGTCCATTTAATGCCTCTCTCTTCTGCGTTTCACGGTTTCTTTGTTGATAGACATACATAACATACACAAAACCTTAGCAGCATACAGGTTTGTTGCATTCGTGCTGCTGCAGAAATTGAGGAAGTTCCAACAGACCTCACTACCTCTGAGGATGAGCTCCAACAGACAAGAGTCTTTTGTCCCACCCTGGTCATTCCATAGATATATAAATCCTTTTTCCTAGTTCCAACAGACCTCACTACCTCTGAGGATGCTTGCCATAGATGCAGGCGAAACGTCAGGAGAGAATGCCTCTAGAACATGGCCATATAGCCTGGAAAAAACCTACAACAACCCTATTGAGGAAGTGTTAGGTCTATTGGGCCTTGTCAGTGGCCATGCGGTCGGGGGCTGATGGGAATTCAACAAGATCTGGAGCAGTGTTTCTCAACCTGGGGGTCACGAAGAGGGTGTCAGAGGAATCACCAAAGACCATCAGAAAACACAGCTCCAACAGACAAGAGTCCTTTGTCCCACCCTGGTCATTCCACAGATATATAAACCCCTTTTCCTAGTTCCAACAGACCTCACTACCTCTGAGGATGCTTGCCATAGATGCAGGCGAAACGTCAGGAGAGAATGCCTCTAGAACATGGCTACGTAGCCCGAAAAAAACCCTACAACAACCCAGAAAACACAGTATATTCTGTTGGTCATGGGGGTTCTGTGTGGGAAGTTTGGTCCAATTCTATCATTGGTGGGGCTCAAAATGCTCTTTGATTGTAGATGAACTAAATCCTGAGAATTCTCAAATGTCACAGTCTATTTCCCCCAAACTCCACCAGTGTTCACATCTGGGCATCTTGAAGATTCGTACCAAGTTTGGTCCAGATCCTTCATTGTCTGAGTCCATTGTGCTCTCTAGATGTAGGTGAACTACAACTCCCAAACTCAAGGACAGTCCCCACCTAACCCTTCCAGCATTTTCTGTTGGTCATGGGAGTTCTGTGTGCCAAGTTTGGTTCCATTCCATCGTTGGTGGAGATCAGAATCCTTTTTGATTGTAGGTTAGCTATACATCCCAGCAACTACAACTCCCAAATGTCAAGATCTATTTTCCCCAAACTCCAGTGTTCACATTTGGGCATATTGAGTATTTGTGCCAAGTTTGGTCCACATCCATCATTGTTTGAGTCCACTGCTCTCTGGATGTAGGTAAACTACAACTCCAAAACTCAAGGTCACTGCCCACCAAACCCTTCTAGCATTTTCCATTGGTCATGGGAGTTCCGTGTGCCAAGTTCGATTCAATCCCATCGTTGGTAGAGTTCAGAATGCTCTTTGGTTGTAGGTGAACTATAAATCCCAGCAACTACAACTCCCAAATATCAAGGTCTATTTCCCCCAAACTCCACCAGTATTCACATTTGGCATATTGAGTATGGAGTCAAGAGTCTGAACATGCCTAGTTCTGATCACATGGTCTGCAGCCCTTCCCACAGCCACGGGGGAGCTGCTGCTTCATCATCCAGTTGTGACACCAATCCTTGATGGAGGACTTCCTCATTCTTCTGCACACTGCTGGAAGGTTTTATGGTGTCATAAATTACTTAAATTAGCCTCCCCACATAAAGTGGTACCTACATTTCCTACTTGACAGATACAACTGTCTTTCGGGCTGCATAGGTCAACAGCAAGCTAGACTATTAATGGTCAGGGAATGCCATGGATGGACATACCTGGATTTCAGGAAGGCCTTCGACAAGGTCCCCCATGACCTTCTGGCAAAGAAACTAGTCCAATGTGGGCTAGGCAAAACTACGGTGAGGTGGACCTGTAATTGGTTAAATGGACGAACCCAGAGGGTGCTCACCAATGCTTCCTCTTCATCCTGGAAAGAAGTGACGAGCGGAGTGCCGCAGGGTTTCGTCCTGGGCCCGGTCCTGTTCAACATCTTTATTAATGACTTAGATGAAGGGTTAGAAGGCAGGATCATCAAGTTTGCAGACGACACCAAATTGGGAGGGAGAGCCAAGACTCCAGAGGACAGGAGCAGGATTCAAAACGATCTTGACAGATTAGAGAGATGATGGGCCAAAACTAACAAAATTAAGTTCAACAGGGACAAATGCAAGATACTCCACTTTGGCAGGAAAAACGAAATGCAAAGATACAGAATGGAGGACAAGGCCTGGCTCGAGAGCAGTACGTGTGAAAAAGATCTTGGAGTCCTCGTGGGGAGGAAGGTGAACATGAGCCAGGAATGTGATGTGGCGGCAAAAAAAGCCAATGGGACTTTGGCCTGCATCAAGAGGAGCCTAGTGTCTAGATCTAGGGAAGTCATGCTCCCCATGCTCTATTCTGCCTTGGTTAGACCACACCTGGAATATTGTGTCCTATTCTGGGCACTACAACTCAAGAGAGATATTGACTCTAAGCTGGAATATTGTGTCCTGAGGAGGGCGACTAAAATGATCAAGGGTCTGGAGAACAAGCCCTATGAGGAGCGGCTTAAGGAGCTGGGCATGTTTAGCCTGAAGAAGAGAAGGCTGAGAGGAGACATGATAGCCATGTATAAATATGTGAGAGGAAGCCACAGGGAGGAGGGAGCAGATCAAGGGTCTGGAGAACAAGCCCTATGAGGAGCAGCTTAAGGAGCTGGGCATGTTTAGCCTGAAGAAGAGAAGGCTGAGAGGGGATATGATAGCCATGAATCAATATGTGAGGGGAATCCACAGGGAGGAGGGAGCAGATTAAGGGTCTGGAGAACAAGCCCTATGAGGAGCGGCTTAAGGAGCTGGGCATGTTTAGCCTGAAGAGAAGGATGAGAGGAGATGATAGCCATGTATAAATATGTGAGAGGAAGCCACAGGGGGAGGGAGCAGATCAAGGGTCTGGAGAACAAGCCCTATGAGGAGCGGCTTAAGGAGCTGGGCATGTTTAGCCTGAAGAAGAGAAGGCTGAGAGGAGATATGATGAGAGCCATGTATAAATATGTGAGAGGAAGCCACAGGGAGGAGGGAGCAAGCTTGTTTTCTGCTTCCCTGGAGACTAGGACGCAGGAACAATGGCTTCAAACTACAAGAGAGGAGATTCCATCTGAACATGAGGAAGAACTTCCTGACTGTGAGAGCCGTTCAGCAGTGGAACTCTCTGCCCCGGCGTGTGGTGGAGGCTCCTTCTTTGGAAGCTTTTAAACAGAGGCTGGATGGCCATCTGTCAGGGGTGATTTGAATGCAATATTCCTGCTTCTTAGCAGAATGGGGTTGGACTGCATGGCCCAGGAGGTCTCTTCCAACTCTAGGATTCTATGATTCTATATACAACCAGCAGGAAAAACAGAAGTGGGGCTTGTTGTGGGCGGAGCTAAATCAAAAGAGGCGTGGCTCGCCCGGCCCAATAGGCGTGCTTAGGAGGCTATGCCCCGCCCCTTCTAACTCCTCCCCTTTCCCCTTGCCTTGGCTGTCATTTGGCGACAGGGAAGCAAAGAGAGAAGGTGGTTTGTTTGGATTGCTAGGCCGCAGATAGCAGGGTGAGTATTTGCAAGGAAATTAGGCCCCAAATAGCTCTGCACTGAGGAATGGAGGCAGTTTGACGCTGCTTTAACTGCCTTAGCTCAAGGTATGTTAGGGTACAATGATATGCTAACAGAGGCTGGATGGCCATCTGTTGGGGGTGCTTTGAATGCAATATTCCTGCTTCTTGGCAGAATGGGGTTGGACTGGATGGCCCACCAGGTCTCTTCCAACTCTAGGAGTCTAGGATTCCATCCTGGGAGTTGTAGTTTGGCATAATTTGGTAGAGAAGGCCAAAAGGCCTTGGGGAAACTACAACTCCCAAAGATCCACCTCATTGGAGAAGGCAGGGCTTGGAGAAGAGCAGTTTCCAGAATGATTGCAACACCCAGAATCCCCTGCCAGTCATTTGTATTGATACTATGTTAAAGGGGATTTTAATTGTCTGTTTTGTTTAATTAATTATATTTTAATATTTGCATGTTGTGGATTTTGAAATCCCCCCCCCCCTTTTTTTAAAAAATAATGGCTGCTTTACTTCTGTGGGTTTCAAAAATGTTTTTATGGACTTAATATCATACGAAAGCTGACTGGCACAACCTGGGGATCACAACCAGACACAGTGAAGACATCTGCCCTTGCGCTGTGCTACTGTGCTGCTGAGTATACGCATGCCCAGTGTGGAACACATCTCACCACGCTAAAACAGTGGATGTGGCTCGTAATGAGACATGCCGCATTATCACGGGGTGTCTGCGCCCTACACCACTGGAGAAATTACACTGCTTAGCCGGTATTGCACCACCTGACATCCGCCGGGAAGTAGCAGCCAATAGTGAAAGGACCAAGGCAGAGACATCTCCAGCTCATTCCCTGTTTGGGTATCAGCCAGCACGTCAACGACTTAAATCTAGAAATAGTTTTCTAAGATCTACAGAGACACTCGCTGGAACACCCCAGCAAGCGAGAGTCCAAAAGTGGCAGGCTCAGATGAGAGACTCCCTCCTGGGCACACAGAGGACTGGGCGACTTGGAAAGCATAACTCAAAAACCACTGGGCGAAATGACACGAAATTTGGACACTACACCCCTAACAGACCAATGAGTTACCATCACTCGTAAACCCCTAAAAAAAAAAAACAGTGGAAAGGACTTAAAAACACCCAAAAGCTAAATGACAAAAAGCTAAATGACGATACAGAAAAAAGGGAAGGAAGAGGGAGGGAAGGAAGGGGAGAAAGAAGGAAGGAAAGGAATAAAGGAAAGAAAGAAAGAAAGAAAAGGAAGCATGGAAGCAAAGAGCAAAGGAAGGAAAGAGGTAGAGAAGGAGGAAAGGAGAGAAAGAGGAAAATAAAAGGGGGGAAGGAAAGAATGGGATAGAGAAGGAAGTAAGGAGAGAAGGAAAGAAAAAAGAAAAGGAAGCAAAGAGGGAGCGAAGGAAGAAGGGGAAGAAGTAGAGGAGGAAGAAAGGAGAAAAAGGGAAGGTAAAGAAAAAGTTAGGAAGGAAAGAGGTAGAGAGGAAAGAAGGAGAGAAGGAAAGAAGAAAAGGGAAGGAAGAGGGAGGGAAGGGGAGGAAGGGAGGAAGGAAGAGAAAGAAAGAAAGAAAGAAAAGGAAGCAAAGAGCAAAGGAAGGAAAGAGGTTGAGAACGAGGAAAGGAGAGAAAGAGGAAAAGAAAAGGGGGAAGGAAAGAGGGGTAGAGAAGGAAGGAAGGAAGGAGAGAAGGAAAGAAAAAAGGAAAGGAAGCAAAGAGGGAGTGAAGGAAGAAGGGGAAGAGATAGAGGAGGAAGAAAGGAGAAAAAGGGAAGGAAAAGAAAAACGGAGGGAAACTCAATGACAGATGAATGAATGTAAGATTAAGTCCAACAGATGCTGGTTTCTCTTATCTCCCTCAGAAGCCATGACAATCATTGGAACATAGTGGGAGGGACTACTGCAACTGCTGAGATCAAGTCAAGAAGAAATCAAATTGCAGATAAGCTTTAATCAATAGTAGACATTTTTGAATGAAATAAATTGACCACAGTGCATTGATTCAGGAAGAAAGTAATAAATTTAAGTAAATTTATAAATAAATAAAATGTAATAGTATGAAATAAAGAAATAAATAAATAAAAAATTAAAAAAAAAGAAAAAAAAAGAAAAAGATCTATAAATTATTATATTATATAAATATAAAATAAAAGGAAAGTTTCAGAATAATTTTTATAAAGTAAATTTTGGAAAAATTAATAAAAATTAAATTAATCACATTTTATAATATATAAATATTAATAGTTAATATAAGGTAAATAAATAGTAAAATTTATTTATTTACTATTCATTAAGTATATTTATATAATAAATAATAGATGAAGGGCGAGAAAAGAAGTAACTAATTAATTAACTAATTAAAGTAAGGTTTATTTCCATTTAAGAGGAGAGACTGGATTGTAATTTTGTCCACGAACAACACATGGTGTAATATAATATATCTAAATAAAAATGCAAGTTCTTCTGTGGGATTAACATAACTCAAAAACCACTGAATTGACACCAAATTTGGACACAAGACACCTCTCAGGCCATCGAGTGACCATCACTCATAAAAACCCTGAAAAACACAGCAGAAGGGACTTAAAAGCCATTAAAAATACATTACAAGCATGCACAACACCATATATATATACGCAAACACACATAAACACAAATATATACACACACAAAGCACAGACCATGCCACAGCAACACATGGCTGGGGACGGCTAGTAAACAATAAATAAAGAAATTCTTCTCGTTCTTTTCCCTCTTCTCCAGCATATGTGGGACATCCCAGAAAACATGTCCAGGTCTGAGAAAGTGACTCTTTTCCGCCAAGAAGCGCCCAACGGCTTGACGTACCGCATCCCGGCCTTGCAGTACCTGCCTTCGGAGTCGTCTTTCCTGGCGTTTGCCGAAAAGCGGTCCTCTTTCCGGGACGAAGATGCCGAGTTCCTGGTGATGAGAAGAGGGAAGAAAGAGGGGGTGTCAGTCCAGGTAATGCCAAGGGTGGAATATATCTGCAGTCAATATATTGTCAAAGGCTTTCATGCCTGGAATCACTGGGTTGTTGTGAGTTTTCTAGACTGTCTGGCCATGTTCCAGAAGCATTCTCTCCTGACGTTTCGCCTGCATCTATGGCAGGCGTCCTCAGAGGTTGTGAGATCTGTTGGAAACTAGGAAAATGGGGTTTATATATTTGAGAGAAAGAAGTTTTGTCTGTTGGAGCTAGGTGTGACCGTTGCAATTGGCCAGCTTGTTTAGTATAAAATGGCCTGGCAGTTTCAAGGTCTGGCTTCTTACTGCCTTTGTTGGGAGGTGATTATCTACAGTCGTCCCTCCGCATTGGCTGTTATCAAGGCAGGCATGGGCAAACTTTGGCCCTGTTGCAACCCAGAGCAGGAAACGAGACCCTAAGACAACAACCCACCACACCTGACTGTGGGAAAAATCAATCCCTTTTTATTGATGAAAAATGGTTACAAAATAGAAGAAAATGCAAGTCAAAAAGCCACAGTAAAAATCAGCAATCAGAAATATCCATGAACTAGATCAAAAACCAAAAGCAACACTGTAAAATCCTGGAACCTGTTAGCAATCCACTAACCGTACTTGGAGCACTAGAAGCCTCTTGGGATGAAGGCCACGGGAAACGGGAGATCTGCCAAGGTAATGCCTCAGTCTAAAACGATGCCTGATCTAAAGAGTCAACCCGGCGAGAGGCACTTAAAGCCGAGGAATCTGTTTCGTGACACGCCTCCAGGCTTTGAAGCCCTTGTTTCTTTTTCTTTCAATCTGGCTGACCTTCGCAGACTCTGCGATTCACCCCTGTTTTGCCAGATCTGTCCTCTTCTATCCTCATTAAGGATCCCAGGTGTTAGCTGCTCTGGAGAGCTATCACTGCTTGGCTCTGAAACAGTTTCACTTTCCAAGCCACTGACGTCAGAATCAACATTTTCATTACCATCAGGGAAAAATACATGTTCAGTAGCATCAGGAAATACAATCAGAGAATCAGGTTCAGGTTCACATGCAGGCTGAACCCCAACACTCCGGGCCCTCCAGGTGTTTTGGACTTCAACTCCCACAATCCCTAACAGCCGGTAGGCTGTTAGGAATTGTGGGAGTTGAAGTCCAAAACACCTGGAGGGAGGACCAAAGTTTGACCATGTCTGAGTTAAGGGCACTCAATTTATTTATTTATTTATTTATGACATTTATCTGCCACCTTTCTCACCCCGAAGGGGATTCAGACCGGCTTACAAGTAATATGTAAATACAATATATTTTATTATTAGCATAGCATAATATTAGTATTACATACTAGCCGTCCCCTGCCATGCTTTGCTGTTTTCTGTGTGTAGATATGAGTATATGTGTGTGTGTATATGTGTATATATGTGTATATATGTGTGTTTGTGTATATATGTGGTTTTGTGCATGCATTGTAATGTATTTGGGGGGGGGGGTTGGATTTTTAAGTCCCTTCTGCTGTGGTTTTCAGTGTTTTTATGAGTGATAGTCACTTTTTGGACTGATAGGTGTCTGATTTTGTCCAAATTTGGTGTCAATTAGTCCAGTGGTTTTTGAGTTCTGTTAAGCCCACAAAGGAACATTACATTTTTATTTATATAGATTATTATATTGTACTATACCATTATACTGTAATATTATTAGTAATATTACATGTAATATAAAATATATAATTATAATATCATATATTATTATTATATTGTATTACATTATAATATTATCAATATTATATGTATATACAATATATTATATTATATTGCCATATTGTACTATACAATTCTACTGGAATATTATTAGTATATATAATTATAATATAATATTATTAGTAGTATTATATTGTATTACATTATAATATTATCAATATTATATGTGTATACAATATATTATATTATATTGCTATAGTGTACTATACAATTTTACTGCAATATTAGTATATAATTATAATACCATATTATTATTAGTATTATATTGTATTACATTATATTATTATATATTATTGTATATACATGTTATTTATATTATATTATATATTAGTATTATATAATTATAATATCATATTATTATTAGTATTATATTGTATTACATTATAATATTATCAATATTATATTGCCATATTGTACTATACAATTCTACTGTAATATTATTAGTATATATAATTATAATATCATATTATTATTAGTATTATATTGTATTACATTATAATATTATCAATATTATATGTATATACAATATGTTATGTTATATTATATTATATTAGTATATTATATAATTATAATATATATTATTAGTAGTATTATATTGTATTACATTATATATATCAATATTATATGTGTATACAATATATTATATTATATTGCTACATTGTACTATACAATTCTACTGTAATATTATTAGTATATATAATTATAATATCATATTATTATTAGTATTATATTGTATTACAATATAATATTATCAATATTATATGTGTATACAATTATACCATACCATACCATACCATACCATACCATACCATACCATACCATACCATTACCATACCATACCATACCATACCATACCATACCATACCATACCATACCATATTATATTATATTATATTATATTATATTATATTAGTTGCCTAATGGCTGAGAAGAGCAGTATACAAGTAAAGTAAAGTAAAGTAAATATATTATATTATATTATATTATATTATATTATATTATATTATATTATATTATATTATATTATATTATATTATATTATATTATATTATATTATTATTAGCTTCACTCTGATCCCAATAACAAAGCCATGTTGAATCTCCCTCTCTTCTCTTCTTCTAGTGGGGCCCACAAGAGTCCCTCGTGACGGCCGCGCTGCCCAACCACCGCACCATGAACCCGTGCCCCGTGTTCGAGAAGACCTCCGGCACCCTCTTCCTCTTCTTCATATGTGTGGAGACCCCCATCACGGAGTGGCACCAGATCCGAACAGGACAAAATGCCGCCAGGCTGTGCTACGTCTCCAGTCGCGACGGTGGCCGCACTTGGAGCCCGACCGTCGACTTGACCGAGCGGGTGATCAGGGATGATTTAGAAAATTGGGCCACATTTGCCGTCGGACCCGGCCACGGCATCCAGCTGAGCTCTGGGCGGTTAGTGATCCCGGCTTACACCTACTACATCCACGAGCGTCGCTCAGGACATGTGCCAACCTGCACTACACGGCCGCATTGCTTCACTTTGTACAGTGACGACGGGGGCCGGAATTGGACCCGCGGCCAGCTTCTTCGGGACTTGCGGACGACCGAGTGCCAGGTTGCCGAACTGACCCATTGGGACGAGAGTCGGGTGCTGTATTGCAGCGCCCGCAGTCCCGACAAGAGCCGGGCCGAGGCGTTTGGGGCAGTTGGCGGAGACCAATTCGAGAAATCCTCCTTGTGCAAACAGTTGTGCGAGCCGCCACACGGTTGCCAGGGCAGCATAGTGAGTTTCACTCCAGTGAGAATTCCCTCCGACGAGAACGGAATGGAAGTCGTTGGTGAATCCATCAACCCATTAGGCCTTCTTTCTTCCTCTGTGCCGCAAAAGAGCACCAAATCGTGGCTGGTTTTCTCCCATCCCACGCAAGGTCACAAGCGTCTCGACTTGGGCCTCTACCTAAATAGCTCCCCGTTGGATCCGGGCTCCTGGAAGGGCCCCTGGGTGCTGCACAAGGGCCCCTGCGGATACTCGGACCTGGCCCTCTGCGAGGAGGGAGACGAGCAAATATTTGGCTGTCTGTTTGAATGCGGCGCGACCCGCGAGTGCGAAGAGATCGCCTTTCAGTTATTTAAAAGTGACGAGCTCCTGAAAAACGTGGCACGGAGCTGCTCTTGTGGTGCTTCTGCAGCACAACCACAATAGTGGCCCCAAACAACACTCAAGTTGTTTCTTTTTCCCATTTTTGCTTACGTCTGCTTCCATATTTGATTCCAAAAGTCCTTGTTTTCAAGTCTCATAATTCAAGTATCCGTATATGTGAAGAAAGGTGACCCAGTGGCTACCTGCATTGCACAATTACAGCAGTGCCATGCCACTTTACCTGCCTTGTTTACATCCTATGTAACCCTGGGATCTATAGTTTGGTTTACAACCTTTTCCCATGTTGATTACTTTTCTCTGGACGCCTCCCATTGTGTCAATAGACTGTATTTCTTGGATTGACTTGCTAGAAGCAGCTTTGTTAAGGCCAGTCTGGGTAAAACACCTGCGACTTTTGTGTCTTTTTCCAAAAGCTTGGTTTCATATTATTTTGTTTATTTTCAGTTTTCTGGGATTTATAGTTTGGTTTATAACCTTTTCCCATTTTGATCACTTTTCTCTGGACACTTCCCATTGTGTTAATATACTGCATTTTCTGGAAATACAGTATATTAAGCAGCTTTGTTTACGCCAGTCTGGGTTAGACACTGGGCCTGTAGCAATTGTCTATTAACAGGACGTGGTCTTTATATGCCCAGCGAGACGCCCAGAGTGCCTCGGCTGAGAGGCCCTATGGATTTCCCTATACAAAGTCTTTAGAAGCTTAGAAAGTTTAACAAGGTTCTTTATTAATGCTTAAATCTTCAACAAATCAATCAAATATTTTAAAACTCTGGAAAACTTTCTTAATCTGCCCACAAGGGACAGGCAACTTGCTTCATGAACTGTTTCTTTCTTCTATAAAGGAAATCCTTCGACCCCTCCCTGGGCAATCTGTTCTTAGGCTGGCGTGGGGCCCTACTCCCGGTTCAATTTGCTTTATGGGTAACCCGAGTAGCCCTTACCGGCCAAGACTTTATAGATATTCCAGCTGGTGTCCTTACCTTCCTGCAAAGCTGGCTGTATTTCTTAGTAAAGCTGTGGAAGTGCTTTGCCCAGAAGTTGTGGGGCTGTAGATTCCCCAGCAAAACTTTTAGAACTGTTTTCCCCCAAAGTTTGTGAGAAACGAAGCTTTCTACAGGTGGGAGAATCTCACACATCCTGTTGGAAAGGCTTCTCCGCAATAACTGAGCTAAAGGTCCCTTTTCCCCCCTAAACCCTGGGGAAAGGGGCGGATCTAAAGGCTGCAACAGTGATTGACAGGTTGCTGGCCCTATAACTGCAATCTGGAAGAAGCTACCAAATTGCAAAGTGCATAGCCTTCAGGAATTCATGCAAACAAGCAAAGAAAGAAAAACGGAATTCAAACCCCTGGCACAACCGTGCCAGAACAGACACTTTTGTGTCGTTTGCCAAAAATTTGGTTTCATACTATTTTGTTTATATCCTGCTATTTTCCCCATGCAGTTTTCTATAATTGTCTACCTTTAATTCCATCTTAATCTATTGCGATTTTTGGAGGAGAATTGTATAATTTTCATGTTCAATGAGATCTGTTAGTTTGGCTTGATCAGTTGTGCTTCGAAAGTGGGAGGAACCATCTAATTTTAAATTACCGTATATACGCGAGTATAAGCCGACCCAAATATAAGCCGAGGCACCTAATTTTACCACAAACAAACTGGGAAAATGTATTGATTCGAGTATAAGCCGAGGGTGGGAAATGCGGCAGCGACTGGTCAATTTCAAAATAAAAATAGATACCAATATAATTACATTAATTGAGGTTGTAATTTAAGATAAGAGTGCCCAACTCAGATTCAACCCTTATTCTGACCACCTTCAATGTAAATGTGATTACACATCCTTCCAATAATAATAAATAGAATAAAATAATAAATGCAATAATAATAATAGAGTAAAACAATGGAAATGTAATAATAACAGCAATAATAGAGTTAAATAATAAATGATAATAACAATAATAAAGTAAAACAATAAATGTAATAATAATAATACATTTATTATGTATTTATAACAAAGTAAAATAATAAATAACACTGACTTGAGTATAAACCAAGGGGGACTTTTTCAGCCTAAAAAAGGGCTGAAAAACTAGGCTTATACTCAAGTATATACAGTACTTCACAGAAATTTTTGACATGCTCAATGCCCCCTGGTTGATTCCTACCTGATAGGGGTTGAAATACTGTGCTTTCTTGAATTGGAAGGCTTTTAGTGATTGTTAAGATGCTTCAAAGGCCACAAAAGAGTGTCTAACCCTTTCTTATCACAGTTAATAAGTTTAGACAAATAATATAACAATCTATTGTCGAAGGCTTTCATGGCCAGAATCACTGGATTGTTGTGTGCTTTCCAGGCTGTCTGGCCATGTTCCAGAAGCATTATCTCCTCACGTTTCACCCACATCTATGGCAGGCATACTCAGAAATTGTGAGGTTCTTACCAAGGCAGTAAGAAGCCAGACTTTGAAACTGATAGGGCATTAAATGGTAATCAAACCATGAAAATGAACAAAATCTGGCTGCCAGTATTAAAAAAAACTCTAAAATTATAACTGTAAATAAAGAACAACACTCAAACACAGGGGAACTAAATACAAGAAACAATCAGGTACAGCTAATCACCTCTCAACAAAGGATTCCCCCAGGCAGTAACAAGCCACAACTAAAAACTGTCAGGCCACTAAAAGGCAATCAAACCATGAAAATGAACAAAATCTGGCTACCAGTATTTAAAAAACTCTAAAATTATAACTGTAAATAAAGAACAACACTCCAGACAAGAAACAATCAGGGACAGCTAATCACCTCTCAACAAAGGATTCCCCCAGGCAGTAACAAGCTACACCTAAAAACTGTCAGGCCATCAAATGCTGATCAAGGTGGACAATTGAATTATTCACACCTACCCCCAACAGACAAGAGTTCTTTCTCCCACCCTGGACATTATTCCACAGATAAATAAACCTCACTTGCCTAGTTTCCAACAGAGCTCACAACCTCTGAGGATTCCTGCCATAGATGCAGGTGAAACATCAGGAGAGAATGCTTCTGGAACATGGCCAGCTCAGAAAACTCACAGCATCCCAATTGAAGTCAATAGGGACTTTAGGAGTTTCTCCCCAGTAAGAGAGACCCCTAGGACCGCACCAAAGAGGGCCCGCAACCTTGGTGAGGACTGAGAAGACGAATTCCAGCGAGCAGGCTCCTCTCCGAAGTCCCATGGGGGAACCACATCAAGTCCCCGGGTCCGGAGCTTGGCAGAGGCGAGCGGCAGCGAGGAGCAATAAAACCGGCAATTTTTGACAATCAACTGTTTCTAATAAAATATATTCTCAAAAATCGAGAGGTTATTTCCCGGGCGTAGGGATCCAAAATAAGAAAAGCGAGATAGCAGATAGGTTTAGATTTTAGTACAGAAAAATATGACATTAAAATGGAGCCGATCCGCCATTTTATGATTTTGTGGATACCGAGATCTGAAAGGAGAAACTCAGTATCCGCGGTTTCAAATAACGCTGATCCGGCGTCCCCGGAACGCCAGGGATGCATTCCGGGCAGGCTCGCGGTTCCCCGGAGCCTGGAAAAGGTTATTTTCATGCAAGTTGATAGTTCAGGCAGGGAGAGACACAAAGTATCAAGTGGGAAAGTTAAAAAGTTGCGATTTTAAGTACTTTTATTAGGGGAATAGCTACAATGTTAGGGCTTGGGGGAAAGTGATAGAAGGGCACAGAGGCTGAGTGCAGTCCTAGTTTGAGCTGTTTGTTGGGGCACATTTCATCAGTTTGTCCCAATTGTGGCTTCTAGGAACTGCGGAACTCTCCGCTGTGCGTCAGACCAACTTGAAGGCGGGGGTCTCCGCTGCCCTCGATGACACAATGATTCCAGCCATGAAAGCCATCGACAACACATTCTTAAAAGCTGTTTTGGTTTGTATCTTCCAAGATTTTTTCAGTTCTCCATTAATTCAATGTCTTAGCAAGAGCCAAAGGCCCAGCAGTCCTGCGTTGCAAAACATGGATCTTGGGCGAAGCATGAGTTGAAGTGAAGGTAGCTTGATGCTCTCATATATAGTCCAGTCATTTCTTAATTCCACTAGTAGTGGAAGATATGAAGGAGGGTTGAGCTGAAACCGTGGCGTGTTTACACTTGTCCTATTTACTTATTGTTATGTAAATTCGTTTTATTGTGAAATCTTTAAAATACCGATTAAAAACTATTGATTTATTTACAGTATTTAAATTCCTCCCTTCTCACCCCGCAGGGGACTCGAGGCGGATTACAATGCGCATATTTATGGCAAACATTAAATGCCATTAGACATACAACATCTATAGACAGACACAGAGGCAATTTAACATTCCAGCTTTCCGGCTTCATGACGGTATGCTCGATTCCGGCCACAGGGGGAGCTGCTGCTTCACCGTCCACTTGTGACACCGGGTCCTTTGATGGAGTACTTCCTCATTCTTACTCACGCTGCTGGAAAGTTTTATGGCATCGTAAATTAGTTAATTTAGCCTCCCCGCATAAAGCGGTGCCTAAATTTCCTGCTCAACAGATGCAACTGTCTTTTGGGCTGCATAGGTCAACAGCAAGCTAGACTTGGGAGTTGTAGTTCCTGGGATTTACCGTTCACCTACAATCAAAGAGCTTTCCGAAGTCCACCAATGATGGAATTGAACCCAACATGGCACACAGAACTCCCATGCCTAGCAGAAAACACTATAAGGGTTTGGAGGGCATTGACCTTGAGTTTGGGAGTTGTAGTTCACCTATATCCAGAGGACACTGTGGACTCAAACAATGATGGATCTGGACCAAACTTGGTACAAATATTCCATATGCCCAAATATGAACACAGATGGAGTTTGGGGGAAATAGATCTTGACATTGGGAATTGTAGTTACTGGGATTTATAGTTCACCTACAATCAAAAGTATTCTGAACTCCACTAACGATGGAATTGAACGAAACTTGGTACACAGGAGTTCCAAGACCAACAGAAAACAGTGGAAGGATTTGGTGGGCAGTGACCTTGAGTTTCAGAGTTATAGTTTACCTACACCCAGAGTCGTCCTGTGGACTCAAACAATGATGGATCAGGACCAAATTTGGCACGAATACTCCATATGCCAGATGGAGTTTGGAGGAAATAGGCCTTGATATTTGGGAGCTGTAGTTACTGGGATTTACAGTTCATCTACAATCAAAGAGCATTCTGAACTCCACCAATGATGGAATTGAACCCAATGTGGCACACAGAACTCCCATGACCAGCGGAAAACACTAGAAGGGTTTGGTGGGCATTGACCTTGAGTTTGGAAGTTGTAGTTCACCTATATCCAGAGTCCTGTGGACTCAAACAAAGATGGATCTGGACCAAACTTGGCACGAATACCCCATATGCCCAAATATGAACACAGATGGCGTTTGGGGGAAATAGATCTTGACATTTGGGGGCTGTAGTTGCTGGGATTTATAGTTCACTTACAATCAAAGACCATTCTGAACTCCACCAACGATAAAATTTAACCAAAATCCACCCAGAACCCCCATGACCAACAGAAAATACTATGTTTTCTGATGGTTTTGGTGACCCCTCTTTATGACCGCAGGGGTCCCGATCCCCAGGTTGAGATATGCTGCCTTAAGGCCATTTGGGCATATGGGGTATTCGTGCCAAGTTTGGTCCAGATCCATCTTTGAGTCCACAGAAGGAGGCCCCCAACCCCCTTCATCAGGGCAAGAAAACAACCAAAGCCCTCCTGACAAAGAGCCATCCAACCATAGATAAAGATAGATAGATAGATAGATAGATAGATAGATAGATAGATAGATAGATATGATTCACACACACACACACACAGATATAATATCATAGATTTGAAAGGGACCCCTAAAGAAGGACAATGATATGTTGCATATTCCAGAGTAGGCAAAGCAGACACACTCCACATCAACACTGGCAAAGACACAACAAGTGATATTGGGCAAACTTGGGCCTTCCAGGTGTTTTGGACTTCAACTCCTTTAACTCCTGGGAGTTGAAGTCCAAAACACCTGGAAGGCCCAAGTTTGCCCATGCCTGACTTGGGGTAATCCCATGAATTTCGTAGCATTTGCATAGATGAGGAACACATATAAGGATGCATAGTCTTGCCACCTTCTTCCTCTAAAATATCACCTACAGCACCTGGGCTTGCTTGGATGTTTCCCATCCAGGTACTAACCAGGGCTGACCTTCTTAAAATGAGATCTGGGGACCTTAAGGGCATCATCCTTGATTGGAAAGGATTGCTAATTTGCCCTTAGATGTGGTTTTGCAATTATCCACAAGAGAGCAGCCAACCCTAAATATTAGTTTTTTTAAAAGCAACCCTTGAAAGTGGGTTGTTGTGTGTTTTCTGGACTATCTGGCCATGTTCGAGAAGCATTCTCTCCTGACATTTCGCCTGCATCTGTGGCAAGCATCCTCAGAGGTTGTGAGGTGTGTTGGAAACTAGGAAAATTGGATTTATATTGAATCATAGATTCATAGAGTTGGAAGAGACCTCGTGGGCCATCCAGTCCAACCCCATTCTGCCAAGAAGCAGGAATATTACATTCAAAGCACCCCTGACTTCAAAGCACCCATCCAGCCTCCAAAGAAGGAGCCCCCACCACACTCTGGGACAGAGAGTTCCACTGCTGAACAGCTCTCCCAGTCAGGATGTTCAGGTGGAATCTCCTCTCTTGTAGTTTGAAGCCATTGTTCCATTGCGTCCTAGTCTCCAAGGCAGCAGAAAACAAGCCAGCTCCCTTCCTCCCTATGATTTCCCCTCACATACATGGCCCTCATCATGTTTCCTCTCATCCTTCTCTTCTTCAGGCTAAACATGCCCAGCTCTTTAAGCCGCTCCTCATAGGGCTTGTTCTCCAGACCCTTGATCATTTTAGTCGCCCTCTTCTGGACACATTCCAGCTTGTCAATATCTCTCTTGAATTGTGGTGCCCAGAATTGGACACAATATTCCAGGTGTGGTCTAACCAAAGCGGAATAGAGCATGGGGAGCATGACTTCCCTAGATCTAGACACTATGCTCCTATTGATGCAGGCCAAAATCCCATTGGCTTTTTTTGCCGCCACATCACATTGTTGGCTCATGTTTAACTTGTTGTCCACGAGGACTCCAAGATCTTTTTCACACGTACTGCTCTCGAGCCAGGCCACATCGTCCCCCATTCTGTATCTTTGAATTTCCTTTTTTCTGCCTAAGTGGAGTATCCTGCATTTGTCCCTCTTGAACTTCATTGTGTTAGTTTTGGCCCATCATCTCTCTAACTGTTCAGATCATTTTGAATTCTGTTCCTGTGTTCTGGAGTATTGGCTCTCCCTCCCCATTTGGTCCCATCTGCAAATTTGATGATAATTTCTTCCAACCCTTCATCGAAGTCATGAATCAAGATCCTGAACAGGACACTTTTTCCGCAACCAGCATCTCACAGTTCACTCAACGTCTTCATTAGAAGCATAACGATGTCCCTGCAGATCTCCTTTCATTATCAGGAATAGATGGAAGTCAGGCAGTGCTAAATCTGGACCATATGGAGGATGTTGCACGGTGGTTAGATCCAGTCTCTGAAGTTTCAAGTCTGTGCGCTTTCATTTCAAGTTTCAGCATCCTGGGTACCCATCGTGCACAGATCTTCCGATAGCCAAGTAAAGCAATAATGTGACCCACACATTCTTGTGAAATGTTGATTATGCTTGAAATTTCTCTCTGAGTGATACAACGATTGTTCTGATTCAATCTGTCAACCTTTTGCTTGTGAAACGTGGTGGTTGCTGTCACAGGACGTCCAACTCCTTGTTTGTCACACAAGTCAGATGTTCCCACCTCAACATCTTTAAACTTACTCACCCAACGACGCACAGTACTCACATCTACACAATCACCACAAACAGCTTGCATTCTCTGATGAATCTCCTTTGGGGTGACACCTTCTGCTGTCAAGAATTCAATGACTGCACGTTGCTTAAGTCGCATTGACCGACCTTCTGCGCAGGGTTCCATACTTTGCACTTTAACAACACAATCGTTCAATGCTAAGGCTTCCCACCAAAATGGAACTGTAGAGGAGAGTCTACTGAACAAGCCAGTACCTGCCGCATACCAGTATGCCATCTGTTGTGGAGTTATGAAGGTGGAGGCATAACTTTTCATTACTTTTCATCCAACCCTCATACAGTATTTTGGCTCAGTCATTAATCAGAATTGAGACTTGACTCTATGCAGGCATGAGCAAACTTTGGCTCTCTAGGTGTTTTGGACTCCAACTCCCACAATTCCTAACAGCCTCAGACCCTTCCCTTTTCCCCTTCAGTCGCTTAAGCGGAAGGGGCCTGAGGCTGTTAGGAATTGTGGGAGTTGGAGTTCAAAACACCTGGAGGGGCAAAGTTTGCCCATGCTTGTTTCCTCTTCTGCTCTGCCAGTGTGTGTGTGTGTTTCAATACGCAACAGGTCTCTCCAAGGTGCTAGTTTTTAGCATTGTGTTTGAGAGACGAAAGTGGGACCCTTTCCATCCTCCTGGCAGGTGAGAGCTGTCAATCACAAGCTCCACAGGTGAATTGCCAACTGGGTGGGGCTTTGGGGTTGGTGGAGGTGCAGGAGTGGCTTGTGGCATGTTTTTGGGTTCTCCTCTATGAAGCCGCCTCTCTTGCCACCAGCCCAATCTTGCAGCAGCCGACGCTTGGAAATTGCTGCAGAGGAGGTGCCAGGCAGGGAAAACCGGCTTGCAAAAACCCTTGTCTTCATTCCCTGCCTGTGCCTAGGAGCCTGGGGCACCCCACTGCAACAAAAGGAAGGACCCTAAGACACTTCCCTCCCTTTTCCTTCTCCCCCTTTCCTCCCTTCATTGGTTCTGCAACCCCTCCTCTTCCTTTGCAGGTACCCCATCCTCCTAGCTGAAGAATTTGATGCAAGGTAAGCAAGACTTTATGTTTTTCCCCTTTATTAAAGGGGTACAGAAATGGGATTTTTCCCCTCTCTCTCCTATTTCTGCCCACTGTGAAAAGATATAGCACCGAAGATTGTGCCTTGCAGATAAGACACTTGATCTCCATTGGAAACAGGAGGAAAGAATACCTTTTCCTCTCCTCATCCTGTCCTTTTTGGAACTACAGGTGATGTAGAGAATCTGGATCTTCCACCTGTCCATAAACAGGAGACAGTCCTCTTGGGTTTTTGCTATTTCTTGAATTCATTGAGTCAGAGTAGACCCCAAAATCTTGGGGATGTATTAGAGGGAGAAAGGAGACCTCCGGATACATGAGTTTTGTCAATGCTTTAGTATCTATCTATCTATCTATCTATCTATCTATCTATCTATCTATCTATCTATCTCTATCTCTATCTCTATCTCTCTCTCTCTCTCTCTCTCTCTCTATCTCTCTCTCTCTCTCTCTCTCTCTCTCTCTCTATCTCTATCTCTCTATCTCTATCTCTATCTCTATCTCTATCTCTATCTCTTCTATCTCTATCTCTATCTCTATCTCTATCTATCTATCTATCTATCTATCTATCTATCTATCATCATGTTTTCATTCTTTCAAGGTACTGACAGTGGGTACACTGCAGAATGAATGCACTTTTATTGCTATGGGTCAATACTATAGGTCCCTGGGAGCTGTAGTTTTACAAGGTCCCAATCCTCTCTCCCAAAGAGGGCTGGTGCTTCACTGAAAAAAGAAAGGCTCTGTGTTCGTGAGGTTTTTCTACTATCCATTTATCATCATTGTTGTCATCTTGGCTTCATCATTTCAAGGTATTGAAAGGATGGGTGCATCTATACCAGGTATAAGCAAATCCAGGGCCGTGGGCCAGATGCAGCCCTTGGGCTCTTTTCTCAGGCCCTCCTCTCTCACACCTCCTATCCTTCCTTCCTTCTCTCTTTCCTTCCTTCCTCCTTCCTTCCTTCCTTCCCTCTCTCCCTTCCTTCTCCCTTTCCTCCCTTTTGTCTCTCCTTCCTTCTCTCTTTTCTCCCTCCCTCCATTCCCTTCCACCCTTCCATCCTTCTCTTCCTTCCTTACCTCCCTCTTTCTCCCTCCCTTCTTCCATTCCACCCTTTTGTCCTTCCCTCCTTCTCTCTTTCCTCCCTCCTTCCCTCTCTCCTTTTTCCTTTCTTTCATTCCATTCTGTCTTTCCTTCCTTCTCTCTTTCCTCCCTCCTTCCCGCTCTCCCTTTCTCCTTCCTTCCCTCCCTTTTGTCTCTCCTTCCTTCTCTCTTTTCTCCCTCTGTCCATTCCCTTCCACTCTTCTCTTCCTTCCTTCCTTCCTTCCTTCCTTCCTTCCTTCCTTCCTTCCTTCCTTCCTTCCTTCCCTCCCTCCCTCCCTCCCTCCCCTTCCTCTTTCCCCCTTCCCTTCTTCCTTCCCCTTCTCTTTCCTCCTTCCCTCTCTCCTTTTCCTCCTTCCTTCCTTCCCTCCCTTTTCCTTTCCTCCCTCTCTCTGTCTTTCTTTCTTTCTTTCTTTCTATTCTCCTTTCCTCCCTCCCTCTTTCTTTCTTTCTTTCTTTCTTTCCATCCTCCTTCCCTTCCTTCCTTCCTTCCTTCCTTCCTTCCTTCCTTCCTTCCTTCCTTCCTTCCTTCCTTCCTTCCCTTTCTTTCTTTTGTCTCTCCTTTCTTCTCTCTTTTCTCCCTCCCTCCATTCCCTTCCACTCTTCTCTTCCTTCCTTCCCTCCCTCCCTCCTTCCTTCCCTCTTTCTCCCTCCCTCCTTCCATTCCCCTTCTCCTTCCTCTTTCTTCCCTCCTTCCCTCTCTCCCCTTTTTCCTTCCTTCCTCCCTCCTTTCTTCCTTTCCTTTCCTTTTGTCTTTCCTTCCTTCTCCCTTTCCTCCCTCCATTCCCTTTCACCCTTCCATCCTTCTCTTCCTCCCTTCCTCCCTTCTCTTTCCTTTCTTTCATCTCTTCCTTCTCCCTCCCTCTTTCCTTCCACCCTTCCACCCTTCCTTCTCTTTCCTCCCTCCTCCTTTCTCTCTTTCTTCTTCCTTCCCTTTTTGTTTTCCTTCCTTCTCTTTCCTCTCTTGCATCCTTCTCTTTCTCCCTTCTTTCTCTTTCCTCCCTTCCTTCTCCCTCATTCCCTACTTCCCTTACACCCTTTCATCTTTCCTTCTCTCTTCCTCCCTCCTTCCTCTCTCTCCTCCTTCCTTCCTCCCTTTTTCTTTTCCTTTTTCCTCTTTCCTCCTTCCCCCCTTCTTCCTCCTTCTCTTCCTCCCTTCCCTCCCTCTTTCCCTCCCTCCTTCCCTTGCATCCTTTCCTCCTTCCTTCTCTCTTTCCTCCCACCTTCCCTCCCTTCCTTTCTCCTTCCTTTCCTCCCTTTTGTCTCTATTTCCGTCTCTCTTTTCTCCCTCCCTCCATTCCCTTCCACCCTTCCCTTCCTTCCCTCCCTCTTTCCCCTTCCCTTCTTCCATTACACCCTTCCTTCCTTCCTTCCTTCCTTCCCATTTGTCTTTCCTTCCTTCTCTCTTTGCTCCCTCCCTCCATTTCCTTCCTTCCTTCCTTCTTCCTTCCTTCCTTCCTTCCTTCCTTCCTTCCTTCCTTCCTTCCTTCCTTCCTTCCACCCTTCCTCCCTTCTATTTTTCCTTCCTCCTTTCCTCCTGGGGGATGTTTAGCTGGGAGAAGAGTAGGAAGAGAGGGAACATGAGAACCAAGACTTTAAAGGGTGACCCATTGGGAAAAGTGACTTTCGGCTACTCTAGAGACCAGGGTACAAGGGTCCAATGGTTTCAAATGGCAGAGAAAAAGAGATTAAACTGAAAAGATTAGGAAGAACTTCCCGACAGTAAGAGTTGTTGGAGTGTGGCCTAGGCTTCCTCAGAGTGTGGTGGAGTCTCCTTTTCTGGAGTGTTTTCTGCAGAGCCTGTCTATCGGAAGTGCTTTGATGGCACCTACCTGAATGGCAGGGGGTTGGACTGGATGGCCCTTGGGGGTCTCTTCCAGCTCTAGGATTCTATATCAGGAGTAGGCAACACGGGGTCTCATGGAGACACTTTTGCTCTCCCATTCACCATCTCATCCTCACCAAGACCAACCCTTTTGGGATCTAAACCTTTCCCAACGGTTACGCTTTGCAGCTTTACAGCTTTGCAGTCCTACAATTTGGAAAGCAGGAAAGTTTGCAGAGCTGTCCAAGCAAAACCATGCTGCCTTGCATCCCTTCCAATCCTAGGACATAGATGCCTTTCTTCCAAATGCATAGAGCATCCTTTGAGAGACCCTCTGCTGCCGGCCCTGTCACGTTCTGCAGCAAAACGTGCTGAAAGGGAGAAGGGGAGGGGGCTCTTCTCTCTGCCGCAGGCACCAATGTTCCCCCTTCAGCTTTGACATACAATGGCAGCTGCACTCCTAGAAAGGGGGAGACCCTTTCCCCAGTTTCCTGATCGAATCCTAGAGTGAGAAGGGACCTCGGGGGCCCATTCAGCCCAACTTAATTCTGCCACACAGACAATCTACCTATCCATGCTAGTAAGCATGGATAGGTACTGTCAAAATCTTCATAATCCGGGAAAATTACCTTTTTGAAGCGATTTTGAAGTTTTTAACAAAACCGGAAGTCCCTTTGCCCTTCCGAAGCTTTTTCTGCCATTTTTGTTACGACTCATGAAGTGAGATGGAAATGATTCAGCTTTTCCTCGCTTCTGGTCCCCCGGCCTCGGCTCAAGCCAGAGAAGCCAGTTTTAAAGCCAGAGAAGCCAATCTTAAACCAGAGAAGGAAGGAATGTCCTTCGCTTTCTTTTCCCTGCTGCTGGTCCCTGGTCTCGGCTCAAGCCAGAGAAGCCAGTTTTAAACCATAAAAGGAAGGAATTTCCTAGCCTCGGCTCAAGCCAGAGAAGCCAATTTTAAAGCCAGAGAAGCCAGACTTAAACCAGAGAAGGAAGGAATTTCCTCCGCTTGCTTTTCCCCGCTGCTGCTCCCTGGTCTCGGCTCAAGCCAGAGAAGCCAGTTTTAAACCAGAGAAGGAAGGAATTTCCTAGCCTCGGCTCAAGCCAGAGAAGCCAGTTTTAAAGCCAGAGAAGCCAACCTTAAACCAGAGAAGAACGGAATTTCCTCCGCTTGCTTTTCCCTACTGCTGCTCCCTGGTCTCGGCTCAAGCCAGAGAAGCCACTTTTAAACCAGAGAAGGAAGGAATTTCCTCCGCTTGCTTTTCCCCACTGCTGCTCCCTGGTCTCGGCTCAAGCCAGAGAAGCCAGTTTTAAACCAGAGAAGGAAGGAATTTCCTAGCCTCGGCTCAAGCCAGAGAAGCCAGTTTTAAAGCCAGAGAAGCCAATCTTAAACCAGAGAAGAACGGAATTTCCTCCGCTTGCTTTTCCCTACTGCTGCTCCCTGGTCTCGGCTCGAGCCAGAGAAGCCACTTTTAAACCAGAGAAGGAAGGAATTTCCTAGCTACGGCTCAAGCCAGAGAAGCCATTTTAAACCAGAAAAGGAAGGAATATCCTAGCCTCGGCTCAAGCCAGAGAAGCCATTTTAAAGATAGAGAATCCAATCTTAAACCAGAGAAGGAAGGAATTTCCTCCGCTTGCTTTTCCACACTACTGGTCCCTGGTCTCGGCTCAAGCCAGAAAAGCCAGTTTTAAACCAGAGAAGGAAGGAATTTCCTAGCCTCGGCTCAAGCCAGAGAAGCCTTTTTAAACCAGAAAAGGAAGGAATATCCTAGCCTCGGCTCAAGCCAGAGAAGCCATTTTAAAGATAGAGAATCCAATCTTAAACCAGAGAAGGAAGGAATTTCCTCCGCTTGCTTTTCCACACTACTGGTCCCTGGTCTCGGCTCAAGCCAGAAAAGCCAGTTTTAAACCAGAAAAGGAAGGAATATCTTAGCCTCGGCTCAAGCCAGAGAAGCCAGTTTTAAAGCCAGAGAAGCCAGCCTTAAACCAGAGAAGGAAGGAATTTCCTCCGCATGGTTTTCCCCACTGCTGGTCCCTGGTCTCGGCTCAAGCCGGAGAAGCCAGTTTTAAACCAGAAAAGGAAGGGATTTCCTGTGCTTGCTTTTCCCCACTGCTGGTCCCTGGTCTCGGCTCAAGCCAGAGAAGCCAGTTTTAAACCAGAGAAGGAAGGAATTTCCTAGCCTTGGCTCAAGCCAGAGAAGCCAGTTTTAAAGCCAGAGAAGCCAATCTTAAACCAGAGAAGGAAGGAATTTCCTGGCCTTGGCTCAAGCCAGAGAAGCCAGTTTTAAAGCCAGAGAAGCCAATCTTAAACCAGAGAAGGAAGGAATTTCCTCCGCTTGCTTTCCCCCACTGCTGCTCCCTGGTCTCGGCTCAAGCCAGAGGGGCCAGTTTTAAACCAGAGAAGGAAGGAATTTCCTAGCCTCGGCTCAAGCCAGAGAAGCCATTTTAAACCAGAAAAGGAAGGAATATCCCAGCCTCGGCTCAAGCCAGAGAAGCCAGTTTTAAAGCTAGAGAATCCAATCTTAAACCAGAGAAGGAAGGAATTTCCTCCGCTTGCTTTTCTCAGCTGCTGGTCCCTGGTCTCGGCTCAAGCCAGAGAAGCCAGTTTTAAACCAGAAAAGGAAGGAATATCCTAGCCTAGACTCAAGCCAGAGAAGCCAGTTTTAAAGCCAGAGAAGCCAGCCTTAAACCAGAGAAGGAAGGAATTTCCTCCGCGTGGTTTTCCCCACTGCTGGTCCCTGGTCTCGGCTCAAGCCAGAGAAGCCAGTTTTAAACCAGAAAAGGAAGGGATTTCCTGTGCTTGCTTTTCCCCACTGCTGGTCCCTGGTCTCGGCTCAAGCCAGAGAAGCCAGTTTTAAACCAGAGAAGGAAGGAATTTCCTAGCCTTGGCTCAAGCCAGAGAAGCCAGTTTTAAAGCCAGAGAAGCCAATCTTAAACCAGAGAAGGAAGGAATTTCCTAGTCTTGGCTCAAGCCAGAGAAGCCAGTTTTAAAGCCAGAGAAGTCAATCTTAAACCAGAGAAGGAAGGAATTTCCTGGCCTTGGCTCAAGCCAGAGAAGCCAGTTTTAAAGCCAGAGAAGCCAATCTTAAACCAGAGAAGGAAGGAATTTCCTCCGCTTGCTTTCCCCCACTGCTGCTCCCTGGTCTCGGCTCAAGCCAGAGGGGCCAGTTTTAAACCAGAGAAGGAAGGAATTTCCTAGCCTCGGCTCAAGCCAGAGAAGCCATTTTAAACCAGAAAAGGAAGGAATATCCCAGCCTCGGCTCAAGCCAGAGAAGCCAGTTTTAAAGCTAGAGAAGCCAGTCTTAAACCAGAGAAGGAAGGAATTTCCTAGCCTTGGCTCAAGCCAGAGAAGCCAGTTTTAAAGCCAGAGAATCCAATCTTAAACCAGAGAAGGAAGGAATTTCCTCCGCTTGCTTTCCCCCACTGCTGCTCCCTCGTCTTGGCTCAAGCCAGAGGGGCCAGTTTTAAACCAGAAAAGGAAGGAATATCCCAGCCTCGGCTCAAGCCAGAGAAGCCAGTTTTAAAGCTAGAGAATCCAATTCTAAACCAGAGAAGGAAGGAATTTCCTCCGCTTGCTTTTCCCTACTGCTGCTCCCTGGTCTCGGCTCAAGCCAGAGAAGCCAGTTTTAAACCAGAGAAGGAAGGAATTTCCTAGCCTCGGCTCAAGCCAGAGAAGCCATTTTAAACCAGAAAAGGAAGGAATATCCTAGCCTCGGCTCAAGCCAGAGAAGCCAGTTTTAAAGATAGAGAATCCAATCTTAAACCAGAGAAGGAAGGAATTTCCTCCGCTTGCTTTTCCACACTACTGGTCCCTGGTCTCAGCTCAAGCCAGAGAAGCCAGTTTTAAACCAGAAAAGGAAGGAATATCTTAGCCTCGGCTCAAGCCAGAGAAGCCAGTTTTAAAGCCAGAGAAGCCAGCCTTAAACCAGAGAAGGAAGGAATTTCCTCCGCGTGGTTTTCCCCACTGCTGGTTGCTGGTCTCGGCTCAAGCCGGAGAAGCCAGTTTTAAACCAGAAAAGGAAGGGATTTCCTGTGCTTGCTTTTCTCCACTGCTGGTCCCTGGTCTCGGCTCAAGCCAGAGAAGCCAGTTTTAAACCAGAGAAGGAAGGAATTTCCTAGCCTTGGCTCAAGCCAGAGAAGCCAGTTTTAAAGCCAGAGAAGCCAATCTTAAACCAGAGAAGGAAGGAATTTCCTAGCCTTGGCTCAAGCCAGAGAAGCCAGTTTTAAAGCCAGAGAAGCCAATCTTAAACCAGAGAAGGAAGGAATTTCCTCCCCTTGCTTTCCCCCACTGCTGCTCCCTGGTCTCGGCTCAAGCCAGAGGGGCCAGTTTTAAACCAGAGAAGGAAGGAATTTCATAGCCTTGGCTCAAGCCAGAGAAGCCATTTTAAACCAGAAAAGGAAGGAATATCCCAGCCTCGGCTCAAGCCAGAGAAGCCAGTTTTAAAGCTAGAGAAGCCAGTCTTAAACCAGAGAAGGAAGGAATTTCCTAGCCTTGGCTCAAGCCAGAGAAGCCAGTTTTAAAGCCAGAGAATCCAATCTTAAACCAGAGAAGGAAGGAATTTCCTCCGCTTGCTTTCCCCCACTGCTGCTCCCTCGTCTTGGCTCAAGCCAGAGGGGTCAGTTTTAAACCAGAAAAGGAAGGAATATCCCAGCCTCGGCTCAAGCCAGAGAAGCCAGTTTTAAAGCTAGAGAATCCAATTCTAAACCAGAGAAGGAAGGAATTTCCTCCGCTTGCTTTTCCACACTACTGGTCCCTGGTCTCGGCTCAAGCCAGAGAAGCCAGTTTTAAACCAGAAAAGGAGGGAATATCCTAGCCTCGACTCAAGCCAGAGTAGCCAGTTTTAAAGCCAGAGAAGCCAGCCTTAAACCAGAGAAGGAAGGAATTTCCTCCGCGTGGTTTTCCCCACTGCTGGTCCCTGGTCTCGGCTCAAGCCAGAGAAGCCAGTTTTAAACCAGAAAAGGAAGGGATTTCCTGTGCTTGCTTTTCCCCACTGCTGGTCCCTGGTCTCGGCTCAAGCCAGAGAAGCCAGTTTTAAACCAGAGAAGGAAGGAATTTCCTAGCCTTGGCTCAAGCCAGAGAAGCCAGTTTTAAAGCCAGAGAAGCCAACCTTAAACCAGAGAAGGAAGGAATTTCCTCCGCTTGCTTTCCCCCACTGCTGCTCCCTGGTCTCGGCTCAAGCCAGAGGGGCCAGTTTTAAACCAGAGAAGGAAGGAATTTCCTAGCCTCGGCTCAAGCCAGAGAAGCCATTTTAAACCAGAAAAGGAAGGAATATCCCAGCCTCGGCTCAAGCCAGAGAAGCCAGTTTTAAAGCTAGAGAATCCAGTCTTAAACCAGAGAAGGAAGGAATTTCCTCCGCTTGCTTTTCTCAGCTGCTGGTCCCTGGTCTCGGCTTAAGCCAGATAAGCCAGTTTTAAACCAGAGAAGGAAGGAATATCCTAGCCTCGGCTCAAGCCAGAGAAGCCAGTTTTAAACCAGAAAAGGAAGGAATATCCTAGCCTCGGCTCAAGCCAGAGAAGCCAGTTTTAAAGATAGAGAATCCAATCTTAAACCAGAGAAGGAAGGAATTTCCTCCGCTTGCTTTTCCACACTACTGGTCCCTGGTCTCGGCTCAAGCCAGAGAAGCCAGTTTTAAAGCAGAAAAGGAAGGAATTTCCTAGCCTCGGCTCATGCCAGAGAAGCCAGTTTTAAAGCCAGAGAAGCCAGCCTTAAACCAGAGAAGGAAGGAATTTCCTCCGCTTGCTTTTCCCCACTGCTGGTCCCTGGTCTCGGCTCAAGCCAGAGAAGCCAGTTTTAAAGCAGAAAAGGAAGGAATTTCCTAGCCTCGGCTCATGCCAGAGAAGGCAGTTTTAAAGCCAGAGAAGACAGTTTTAAACCAGAGAAGGAAGGAATTTCCTCTGCGTGCTTTTCCCCGCTGCTGGCCCCTGGTCTCGACTCAAGCCAGAGAAGGCAGTTTTAAACCAGAAAAGGAAGGAATATCCTAGCCTCGGCTCAAGCCAGAGAAGCCAGTTTTAAAGCTAGAGAAGCCAATCTTAAACCAGAGAAGTAAGGAGGCTCCTTCTTTGGAAGCGTTTAAACAGAGGCTGGATGGCCATCTGTCAGGGGTGATTTGAATGCAATATTCCTGCTTCTTGGCAGGGGGTTGGACTGGATGGCCCATGAGGTCTCTTCCAACTCTTTGATTCTATGATTCTATGAATTTCCTCCGCTTGCTTTTCCCCGCTGCTGGTTCAACAGGCACTACCAGGCCATAGATGTATCCTCCGTGGGAAGGTCTCTGCTGTAATATCTTGACTAGCCACATGCTCTGAGCATGTTCCACCTTGTCTGACCTGGAGGGCTGACTACGTATTCCTCTGCCGAGCTTGTTCAGTAACTCTTCTCATTCATATGTATGATGGCAAGCTAATTAGTCCGATACTGAACCAAGGCATCCTGTCTGTGTTTCAGGATATTTCTGCCCTCCCAGAAGACATGGCAGAGGCAGCAGCCGGTTTTGGGAAGGTGGTTCTTTTCCGCCAAGGAGCGCCCAGAGGACTCACCTACCGCATCCCAGCCTTGCTGTACCTGCCGTCCGAATCTGCTTTCCTGGCCTTTGCGGAAGAGCGCTCCTCACCCAAAGACGAAGATGCCCGGTTCCTGGTGATGCGGCGAGGGCAAAAGCAAGGGACATCTGTCCACGTAACCTCAGGGAAAGGAAGGGGCGAGGGCTATTCTTCCTTTTTGCATTGTTTCGTTATGTTTCATTATGTTTCATTATGTTTCATTGCTGACCGAAATGTGAGTAGATAAATAGGTACTGCTTCGGTGGGAAGGGACCACCACTCCATGCAATCATGCTGGGCATATGACCAAGGAGGTGTCTTCGGACAACACCAGCTCTTCAGCTTAGTTGTATCCAACTACTGAGCTGCTGAACTTGCTGACCGAAAGGTTGGTGGTTCAAATCCGGGGAGTGTTGAGCTCCCGCTGTTAGCTCCAGTTTCTACCAACTTAGCAATTCAAAAACAAGCAAACATGAGTAGATCGATAGGTACTTCTTTGGTAGGAAGGTAACACCACTCCATGCAATCATGCTGGCCATATGACCTAGGAGGTGTCTACGGACAACACCGGTTCTTCGGCTTAGTTGTGTCCATCCACTGAGCTGCTGAACTTGCTGACCGAAAGTCAGCGATTTGAATCTGGGGAGTGGGGTGAGCTCCCGCTGAGCTGCTGAACTTGCTGACTGAAAGGTTGGCGGTTCAAATCCAGGGAGCAGTGTGAGCTCCCACTGTTAGTCCCAGCTTCTGCCTATCTAGCTGTTCGAAAACATGTAAATGTGAGTAGATCAATAGGTACTGCTTCGGTGGGAAGGTAACACCGCTCCATGCAATCATGCTGGCTATATGACCTAGGAGGTGTCTACGGACAACACCGGCTTTTCGGCTTAGTTGTGCCTGACCACTGAGCTGCTGAACTTGCTGACCAAAAGGTTGGCGGTTCAAATCCGGGGAGCGGTGTGAGCTCCCACTGTTAGCCCCAGCTTCTGCCTATCTAGCAGTTCGAAAACATGTAAATGTGAGTAGATAAATAGGTACTGCTCCGGCGGGAAGGTAACGGCACTCCATGGAGTCATGCTGGCCACATGACCTTGGAGGTGTCTATGGACAACACCGGCTCTTCGGCTTAGAAATGGAGATGAGCACCTGTGGAAAAGTGTAGGAATATTTGGTGCGAGTGCAGCGTCGCCAGGTTCCATAACATGCCATTGGCCTCCCATGATGATTAAGAGTATAATTTCATAATGGAAATAGATTCAGAGTCCTTGAATTAGTTTTGGTCTCGCTCTGCTTTGCCAATGAATTGCAGCCAAATAGCCCAGAGCAATTCTAGTCACCTCACTCTCTTCGTTGCACAAGATGTACCTGTTTTGAACCACATAATATCTTGAAACACCGGTCTAGGCTTTCAAAACCTTCTGGTTTGATTACTGTAATGTGTTGTAAATAATAATAATAATAATTTTAATAATAATAATAATACTTTATTTATAACCTGCCCTATCTCTCAGAGGGAGATGTCAAACCTTCAATGCCAAAAGCAACAAATAACAAAACGAACCTCTGAGGATGCTTGCCACAGATGCAGGCGAAACATCAGGAGAGAATGCTTCTAGAACATGGCCATATAACCCAAAAAAACCTACAACAACCCAGTGATTCCGGCCATGAAAACCTTAGACAATACAATAACAAATCAAACTAGTGGGCATAACTATTTCTAAAAGTAATAATAATAGAGTAAAATAATGGAAATGCAATAATAACAGTAATAATAGAGTAAAATAATAAATGTAAAATTAATAATAGAGTAAAATAATAAAAGTAATAATAATAAAGTAAAATAATAAATGTAAGATTAATAATAGAGAAAAATAATATATGTAATAATAAATAGAGTAAAATAAATGTGATATTAAATAAAAAATAATAAATGTAATAATAATAATAAATAGAGTAAAATAATAAATATAATAGAGAAAGTAATAAATGTAATAATAACAATAATAAATATAAGAGAAAGATAATAAATGTAAAATTAATAATAGAGTAAAATAATAAATGTAAAATTAATAATAGAGTAAAATAATAAATGCAAAATTAATAATAGAGTAAAATAATAAATAGAGTAATAATAATAAATAGAGTAATATAATAAAGGTAATAATAATAATACATGGAGTAAAATAATAAATGTAATAATAATAATAATAATAATAATAATAATAATAATAGTAATAGGTTGTTGTTGGTTTTTTCGGGCTATATGGCCATGGTCTAGAGGCATTCTCTCCTGACATTTCACCTGAATCTAATACAAGCATTCTCAGAGGTAGTGAAGTCTGTTGGAACTAGGGAAAAGGGTTTATATATCTGTGGAATGACCCTTTTTCCTATATATATATATATATATATATATATATATATATATATATATACACACCCTTTTTCCTAGTTCCAACAGACCTTACTACCTCTGAGGATGCTTGCCATAGATGCAGGCGAAACGTCAGGAGAGAATGCCTCTAGAACATGGCCATATAGCCTGAAAAAACCTACAACAACCCAGTGATTCCAGCCATGAAAGCCTTCGACAATACATAATAATAATAATAATAATAATAATAATAATAATAATAATAATAATAATAGAGTAAAATAATAAATGTAATAGAGAAAGTAATAAATGTAATAATAACAATAACAAATAGAGTAAAATAATAAATGTAATAATAATAAAGGTAAAAATATAAATGCAATACAAATAATTATAGAGTAAAATAATGTAAATGTAATAATAATAATAATAATTAATAGAGTATAATAATGTATGTAATAAATATAATAATAACAGAGTAAAATAATAAATAACCTTAACTCGAGTATAATCCAAGGGGGACTTTTTCAGCCTAAAAAAGGGTTGAAAATTTTGCCTTATACTTAAGTATATATGGTATATGGGACTGCCCTCTGAAGTTTAATCTAATGCACCGTGCTGGTGTAGTTGCACCACTACAAGTCGCATACTACAATATTGGAGTTACTCAGCACATGGCTGGGTTTTATAAAATGAGTTTATGGTATTTATCTTATCTTAAGCTTGAGGGCAAATTAACATTTTGTAAACCACTCTGAGTACCTTTGTGGCTAAAAATTCCCTAAATAATAAAAATAATGTATAGTAGGAAACAGGGGGCAAAATAATTCACAGGTTGCCTTGATAAGTTTTCAAACAGTCAAAACTTACTTTTATTGTTAACGTCTCAGATAAAAGAGTAAATAGACAAAAGAAAGTTGCTTAAGTTGCAAAAGAAAGTTGGTCTTGTTCTATTGTAAATTGTTGTCTTTTCTATGTTCTGTACACCGCCACGAGTCGCCCCTGGGCTGAGAGTGGCGGTTAACAAGTGCAAATAATAAATAAATAAATAAATAAATAACTTTGGCGTGAGTCCCAAATGCTGACTCTCATACCTATGTGTAAGGCAGGCATGGGCAAACTTCGGCCCTCCCTCCAGGTGTTTTGGACTACAACTCCCACAATTCCTAACAGCCGGTAGGCTGTTAGGAATTGTGGGAGTTGGAGTCCAAAACAAGTTCATTGCTGTGGAATGACTATATTATATTATAGGTCTCATATGTGGATTTGGTAACAAAACCAGTCTCTGATTCATAAAGTCTAGTATCTAATGATGCAATGTCTGGGAAATATTATGTACAGTTTTAGATACACCCACTTATCCAATTATTATGATCTCTCTGCCCTGAAGATGTACTGTATTTGGAAACTAGAATCAGGTCGATGAGGTTGAGACGTTGATACTGAAGTCAGATAAGTTACAGTAATGGTAGAAAGTTTCATAACATATTGGAAGCCTAGGGTTTCCTATGACGATCACAGGAGCTTTCCAAATTGGAGAGTTGACTTTCATCTGGTGGCAAAAACAATGCTAGTCGCCTTTTGCTGTTGCAAAAGAACGGTCTCTTCTGGTGAAATGGCAGGGAGAAGGTTTGAGGAAAAGAGACAAAGAGAGTTCCTGAGGTCTGAAAAGGCACGGTTTATTCTCGGTTGGCACCAACCGGATATGGACCCTGCTGGTAGTCCAGGAAAACAGGGTACTGAACAAAGAAAAGCCTTGGTTTATATACCCTTTAAAATAATATGCATGCATCACACAGGCATCACAATGTGCGTCACAAAATTCTACTTTTACATTGACTTCAATGGCATATTTTAACTTCGACACCTCTCAATCTTCATTTAAGCATCTTTATCTAAGGAGCTGCTATTAATGAGGACCATGCGCCACAGTGTCTACTAGGCTACTGATAGCAAGAGCTTCCATCCATCTTGAGATAAGTTCTTCCTGAAGCCTCTTCATGGCCAGCTCATTAATCTTACAATAAGCTTCGCCTGGTACCAAAATGGAAAGAGTCTCTTGAAATTTGCCAGAGGCCTCTTGACATTCCTTTCCTAGACCCTGGCCTCTCTTGAGACATCTAATTTTGCAGCTTTTTAAGACGAAAATATCTTCCAAGTGAAGTTCATGTATACATACACTTCTCTTTGTGATTTCATATATTTTCTAACTCCTATTTCTAATATGGTTACATCCAATATATATTTTCCAATATGTGTATTGTGTATTTCCATCTTGCCTTCATCACTGGTACCACAGAATATCTTGAAATGCTGGTCTAAGCTTTCAAAACCTTTCGGCTTGACTATTGTAATGCCCTTGGAAGCTTAATGTAATGCTGGTGTAGTTGTTCCACTACAAGGACAGCCTACAATATTGGGCGCCTTTTAATTTAACAAAAAAGGCATCTTAATCCTAGAATCTTAGAGTTGGAAGAGACCTCATGGGCCATCCAGTCCAACCCCATTCTGCCAAGAGGCAGGAAAATTGCATTCAAAGCACCCCTGACAGATGGCCATCCAGCCTCTGTTTAAAAGCCTCCAAAGGAGGCGCCTCCACCACATTCCGGGGCAGAGAGTTCCACTGCCGAACAGTTCTCACAGTTAGGAAGTTCTTCCTCATGTTCAGCTGGAATCTCCTTTCTTGTAGTTTGAAGCCATTGCTCCATTGTGTCCTAGTCTCCAGGGAAGCAGAAAAGAAGCTTGCTCCCTCCTCCCTGTGACTTCCTCTCTGTTGGGTTTTATCCCATAATCAGCAGCAGAGTAGCAAAGCTCAAGGGCAGATGTCTTCACTGTGTCTGGTTGTGATCCCCAGGTTGTGCCAGTCAGCTTTCATATGATATTTTTTCTAGCGCCCACTTTTTGGTTGATACTCAGACAGTGATTCTTGTAGGTCAGAGCATGGTCCAGAGTGACTCCCACGTATTTGGGTGTGCTGCAATGCTCCAGTGGGATTCTTTTCCAAGTAATAATCCTCAGAGCTCAGGATGCTTGTCTGTTCTTAAGGTGAAAAGCACACGTCTGTGTTTCAGATGGATTAGGGATCAGCTGGTTTTCCCTGTAATAGGCAGTAAGAGCACCTAGAGCTTCGGAGAGCTTCTGGTCAACCATCTCAAAGCTCCCTGCTTGAGTGGTGATGGCATGATTGTCAGCAGAGATGAAACTCTCTGTCTCTAACTCTAATGAATGTCATGCAGAATAAATCTATGTCTACCAAAAGACAAAGCTACTGGTTAACCGTGCAACCCTTTTTTTCTTCTAGTGGGGTCCGCAGGAATCTCTGATGACGGCCACGTTGCCGGGCCACCGCACCATGAACCCTTGCCCGCTGTACGAGAGGAACAGCCGCACCGTTTTCCTCTTCTTTATCTGTGTCCAAACTGAAGTGACGGAGCAGCAGCAGCTCAGAAGAGGGAAGAACGCCGCCCGGCTGTGTTACGTCTCGAGCCGAGATGGTGGCCGGACCTGGAGCCACACCACCGACCTGACCGAAAAGGCCATTACGGATAACTTGAGGAGATGGGCCACTTTTGCTGTTGGGCCGGGTCACGGCCTCCAGTTGAGCTCGGGCCGATTGGTGGTCCCGGCTTACGCCTACTACATCCACCGGCGTTGCTTTGGGCACCCGCTCACTGTCTGGACGAAACCCCATTCCTTCATGTTCTATAGTGATGATGGTGGGAAGAACTGGTCCCAGGGCCGGCTCCTCAGGGCCTTGCGGACATCCGAATGCCAGGTCGCTGAATTGACCGGCCAGGATAATAGTCCAATGTTATATTGTAATGCCCGGAGTCCTGACAGGTACCGGGCAGAGGCCTTCAGTGCAGATCACGGAGAATTCTTTGACGAATCCTTTCTCTCTGAGGAGTTGTGTGAACCTCCCAATGGATGCCAGGGCAGCGTCATGAGCTTTTCACCCATGGTGGAGCTAGGCACCCATTCCTCCTCAGCCTCCTATGAGAGCACAAAGCAATGGCTGATCTTCTCCCACCCCACAAACAAGCACCGTCGCCTGGACCTGGGCATCTACTTGAACATGTCTCCCTTGGAGAAAGAATCCTGGAAAGGCCCGTGGGTGCTGAACAAAGGGCCCAGTGGCTATTCGGACCTGGCCGTGTGCAAGGAAAGGAAGTCTCTGCTCTTTGGTTGCTTGTTTGAGTGTGGGGCAGCCCATTCCTATGAAGAAATTGCTTTCAAGCTCTTCACCGATGCCGAGCTTTTGAGGGAAGGGCCATTCTGAGCTGAGTCTCCCTCAGAGTTGCAAGTCATCATATCATCATCATCATTAACATTATCATCTTCATCATCACCATTCTTGTGGTCAAGTATGGTTGTCCTCCAAGGGCAGAGAGAAGGGGCCCCCAAATTGAACACTAAGATATTTCAAAGGCTCGTAGAGTGGGTAGAGATCCCAAGGACCATCCAGTCCAATCCCATTGTGCCAAGCAGCAAAGCACAATTGAAGCACTCCTTAGCACAGACCCAGGGGCCAGATGCCGCCCCTTAGGCTCTTTTCTCAGGCTCTCCTCTCTCTCACCATCCTATCCTTCCTTCCTTCCTTCACTTTTTCCTTCCTTCCCTCCCTTCCCTCCTTCCTTCCCTTCCACCCTTTTGTCCTTCCTTTCTTCCCTATTTCCTCCCTCCTTCCCTCTCTCCCTCTTTCTCCTTCCTTCCTCCCTTCCCTTTCTTTTCCCTCCCCTCCCCTCCCCTTTTGTCTTTTCTTCCTTCCCTCTTTCCTCCCTCCCTCCATTTCCTTCCACCCTTTCATCCCTCCTTCCTTCTTTTTCCTTCCTCCCTTCCATCCTTCTCTTCCTCCCTTTCTTCCTCCCAATGAAGTCGATAGGAACTTTAGGAGGGTCAACTCCAAGGGGAGAGGACCCTTAGTTCCCACCAAAGAGGTTGAAAGGGGGAAGGAAGGAAGGAAGGAAGGAAGGAAGGAAGGAAGGAAGGACAAAAGGGTGGAAGGGAAGGATGGAAGGAGAAAGAGGGAAGTAAGGAAGGGAGAAAGGTAAGAAGGAAAGAGAGAAGGAAGGAAAGACAAAAGGGAAGGACGGAAGGACGAATGGGTGGAAGGGAAGGATAGGAGGAAGGAAGGGAAGGAGGAATAAAAAGAGACGGTCCGAGAAAGCCTGCTTGGAAATTTGCTCTATAATTTATCTGGACCTCCAAGCCGGGTCCCTTCATGGTCGCCAAATGAAGTCCAAGGGGAGAGGACCCTTAGTTCCCACCAAAGAGGGAACACTACCTTGGCAAGCCTTCAGAATAGCCTGATTCCAGCAATTTTATTAATATTAAAAATTGAAATGAGACTTTGGGACTACATCAACAGAATTTTCCTATAGAAATGCCTCTGATCTCTGTACTGGTATGCCTTGCATGTGAGCTATCACTGCATTGCATCTGATCCAGCTGAATCGCTCATTAAACCTCGATGCCTCTTCTTCGCTTTGGCAAGAGTCTCATTTCAATTTTTAATATTAATAAAATTGCTGGAATCAGGCTTCTCTGAAGGCTTGCCAAGGTAGCGTTCCCTCTTTGGTGGGAACTAAGGGTCCTCTCCCCTTGGAGTTGACCCTCCTAAAGTTCCTATCGACTCCATTTGGCGACCACGAAGGGACCCGGCTTGGAGGTCCAGATAAATTATAGAGCAAATTTCCAAGCAGGCTTTCTCGGACCGTCTCTTTTTATTCCTCCTTCCCTTCCTTCCTCCTATCCTTCCCTTCCACCCATTCATCCTTCCGTCCTTCCCTTTTGTCTTTCCTTCCTTCTCTCTTTCCTTCTTACCTTTCTCCCTTCCTTACTTCCCTCTTTCTCCTTCCATCCTTCCCTTCCACCCTTTCGTCCTTCTGTCCCTCCTTCCCTCTTTCAACCGCTATCTCCTTCCTTCCATTTTGTCTTTCCTTCCTTCCCTATTTCCTCCCTCCTTCCCTCCCTCTCCCTCCTTCTCCTTCCTTCATTCCTTCCTTCCTTCACTTTTGTCTTTTCTTCCTTCCCTCTTTCCTCCCTCCCTCCATTTCCTTCCTCCCTTTCATCCTTCCTTCCTTTTTTCCTTCCTCCCTTCCACTCTTCTTTTCCTCCCTTTCTTCTTTGCTTCTTTTTTCCTTCCTCCTTCCCTTCCTTCTTCCTATCCATCCCTTCCACCCATTTGTTCTTCCTTCCATTTTGTCTATCCTTCCTTCTTTCTTTCCTTCTTACCTTCCTCCCTTCTTTACCTCCCTCTTTCTTCTTCCTTCCCTCTTTCTCCTCTCTCCCTTTTTCTCCTTCCTTCCTCCTTCCTTCCTTTTTTCTTTCTTCCTTCCCTCTTCCCTCCTTCCCTCCATTCCTTTCCCCCTCTTCCTCTTCCTTCTTCCTTCCTTCCTTCCTTCCTTCCTTCCTTCCTTCTTTTTCCTTCCTCCCTTCCATCCTTCTCTTCCTCCCTTCCTTCCTTCTCTTTTTCATTTCACATTAGAATCAAAGCGTCAGCTTTAGAAACACTTTAGAAGCAAAACACCAGACCCCCATAATTTTGTATGTGGTTTAGAACCATTTAGAACCATGGATCGCACATGCCTAAAAATTACTAATAGCTGTATATTATACCATTAGACTTCTTTTTGCTCAAAAAATCCATAATTGGTTTCCAATCCTTCAAAAAGGATTGATTTATCCTTTCAAGCCTAGTTAGTCCTCTGCATCCACACTTTCTGTGGATACAGAGGACTTTAGCACAGCTGGGCTGGGCTTTAGAACAGCTGGTAAATCACCAGCAATGATAAGATCTACCAACCGAAAGGTTGCCAGTTCGAAGCCCCAGGTTGGTGTGAGCATCCAACTGTCAACCCAGCTCACTGTTTACCTAAGCAGTTAGCTGTAAGTAGAATAATTAGGTACCGCTAAAAAGTGGGGGAGGTATTTTACGATACCATAAAGAAAAAGATCAGGAAATACCCAGCGACCAAAAAAGGGAGGAGGAAGTCCTGATAGCTCTTCGTCATAGAGGATGGAGCAACAGCACCCCCCTGTGGATGGATTTGAGCACAACCTCCAAGGCGCCAAAAAGCTGGACTTCAACACAACATACCTCCTTTCTGTACTGTCTGTCTCTGTCCTCTCTGCCCAAAATGGCATTGAATGTTTGCTGTGTATGTGTACTGTGATCCGCCCTGAGTCTCCTTGGGAAGAATATAAATAAAGTATTATTATTATTACTCAACCACCCATGACCTGAACCTTGATTTCGTCGTTCTATTACACCATCATATCCAATGGAACTTGAGCATCCATGTATTTAATGTATGTTTGGGGTGGGTGGGGGGAATGCCTTGGTTCATATAATTTTGCAAGGTCTTTAGCCTTCTCTGCTGGTACCTCTCCAAACTAAAACTCCCAGGATTCCATAGCATTTTTGTCATTTGGGAGTTGTAGTTGCTGGGATTTATAGTTCATCTAAAGAGCGTTGCATACAGAGGCGGCCCTAGGTAATTTTCAACGGTAAGCAAACAGTATTTTGCCCCCCCACCCCCAACCAATCATTGATATATATTTCCTGTTCATCGTGGGAGTTCTGTGTGCCATATTTGGTTCAATTACATCATTGGTGGAGTTCAGAATGCTCTTTGATTGTAGGTGAACTATACATCCCAGTAACTACACTTGCCGTACTTGCTCCCTTGCCTGGCCCGCTTTGGGTCGGAGGCGTGCCTGAAGACCCCGGCGTGTGCACCAAAAGTCACCTCTTCTCCTGACTTTCTCCTCAGCCATTGGGACCAAGAGAGAGAGAGAGAGAGGTGGAGATGCCCACCTTTCCTGAAGGTAGGCGCAAAAACAAAGGAGGGAGTGGAGGTGGGAGATACCTCCAGCTGGAGGGGCTCTCTCTCTGTTCAGCCGGAGGGGCTCTCTCTCTGTTCAGCTGGAGGGGCTCTCTCTCTGTTCAGCCGGAGGGGCTCTCTCTCTGTTCAGCCGGAGGGGCTCTCTCTCTGTTCAGCCGGAGGGGCTCTCTCTCTGTTCAGGTTTAATCTCTCTCTCTCTCTCTCTTGGTCCCAATGGCTGAAGAGAAAGTCAGGAGAAGAGGCGACTTTTGGTGCGCATGCTGGGATCTTCAGGCACGCTTCCGGACTCGAAGCGGGCCAGGCGTGGCGGCTCCGCCCCTTGGCCCACCCGCAGATTGGGGAGAGGAGAGGAGGCGGGTGGAGCGCCGGGGGATTGGGAAAGGGAGCCGGTCATGGGGAAGGGATCGAACGCGGAGAACGATTGAGTGCCGGCTCTGCTCGCACCCGGTGGCCGGGTGGAGCAGGACCGAGAGGGGCTAGGCGAGGCTCAAGGGCCCGGCCCCTTTGGGAAGAGGATCGCCCGGCAGCAAGGCAAGAAAGCCGAGGCTCCCCCCGGACTGCTAGGGCTGTTGTGAGCTGAGGGGCACTCCTCAAGTGGTGGTCGAGGGGCATTTACAGAGGCGCCTCTGTGCCCCTGGCAAAAAAAAGTGTTCTGCGACTGCTTACTTCGCGTAATGGACGAGCCGCCCCTGGTTGCATATGTCAAGGTCTATTTTCCCCCAAGAGCGCCTCAAGAGCGCCCCTGGGAAAAATCAACTATACTGCAAATGCTTACTTTGCGTAATGGGTTGAGCCACCCCGGGAAGGAGTGGCAGGCAGCGCAAAAGGGGCGGAAATAAAATAAAATAAAGAGGAAGGAGGCTTGCGGGCCGGATATTCATCCCCGCAGCACACTGGTAGTCCGTGGCCCACAAGTTACAAACCACTGCATTATATGCAGATATTGCAAAACTTGGGAGGTAAAAAATCCCAAATTTATTTATTTATTTATTTATTTATTGCATTTATATACCGCAAGTTAAGAAACACTGCATTATATGCAGATATTCCAAAACTTGGGGGGTAAAAAATCCCGAATCTCAAATTTATGTTTATTTATTTGATATTTATTGCAATTATATACCTCAAGTTAAGAACCACTGCATTATATGCAGATATTCCAAAACTTGGGGGGTAAAAACCCCCAAATTTATTTATTTATTTAGTTAGTTATTGCATTTATGTAACACAAGATAAGAACCACTGCATTATATGCAGATATTCCAAAACTTGGGAGGTAAAAAATCCCAAATCCCAAATTTATTTATTTATTTAGTCATTTATTTATTGCATTTATATACTGCAAATTAATAACCATTGCATTATATGCAGATATTCCAAAACTTGGGAGGTAAAAAATCCCAAATCCCAAATTTATTTATTTATTTATTGCATTTATATACCGCTTTTCTCGTCCCTGGTTGGCCTCAAAGCAGTTCACAACATAATCAATTGAAAATTCAATGCCTCACATGTATAAAAACACCACATATCAATAAACGCAATGAAATACAAAATTACTGTATTATACACATATTTTGGTTTTTAATTGAAAGCATTGTTTCTTCTCCTTCTTCCCCAATTTCTTTGGCATCTCCTGTGCCTTTGTTCCTCTAGATCTGGTATGGGCCAACTTCGGCCCCCTGGCTATTCTGGACTCCAACTCCCACAATTCCCAACAGCCTTTGATCTCAAATATTTCTGTTAAGAAATACTCAGCCTGCATAATATTACGAGTATGTGTTTAGACTTGGCTTTCGTCTGCAAGGTGATGCAAATATTCCAAAGGGATGCTCAACCTGGGTATTTATTTGTCATGTCAGGGCAACCAGTCAATTGTATTGCATTTCTAACAGAACAAAACAAACAAACAGACAAAATACAAAGTTTGCAAGCTTTGTGATTAAATGTCCTTTGACCAGTATCTGGCCACTTGGAGTGCCTCTGGTGTTGCTGCAAGAAGATTCTCCATTGTGCATGTGGCAGGGCTCAGGGTGCATTGCAGCAGGTGGTCAGTGGTTTGCTCTTCTCCACACTCGCATGTCGTGGATTACACTTTGTGGCCCCATTTCTTGAGGTTGGCTCTGCATCTCGTGGTGCCAGAGCGCAGTCTGTTCAGCGCCTTCCAAGTCGCCCAGTCTTCTGTGTGCCCAGGGGGGAGTCTCTCATTTGGTATCAGCCATTGGTTGAGGTTCTGGGTTTGAGCCTGCCACTTTTGGACTCTCACTTGCTGAGGTGTTCCAGCGAGTGTCTCTGTAGATCTTAGAAAACTATTTTGATTTAAGTCGTTGACGTGCTGGCTGATACCCAAACAGGGGATGAGCTGGAGATGTCTCTGCCTTGGTCCTTTCACTATTGGCTGCTCCTTCCCGGCGGATGTCAGGTGGTGCAATACTGGCTAAGCAGTGTAATTTCTCCAGTGGTGTAGGGCGCAGACACCCCGTGATAATGCGGCATGTCTCATTTGAGAGAAGCAGTGAACCAAAGTCACTCCATCTTCTCTGTCTATTCTTTAGAAAAGGGCATATTCTCCACTTCTAATCAAGAAACAGCCTGTCTTTCTTTCTTTAGGGAGGCAGGTGTTATGACAGTTGGTTCCAAGAAACAGTTTGTGGCCAGCCAATGTGGTCGGCCAGATATGATGAAGATATATGCAGTATGTCACGTTAATAGAGATGCCTATGGGAGTTGTTTACTCCAGGGGAGGTGTCTTGGACTGTTGGTGGTGAGCTACACCCCACAGATGCTTACCTCGAAAGAGGTGTTAGCCCATCTGTGTAACCTGATAGAGAAAAAGGGAAACTCCTAGACAATGGTATATAAGCCTCGCAGCCAGAGGGCTCGAGGCGCGACAGCTTTGTATTGACACTGAGCCTTAGTGTCATTCTGTCCGCCTATTCTACTGCAGTACAATAAAGGTGCTTGCTTTTAAACTCATTTGGGCTTCGAGTGGTCTTCAAAGTGTCTCAGCAAGATCCCGGCCGAAAGCAGTGGGAGGAGCGGCCTGCCGTTCCCCCTGTTCCTGCTTCATTTCTGGTTCCCTGACCGGGAAATCGAAGGCTGAGTATTCGCTGTAGGACCATCTCGGAGCTGTTCTTGGGAGCTGAGAGCGGACCTTCCCCTTCTGGGGTGCAGCAATTGGTTCACGCCGAGACGCGGCCGCGCTTAAGACCGGCGGTTCCTCTTGCGGCACCCAAGGCAGGGTGAGTAGTCCCTCTTCCAAAGCAGGAGTTTTTGAGACAACCACTACCCGGGAGGCGGCCGCCGCGGGAACCTGGACGGGACCTTGATCAGGCAAGTAGAATTTTTTGGTGTGCATTAGTAGGGCTTTGCGGGACTTGTGAGAGAAGTACCGGGGAATCTGAAAGTGCATGTCTTGAAACCGTGTTGAGAGTCCAGGGTTCACGGGGACCTTTGGGGTGGACAAGGAAAAGTCATAAATCCCCAGGGGTAGGAATAGAGCTCTAGGTATTAGGCAATAGAAGTGTTTGAAATTAAGTCATGGGAGGGGGAGGATCAAAGGGGCCAAAGACCCCCCTCCAATGCATGTTGGATCATTTTAAGGAATTTAAAGTGTATACTCAGGAGGAAGGGCTGCAGAAATTTAAACTACGGAATTTGTGTGAAACGGATTGGCCACAGTACCCTCTTTCCCGCCCATGGCCCCCTGAGGGGACAAGTGATCCCAAACTGGCCTTGGAGGCATTAATATATGCAGACCGGGTCCATCCAGACCAGTGGAAGTATCTTGATGCTTGGGGAGCGGTTTTGGAGAAACAGCCTGGGTGGTTGAAGGAATGCAAGTGCATGAATGTTGGTGCCATAGTGGATGAAAGGAACAAAGGCACCGGCACGATTAGTGTCCGGCGGGTATTTGGAGCACCAAGGGAAAAGAAACTGGAAGGGAGAGTTAACCCCTATCCGGACTCGGGAAATCCAGCTGATGAGCCGCAGCCGGTTCCCCCATACACCCCCGCCTTCTATCCCCCGTTGCCGCCTCAACTTGGTCTAGGTGCGATTGGAGGAGCTGGCCCCGCTACGGCCCCACCTTTGCAGGGGCCTGAGGTGGATTCCAGTCTTGAACCGTACCTACCCCCAAAGGAGGAATTTGAACAAATGTCCCTAGAGGAACAAAATCGGAGGCTTACTAGGGCAATGAAAAAAGCAAAGGAGGCAAGGAAGCAAGAGGCTGGGCAGGAGGAGGGGCTGCGGGAAGCCGAGGCACTGTGCCCTGTTAGGGAGGTGCCTCAGCTTGTTCCTGTAGCACCGGATGAAGATGGAACACCAAAGTTTGAGACTCGGGTGGTGTATCAGCATGTGCCATTCACTAGCTCGGATCTTCTGAACTGGAAGGCATCTCGACCTTCCTGGACAGAGGACCCGAGGGGAATGGCAAGTCTAGTGGAAGGCATTGTTCAGACCCATAATCCCAGTTGGGTAGATTTGAAACAATTAATAGAAATGTTGCTAACAGCTGAGGAGCGTGTGTTGATGACACAAGTAGGGAAGCAGGAAGCTTTGAAAGAGCATGCAAGCACACACAGTCAGCAAGCAGCAGATGTATACCAGGAAGCGGTATTCCCAGTAGGGCGAGATCCCCGCTGGGACCCTAATGTGCCGGAAAACAAGGATTCTTTGAAGTTGTACCAGCAGTTGATTGTTCGTGCCTTGAGAAAGGGATCCCCACGGATCCCTAACGTAAGGAAAATTTATGAGATGGAACAGGAGAAAGATGAGAGCCCAGCAGCGTTTTTGGAAAGGTTGAGGGAGGCTTTTATGAAGTACTCTCCGTATGATATGGAAGATCAGGATGATAAGGCTGAAGGGAAAGTGGTGTTGAAGAGTGCCTTCATCAGTCAGTGTGCACCAGACATTCGGAGAAAGCTTCAGAAGAGCCCTGGGCTGGTACACATGACTTTGGAAAGGGTGATGGAGGTGGCTAGCCAGACCTACATGTCCCGTGAGGCTGTGCAGGCCAAGCAGGAGGAGGCAAAGGTGTGTCGGAGAGCAAAGTTGGTTGCAGCTGTGTTTCAAGGAGAAGGGCCCAGTGGGCCAGGATGGAAAGGGAGAGGACAAGGCCAGGTGGGAAAGGCCCAGGGGAGCCGCAGGCCCCCTCTGGGGCCGAATGAATGCGCTCGGTGCCACCGTCAGGGGCACTGGAAGAACGAATGTACAATGAATGTTGTGGAAGGACAGGGAAAGGGAGTGCAAGGGAGAAATTGGAGAGGAAAAGGGCGAGGTCGCGGGGCTGGGAAGCAGCCTCGTTGGGGCCCAGTGGCAGCGGGGTTGGCCGACCCAGCCCAGGATGAGCTTGGTCTTGCCATTATGAGGGAAGAGGATGGGTGGCAGGACATCGAGCAACAATAGGACAGACCGGCTCCGAGGCCCCGGGGAAGACATGGGATGGTTCGGATTGGTCCGGGGGAGCCTTTGGTCTGTATGGAAGTTGGAAACCAATCTGTTGAGTTTATGCTTGATTCCGGGGCCTCAAAGTCAGTGGTGAACACGGTTGTGTCTCACCCTACTAGTGAAAATGTAAATATCGTAGGAGCCACGGGGAGGCGAAGAGCCTGCCCCCTATTGGCAGAAAGGGAGTGTTCATTGGGAGGGCACCGGGTTCGGCATAAGTTCATCTATATGCCAGAATGCCCAGTGCCTCTCCTGGGTAGAGACGTTTTGTGTAAAATGAGAGCAGCATTGCTTTTTGAGAAGGACGGATCTCTGTTGGCAGGGTTTAGAGAAGGACAGAATGGGCAGGAATTGGATAGGCGTTTGCAAATGGCTTTGGAACTACCAGTGGAGGAGGAGTGGAGATTGTACACGGTAATAGAGGAAAGAACCGATTGGGAGGCTTTTGGTGTCCCAAAGGTATGGGCTGAAGATAACCCTCCAGGATTGGCAAAAGATGTTCCACCAGTGGTGATTGAGTTAAAGCCCTTTGCCAATCCGGCTGTAGTCCATCAGTATCGTCTCCCTCGGGCGGCGGTGGTTGGAATTGCAGCCTATTTGGAGAAGTTGGAAAAATATGGTATTCTGGTTCCTTGCCAGTCGCCATGGAACACACCCCTCTTGCCAATCCAGAAGCCGGATGGAACTTACCGGCCTGTACAAGACTTACGGGCAGTTAATAAGTTGGTGATTCCTCTTCACCCGGTGGTCCCAAATCCCTACACCCTGCTGAGCCTGATTCCACCTCACCACCAGTGGTTCACGGTCCTGGATCTTAAGGATGCGTTTTTTGCATCCGCTTGGCTAAGAAGAGCCAGGAGATCTTTGCTTTTCAAAGAGAAGATCCAGAGACGGGACACAAGGGCCAGATGACGTGGGCCAGACTTCCGCAGGGATTTTGCAACTCACCAACGATTTTTGGGCAAGCTTTGGCTCAGGACTTGTTGCCTTTAGTCAAAAATGACAAGGGATGGACTATTTTGCAGTATGTGGATGACATACTTTTGGGAACAGATACTAGAGAACAGTGTCTAGAAGGAACTCAGGCTCTGTTACAGTTCTTGGCAGAGAAAGGTTACAAGGTTTCTAAGAAGAAGGCTCAATTGGTACAGCGAGAGGTTAAGTATTTAGGTTTTCGGCTGGCTCAAGGTTTCCGGAGGTTGGAGGTGGAACGTAAAGAGGCCATCTGTTCCATCCCCACCCCCCAGACGAAGAAACAGATTAGGGAATTCTTGGGGGCGGCGGGGTTCTGTCGCATATGGGTTCCAAATTTCGGACTATATGCTAAACCCCTCCACGAGGCTACAAAAGGGAAATCAGGAGACCCATTGGTGTGGGGTCCAGAGCAGCAACTTGCATTTGAAGACCTCAAGAAAGCTTTGATGTCGGCCCCCGCTTTGGGGCTACCTGATTTGGAGAAGATCTTTTACTTATATGTAGGAGAAAGAAAGGGAGTGGCAGTTGGAGTGTTGACTCAACTTGTAGGGAGCTGGCCTCGACCAGTGGCTTATTTGTCGAAGCAACTGGACAATGTGGCTTGTGGATGGCCCCCATGCTTAAGGGCTGTGGCAGCCGCTGCAGTCCTTGTGGAAGAAGCAAATAAATTGACTTTGGGACAGCCCATCATCTTGAAGTGCCCCCATGCTGTAGTAACCTTGATGGAACATAGGGGGCACCATTGGCTCACAAACAGCCGAATGTTAAAATATGAAAGCATGTTGGTGGACAATCCTCAGGTCACCTTGTCTGTGTGTGCAACTTTAAACCCAGCTACCCTTCTACCGGTGGAAGAAGGAACCTTGATGCAGCACGATTGTTTGGAGGTGATGGATGAGGTCTACTCAAGTAGGCCAGATCTCAAAGATGTACCTTTTCAGACCCCTGAGTGGGTGCTTTTCACAGATGGTAGCAGTGTGGTGATTGCAGGACAACGAAAAGCAGGGTATGCTGTGGTGACAGGGGATGGGAAGACCTTGGAGGCAAAGGGGTTGCCCCCAGGGACCTCCGCCCAGAAGGCTGAGCTTATTGCTCTCACCAGGGCTCTACAATTGGCAAAGGGAAAGAAAGTCAATATTTACACTGACTCAAAATATGCTTTCACTACCCTGCACGCCCACGGTGCCATATACAAAGAAAGGGGTTTGTTAACCTCAGCAGGACAACAGATTAAGAATGCTAGTGAAATTCTACAGCTTTTGGAAGCAGTATGGGAACCAAAGGAAGTAGCCGTAATGCATTGTAAGGGACATCAGTACGGTGAGGACCAAGTGACTCAAGGGAATCGGCTGGCTGACCAACAAGCCAGAAGAGTGGCTGAGTGTAGTGCACCGGAGGAGACAGTGTTGCAATTAGATGTCACACCAGTGATAGGGACCATGACCTACTCTGCAGAGGAAAAGGAGTGGGCTTTGAATGAGGGAGCGAGGTGGAAGGACGGAATTCTTTTATTACCCAATAGCAAGGTATTTGTCCCCAAGGCTTTAGGATGGGAATTGATAAAGGAAGTACATAGGCAAACTCATTTGGGAGCAACCAGTATGGCAACGTTACTTGAGAGACAACTCTGGGTGGATGGTTTGCACGCATTGGCTAGGGCCGCCGCCTTGAGGTGCGAGATCTGTGCGAAGAACAATCCCAGGGCGGGGCCCTTGCTTCCCCCAGGAGTGCAGTATTTGGGAAAAACACCTTTCGAGTCCTTATCTGTCAATTTCACTGAAATGCCAAAGGCCCAATGGTTTCACTACATGTTAGTGATGGTTTGTACATATTCAGGGTGGGTGGAAGCGTATCCCACCACCACTGAGAGAGCAGTAGAGGTTAGTAGGGCACTGTTAAGGGACATTATCCCTCGTTATGGAATACCCCTACACATTGGAAGTGACAATGGTCCAGCTTTTGTTCACCAGGTTATAGGGTGCCTAGCTCAGTTGTTAGGAACCACTTGGAAGCTGCATTGTGCCTATAGACCTCAATCATCAGGGAAGGTAGAAAGGATGAATAGGACTTTGAAAGGACTCTGTCAAAAATGTGTCAGGAAACTGGGATGTCTTGGATTCAAGTACTACCAATGGCCTTGTTGAAAGTTAGATGCACTCCCACTAAAGTTCTGGGCTTGTCGCCATTTGAATTGATGTATGGAAGGCCCCCTTTAAAGATGAAGCCATTACAGGGAGACATAAGGGAGTTGGGAAAACAAGAACTGATAAAGGAGGTTCAGGCTTTGGGAATAGTATTAAATAAATTGTACAATTATACTGGCATGTTGCGATATCCCTTCCCTGTTACTGCGCTACACTCTTTCTCACCAGGAGACCAGGTGTGGCTAAAAGATTGGAGGTGTGATCCCCTGGGACCGAAGTGGAAGGGCCCGCTGCAAGTGCTGTTAACAACTCCCACTGCTGTGAAATTGGAGGGTGTGAAACCGTGGGTGCACTATACCCGCATCAAGAAGGACTATACTGCTAAGGACCCAGACTTTTGGCAAGTAAACCTGAATCCGGACAATCCACTAAAATTCACTCTCAACAAAGTTAAGGGACAGGCTAAGGGCTACCCTGAAGAGGAGGGGGATCCAGCTTCATAGAGCTCCTCCCCCGGGGGTCAGGCGACCAAGCGCCGCCCTGAAAGGAAGGAGGGTAGCTTCCGAGAGCTACCCCAAAGACCGAAGGGACATTGGGGGTTGGGAGTGGGATTGTGTATTGTCTGTGAATTGAATATTGATTGAACACTGTTGCTAACACTTACATATGCATACCTGAACATGAAGTATCTATGCTATCTGATACTACTGAGTATGGCCCCCTTGAGGGAGATCCAAGGAGGATGGGAACAGAACATATTCCATCAACTAATAAGAGAAATAGTGAATGAATCCAAAATAACTAATTGCTGGGTTTGTGCCCATGGTCCTCGTTCACAATATGAGGGATGGTCCATGGTAGTGGGAACAGTATTAGACCTGAAGGGTTGGAAAATTTTCACACCATGGACCTATAACATGGAAAAAGGGTTAAAGGATTCAGCCCAGTTTATGTTAGCTCACAGGGTACCTCCGCCAGAGGCCCCTGTGTGTATCACTCGAGGTAAGGCAGAAATCCAGAAAGGAATTCACGAGAACTTTCCCCAGGCAATACCAATAGATCTTGGAGATTACCCCCACTGTAATGTCACTTATACTGTGTACTATGGTCATCTCCAAATGAAAATAGAGGAGCCAAAACAGGAGGACAAACCCCAGAGGTTGAGGAGGGAGACCCCAGGATCATCAGGGGGAGATGAAAAACTCCCCCCTCCTCGTCCTGGACGCCAGGGAAGAATTGGGAGTCTCCCAAAGGGATCTACAGCACGAAAGGCAGGGACGAGGAAGGCCCCGTCAGGGGCGGATGGTGCGGCAGCCTTTCCCCGTCACCCAGATTCTGATCAACCTCAGGAAAACCTCCCATTAGAACAACGGATCCCCGGAGGATCAAAACCCGGTATCCTTGTTGACAATCATGCCCTAGGAGGCCTGCCTTCAGGTTTCTATTGGATATGTGGGCAGTGGGGTGGAAAGGTTTTACCCCCACTCTGGACAGGTACATGTACCATCGGTACCTTAGCCCCGACCAACATAGAAATCTATCCTAAACAGCAGCCTCATTTGACTTGGGGGACCAAACGTGGAGGATATCGGGCAAAGAGAGCCTATGATGAGAAATATGGATACGATCCAGATGAAACATACCTTAGTGAAGGAGCCAGGTTGGGAGCCATCTTGTTTCCCCAGGTGGGGGTGGCCCTCAATGTGAGACAGATTAGGAGGCTATCAGCACAAATGGAAAGATTGGCAAATAATACCGTTAAAGGGATCAAAGCTCTCCAAACAGAGATTGATTCATTGGCAGGAGTTCTAATGCAGCACAAGCTGGCTTTAGACTATCTTCTATCCGCTGAGGGCGGATTATGTGTCTGGCTTAACGTGACGTGTTGCCATTATGTCAATGAATCAGGAGAGATTGAATCCGATATGGAAAAGATCAATAACATAGTCTCCACCATTAGGGCAGGATACTCCCCAAAAGGAGCGGGTTGGTTCGATTGGTTAACATCCTGGCTACCAAATTTCCAGTGGTTAAAAGATATTGTTGTTGTTGTTTTTATTATTTTGCTACTCATAGTTCTTGCAATAATGTTACTGCCATGCTTGTTGTCTTGCTTAAGAAATATGGTTGAAAAGGTGGTAAATGCTTCCAACACCAGGATTAGACAGAGGAAAAACGTCATGAACATGAAACTAGGAAAAATGAAAAAGGAGAAACTCCCCCGTAATCTGAGAAATGATAACTAAGAGCCTCTCTCTTAGTTCCAAGAAAAAATGGGGGAATGAGAGAAACAGTGAACCAAAGTCACTCCATCTTCTCTGTCTATTCTTTAGAAAAGGGCATATTCTCCACTTCTAATCAAGAAACAGCCTGTCTTTCTTTCTTTAGGGAGGCAGGTGTTATGACAGTTGGTTCCAAGAAACAGTTTGTGGCCAGCCAATGTGGTCAGCCAGATATGATGAAGATATATGCAGTATGTCACGTTAATAGAGATGCCTATGGGAGTTGTTTACTCCAGGGGAGGTGTCTTGGACCGTTGGTGGTGAGCTACACCCCACAGATGCTTACCTCGAAAGAGGTGTTAGCCCATCTGTGAAACCTGATAGAGAAAAAAGGAAACTCCTAGACAAGGGTATATTAGCCTCGCAGCCAGAGGGCTCGAGGCGCGACAGCTTTGTATTGACACTGAGCCTTAGTGTCATTCTGTCCGCCTATTCTACTGCAGTACAATAAAGGTGCTTGCTTTTAAACTCATTTGGGCTTCGAGTGGTCTTCAAAGTGTCTCAGCAAGATCCCGGCCGGCTAAACAGTGTAATTTCTCCAGTGGTGTAGGGCGCAGACACCCCGTGATAATGCGGCATGTCTCATTAAGAGCCACATCCACTGTTTTAGCGTGGTGATATGTGTTCCACTCTGGGCATGCCTACTCAGCAGCAGAGTAGCACAGCGCAAGGGCAGATGTCTTCACTGTGTCTGGTTGTGATCCCCAGGTTGTGCCAGTCAGCTTTCGTATGATATTGGGTAAAATTATGGAATTACTACAGCTGTTACAAAACACCAGACTCAAGACAGTAAATAAACATCACCACTTGGAAACAGGAGAACTCCAGCCAGCTAACAATGAAGTGCCAGTTAACATCTCCCAAACAGAGGATGCCTCCAGGCAACATAGGCCAGGCTATCTTTATGCAGATACCCTCACTGACTTTATGGCTACTCAATGCTACTTCATGGCTACTCAATGCCACTCAAGCTTGCTAGTTGCAACATTCACACTTGTATTGTCAATGGTTTTCAGGACCAAAATCACTCAGTTGTTGTGAGTTTGCTAGGCTGTCTGGCCATGTTCCAGAAGCATTCTCTCCTGAGGTTTCACCTCCATCTATGGCAGGCTTCCTCAGAGGTTGTGAGGTCTGTTGGAAACGAGGAACATGGGGTTTATACGTGTAACATTCACACTTGCTTATATGTCACACTTTTTTATATTTATTATTTATTTTATTTATTTATGACATTTATATGCCATCCTTCTCACCCCAAAGGGGACTCAGAGCGACTTACAAGATACATATGCATACAATATATTATATTATTAGCATAGTACAATATCAGTATTATATAGGTTGTTGTAGGTTTTTCCGGGCTATATGGCCATGTTCTGGAGGCAATTTTTCTCCTGACGTTTCGCCTGCATCTATGGCAAGCATCCTCAGAGGTAGTGAGGTCTGTTGGAAGTAGGAAAAATGGGTTTATATATCTGTGGAATGACCAGGTGAGACAAAGGACTCTTGTCTGCTGGAGCTAGGTGTTATATATTACTATATTGTATTATACCATGATCTTGTAATATTATTAGTAATATTACATGTAATATAAAATATATAATTATATCATATTATTATTAGTATTATATTTTTGTTGTTCATTCGTTCAGTTGTCTCTGACTCTTCGTGACCTCATGGACCAGCCCACGCCAGAGCTCCCTGTTGGCCATCACCACCCCCAGCTCCTTCAAGGTCAGTATTATATTGTATTTACTACGCTACGCTTATATACCGCAATTCTCAGCCTACTGGCGATATTGTATTACATTATAATATTATAAATATTATATTTTAAAATATTTATAAAATATTATATTTTATATTAATATTACATAAAATGTTAGTATAATATAATATATATAATATATTATAATTATGTAATATAATAATATAATATATATATATATATATATATATATTATATAATTATATATTTTATGTATCAATTATATATATATATATTATATTATATAATTATATAATATATATTATATTATTATACTAATATTATAAAATATTATATTATATTAATATTATAATTTTATATTTATAATATAATATATTATATATTATATAATTTATTAATATATATAATATAATTATAATATAATAATATATATTATATATTTATATTATATATATTATATATTAATATTATATATATAATATTATATAATATTAATATTATATTATAATTATATTATATATAATATAATAATATAAATAATATTATATATATATATATATAATTATATATATTATTATATATTATATAATTAATTATTTATTATATATATATATATTATATTATAATATATATAATATTATATATTATAATATTATATATATATAATATTATATTTTATAATATTAATAATTTATTATAATATTATATATAATATATAATATATAATATAATATATAATATATTATATATTATATAATTATATATATTAATTTTATGTATCAATTTTATATATTTATATTTATATATATATATATATATATATATAATATTATACTAATATTATAAAATATTATATTTGATATGTCTTACATTCACACTTGCTTCAAGCAGGAGAGGGTTCTTTCTCCCACCCTAGAAATTCCACAGATGTATATATTCACTCCACTTGTTTGACTGCCAACAGAACCTCTGAAGATGCCATTAGCCACAGATGCAGGCGAAACGTCAGGAGAGGATGCTGCTGGAACAGAACCGATTTTTTTTTTTACAGCAACCCATTCCCGTTGTTACAAAGTGGGATGATCACTCTAAATGTTCATAGGTCTATGGCTCCGAAGATGCTCCTGGCCTCCTGATTGGCTGCTTCCCCTGGAATCCCTGGGACATTTGACCCTGCACCAGGCACATTGCTGGCAAGTTGCACATGACTTTCCAAAGCAGGAGCAAAGGGAGGAGTTGCAAGACCCTCTCCTGCTTTTTGGCCCCAGGGCTGATCCTGCAACTACTCTGCTCACTTTCTCCCATTACTACCAGCCTCTCCAATGCCGGGTCCTTTTGCACTTCGAGGGATTCGCAGCACGGTGAGCCCCAAAAGCAGTGGGTGGGAGAGTGGGGAGCCAGGCAAGGGGCTTTTGGGGGGCATGCAGAGTCATTGCAAAGGCGATTTGCAATTTCCCCTTGAGACTGGGAGGCTTCTAGGTGTATGGGAACAGGTCTTATCACATTATTATCATTATTATTATTATTATTATTATTATTATTGAAACATCATTATTGAAACACTATTATTGAAACATTATTAAAACATTATTATTACTTTTGAAACATTATTATTATTGAAACATTGAAACATTATTATTATTATTATTATTATTGAAACATTATTATTACTTTTGAAACATTATTATTATTGAAACATTATTATTGAAACATTATTATTATTGAGACATTATTATTATTGAAACATTATTAGTATTGAAAAATTATTGAAACATTATTATTGAAACATTATTATTGAAACATTATTATTATTGAAACATTATTATTATTGAAACATTATTATTATTATTGAAACATTATTATTATTGAAACATCATTATTGAAACATTATTATTATTATTATTGAAACATTATTATTATTATTATTATTGAAACATTGTTATTATTATTGAAACATTATTATTGAAACATCATTATTGAAACATTATTATTATTATTATTATTATTGAAACATTATTATTATTGAAACATTATTATTATTATTGAAACATTATTATTATTGAAACATCATTATTGAAACATTGTTATTATTATTGAAACATTATTATTGAAACATTATTATTATTATTATTATTGAGACATTATTGTTATTATTGAAACATTATTATTATTGAAACATCATTATTGAAACATTGTTATTATTATTGAAACATTATTATTATTATTGAAACATTATTATTATTACTTTTGAAACATCATTATTGAAACATTATTATTGAAACATTATTATTATTGAAACATCATTGAAACATTATTATTAGTATTGCAACATCATTTTTGAAACATTATTATTATTGAAACATCATTGAAAAATTATTATTATTATTATTATTATTATTATTTAAACATTATTATTGAAACATTGTTGTTGTTGTTGTTGTTATTATTATTATTATTATTATTATTATTATTATTATATTAACACAACAAGATGAGTCCACAGCAGACACTCTGCAGGCTGTTGAATTGGATCACACGTCAGACACTTCCCAAGTGTCTAGGACTGTGTGATGTATCGACAAATAATGTGTGCAGATCCCAGTAGAGTGGCCTTTTGTAGCTGACAGATGGGAATTTTGTCAGTTTGTTTGTGGTTTATTCACTCAGTCTTTCCCGATTCCTTATTTATTTACATGTATACCACTTTTTTCACCTCGGGGGATTCAAAGCAGTTTCTAACATATTTATGTCAAAATTTAATGCTTCACATACATATAAAAACTAACATATAAGTGTGCTTTGCTGCACAGGGACAACAATTTGAATCGTTTTGCATAAAACGATAGTTTAAAATGGAAATTAGAACTCCGATTAAACCATTAAAATAACATGTATTCTTCAATATCAGTGTATTGATTTAGCTTTCAAAGAATTACCATAGCAACTATTAACTGTGAAAGGGTGTATGTGTGTGTGGTGTGTGTGTGTGTGTGTGTGTGTGTGTGTGTGTGTATATATATATATATATATATATTGGGACAGACAAGAGTGCCCAAAAGGGAATGGGGTTATTTTTAACTCCAAGACACTCCTTTCCCCCGGATAAAATTACAGTATGACACATGTCTCTGTGAAGGATATGTTCCCAGACTGCACATAAATACGCACATGTGCCACTCAAGCGCACAATATTTATGCCCATTGACTATAACAAGAAACATAGAATGGGAAGAGATCCAGTTCTATTCTGCAGCCTATTTCACAGTTCTGACCATCAGGAAGCTCTTTTTAATATAATAATATAAAAATAATAAAACTTTCTTTATTACTTACTTACTTAGGCGATCCCTCGTTTTCCGAGGATGATTGTCTTCCAGTATTCTTGTGGGTCCGTATGTGGCTGTGGAGCCCTATACTTGACCTGCATCTTCTCCCACAGTGAGGGCATTGGTTTCCAAACGGAAGGCGGTCCTGATTGGGGTTGGCTTGACGCGCCTTCCTCTTGGCACTCTTTTCCCTTTCGCCCTCCATTCGTGCCTCTTCAAATTCTGCAGCACTGCTGGTCACAGCTGACCTCCAGCTGGAGCGGTCCCAGTTCTCAGTGTTTATGCCGGAGTTTTTAAGGTTGGCTTTGAGCCCGTCTTTCAATCTCTTTTCCTGTCCAACAACATTCCGTTTTCCGTTCTTGAGTTCGGAGTAGAGCAACTGCTTTGGGAGACGGTGGTCGGGCATCCGGACAACGTGGCCGGTCCAGCGGAGTTGATGGCGGAGCACCATCGCTTCAATGCTAGTGGTCTTTGCTTCTTCCAGCACACTGATGTTTGTCCGCTTGTCTTCCAAAGAGATTTGGAGGATTTTCCGGAGGCAGCGCTGATGGAATCGTTCCAGGAGTTGCATGTGACGTCTATAGACAGTCCACGTTTCACAGGCATAGAGCAGGGTTGGGCAGGCAATCTCTCTCTCTCTCTCTCTCTCTCTCTCTCTATATATATATATATATATATAAAATATATTCTGCAGCCTATTTCACAGTTCTTACCATCAGGATCTCTTCTTAATATAATAATATAAAAATAATAAAACTTTGTTTATTACTTACTTACTTAGGCATAATGAGTACCTTAAAAACAAAAGAAGCAATGAATGAAATCACACCAAACTTGGCAACAAAACATCTTACAACACAAGGAGTGACCATCACTCAAAAATATGATTTTTGGCCTTGAGTTTGGGAGTTGTAGTTCACCTACATCCAGAGAGACCTATTGACTCAAACAATGGTGGATCTGGACCAAACTTGGCATAGATACTCCATATGCCCAAATGTGAACACTGGTGGAGTTTGGGGGAAAGAGATATTGACATTTGGTAGTTGTAGTTGCTGGGATTTATAGTTTACCTACAATCAAAGAGCATTCTGAACTCCATCAACGATGGAATTGAACCAAACTTGGCACACAGAACTCCCATGACCAACAGAAAATACTAGAAGGGTTTGGTGGGCATTGACCTTGAGTTTGGGAGTTGTAGTTCATTTACATCCAGAGAGCACTGTGGACTCAAACAATAATGGATCTGGACCAAACTTGGCACATGCACTCAATACACCTAAATATGATCACACATGGAGTTTGGGGGAAATAGACCTTGACATTTAGGAGTTGTAATCACTGGGATTTATAGTTCACCAACAATCAAAGATCATTCTGAACCCCACGAATGACAGAATCGGGGAAAACTTCCCACACAGAATCCCCATGACCAACAGAAAATGCTTAAGGCCATCCAATCTAACTTCCTTCACCAGGGCAAGAAAATGTAATCAAAGCCCTCCTGACAAAGAGCCATCCAGCCATAGATACAGATAGATAGATGATAGATAGATAGATAGATAGATAGATAGATAGATAGATAGATAGATAGATATGATTCACACACAGAGAGATATAGTACCATAGATTTGAAAGGGACCCTTAAAGAAGGACAATGATATGTTGCATATTCCAGGGTGGGCAAACCAGACACTCTCCACATCAACACAAAGAAGCAACAAGAAATACTGTTTACCCACAAGCAGGAAGACATTACATATATTAGAAACCAACACTTTCTCATTCCCTTTATTTTCCAGATCAACAGACTGGGCCACAGCAACACGTGGCAGGGGACAGCTAGTAGCTTTATAAAGAAGCACCTTGGTCTCCCTACGGATGTCCCGGTCCTCAAACATTCATTCAGAAAAACGCTGCACTCACAGAGCTCAGGCGGTGTTGTATTTCAGTGTCGATGTTGACTTTGGTGGAGAGGTGGCTGCCAAGGTAGCGGAAATGGCCAACATTTTCTAATGTGACACCATTAAGCTGTATCTCTGGCATTGGAAAGGGGTTGGCTGGTGACTGCTGGAAGAACACTTTGGTTTTCTCGATGTTCAATGACAGGTCGAGCTTCTCATATGCTTCTGCAAAGGTGTTTAGAGTGGCTAGTAGGTCTTCTTCCGAATGCGCACAGATGACATTGTCATCAGCATACTGGAGTTCTATAGCAGATGTTGTTGTAACCTTAGTTTTGGCTTTCAGTCTGCCGAGGTTAATCTGCACGGTTGTAGTCCTGTACCCAGATCACTACAACCACATATTTTGCATATTAAGTGAATAAAAATACACGGGACAAGACTCTTTTTTTTAAAAAAATAAGGCTATTAATTGGTGTTTCAGGGCTGGAAATAATGTTAGCAGAAAAAATATTTTTTGTGGTATTATCTGTTGTATTCAGCATGTTGTTGCTATCAATTTAAGCTTTACCACTGTATTCTTCTACCATTCTCCCTTCTGTTCCCCCCAGAATATTTCTGTGTGCCCAGAAAACATGGCAGAAGCTCCAGCTGGATCCGGAAAGGTGACTCTTTTCAGCCAGAAGAAGCGAGGTGGACTCACCTACCGCATCCCAGCCTTGCTGTACCTGCCCTATGAGTCCACCTTCCTGGCCTTTGCAGAAGAACGCTCCTCGCCCAGAGACGAAGATGCCAAGTTCCTGGTGATGAGGCGAGGGAAGAAAGAAGGGACGTCTGTACAGGTATGCTTCCTTGCTCTGTAGCTAGGAGGCTATAGGAAAACTGTCATATTCTTGTATTGTCGAAGGCTTTCATGGCTGGAATAAGTGGGTTGTTGTAGGTATTTTCAGGCTATATGGCCATGTTCTAGAGGCATTCTTTCCTGACGTTTCGCCTGCATCTATGGCAAGCATCCTCAGAGGTAGTGAGGTCTGTTGGAACTAGGAAAATGGGTTTATATATCTTTGGAATGACCAGGGTGGGACAAAGGACTCTTGTCTGCTGGAGCTAGGTGTGAATGTTTCAACTGACCACCTTGATTAGCATCTGATGGCCTGGCAGTGCCTGGGGCAATCATTTGTTGAGAGGTGATTAGATGTCCTTGTTTGTTTCCTCTCTGTTGTTGTGCTGCTGTAATTTTAGTTTTTTAATACTGGTAACCAGATTTTGTTCATTTTCATGGTTTTCTCCTTTCTGTTGAAATTGTCCACATGCTTGTGGCCATCAAATGCTAATCAAGATGGTCAGTTGAAACATTCACACCTCGCTCCAGCAGTGCTCAGGCATTCATTTTTTGGTCAACTTTAAATTCGGTTTTGTTATTTGAGGTGCCAATTCAGAAAATTGCATTTGATGGACCACATCAGCTCTAGTTTCTGATACAGAACATATATGCCATCCAGTAGTCGCCATCTCCTTGCCCACAGAAAACCATATTTAATAATCTAGAGCTGATGTGGCGGTAGTAATCTTTTGTGGGTAGTCAGCCTCTCACCTCCTGATTTCCTGTTGCCTCAGCACTATAAGAGGGTTTTGCGAGACCAGTTGTTCTTGTTGCTGCATGGTTTCATGGCAAGGGTGTAGTAATGGTGAGGCCGTGGACCATATTTACGTTCTTGTGGACCTCAGGGTGCATTGCAGCAGGTGGTCAGTGGTTTGCTCTTCTCCACACTCGCATGTCGTGGAATCCACTTTGTGGCCCCATTTCTAAAGGTTGGCTCTGAATCTTGTGGTGCCAGAGCACGGTCCGTTCAGCACCTTCCAAGTCGCCCAGTCTTCTGTGTGCCCAGGGGGGAGTCTCTCATTGGGTATCACCCATTGATTGAGGTTCTGGGTTTGAGCCTGCCACTTTTGGACTCTCGCTTGCTGGGGTGTTCCAGCGAGTGTCTCTGTAGATCTTAGAAAACTGATTTAAAGATAATCTGAAAATAGATTCGCACTTTCATTATTTAAAGATAATCTGAAAATAGATTGCACTTTGGTTCCAAATTTAAAACATGGTACTTTCTGTTAATGGCTATCGTGTGTGTGTGTGTGTGTATATAATATTTATTTAATTAGTCTATTGTTTATGTTTGTGCAGCAAGAAACTATATTAGCAGGCCTAATGCAGTTGAAAAGTCTGAAAGTTTAAATGTCGCTTTAATCGTGACTTTAGTTTATATCCTGTTTGCTTCTCTTGACTTTTCTTTTGTATTCAAGGAAAGGATTCCCTCTTACAATGCTCCAGCAGGAGTCTGACAGCATTGACAGAGTCCATTGGCCTTGATCTCTTTTTTCCATAGTGCTTTATTGACACACGTGCGAAGCATAACTACAGTAAAAAGAACAATGTCAAACGATGTTTAACAATACTGTCTCAGTCCTCAACTGACTGACCCTCACCGTTTTCAAAAGTCTGGCCTTATATAGGGCTTTCTGGCTTTTGCACACGGCACCAATACTGCGTCATCAAACTTTCAAGAGTATTCTAGAATCTTCCATAGTTTAAGTCGCAACATGCATTTTTTCAACCATCACGTGATTGCTTATATCATAAAAACTAGAGCCAATATACATTTTTAAATGTCATTTTCATTTTCAGCACCCCAAAATAATAAAAGAATAACTATTTTCAGGCCCGCCACTTTTTCTCCATTGAGCAGTGTAATTCTTAACAGCTGGAAAACTGGCTGGGATTTCTGGGAGCTGAAGTGCAAAACAGCTGGAGGAGTAGAGTTTGCGAAATAGTGAGCTAGAGGAAGACTTGGAAAAGGGGTCCCAAAATTTAAATGAAAGTTGTATTGTGCAAAGTACACCAGTACACAGTTACATAACACTGACTTGTTGTATGGAGCTAGAGAAGAAAATTGAATTACCTATTTTATGTTTTCTCCCTATCTTGCTGTAGTGGGGTCCTCTCGAATCTCTGGAGACGGCCGTTCTGCCCAAGCACCGCACTATGAATCCTTGCCCGGTGTATGACAAAAAGAACGGCACTGTTTTCCTCTTTTTCATCTGCGTTGAGACTTACATTACCGAGTTGTACCAGATCCGGATGGGGAGGAACGCCGCCAGGTTGTGTTACATCTCGAGCCAAGATGGCGGCCGCACCTGGAGCCAAACAACCGACCTGACCGAGGAAGCGATTGGGGGCGAGATACAAAACTGGGCCACATTTGCTGTCGGTCCAGGTCACGGGATACAGCTGAGCTCCGGTCGGCTAGTCGTTCCGGCTTACGCTTACCATATCCATAAGCGTTTATTCGGCCGGCCGCTCGCTTGCTGGACCAAGCCTCATTGCCTCACATTTTATAGCGACGATGGCGGACGGAGCTGGGCACGGAGCAAACCCCTGAAGAGGCTGCGGACATCAGAGTGCCAAGTGGCAGAGTTGACGCGCCAAGATAGCAGTCAGGTCTTGTATTGCAACGCCCGCAGTCTCCACAAATACCGTGCCGGAGCTCTGTGCGCGGACCGCGGGGACCAATTTGAGAGCTCTTCCTTGTGCAAAGACTTGTGCGAGACCTCGCACGGTTGCCAGGGCAGTGTAGTGAGCTTCTCCCCCATGCTGGAACCGTTGGATCCGGACCAGAAGGATGATGGAGGCGATACGACTCCAACGAGGGATACCAGCCCCTTTTTGGCCAAGTGCGTCAAGTCGTGGCTGATGTTCTCCCATCCCACAAATGGACACCGGCGAGTGGACCTGGGCATCTACCTGAACATGGACCCTTTGGATCAGGGCTCCTGGAAATCCCCCTGGGTGCTCAACCAAGGGCCCAGTGGCTATTCGGACCTTGCCGTCTGCGAGGAGGGCAACTCGCAGATGTTCGGATGCTTATTCGAGTGCGGGGTGTCCCACGAGTGTGAAGAAATCGCCTTTCGGTTATTCACCGACGCTGAGCTCCTGCGGAACGTGGCCCAAAGCTGTCCATGCACAGTTTCTGCTGCAGAGTCACAATAGTGGAGAGATGAATAAATAAACACAATAATAATAATAATAATAATAATAATAATAATAATAATAATAATGTATTGTCGAAGGCTTTCATGGCCGGAATCACTCAGTTCTTGTGGGTTTTTTCGGGCTATATGGCCATGTTCTAGAGGCATTTCTCCTGACGTTTCGCCTGCATCTATGGCAAGCTTCCTCAGAGGTCTGGGCATGTTTAGACCTCTGAGGAAGCTTGCCATAGATGCAGGCGAAACGTCAGGAGAAATGCCTCTAGAACATGGCCATATAGCCCGAAAAAACCCACAAGAACTGAATAATATAATGGCTTAGAGCAGTGTTTCTCAACCTGGGGGTCGGGACCCCCGAGGGGGTCGTGAGGGGGTGTCAGAGGGGTCGCCAAAGACCATCAGAAAACATAGTATTTTCTGTTGATCATTGGGATTCTGTGTGGGAAGTTTGATCCAATTCTATTGCTGGTCGAGTTCAGAATGCTCTTTGATTGTAGGTCAGTGGTTCCCAACCTTCGTAATGCCGCGACCCCTTAATACAGTGCCTCACGTTGTGGTGACCCCCAACCATAAAATTATTATTATTGCTACTTCCTAATTATAATTGTGTTACTGTTATGAATCATAATGTAAAAAATCTGAAATGCAGGATGTATTTTCATTCACTGGACCAAATTTGGCACAAATACCCAACAACAGCGCTCCATGCCGTCATGTCAGCCACATGACCTTGGAGGTGTCTATGGACAACGCCGGCTCTTTGGCCTAGAAATTGAGCACCAACTCCCAGAGTTGGACACGACTGGACTTAATGTCAGGGGAAAACTTTTACCTTACGTTACCCAATAGGCCCAAATTTGAATACTGGTGGGGTTGGAAGGAAAATTGATTATGTCATTTGGGAGTTGTAGTTGCTGGGATTTATAGTTCACCTACAATTAAAGAGCATTTTGAACTCCACCAATGATGGAATTGGACCAAACTTGGCACACAGAACTCCCACAACCAACGAAAAATACTGGAAGGGTCTGGTGACCACTGACCTTTTGTTTGGGAGTTGTAGTTCACCTGCATCCAGAGAGCATTGCAGATTCACACAATGATGGATCTGGACCACACTTGGCACAGATACTCAATATGCCCCAATGTGAACACTAGTGGAGTTTGGGGAAAATAGACCTTGACATTTGGGATATGCAGTTGCTGGGATTTATAGTTCACCTGCAACGAAGAGCCCTCGCCTGCTCCGCACCCTTGCCTGCCGGCGGGAGAGCCCAAGGAGCCACTCGCCCATCCCTCACCTCCTTCTGCCATCAGAAGGAGATGAGGGACAGGCGGATGGTTTCGCGCGCGGGAATGCCAGTGGCACAGGGGGTCGGCCGCCATTTTGGAGGGGCCGTGGCCAGCCAATGCGGCTTTGCGACCCCCAGAAAATGGCAAAACGACCCCCCGAGGGGTCATGACCCCCAGGTTGAGAGCCGCTGTTGTAGGTGAACTATAAATCCCAACAACTACAACTCCCAAATGTCAAGGCCTGTTTTCCCCAAACTCCAACAGTGTTCACATTTGGGCACATTGAGTATTCGTGCCAAGTTTAGTCCAGATCTATCATTGTTTGAGTCCACAGTGCTTTCTGGAGATAGGTGAACTACAACTCCCAAACTCAAGGTCAATGCTGACAAAACCCTTCCAGTGTTTTCTGTTGGTCAGGGGAGTTCTGTGTGCCAAGTTTAGTTCAATTCCATTGCTGGTGGGGTTCAGAAAAGCCCCCTTTTCAAAGCCTCCTTCAGGATCGCAAACCAAAGTGAGGGAATGACTTTCCAAAATGGCCGCCACATCTACTAGACTACAAAATGGCTGCTATTTCTTGGCAATTGAAAAAAGGGCTTTCTTTCTTCTCTCCTTGGAAAGAATAGTTGTTTTTTTTATATATATTTAGGACTGATGAAACCAAAGGGTGATTAATATTTCCCCTTTGTTGACATTTTTGCCTCAGGATTCGCAGCATATGACTGCCAGTTGATCCTTCAGAGATCATTTGACTTGGCTTGTATGTATTGCGGCTTTTGAAAGGCCTACAACCAGAACTGAATAATTTTGCAGATTACTGTGTCAGCTTCCCTACGCTTTTTGGGATTTAAAGAACGGCTTTTTAAAGCCGAAAAGCAGTAAAATTTCACAAAATCTCACAACTTATTGTTACTGCTTTTGCTTATTGATGTACTGTGGGTTTGACCTCATGTAAGCCGCACCGAGTCATAGAATAATAGAATCAAAGAGTTGGAAGAGACCTCTTGGGCCATCCAGTCCAACCCCCTGCCAAGAAGCAGGAATATTGCATTCAAATCACCCCTGACAGATGGCCATCCAGCCTCTGCTTAAAAGCTTCCAAAGAAGGAGCCTCCACCACACTCCGGGGCAGAGAGTTTCACTGCTGAACGGCTCTCACAGTCAGGAAGTTCTTCCTCATGTTCAGATGGAATCTCCTCTCTTGTAGTTTGAAGCCATGGCTCCATTGCGTCCTAGTCTCCAGGGAAGCAGAAAGGAAGCCTGCTCCCTCCTCCTCCCTGTGGCTTCCTCTCACATATTTATACATGGCTATCATATCTCCTCTCAGCCTTCTCTTCTTCAGGCTAAACATGCCCAGCTCCTTAAGCCGCTCCTCATAGGGCTTGTTCTCCAGACCCTTGATCTGCTCCCTCCTCCCTGTGGTTTCCTCTCACATATTTATACATGGCTATCATCATATCCCCTCTCAGCCTTCTCTTCTTCAGGCTAAACATGCCCAGCTCCTTAAGCCGCTCCTCATAGGGCTTGTTCTCCAGACCCTTGATCTGCTCCCTCCTCCCTGTGGCTTCCTCTCACATCTTTATACATGGCTATCATCATATCTCCTCTCAGCCTTCTCTTCTTCAGGCTAAACATGCCCAGCTCCTTAAGCTGCTCCTCATAGGGCTTGTTCTCCAGACCCTTGATCTGCTCCTCCTCCCTGTGGCTTCCTCTCACATATTTATACATGGCTATCATATCTCCTCTCAGCCTTCTCTTCTTCAGGCTAAACATGCCCAGCTCCTTAAGCCGCTCCTCATAGGGCTTGTTCTCCAGACCCTTGATCTGCTCCCTCCTCCCTGTGGCTTCCTCTCACATATTTATACATGGCTATCATATCTCCTCTCAGCCTTCTCTTCTTCAGGCTAAACATGCCCAGCTCCTTAAGCCGCTCCTCATAGGGCTTGTTCTCCAGACCCTAGATCTGCTCCCTCCTCCCTGTGGCTTCCTCTCACATATTTATACATGGCTATCATCATATCCCCTCTCAGCCTTCTCTTCTTCAGGCTAAACATGCCCAGCTCCTTAAGCCGCTCCTCATAGGGCTTGTTCTCCAGACCCTTGATCTGCACCCTCCTCCCTGTGGCTTCCTCTCACATATTTATACATGGCTATCATCATATCCCCTCTCAGCCTTCTCTTCTTCAGGCTAAACATGCCCAGCTCCTTAAGCCGCTCCTCATAGGGCTTGTTCTCCAGACCTTTTATCAGTCCCTTGAGGAGATGGTAGCGGGGTACAAATAAAGTTTTATTATTATTATTATTATTATTATTATTATTATTTATTATAACTTGGAGACTGGGGTACAATCGCAGCCCTTTGATAGTACTTTTAATTGCCATGATGCTGGACTTCTATGCTAGCCAGAAAAACCACTAAACTCTCCAAATACGGGCATGGACTTCCTGGACCCGCCTCCTCCCAAGAGACAGACACCCCCCTCGACAGCTGATTGGCTGTCCCTAGTGCCAGTCCCTTTGACTGTGTGGATCATAATAAATGGTGGCAAGTTCTTGGTGGTATGAGGACACCAAGCCATCTTGTTTCTCTCCTAAGGAATCTGTATAACGACCAAGTAGCAACAGTCAGAACTGACCACGGAACAACAGACTGGTTCACGATTGGGAAAGGTGTACGGTAGGGTTGTAGACTCTCCCACAACCTATTCAACTTGTATCATGCAATGTCTCACCACGCTAAAACAAGAGAACTCAGGCCTAGCTTCACACTTGAATGCTACGTTGCCTGAACTGACTCTTAAGTATACAACTTGTTAATTAATGGGCACCTATGCCATCATGTATTTCCCCCCAATTAATAATAATAATAATAATAATAATAATCTTATATATTAAATAATAATAATATTCTCATATACTTAACTGCATCCCCAACTTAATAATAATAATAATAATAATAATAATAATAATATCCTTATATAATAATAATAATAATAACAATAATATCCTTATATATTAGACAATAATAATAAAAATAATATTCTCATATACTTAACTGCATCCACAATTTAATAACAACAATAACAATTGTAATAATGTGTTGTCGAAGGCTTTCATGGCCGGAATCACTGGGTCACTGTGATTTTTCCGGGCTGACTAGCCATGTTCCAGAAGCATTCTCTCCTGGTGTTTCGCCCACAACTATGGCAGGTCTGTTGGAAACTAGGCAAGTGGGCTTTATATACCTGTGGAATAATGTCTAGGGTGGAAGAAATAACTCTTGACTGTTTGAGGTAGGTGTGAATGTTGCAATTGGCCACTTTGATTAGCATTTCATGGCCTTGTAGTTTCAAAGCCTGGCTGATTGCTGCCTGGGGGGGATCCTTTGTTGGGTGTTGCTAGCTGGCCCTGGTCGATTCTTGTCTGGAATTCCCCTGACCCAATTAGGGCCACCTAACACCTCCCAACAAAGGGTTTCCCCAGGCAGGAAGCAGCCAGGCTTTGAAGCTGCAAGGCTTTGCAATGCTACTCAAACTCACAGGAACCCAATAATAATAATATCCTCATACACTTAATAGTAATAATAATATCCTCATATGCATGATAATAATGATAATAATTGTAGTGGCATCCCTTTGAAAGGTGAAAAAAACCACCATGACATCACTCTTTGCCTCCCTCCCCGTGACATCACGCAGCCCCTTCCCCTTGTGTGACATCACCCTTCCTTTAGCCGGTATTGCACCACCTGACCAAGGCAGAGACATCTCCAGCTCATCCCGTTTGGGTATCAGCCAGCACGTCAACGACTTAAATCAAGAAATAGTTTTCTAAGATCTACGGAGACACTTGGTGGAACACCTCAGCAAGCAAGAGTCCAAAAGTGGCAGGCTCAAACCCAGAACCTCAATCAGTGGCTGATACCCAATGAGAGACTCCCCCCTGGGCACACAGAAGACTGGGCAACTTGGAAGGTGACTTGGAAGGTGGTCAGTGGTTTGATCTTCTTCACACTCACATGTCGTAGATTCCACTTTGTAGCCCCATTTCTTAAGATTGGCTCTGCATAATAACAATAACAATAACATTCCCTTTTAAAATTAAGAATGCAAAGTGGCTCATATCACTAATTAAAAATGCAAATACAATTAATGGCCCTAGAAAACTACAAAGTCCCAGGATTCCATGGCACTACAATCTGCTGCAGTTTGCTGCAGTTGCACCAAACTGCAATTACCTCCTGTCCTTGCAAGCATCATTTTTGATTAAGAATGCAAAGTGGCTCACATCACTAATTAAAAATGCAAATGCAATTAATGGCCCTACAGGACTACAAAGTCCCAGTATTCCATGGCACTACAATCTGCAGCAGTTGCACCAAATTGCAATTACCTCCAGTCCTTGCAAGCATCATTTTTGATTAAGAATGCAAAGTGGCTCACAACACTAATTAAAAATGCAAATGCAATTAATGGCCCTACAGAACTACAAGGTCCCAGGATTCCATGGCACTACAATCTGCTGCAGTTGCATCAAATTGCAATTACCTCCAGTCCTTGCAAGCATCATTTTTGGTTAAGAATGCAAAGTGGATCATATCAYTAATTAAAAATGCAAATGCAATTAATGGCCCTACAAAACTACAAAGTCCCTGGATTCCATGGCAGTACAATCTGCAGCAGTTGCACCGAATTGCAATTACTTCCACTCTTTGGAAGCATCTTTTTGATTAAGATTGCAAAGTGGCTCACATCACTAATTAAAAATGCAAATGCGATTAATGGTCCTAGAAAACTACGAAGTCCCAGGATTCCATGGCACTACAATCTGCAGCAGTTGCACCGAATTGCAATTACTTCCACTCTTTGGAAGCATCTTTTTGATTAAGATTGCAAAGTGGCTCACATCACTAATTAAAAATGCAAATGCAATTAATGCCCCTACAGAACTACAAAGCCCCAGGATTCCATGGCACTACAATCTGCTGCAGTTGCACCAAATTGCAATTACCTCCAGTCCTTGGAAGCATCATTTTTGATTTAAGAATGCAAAGTGGCTCACATTACTAATTAAAAATGCAAATGCAATTAATGGCTCTACAGAACTACAAAGTCCCAGGATTCCATGGCACTACAAACTGCTGCAGATTGCTACAGTTGCATCAAATTGCAATTACCTCCAGTCCTTGCAAGCATTTCTGATTAAGAATGCAAAGTGGCTCACATCACTAATTAAAAATGCAAATGCAATTAATGGCCCTACAAAAGTCCCTGCATTCCAGCTAATGCAGAATAGTGCACTGCAAACTGCTGCAGATTGCTACAGTTGCACCCAATTGCAATTGCCTCCAGTCCTTGCAAGCATCCTTTTTGTCTTTGAGTGCTTAGAACTTCAACTCCCAGAAGCCCCACCCAGCTTGGTGGACTGCAAAGGATTCTGGGAAATGAAGTCCAAAACACCTGGAGGGCTAAAGCTGGGGAAACACAGTGGCGTTTAGAGCATCTCAGGAGCATGCAGGAAAGGGGAAAACGTTGCAGCCCACATGCATCAGACCCAGGGCTTGCAAAAGTTACAATTTTGGGGTGCAATGGCTGCTGAAAAGGAGGGGAGGAGTGCTGCCCAGTGGGAGGGAGGGATGGAGGAGAAAGGGGCGGCCCTGCAGAACAAGAGGAGGAGGGAGGAAGGAAGGAAGGAAAGAGAGAAACAGGTTTCTCCTCCTCTTTCCTCCTTCTTCGCCCGGGCTCCATTTTTTCGCAGTGTGTTCCCATCTTGCAGCTGCAGCAGAATCAGATGATGTTTGCATGAGCCAAACATCAGCTGCAAGGTGAGTGGGGAATGAATGAAGGATGGGTGGGAAATGCAGAATGATGCTCGAATTTCCAGTGGGTTTGTTGTCGAAGGCTTTCATGGCTGGAATCACTTCATTGCTGTGAGGTTTTTCCTGGCCATGTCCCAGTAGCATTCTCTCCTGACGTTTCGCCTCCACCCGTGGCAGGCATCTTCCTAGGTATCTGATGTGAGTCAAGCATGTAGAGTGTTTATGTACCTGTGCAATGATGTCCAGGGTGGGAGAGAACCCAGTCTGTTTGAAGCCAGTGTAAATATTGCAGTGAGCAAGCTAGTTTAGCATTGAGGAGACTTACAGCTGCAAAGTCAATCAGTGAGGGTATCTGCATACAGGTAGCGAGGCAAATGGAGTGTGTATATATGTGTGTGCGTGTGCAATTATGTCCACAGTGGGATGAAGTACATGTTGCAATGACCAAGCTAGATTAGCACTGAGGAGCCTTGCAGCTGCAAAGTCAGTCAGTGAGGGTATCTGCATACAGGTAGTGAAGCAAGTAGAATGTGTGTGTGTATGTGGATTGATGTCCAGGGTGGGAGAAAGAACCCTTGTCTGTCTGAAGCAAGTGTAAATGTTGCAATGAGCAAGCTAGATTAGCACTGAGGAGCCTTGCAGCTGCAAAGTCAGTCAGTGAGGGTATCTGCATACAGGTAGCGAAGTAAGTGGAATATATGTGTGTGTGTGTGTGTAGAATGATGTCCAGGGTAGGAGAAAGAACCCTTGTCTGTTTGATGCAAGTGTAAATGTTGCAATGAGCAAACTAGATTAGCACTGCAGCTGCAAAGTCAATCAGTATGTGGAATGATGTCCAGGGTGGGAGAAAGAACACTTGTCTGCCTGAAGCAAGTGTAAATGTTGCAATTAGCAAGCTAGATTAGCACTGAGGAGCCTTGCAGCTGCAAAGTCAATCAGTGAAGGTATCTGCATACAAGTAGCGAGGAAAGTGGAATGCGTGCCTATCTATCTATCTATCTATCTATCTATCTGTGGAATGATTTCCAGGGTGGGAGAAAGAACCCTTGTCTGTCTGACGCAAGTGTAAATGTTGCAATTAACAAACCAGATTAGCATTGAGGAGCCTCGCAGTTGCATAATTAATCAGTGAAGGTATCTACATACAGGTAGCGAGGCAAGTTGAATGTATATATGTCTGTGGAATGATTTCCAGGGTGGGAGAAAAAACCCATGTCTGTTTGAAGCAAGTGTAATTGTTGCAGTTAGCAAACTAGCATTGAGTAGCCTTGAGCTACAAAGTCAGTCAGTGAGGGTATCTGCATACAGGTAGTGAGGAGAGTGGAATGCATGTCTATCTATCTATCTATCTATCTATCTATCTATCTATCTATCTATCTGTGGAATGATATCCAGGGTGGGAGAAAGAACCCATTTCTGTTTGAAGCAAGTGTAAATGTTGCAGTTAGCAAACTAGATTAGCATTGAATAGCCTTGCAGCTGCAAAGTCAGTCAGTGAGGGTATTTGCATACAGGTAGTGAGCCAAGTGGAGTGTATATATACTTGTGGAATGACGTCCAGGGTGGAAGAAAGAACCCTGTCTGTCTGAAGCAAGTGTAAATGTTGCAATTAGTAAGCTAGATCAGCGTTAAGGAGCCTTGAAGCTGCAAAGTCAGTCAGGGTTTCTGCACTGATCAAGCCTATAGAAGAGACTTCTGACTAAATCTGAGAATTGGGAAACACAGCAAGGTGTGGCATAAGAGGCTGCTGATTAAGATTACAAAATTGTATAATTAAAAACCCAGTCAAGTTAAGACAAGGTAGCTGCTGAAATTGAGGATAAGGTTAGGATTGTAGTGCTCTCTCCTTGGTTAAGACTCAACATTGGACCTCTTGAAGTTGATGAATCAATGCAACACAGGACTGCAGTTTGGACAAATAAGTCTTCCCTTCTTCCTCCCCATTCTTGCAGAATATTTCTGTGTGACCAGCAAACATGGCGGAAGCTCTGGCTGACTCCAAGAAAGTGACTCTTTTTAGCCAGAAGACACGAGGAGGACTCACCTACCGCATCCCAGCATTGCTGTACTTGCCCTATGAGTCCACCTTCCTGGCCTTTGCAGAAGAACGCTCCTCGCCCAGAGACGAAGATGCCAAGTTCCTGGTGATGAGGCGAGGGAAGAAAGAAGGGACGTCTGTACAGGTATGCTTCCTCGTTTTGTGCTTTAGCCTTGCGGACCTTTTCCTACAGGTGTTGGCTATTAGTTTGAATTCTTCTTTGGTGATTTCTCCCTTTTCCACTTCTTGTGCATGTCTCTTTTGTGTTTTAGCACAGTTAGAAGTTCTTTGGACATCCATTCTGGCTTCTTTGCACTTGTCCTATTTTTTCTCTTTGTTGGCACAGTTTGCAATTGAAAACAATCCTTTTATTGAATACTAGCTGTACCCGCCACTCGTTGTTGTGGCCAACCTTCCCTCCCTCTTTCTCTCCTTCTTTCTTTCTCTCCTTCCTTCCCTCCCTCCCTCTTTCCTTCCCTCTTTTTCTTTCCCTTCTTTTCTTCCTTCCTTCTCTACCTGTTTCTTTTCTCGCTTCCTTTGCTCTTTGGTTCCATCCTTCCTTGTCTCTTTCCTTCCTTCCTTCCCTCCCTCTTTCTCTCTTTCGCTCCTTCTCTCCTTTCTTCCCTCTTTCACTTTTTTATTTCATTCTCTCCCTCCTTCTCTCCTTCCTTCCTTCTCTACCTTTCTTTCTTTCCTTCTTTCTCTCCTTCCCTTCTTCTTTCCCTCTTTCTCTCCCTCCTTCCTTCTCTACCTTTCTTTCTTTCCTTCTCTCCTTTCTCTCCCCCTCTCTCCTTCCTTCCCTCCTTCTCTCCTTCCTTGCTTCCTTCCTTCTCTACCCTTTTTTCTTTCCTTTATTCTCTCCTTCCTTCTCTACCCTTCTTTTTCCTTCCTTCCCTCCCTCTTTTTCTCTTTCGTTCCTTCTCTCCTTCCTTGTCTCTTTCACTTTTTTTATTTCATTCTCTCCCTCCTTCTCTCCTTCCTTCCTTTTCTACCTTTCTCTCTCCTTCCCTTTTTCTCTCCCTCCTTCTCTCTTCCTTCTCTACCCTCTTTTCCTTCCTTCTCTCCTTCCCTCCTTCTTTCCCTTCTTCTCTCTTCCTTCTTCTTCTCCTCCTTCTTCTTTCCTTCTTTCTCCCTCCTTTCTCCCTCCTTCTCTCCTTCCTTCTCTACCCCTTCTTTCTTTCCTTCTTTCTTCCTTCCTTCTTCTTTCCCTCCCTCCTTTCTCTCCTTCTTCTTCCTTCTCTCCTTCTTTCCTTTCTTCTCTCCTTCCTTCCTTCTCTTCCCTTCTTTCTTTCCTTCCTTCTCTTCCTCCTTCCTTCCTCCTTTCTGTGTATGTGTTTTGTGTGTGTATATGCATATATGTGTGTATATGTGTGTTTGTGTATATATATGTGGTTTTGCACGTGCGTTGTAATGTACTTTTTTGGTTTGTTTTTTTTTTTGCTTTTTAAGTCCTTTCTGCTGTGTTTTTCAGTGTTTACGTGAGTGATGGTCACTCATTGGCCTGATAGGTGTACTGTGTCCAAATTTGGCGTCAATTCGTCCAGTGCTTTTTGAATTCTGTTAATCCCACAAACGAACGTTAAATTTTTTATTTATATAGATAATGAGAAAGCAGCAAGTAAAAAAGCACTTAAAAGAAATAGGTAAATCCAATTAGGTAAGAAGATAAGCAGGAGCAAAAATAATCCAGGGTAAAGTTCAGCAAAGTCCATAAAACAAAGTCCACACTTCTCTAATATAATTCAGGAATGTATTGTCGAAGGCTTTCATGGCTGGAATCACTGGGTTGTTGTAGATTTTTTCAGGCTATATGGCCATGGTCTAGAGGCATTCTCTCCTGACGTTTCGCCTGCATCTATGGCAAGCATCCTCAGACATATCCAACAGACCTCACTACCTCTGAGGATGTTTGCCATAGATGCAGGCGAAACGTCAGGAGAGAATGCCTCTAGAACATGGCAACATAGCCCGAAAAAAACTACAACAACCCATAATTCAGGAAAAACAGGAAACATTAATCCAAGGCATGAGTAGACATTCATACACTCCAAGAGTCCAAACCATGAACAAGAATCTTCCAAGCAAAGCTTCCATGAAATAAACTACACTTGATTCCAACGATGCTTCATCTGACTATATTTCCCAAAACTTGAACTTTTATCCCCTCGTTAAACTATTCCACGCACTCAGGAAATTGGTTTTGTTTTACTTGAAATCCCCTTATCTTTTTCTGTCGGAGCCTGGCAGACCGCCGAAGGCACTGTTCGGCCTGTCTGTTTTGACTAATTTCCTCTCGCCTATCTCTTTGCTCATTAAGTCTCACAGCAGGGCCAGGTGCCCAGTTGTTTTCAAGCTCCAAATCCTGGGAACCCTCTGGTAGCAATCCAGGGAGTATACTATCTGTTGCACTCTCTTCAGGGACATTCTCATGGGAAACTACACTTTGCACAGGGGTCTCCTGGTCCTTCTCCGTATCAGTATCATTGACCAAACCTTTGCCATCTTGAAATTCATTGGCATCACTTCCCATATCCAAAGTATCCTGATCTGAAACACAATCACAGGCTGAACTCCCAACAGTGAGAGGCTCAACTACATAAAGAAACACTCTAAAGCAGGCATGGGCCAACTTTGGCCCTCCAGGTGTTTTGGACTTCAACTCCCACAATTCCTAACAGCCTACCGGCTGTTAGAAATTGTGGGAGTTGAAGTCCAAAACACCTGGAGGGCCAAAGTTGGCCCCTGCCTGCTCTGAAGCATCTCTAGCATAGTATTGGGCCATTTGTGACCTCACCTGGTGTTGGAATTCAACCCCATGCTGCTCAAGTCTGCAGTCCTCAATGAGGATAAGTTAGTTAACATTAGATCTCAATTCAAGGTGTATTTTTCTCATTTCCAGTTTCAGATGTCTTACATTTCACAGTCGTCGAGCTATTCTGGAAATATGCAATCTCTTTTATTATTAGAGGTATACCTTTTCCAATTAAATAATTCACTGATATCTGTATTTTTTTCCAGTGAAGCAATAATGACTAACGATTCCCAATTTGCCAGCTTTCGATCAAACAAAGCCGTGTCGCACGCTGAACAATTGCATTTCAACTTGCAACATCTTCATTGTTTTGTGGGACATTTTTCAGTTATTCGTCTTCCAAGAACAATTCTCCGATTCACTTTTAACTAGACTCTGGGCTAGAGAAGAAGGAATAGAAAAAACAATATTAAACCAGATTTTTAGGTCCTAACATTCACCATTTTAATTTATACTAGCCGTCCCCTGCCACATGTTGCTGTGTCCCAGTCTGTGTATATGTGTTTTGTGTGTGTATATATTTGTGTTTACGTATATACTTGAGTATAAGCCAACCCGAATATAAGCCGAGGCACCTAATTTTACCACAAAAAAACATGAAAACGGATTGACTCGAGTATAAGCCGAGGGTTTTATTTGTTTATCGTGTGATCAGCATCCATACCATTTTATTACATTTCTAACAACAAAACAAACAGATTTTAAAAAAAACAACAACAACACAGATTTTGCAAACTTGGTAGTTGATTAGATGTCCTTTGACCAGTATCTGTCCCCTTGGAGTGCCTCTGGTGTTGCCGCAAGAAGGTCCTCCATGGTGCATGTGGTAGGGCTCAGGGTGCATTGCAGCAGGTGGTCAGTGGTTTGCTCTTCTCCACACTCGCATGTCGAGGATTCCACCCTGTAGCCCCATTTCTTAAGATTGGCTCTGCATCTCGTGGTGCCAGAGTGCAGTCTGTTCAGCGCCTTCCAAGTTGCCCAGTTTTCCGTTTGCCCAGGAGGGAGTCTCTCATCTGGTATCAGCCACGGATTGAGGTGCTGGGTTTGAGCCTGCCACTTTTGGACTCTTGCTTGCTGAGGTGTTCCAGCGAGTGTCTCTGTAGATCTTAGAAAACTATTTCTAGATTTAAGTCGTTGATGTGCTGCTGATACCCAAACAGGGGATGAGCTGGAGATGTCTCTGCCTTGGTCCTTTCACTATTGGCTGCTACTTCCCAGCGGATGTCAGGTGGTGCAATACCGGCTAAGCAGTGTAATTTCTCCAGTGGTGTAGGGCGCAGACACCCTGTGATAATGCGGCATGTCTCATTAAGAGCCACATCCACTGTTTTAGTGTGGTGAGATGTGTTCCACACTGGGCATGCGTACTCAGCAGCAGAGTAGCATAGCGCAAGGGCAGATGTCTTCATTGTGTCTGGTTGTGATCCCCAGGTTGTGCCAGTCAGCTTTCGTATGATATTGTTTCTAGCGCCCACTTTTTGCTTGATGTTCAGGCAGTGCTTCTTGTAGGTCAGAGCACGGTCCAGAGTGACTCCCAAGTATTTGGGTGCGCTGTAATGCTCCAGTGGGATTCCTTCCTTCCCAGGTAATAATCCTCAGAGCTCGGGATGCTTGTCTGTTCTTAAGGTGAAAGGCACATGTCTGTGTTTTAGATGGATTAGGGATCAGCTGGTTTTCCCTGTAATAGGCAGTAAGGGCACCTAGAGCTTCGGAGAGCTTCTGTTCAACCATCTCAAAGCTCCCTGCTTGAGCGGTAATGGCACGATCATCAGCATAGATGAAACTCTCTGTCCCTTCTGGCAGTGGCTGGTCGTTTGTGTAAATGTTGAACATGGATGGAGCAAGCACGCTCCCCTGAGGCAATGCAAACATTCCGTGCAGATTATACAATGACAAGACAGACAACAGATAGAGGTATATATAGGCTTTCCCATCTTTCGGCATCTTTGGAGGCTGTGCTCAGTTCCGGCCACAGGGGGTGCTGTCGCTCCATCTCCTTGCCACTTTCTTTGTTCATAAACTTCCTCCTTTTTCTGATTGAAATACCTCCCCACTTTAACGCAGTAACTATTTATTTACTCACATTTGCTTTTGAACTGCTGGGTGGGCAGAAGCTGGGCTAAAGACCACGAGCTCACCCTGACTTCGAACTGTCAACTTTCTAGTTGGCAAGATTTATTGCAGATAGTGGTTAACCTGCTGTGTGTTGTTCATGTACCACAGTTCCTATTTATTTACTCACATTGGCTTTTGAACTGCTGGGTAGGCAGAAGCTGGGCTAAAGGCCAGGAGCTCACTCTGACCTGGGCTTTGAACTGTCAACCTTCTGGGTGGCAAGATTTATTACAGATAATGATTAACCACCTGTGTGTTGATCGAGTACGTTTATGTTTACATTTATGTTTCAGATCAAGTCAGGGGTGCTATGGTTTTTAACTTTGAACATATTTACTGCCATGTAAAATCCAGATTATCTACTTAGGACTGGATTATATGGCAGTGTAGACGCACACACGCGTGCACACACACATATATGGATGTTGGATCACTGGTTGGTGTGATATATATATATAGAATTATAATACTTTATATATTACTATTATATATATTGCTATATAATATATATTATATACATTATTGTTATATATACTACTATATAATATAATGTTACTACTATATATTACTATATTAAATAGACTCATAGAATAGACTTAGAAGGGACTCTACTATAGTATTGGGGGAGAACAGATAGGAAGGAAGGAGAGAAGAAAGGAGGGAGGGAAAAAGGGAAGGAATGAAGGAGGGAAAGGGCGAGGGAAGGAAAGAGAGAAGGAGGGAGGGAGGGAAAGAAGGAAAGAGTAAAGGAAGGAAGGAAGGAAGGAAGGAAGGAAGGAAGGAAGGAAGGAAGGGCTTGTTCATAGGGCTTGTTCTCCAGACCCTTGATCATTTGAGTCGCCCTCCTCTGGACACATTCCAGCTTGTCAATATCTCTCTTGAATTGTGGTGCCCAGAATTGGACACAATATTCCAGATGTGGTCTAACCAAAGCAGAATAGAGGGGTAGCATGACTTCCTTAGATCTAGACACTATGCTCCTATTGATGCAGGCCAAAATCCCATTGGCTTTTTTTGCCACCACATCACATTCCTGGCTCATGTTTAACTTGTTGTCCACGAGGACTCCAAGATCTTTTTCACACGTATAGGCATTGTACTTTTCTTTATGTGTCTTTAACTGGTTAAAAATAAAAATTAGAATAATAATATAGGCATTGTACTTTTCTTTATGTGTCTTTAGCTGGTTAAAAACACAAATTAGAAATGACAAAAAAATCATGAGCAGTTCAAAGCCATTTAAAAATTCACCCTTTCGGTCTTTTCCTCTTTTTCCGACTCTAGTGGGGCCCTCAGGAGTCTTTGATGGCGGCCACTCTTCCCAAATGCCGCACCATGAACCCTTGCCCGCTGTACGAAGAGAAGAGCGGCACCATTTTCCTCTTTTTCATCTGCGTCCGCGATCACGTCACGGCGCAATGCCAGATCCTGACGGGGAGAAACGCCGCCAGGTTGTGCTACATCTCCAGCCGAGACTGCGGGCGTACTTGGAGCCTGGTGGTCGATTTGACAGAAAAGGCCAACCCAAAAAATTGGGCCACCTTTGCCGTGGGTCCGGGCCACGGGGTCCAGCTGAGCTCCGGCCGCTTGGTAATCCCGGCGTACGCCTATTACATCCACAAGCCTTGCTTCTGCTTCTTCTCCTTCTGCTACACGCATCCGCATTGCTTCACTTTATACAGCGACGACGGCGGGAGGAATTGGACCCGGGGACGGCTCCTGGAGAGTGTGCGCACCACCGAGTGCCAAGTGGCCGAGCTGACGTGCCGGGACGACCGCCGCGTCTTGTACATCAATGCCCGGAATTCGTGCCGGGAGCAGTGCCGGGCCGAAGCCTTCAGCCACGACTGGGGTTGCCAATTCGAGGGATCCTTCCTGTGCAGGGAGTTGTGTGAGCCTCCAAAGGGGTGCCAAGGGAGCGTGGTGAATTTCGGATCCTCGGATCTGGGTGAATCACAAGCATCGAGTGGCTATACGTCATCCAGATCGTGGCTCATTTTCTCGCACCCCACAAGCCGGTGCCAGCGTGTGGACCTGGGCATCTACTTGAACATGTCTCCCTTGGAGAAGGGCTCCTGGAAAGGCCCTTGGGTGCTGAACGAAGGGCCCAGCGGCTATTCGGACCTGGCCGTGTGCAAGGAAGGGAAGTCCCTGCTATTCGGTTGCTTGTTTGAGTGCGGGACATCCTCCGCCTATGAAGAGATCGCCTTCCAACTCTTCTCCGATGTCGAACTTCTGAGGAATGTGAGAGAAAGCTGACCCCTCAAAACTACAACAGCTTTCCTTTCCTCCAGGATAGATTCCTCTCAAGGAGAAGGGGGGGAAACTGACCATCTCATATCCTCCAACTGTCCTGATATGGCAGCAACAGACTCCATTAATCCTCTATATTTGTCGTGTCAGGGCAACCAGTCAATTATATTACAATTCTAACAGAACAAAGCAAACAAACAGACAAAATACGAAATCTGCGAGTTTGGTAGTTGATTAAATGTCCTTTGACCAGTATCTGGCCCCTTGGAATGCTTCTGGTGTTGCTGCAAGAAGGTCCTCCGTTGTGCATGTGGCAGGGCTCAGGGTGCATTGCAGCAGGTGGTCAGTGGTTTGCTCCTCTCCACACTCGCATATCGAGGATTCCACTTTGTGGCCCCATTTCTGAAGGTTGGCTCTGCATCTCGTGGTGCCAGAGCATAGTCTGTTCAGTGCCTTCCAAGTTGCCCAGTTTTCTGTGTACCCAGGGGGATGTCTCTCATTTGGTATCAGCCATTGGTTCTGGGTTTGAGCCTGCCACTTTTGGACTCTCGCTTGCTGAGATGTTCCAGAGAGTGTCTCTGTAGAAAACTATTTCTGGATTTAAGTCGTTGATGTGCTGGCTGATACCCAAACAGGAGATGTCTCTGCCTTGGTCCTTTCACTATTGGCTGCAACTTCCCGGCGGATGTCAGGTGGTGCAATACCGGCTAAGCAGTGTAATTTCTCCAGTGGTGTAGGGCGCAGACACCCCGTGATAATGCGGCATGTCTCATTAAGAGCCATATCCACTGTTTTAGTGTGGTGAGATGTGTTCCACACTGAGCATGCATACTCAGCAGCAGAGTATCATAGCGCAAGGGCAGATGTCTTCACTGTGTCTGGTTGTGATCCCCAGGTTGTGCCAGCCAGCTTTCATATGATATTGTTTCTAATACCCACTTTTTGCTCTTTATTCAGGCAGTGCTTCTTGTAAGTAAGAGCATGGTCCAGGTATTTGGGTGCGCTGCAATGCGCCAGTGGGATTCCTTCCCAGGTAATCCTCAGAGCTCGGGATGCTTTTCTGTTCTTAAGGTGAAAGGCACATGTCTGTGTATTAGATGGGTTGGGGATCAGCTGGTTTTCCCTGTAATAGGCAGTGAGAGCACCTAGAGCTTCGGAGAGCTTCTGTTCAACCATCTCAAAGCTCCCTGCTTGAGCGGTGATGGCACGATCGTCAGCATAGATGAAGCTCTCTGTCCCTTCTGGCAGTGGCTGGTCATTTGTGTAGATGTTGAACATGGATGGAGCAAGCACGCTCCCCTGAGGCAGGCTGTTCTTCTGTTTCTGCCATCTGCTTCTCTGGTCCTAGAACTCAACAAAAAAGCTCCTGTTTTGTAGCAGGTTTCCTATGAGGCGGGTGAGGTGGTCGTCCTTTGTGATATTATACATTTTTCTCAGGAGAAGGTGGTGGTTCACTGTATCATAAGCCGCTGACAGGTCTATAAAGACAGCTCCAGCATGCAAGCATTAATCCTCTGCTGTCCCCCTTTTCCAGCTGCTTTTAAAGTGTCCTGGTTTCTCTCTCTTCCTCCCGCTTTCCCCCTTTTTTTTCCAGCTTACTCCAACTGCTGCAAACTCAGTGCCAAAGTACTTTGCTCTCAATTAGAAAGAGAGAATATGGTGGACTCTTGGCCTTTACTGTTAGTTTTCGCAAAAGGAATCTTCTGTAGCCTCTCCTTGCTTCAATGATAGTTTTAGTGTTGGTCGAGTGGGCTTATTAAAAAAGACCCTCATAAATGCACAGCAGAGTAACTTATCAGCAGCAGCCTGACCCAGCACCAGTAGCTCAAAGTGATAAAAGAACAAAAACACAAAGACCAATGTTATCTCTTCCATAGAGGCCTTTTGTTATAGCAAAATAATATAGTTGCACTATTTACAGGAACAAAGTTTCCGTAACACAAATAAAAGTTCTTTACACTTCAATGTATTGTCGAAGGCTTTCATGGCCAGAATCACTGGGTTGTTGTAGGTTTTTCCGGGCTATATGGCCATGTTCTAGAGGCATTCTCTCCTGACGTTTCGCCTGCATCTATGGCAAGCATCCTCAGAGGTAGTGAGGTCTGTTGGAACTAGGAAAAAGGGTTTATATATCTGTGGAATGACCAGGGTGGGACAAAGAACTCTTGTCTAATGGAACTAGGTGTGAATGTTTCAACTGACCACCTGGATTAGCATTTGATGGCCTGGCAGTGCCTGGGGCAATCTTTTGTTGAAAGGTGATTAGATGTCCCTGATTTTTTTTTTCCTTTCTGTTGTTTTGCTGTTGTAATTTTAGAGGTTTTTTTTAATACTGGTAGCATTTTGTTCATTTTCATGATTTCCTCCTTTCTGTTGAAATTGTCCACATACTTGTGGATTTCAATGGTTTCTCTGTGTAGCCTGACATGGTGGTTGTGAGAGTGGTGCCACTCTCACAACATTCCACAGATCTATAAACCCATTTTCCTAGTTCCAACAGAACTATGGCGACATCAATAATCCAAACTTTTTTCTTTTCCACAATCGTAATGTCTGGTGTATTGTGTTCCAAAACTTTGCCAGTCTGGATTCAAAAGTCCCACAGTATTTTTGTGTGTTCATTTTCTACTTTTGCAGGTTGATGATCCCACCAATTCTTTACTACTGGCAGGTGGTCCTTGTGACATAAGTTCCAATGAATCATCTGGGCTGCAGAGTTGTGCCTCTGTTTGTAGTCCTTTTGTACGATTTTCTTGCAGCAGCTGACGATATGATCAATGATGATGATGATGATGATGATGATGATTATTATTATTATTATTATGCTACAACTCCCAGGATTGCATCACATTGAGCATGGTCAGTTAAAGTGACATCAAACTGCATTAATTTGCCAATTTAGATGCACACATAGTTTCTCCTTGCCCATTCCCTATTACCAGGAACCCAGATTTCCATGCTATGTTTACTTAAGTTCTTTTAAGAATTGCACAATGGCTATAAACTTGGCCACTATAGTAATAAATATGTGCAGCCAAATGTGAAAATGTGTTTTTGTGGCTTTTTTTTTGTTGAAAAAACGATTGCTTATCTGGAGTCATCCTTTCAATCAATGTTGATATCACTCCAAACAAGACAGGTCTGGCCTGTTTTGACAGCTGCCTTTGGGATGTGAGCCAATGTCTACAAAGCGAAGGGAAAATATAACTTGTCAAGTGCCAAACTGTTCTCAAATACAATATGTTTGAATACAGTTGGATGGGACACTCTTGTTTTCAGGCTCTTTGTATTCTTAAGGCGTGTACCAGGTAGAATCCTAGAGTTGGAAGAGACCTCATGGGCCATCCAGTCCAACCCCATTCTGCCAAGAAGCAGGAATATTGCATTCAAATCACTCCTGACAGATGGCCATCCAGCCTCTGTTGAAAAGCTTCCAAAGAAGGAGCCGCCACCACACTCCGGGGCAGAGAGTCCCACTGCTGAACGGCTCTCACAGTCAGGAAGTTCTTCCTCATGTTCAGGTGGAATCTTCTTCCTTGTAGTTTGAAGCCATTGTTCCACGTCCTAGTCTTCAGGAAAGCAGAGAACAAGCTTGCTCCCTCCTCCTCCCTTTGACTTCCTCTCACATATTTATACATGGCTATCATATCCCCTCTCAGCCTTCTCTTCTTCAGGCTAAACATGCCCAGCTCCTTAAGCCGCTCCTCATAGGGCTTGTTCTCCAGACTCTTGATCATTTTAGTCGCCCTCCTCTGGACACATTCCAGCTTGTCAATATCTCTTGAATTGTGGTGCCCAGAATTGGTAGGTGGGAAGGAGTGACAGAGTTGGACATCATCTGCGTACAGGTAACACCGCACCCCAAAACTCCGGATGATCTCCCCCAGCGGCTTCATGTAGATGTTAAACAACATGGGAGACAGTATAGAACCCTGCTGGACCCCACAAGACAATGGTTGTGAGGTCGAGCAATTGTCCCCCAGCAACACCTTCTGGGTGAGATCCTCTAGGAAGGACCTGAGCCACTGCAAAACAGTACCACCAAAGCCCATCCCTGCAAGGCATCCCAGAAGGATACCATGGTTGACAGTATTGAAGGCTGCTGAGAGGTCCAGCAGAACTAACAGGGACACACTCCCCCTGTCTAGCTCCCGGCAAAGATCAACTACTAAGGCGACCAAGACTGTTTCACTTCCATGTCCCGGCCTAAAGCCAGACTGTGCCGGATCCAGATAATCCGTGTCTTCCAAGAATACCTGGAGTTGTGAGGCCACCACACGTTCCATGACTTTGCCCAAAAAGGGGAGATTGGAAACAGGCCGATAGTTGACGAATTGAGTGGTACAATGGGAGCAACGAAGCACAAAACTGTTCTTGGCTCATACCTGTTTATCCTCTCCTGGCCACAAATTGAGACTCTTTCATTGCCGCTTGGGCCACTACATCCTCATCACGCAGCACCTGGGACGAAATAAGAGAAAATCTCTTTTAACTAGAAATCATGCCGTACGATAAGGGAACTCTAGGGGTGAGATATAGCTCTGGCCAAATCATGGGCCACAACAATAATGCTCTACATTTGCTCCACACAGCTGCCTTATCTCACCAACTACAACATCTAAAACTGAGGAGCATTTGGTCCTGCAGGTGGACAACAACTCCCATCAGCCTCATCCAGAATGGACAATGACCTATCCATCTGTTTTGGTTTTTTGGGGGGGAGAAATGTCTAGTGAAGTCCATTCTGTAGAGTCTCTTCCAACTCTAGGATTCTAAGGAGTTCAGGGAAGGATGGGCTTACCTGTAATGACGCGGACACCCATGGACGCCAAGGTGCATCTCATGGGACAAGCAGTGACGTCGGCAGATTCCTCGGTGGCTGGCACACATCCTCTTGATCAATGGGACAGCCACCTCCTGCCCAGCTTTAACAACAACAGCAACAACAACATTAGAGGAATGAAAGGAAGAAGACTGTGGCCACTCATTAGTTAGAATCTTCACCAATTTCGCAGGTGAAAACAGACATATGTGGCTATACAACAGAGAGTGGTCAAGGTGGTAAAAATGCACTATGTAACAAAATTGGGAAAAATAGCTTCCTGTTTTGAAAGTGTTGTTTCCTGTTTCATTGTGTGGTCCTTACTTTGTTTCACTCCAGGAACTTTGTTTTTGTGCCTGCCACAAAGTAGGTTGAATTGGTTGAGACTCGATGATGAGATATTCATTGGAAAACTAGAGCTAAATGTGCTGCAGGATGTCCCTCCCTCCCACAAAAACAAAGTTTTGGCAGTTTAATAAACTTTCCCCATGTTTTTTAATGACAGAAGCAATTATTGATAACCCAGGAACATTGATAACCCAGGAACAAAAGTCATGTTACATAGTGTTATGAATGAGGAAATCTATGTTAGAGCATGCAAAAAATCAGTTAGTACAACGTTTCTCAACCTGGGGGTCAAGACCCCCGGGGGGTCGCGAGGGGGTGTCAAAGGGGCGCCAAAGACCATAAGAAGAACACAGTATTTTCTGTTGGTTATGGGGTTCTGTGTGGGAAGTTTGGCCTAATTCTATCTTTGATGTGGTTCAGAATGCTCTCTGATTGTAGGTGAACTATAAATCCCAGCAAATACAACTCCCAAATGTCAAGGTCTATTTTCCCCAAACTCCACCAGTGTCCACATTTGGGCATATTGAGTATTCGTGCCAAGTTTGGTCCAGATCCATCCTAGCTTGACTCTCTGGATGTAGGTGAACTACAACTCCCAAACTCAAGGTCAGTGCCCACCAAACTCTTCCAGTATTTTCTGTTTGTCATGGGAGTTCTGTGTGCCAAGTTTGGTTTAATTCCATCACCGATGGAGTTCAGAATGCTCTTTGATTGTAGGTGAACTATAAATCCAAGCAGCTACAACTCCCTAATGACAAACTCAACCCCCCCCCCCCCAAAAAAAACAACCCTCACCAGTATTCAAATGTGGGCATATTGGGTATTTCTCCCAAATTTGGTCCAGTGAATTAAAATACATCCTGCATATCCGATATTAACATTACAATTTATAACATTAGAAAATTTACAGTTATGAAAGTAGTAACAAAAATAATGTTATGGTTGGGGTCACCACAATATGAGGAACGGTATTTAGGGGTCGCAGCATTAGGAAGGTTGAGAACCACTGAGTTAGTGTGTGTGTGTGTCAATTGTAAAATAAGATGCATGAAGCTGATTGGTTGGGCTATGTCCGGTGTGATGGCTGAGCCTGGGACTTTTGGATACTGTTACATTTTTCAGGCTTGAGCTATGCAAGTGCTCAGCAGAGAAAAGCACAGAGAGACAGAGTTCGGAGCTTCTGAAGGAGATTATCCACATGGACAAAGAAAAACCATTTTAAATCCCTCATAAAAGGACATTATGTGAGTTAGTGAGACTGATCACATGATTGGGTTGTTGTACGTTTTTCGGGCTGTATGGCCATATCTAGAAGCATTCTCTGCTGAAGTTTCGCCAGCATCTATAGCAAGCATCCTTACAACAACTTACTCAGTTCTTGAGACCGTTCCGACCCACACCAATGAGTGATCAAGATCGAAGTTGGCATACCTTCCTTAGGCGATCCCTCGTAGTCCAAGGATGATGGTCCTCCAAGTTCGGTGTCCTGGCAGTGGGTTCGTAGGTGAGTGTGGAGCCCTAATTCTTGACCTGCATCTTCTCCCACAGTGGGAGCATTGGTTTCCAGGTGGAAGGCGGTCTCGGACAGGGTTGGCTTGACGCGCCTTCCTCTTGGCACATTTCTCTCTTTTCCGTTTTCCATTTTTGAGTTTGGAGCAGAGCAATTGCTTTGGGAGACAGTGGTCGGGCATCCGGACAACGTGGCCGGTCCAGCGGAGTTGATGGCGGAGGAGCATCGCTTCAGTGCTGGTGGTCTTTGCTTCTTCCAGCATGCTGACATTTGTCCGCTTGTCTTCCCAAGAGATTTGCAAGATTTTCCGGAGGCAGCGCTGATGGAATCGTTCCAGGAGTTCCATGTGACGTGTGTAGACTGTCCACGTTTAGCAGGCGTAGAACAGGGTTGGGAGGGCAATAGCTTTATAAACAAGCCCCTTGGTCTCCCTACGGATGTCCCGGTCCTCAAACACTCTCTGCTTTATTCGGAAAAATGCTGCACTCGCAGAGGTCAGGCGGTGTTGTATTTCGGTGTCGATGTTGACTTTGGTGGAGAGGGGGCTGCCAAGGTAGCGGAAATGGTCAACATTTTCTAATGTTACACAATTAAGCTGTATCACTGGCATTGGAGAGGGGTTGGCTGGCGACTGCTGGAACAGCACCTTGGTTTTCTAGATGTTCAATGACAGGCCGAGCTTCTCGTATGCTTCTGCGAAGGTGTTTAGAGTGGCTTGTTGGTCTTCTGTATGCACACAGATGACATTGTCATCGGCATACTGGAGTTCTATAACAGATGTTGTAACCTTGGTTTTGGCTTTCAATCTGCTGAGGTTGAATAGCTTGCCATCTGTCCGATAGATGATTTCCACTCCGCTGGGAAGCTTCCCATCAACAAGGTGAAGTATCATAGTGATGAAGATGGAGAATAGAGTTGGGAGAATAACACATCCCTGTTTATCACACCTGATTCCACCTTAAATGGGTCACTTTGGGAGCCATTGCTGTCCAAAACTGTTGCCATCCTGTCATCATGGAGGAGCCTCAGGATGTTCACAAATTTGTTAGGGCACACGATTTTTTGGAGGATGGTCCAGAGAGCGCTGCAATTCACTGTGTCGAATGCCTTTGCAAGGTCAATGAATGCCATGTACAGAGTTTGATTTACAGAGCCCCCATGACCCACTCTACATCCTGGTGTGGTTTGTGGGACGATGGACCATGGATGATGGGACTTGCAGTACCTTCACTCACTTCTTGAGAAGTGACCCACACCAATGACTGATCAAGACCAAACTTGGCACACAGAGCCCCCGTGACCCACCCTACATCCTGGTGCAATTTGGAGGAGGATGGACCATGGACGATGGGACTTGCATATGGAAGTTGTAGTTCACCCATACCCACTGAACCCAGATGACATTGCAGCACAGACAAACAATGCCTATCTCAAATAATCTGGGCACCGTCGGGTCCCCAAGCTAGTATATAATTAAAACCTAAATATTATAAACACTAAAGCATAATATGTATATTTTTCATCAGGGATTTGTATGGTACTTACCAGTAGATCCCAGTAGGATGAGCAAGAGAAGAAGCCAGTGACCTAAACTGTTCATGATGGAGGCTGGACCAATTCTGGACATCATCTGCCTGTCCATTCATCCTTTATCCTTTGTGAAACCAAGGCGGAGTTTGGCACCGACTTCTCACATCATGCCCGGAAAAAGGTATTAGCTATTCCCATCATCATTGTGATGCCTAATCCTAAGCATCGTTACCCAGAAATTGACCTTGCTCTATTCAGCAGGCTTAGCCTCATGTAAACACACATAGAGTTTGAAAATATTTGCCTCCGGATACAATATCAATTCAATATCTACATGAAACCCCTGGGAGAGGTCATCCAGAGTTTTGGAGTACGGTGCCATCTCTACGCAGATGACATCCAACGCCACTACTCGTTTCCACCTGAATCCAAGGAAGCCCCTCAGATACTGGACTGTGTTGATCTGGATGAGGACAAACAAGCTGAAGACTAATCCCGACAAGATAGAGATCCTCCATATCAGTCATTCGTCTGATCAAGGTATTGGGTGGCAACCTGTGCTTGATGGGGTTGCACTCCCCCTGAAGACACATGTCTGTAGTTTGGGGGGTCCTCCTGGATTCAGCGCTGAAGCTTGATGCTCAGGTGTCGGCAGTGGCAGGGAGGACCTTTGTACAATTAAGACTCATGCGCCAGCTGCGACCATACCTCGTGAAGTTTGACTTGACCACGGTGCTCCACACCTTAGTTACCTCTAGACTGGACTATTGCAATGCACTCTATGTGGAGCATCCCTTGAAGACAGCCTGGAAACTCCAGCTGGTCCAACGCTCGGCAGCCAGGGCAAATTACAGGGAGCGGTCAACCCTCCTGTTTAAGGCTGCCGTTTATTTTCCAGTCCCAATTCAAGGTGCAGGTGATCACCTATAAAGTCCTAAATAGTTTGGGACCCACCTACCTTCGTGACCGCATCTCCACCCACAAACCTGCCCGTTCTCAGGTCTTTGGGCGAGGACCAATCTTTGGGCGAGGACCTCCTCTCGCCCCTTCCTCCATCACAGGCTCGACTTGTGGGGATGAGGGAGAGAGCCTTCTCTGCAGTAGCCCCCCAACTCTGGAACTCTTTGCCTGGTGAGATTAGGCAAGCCCCTACCTTAGCGGCCTGTGAGACGTGGACTGTCTACAGACGTCACATGCAACTCCTGGAACGATTCCATCAGCGCTGCCTCCAGAAAATCCTGCAAATCTCCTGGGAAGACAAGCGGACAGTGTGCTGGAAGTGTGCTGGAAGAAGCAAAGACCACCAGCATTGAAGCGATGGTCCTCCAACATCAACTCTGCTGGGCCGGCCACGTTGTCCGGATGCCTGACCACCGTCTCCCAAAGCAGTTGCTCTACTCTGAACTCAGGAGCGGAAAACGGAATGTTGGAGGACAGGAAAAGAGATTTAAGGATGGCCTCAAAGCCAACTTTAAAAACTCTGGCATAGACACTGAGAACTGGAAAGCCCTGGCCCTTGAGCGCTCCTGCTGGAGGTCAGCTGTGACCAACAGTGCTGCAGAATTCGAGGAGGCACGAGTGGAGGGTGAAAGAGAGAAACATGCCAGGAGGAAGGTGCGTCAAGCCAACCCCGACCGGGACCGCCTTCCACCTGGAAACCAATGCCTTCACTGTGGGAGAAGATGCGGGTCAAGAAAAGGGTTCCGCAACCACATGCGGACCCACAAGGAAACCCATAATGGAAGACCATCTTACTCGTCCAATGAGGGATCGCCTAAGCTAAGCACCATATTTCTCTGTCTCAGCCTGGGCAAGCTTGGGCCCTCCAAGTGTTTTGGACTTCAACTCCCACAATTCCTGCTTTATAGACTGGGATGAAACTGGATGGTTATGTCACGGGTGCTTTGATTGTGCATTTCCTGCATTGTTGAATGGGGTTGGGCTAGATGTCCTTTGGGGTCCCTTCCAAATTCTGATTCTGTGGCTGTGATGCGGGGACTGCCCACCAGGTGGCCCCCGAGCCACAACTCTTTGGACCCCAAGGAGCCTTGTCTGCAAAGCCAAAGGTTTTCATTCACATATAGAAAGAAACTAATGTGCAACCCTTTCATGCTCCCAATCAAATCTGTCTCCTGTATTTACTTCCCAAGAACACTGAGAGCATGCATGCAGCACAGCGCTGTGGAACAATGCCATCAGCTGCCTGCAGGTGTTGGGATGTGCTGCATCTACACTGTAGAATTAATCCAGTTTGAGACCACTTTTACTGCCTTGGATCAATGCTATGGGATCCTGAGTTTTTTGAGGCAAAAAAGGCCAAAGATATAGTAAAACTACAACTCCCATGTTGCCACAGCATTGAGACAAAGCAGTTAATTTGCAACAGCCGACAGCCTGATTGTTGTTATTGTTGTTGCTAGGCACGAATCTAGGCCATGTGAAGGACTGACTATACATGCATCTACATTGTAATATGAATACCTGTTGACGCCACTTGAACGGTCATGGCTCCATGCTACAGAGTTATTGAAGTTGTAGTTTTGCAAGGTCTTTAGGGGTTTTTCCTGCCTCGGCAAACTACAAATCCCAGCATTGAGCCAAGGCAGTTAAAGTGTATTCATTCTACTGTGTAGATCAAGCATGGGCAAACTTGGGCCCTTTGGGTGTTTTGTCACAGACCTCACAGCCTCTGAGGATGCTTGCCATAGATGCAGGCGAAACGTCAGGAGGGAATGCCTCTAGAACATGGTCATATAGCCCGAAAAAACCTACAACAACCCAGGTATTGTTTATTTTTGGATGTAGGTGAACTACAACTCCAAAACTCAAGGCCAATGCCCACCAAACTCTTCCAGTACTTTATGTTGGTCATGGGAGTTTTGTGTCCCAAGTTTGGTTCAATTGCATCACTGGTGGAGTTCAGAAAGCTCTTTGATTGAAGGTGAACAACAAATCCAGCAACTACAACTCCCAAATGACAAAATCAATCGCCCTCCAACCCCAGCAGTATTCAAATGTGGGTGTATCGGGTATTTGTGCCAAATTTGGCCCAGTGAATGAAAACCCATCCTGCAGATCAGATGTTTACATTGTGATTCATAACAGTAGCCAAATTACAGTTATGAAGTAGCAACAAACATAATTTCTTGGTTGGGGGTCAACACAATATTAGGAACTCTATTAAGGAGTCGCGGCAAAATCCACCAGTATTCACGGTTGGTCATGTTAGGTCTGTGTGCCAAGTTTGTCCAGACCTGTCATTGGTTGGTGCCTGGAAATGGATCAAGGTACTGCAAATCCCATCACCTGCTTACATTCTCCCTCAAACGGCACCAGGATGTAGAGTGGGTCATGGGGGCTCTGTGTGCCAAGTTTGGTCTTGATCAGTCATTGATGTGGGTTGCAGTGGTCTCAGGAATTGATTGGGTGTACTGCAAGGCCTATCGTCCATGTTCCATCATCCCACAAACTACACCAGGACCTAGAGTGGGTCATTGGGGCTCTGTAAGCCAAGTTTGATCTTGATCAGTCTTTGTTGTGGGTCACAGTGTTCTCAAGAAATGAGTGAAGGTACTGCAAATCCCATCATCCATTGTCCTTTGGCCTCCAAACCACACCAGGATATAGAGTGGGTCATGGGGGCTCTGTAAGCCAAGTTTGATCTTGATCAGTCTTTGTTGTGGGTCACAGTGGTCTCAAGAAATGAGTGAAGGTACTGCAAATCCCATCATCCATTGTCCTTTGGCCCCCAAACCTCACCAGGTTGTAGAATGTGTCATGGGGGCTCTGTGTGCCAAGTTTGGTCTTGACCAGTCACTGGTGTGGGTTGCAGTGGTCTGAGGAATTGATTGGATGTACTGCAAGTCACATCGTCCATGTTCCATCATCCCACAAACTGCACCAGGACCTAGAGTGGGTCATGGGGGGCTCCACAGTCACCTGGACCTAGAGTGGGTCATGTGTGTCAAGTCTGGTCTGGTTCAGTCATAGGTGTGGGTTGCAATGTTCTCTGGCATTGAGTGAAGCTACTACAGAGCCCATCCTTCATGGACCGTTGTCCCCCAAACTGAACCAGAACATAAAGTGGGTCATGGGGGTTCTGTGTGCCAAGTTTGGTCCTGCTCTGTCATTGCTTTTGGTCACAATGACAATGATATAGAACCAATTAGGAAATGACATTTATAACCCAGGAACAAAAAATGTGCAACGTGATGCAATTGAMTGAAAGCCCCTGGGAGTTACAGTCTGGCCCACTGTGCTTGCCCTCCCTTCCCATCCACAGAACCTGTCTCATAAATCACATTTCCAGGAGAAGTTGGAAAAGCATTGAGCCAAGACGCCTGCCAGAGTTTAGCAATGTCTAGTGAGTGCAGAGAAGGGGGGGAAATCTCCGCTCCAAAAGTCCCTTTCCCCATCTGTTTCCCATCTCGTCTCATTCCTCTTTCCGAGGCGAAAGGGTCGGCTGCATCTTCCCTTTGTGGGCCAGACTCCACAGGAGAAGCCGAGGGTGAGCTTCCACCGGGAGAGACATCCAACCATTCCTTTCGAAGGACAAAGACGAAGGGAGAAAGCTTTATCGATCAGGAAAGATGTGGTGGCTTGGTGTGGCTTTCCTCCTGAGTGTCTTGCCAAGGGCGCACGCAGAAACCTATACGTCCATGCTGAGCATCCATCAGGCGATGGAGACCGAAGGACAACTGCTTCGGAGTTTGGACTCTTACCTGGATCAAGAGGCCAAGCGGCTCCAAGACCTCCGCAGGTAAAGCTGAGCTTACTTTCTTAGGTGATCCCTCGTCGTCCAAGTGGGATTGTCCTTCAAGATCGGTGTCCTGGTGATGGGTCCGTAGGTGGCTGTGGAGCCCTACTCTTGACCTGCATCTTCTCCCACAGTTGAGGGCATTGGTTTCCAGACAGAAGGTTGTCCCGGTCTTACTTCCTTAGGTGATCCCTCGTTGTCCAGGTAGGAGTGTCCTCCAAGTTCAGTGTCCTGGTGGTGGGTCCGTAGGTGGCTGTGGATCCCTATTCTTGACCTGCATCTTCTCCCACAGTTGAGGGCATTGGTTTCCAGACAGAAGGTTGTCCCAGTCTTACTTCCTTAGGTGATCCCTCGTTGTCCAGGTAGGAGTGTCCTCCAAGTTCAGTGTCCTGGTGGTTGGCCCGTAGGTGGCTGTGGATCCCTATTCTTGACCTGCATCTTCTCCCACAGTTGAGGGCATTGGTTTCCAGACAGAAGGTTGTCCTGGTCTTACTTACTTCCTTAGGCGATCCCTCATTGTCCAAGTAGGATTGCCCTCCAAGATTGGTGTCCTGGCGGTGGGTCCGTAGGTGACTGTGGAGCTCTACTATTCTTGACCTGCATCTTCTCCCAGTTGAGGGCATTGGTTTCCAGGCAGAAGGTTGTCCCGGTCTTACTTACTTACTAAGGCAATCCCTCGTTGTCCGAGTGGGATTGTCCTCCAAGATCGGTGTCCTGGTGGTGGGTGCGCAGGTGACTGTGGGGCCCTAGTCTTGACCTGCATCTTCTCCCACAGTTGAGGACATTGGTTTCAGACAGAAGGTGTTCCCGGTCTTACTTACTTAGGCGATCCCTTGTTGTCCAAGTAGGATTGTCCTCCAAGATTGGGGTCCTGGTGGTGGGTCTGTAGGTTGCTGTGGATCCCTAATCTTGACCTGCATGTTCTCCCACAGTTGAGGACATTGGTTTCCAGACAGAAGGTTGTCCTGGTCTTACTTACTTCCTTAGGCGATCCCTCATTGTCCGAGTAGGATTGCCCTCCAAGATTGGTGTCCTGGCGGTGGGTCCGTAGGTGACTGTGGAGCTCTACTATTCTTGACCTGCATCTTCTCCCAGTTGAGGGCATTGGTTTCCAGGCAGAAGGTTGTCCCGGTCTTACTTACTTCCTTAGGCGATCCCTCGTTGTCCGAATAGGATTGTTCTCCAAGATCAATGTCCTGGCGGTGGGTACGCAGGTGACTGTGGAGCCCTATTCTTGACCTGCATGTTCTCCTGCAGCGAAGACATCAGTTTCCAGGTGGAAGGTGATCCTGATCAGGGTTGGGTTGACGCACCTTCCTCTTGGCACATTTCTCTCTTTCACCCTCCACTCGTGCCTCTTCAAATTCTACAGCACTGCTGGTCACAGCTGACCTCCAGCTGGAGCACTCAAGGACCTGGAGGTGGTCCTGGCCTTATTCTTGATCTGCATGTTCTCCCGCAGTTGAGTGCATTGGTTTCCAGACAGAGGGTGGTCCTGGTCGGGGTTGGCTTGACACACCTTCCTCTTGGCATGTTTCTCTCTTTCACCCTCCATTGTGCCTCTTCAGATTCTACAGCACTGCTGGTCACAGCTGATCTCCAGCTGGAGTGCTCAAGGGCCAGGGCTTCCCAGTTCTCAGTGAAGACCGAAAAACCTACAACAACCCCATCACATGATCAGTCTCACTAACTCACATAATGTCACATAATGTCTTTCTTTGTCCATGTGGATAATCTCCTTCAGCAGCTCATGAAGGAAGAGCCCACTCCAAACTCTGTCTCTCTGTGCTTCTCTCTGCTGAGCACCTGCATAGTTCAAATTTGAAAAATGTAACCGTATCCAAAGGTCCCAGGCTCAGCCATCACACTGGCCATAGCCCAACCAGTCAGCAACAAGTCTGACTTCGCCACGGTGGTCCATGCTCTGGTTACATCCCGAATAGACTACTGCAACGCTCTCTATGTGGGGCTGCCTTTGAAAACTTCTCAGAAGCTCCAATTAGTCCAGCAATCGATGGCCAGGTTGTTAACTGGAGCTTCGTACAGGGAATCGTACCACTCCTCTGTTGCACCAACTCCACTGGCTGCCGATTAGCTTCTGGGCACAATTCAAAGTGCTGGTTTTAACTTTTAAAGTCCTGAACGGTTCTGGCCCAGATTACCTGTCCGAACGTATTTCCTGCTATGAACCATCACGAAGCTTAAGATCATCAGGAGAGGCCCTTCTCTCGATCCCACCACTCTCACAAACGCGGTTGGTGGGGACGAACTGGAAGCCACTGGGCCAGAACTGGAAGCCACAGGGAGGAGGAGGGAGCAAGCTCATTTACTGCTTCCATGGAGATTAGGACAAGGAACAATGGCTTCAAACTACAAGACAGGAGATTCCATCTGAACATGAGGAAGAACTTCCTGACTGTGAGAGCCATTCAGCAGTGGAACTCTCTGCCCCGGAGTGTGGTGGAGGCTCCTTCTTTGGAAGCTTTTAAACAGAGGCTGGATGGCCATCTGTCAGGGTGATTTGAATGCAACATTCCTGCTTCTTGGCAGAATGGGGTTGGACTGGATGGCCCATGAGGTCTCTTCCAACTCTTTGATTCTATGATTGATTCTATGATTCAATGAGAGACAGGGACTTCTCGGCAGTGGCCCCCTGTCTGTGGAACTCTCTTCCTAAGGACATCAGGTTGGCCACCTCCCTCCTAGAATCATAGAATCATAGAGTTGGAAGAGACCTCATGGGCCATCCAGTCCAACCCCATTCTGCCAAGAAGCAGGAATATTGCATTCAAATCACCCCTGACAGATGGCCACCACACCTCCACCACACTCCAGGGCAGAGAGTTCCACTGCTGAACGGCTCTCACAGTCAGGAAGTTCTTCCTCATGTTCAGATGGAATCTCCTCTCTTGTAGTTTGAAGCCATTGTTCCATTGCGTCCTAGTCTCCAGGGAAGCAGAAAACAAGCTTGCTTCCTCCTCCCTGTGGCTTCCTCTCACATATTTATACATGGCTATCATATCTCCTCTCAGACTTCTCTTCTTCAGGCTAAACATGCCCAGCTCCTTAAGCCGCTCCTCATAGGGCTTGTTCTTCTGTCCTTTAGAAGACAACTGAAGACCTGGCTCTGCAGTCAGGTGTTCGATTAGAGGCTAGCACCACTAGGAAAAGGAAATTTGGATTTGCGACATGGATTCTCCCGGCTCAGCTTGGTTTTACTGGCACGTTAATCTATTAATTTATTGTTAATTTTTAATGATGATGTTGTACAACGTTTCAAAATGATTTTGTTGTGAATTGTAATTTTTATGGTATTTATGCCGTTAGCATCCTGTGATGCTCATGTGAGGCTGCGCTGAGTCCCGCTTGCGGGGAGAAAGGCGGGATAGAAATATAGGGAATACATAAATAAATAAAATTTATGCTAATGAGGGCTTTGTCACACTGTTTTTTTTGGATTGCGAAATTGGCCAGGAAACTCCGCAATTCGAAACAGGACTCTGGCAAACCATTCCCCTGCCCTTTTGGAGATGGATTTATTCCCTTCGTCATATATAATGCAAACCACAAGTTGGTTTTGAAAGAAAGGGGCGATACACCACAGTCGAAACAAGCGCGCACCCGCCTGATTACATGTGGCCACATAGAAATGGGCTTTTGGATGCGGAAAATCATTTGCGTGTACACTGGAGGATTTAGTGCAACTTGAGACCACCTTAACTGCTAGGGTTCAATGCAATGGAATCCTGTGAGCTGTAAGTTTGGAAAACTTTAGCAGAGGAAACGAAAGACGTTGGAAAGCTAGAACTAGCAGGATCCCAAAGTATTGATGTGCAACAGGTAAAGTGGTGTTATTTATTTATCGAGTCAGGAGCAAACCAAACAGTCGTATTGCATTTTTTAAACAAACAAAACACAAAGTTTGCAAGCCTGGTAGTTGATTAAAAGTCCTTTGACCAGTATCTGGCCAATTGGAGTGCCTCTGGTGTTGCCGCAAGGAGGTCCTCCATTGTGCATGTGGCAGGGCTCAGGTTGCATTGCAGCAGGTGGTCAGTGGTTTGCTCTTCTCCACACTCGCATGTCGTGGATTCCACTTTGTGGCCCCATTTCTTAAGGTTGGCTCTGCATCTCATGGTGCCAGAGCACAGTCTGTTCAGCGCCTTCCAAGTCACCCAGTTTTCTGTGTGCTCAAGGGGGAGTCTCTCATTTGGTCTCAGCCATTGATTGAGGTTCTGGGTTTGAGCCTGCCACTTTTGGACTCTCGCTTGCTGGAGTATTTCAGTAGATCTTAGAAAATTATTTCTTGATTTAAGTCGTTGACGTGCTGGCTGATACCCAAACAAGGGATGAGTTGAAGATGTCACGGCCTTGTTCCTTTCACTATTGGCTGCTACTTCCCGGTGGATGTCAGGTGGTGCAATACCGGCTAAGCAGTGTAATTTCTCCAGTGGTGTAGGGCACAGACACCTCATGATAATGCGGCATTTCTCATTAAGAGCCACATCTACTGTTTTAGTGTGGTGAGATGTGTTCCACACTGGGCATGCGTACTCAGCAGCAGAGTAGCACAGCGCAAGGGCAGATGTCTTCACTGTGTCTGGTTGTGATCCCCAGGTTGTGCCAGTCAGCTTTCGTTTGATATTGTTTCTAGCGCCCACTTTTTGTTTGATATTCAGGCAGTGCTTCTTGTAGGTCAGAGCACGGTCCAGAGTGACTCCCAGGTATTTGGGTGTGCTGCAATGCTCCCGTGGGATTCCTTCCCAGGTAATCCTCAGAGCTCGGGATGCTTGTCTGTTGTTAAGGTGAAAAACACATGTCTGCGTTTTAGATGGGTTAGGGATCAGCTGGTTTTCTCCATAATGGGCAGTAAGAGCACCTAGAGCTTCGGAGAGCTTCTGTTCTACCATCTCAAAGCTCCCTGCTTGAACGGTGATGGCACGATCATCAGCATAGATGAAGCTCTCCGTCCCTTCTGGCAGTGGCTGGTCATTTGTGTAGATGTTGAACATGGATGGAGCAAGCATGCTCCCCTGAGGCAGGCCGTTCTTCTGTTTCCGCCATCTGCTTCCCTGGCCCTGGAACTCAACAAAGAAGCTCCTGTTTTGTAGCAGGTTTCCTATGAGGCAGGTGAGGTTTCCTATGAGGCAGGTAGTCCTTTGTGATGTTATACATTTTTCTCAGGAGGAGGCGGTGGTTCACAGTATCATAAGCTGCTGACAGGTCTATGAAGACAGCTCCTATGCTCAGCTGCCTTTCAAAGCCATCTTCTATGTGCTGAGTCAGGTTCAGCACTTGCGATGTGCAGCTTTTGCCTTTCCTGAAGCCAGCTTGCTGTGGGATCAGACAGGGGTCTATTTTTTCCATAATTCTATGCAGAATAAGTCTCTCCGGGACTTTGTAGAGGTGGCACAGCAGGGAGATTGGTCTGTAGCTTTTTGGGTCATTACGGTCTTTGCTTGGTTTCAAGATGGCAATTGCTCTTGCTTTCCTCCAGATTTTGGGGATCTGACAGGATGCAGTGCAGTTGTTCATCAGCTCCAGTAGCCAGCACTTTGCTTTTGGGCCAAAGTTCTTGATTTGTTCCATCTGTAGATCATCCAGGCCAGCTGCTTTGCCATTTTTACATTTATTGAGAGCCATGTCCAATTCAGTAGAAGTAACAGGTTCATGAAGGTTGTTGTTCTCAATACCACATGCCTGTGTTTTAGATGAATTAGGGATCAGCTGGTTTTCCCTGTAATGGGCAGTAAGAGCCCCAAGAGCTTTGGAGAGCTTCTGTTCAACCATCTCAAAGCTCCCTGCTTGAGCGGTGATGGCATGATCATCAGCATAGATGAAACTCTCTGTCCCTTCTGGCAGTGGTGTTGAACTGCATTAATTCTATAGCAGTCATGGGCAAACTTCAACCCTCCAGATGTTTTGGATTTCAATTCCTAACAGCCTCAGGCCTCATCGCTTAAGCATCAGAGGGAGAAAAGGAAAGGTACTAAGGATGTTAGGAAGTGTGGGAGTTGAAGTTCAAAACACCTGGAAGACCCAAGTTTGACCAAAGTTTGACCATACCTATTCTATAGTATAGATATACCCTGTATGTTGTATGTGGTCTTCCATTTACACTTGGAACTTATAGCCAAGGGCAATTATAATGGGGAGATTTAGTGCTAGACTTTGGAGATCTGATGTCAAATTCCGGCCTATCTGGTGGGTGCAACCATCGCCTCTATATCTCCCTCTGAAGTTAAACTGTTTAACCAAGAAAACAAATGCACAATTCTATGTACTTATCATACAATTGTTTCCATTTCCCAGATTCTATGAGAAGATCCAAGCCTTGCACCAAGGGGCGGGCAAGACGGTGGCCAACCCTTTGCTGGCGTATGCCCTGATCAAGAGGTTGCAGTCGGATTGGCTGAACGTGGTCTACAGCGTGGAGGCGAGCGAGAACAGCCAAGGTATGGGACAAGCAACATCATGGGCTTTGTAGTCCATAGGGGTTTTTTTTTAATTGCTTCACAACTACAATGTCCTGGAAGGAGATTAGAATGAGCCAAAGACTACTACGAGGGTTGAATGAAAAGTAATGCCTCCACCTTCGTTACTTGGGTTTGGGTGGGAATATTTTAATGAATCAAATGCAGAAATAATCCTTAGAATGTACTCTTTAACTACCACTATTCACTTTTCCACATAATCACCAGATAATTGGATACATTTCTACCAACGATGAAAAAGTTTTCTGAAGCCGTCACGAAAGAAGTCGACACTCTGTTTTGGGTACCCGTTGTGCACAGATCTTCCGATAGCCAAGCAAAGCAATAATGTGAACTACACATTCTTGTGAAATGCTGATTATGCTTGAAATTTCTCTCTATCATCCTGAATCAATCTGTCAACCAGGTTCTTGTGGGTTTTTTAGGGCAATATGGCCATGTTCTAGAGGCATTTTCTCCTGACGTTTCACCTGCATCTATGGCAAGCATCCTCAGAGGTAGTGAGGTCTGTTGGGGTTAGATTTTGGTATGGCTACCAGTATTAAAAAAACTCTAAAATTACAACAGCAAAACAGCAGAGAGGAAACAACCAGGCACATCTTAACACCTCTCAACCAAAGATTCCCCCAGGCTCAGCCAGGCCTTTCAATGCTAATGAAGGTGGTCAATTAAAACATTCACACCTAGCTCCAGCAGAGAAGAGCTCTTTGCCCCACCCCAGTCATTCCACAGATATATAAACCCATTTTCCTAACTCCAACAGACCTCACTACCTCTGAGGATGCTTGCCATAGATGCAGGCAAAACGTCAGGAGAAAATGCCTCTAGAACATGGCCATATCGCCCGAAAAAACCCACAAGAACCTAGTGATTCCAGCCATGAAAGCCTTCGACAATAATCTGTCAACCTTTTGCTTGTGAAACTCGGAGGTTGCTGTCACAGGACATCCAACTCTTTGTTTGTCATGCAAGTCAATGTTACCACCTCAACATCTTTAAACTTACTCGCCCAACGTAGCACAGTACTCACATTAACATAATGACCATAAACAGCTTGCATTCTCTGATGAATCTCCTTTGGGGTGACACCTTCTGCTGTCAAGAATTCAATGACTGCACGTTGCTTAAGTCGCATTGACCGACCGTCTGCACAGGGTTTATTTATTTACTTTATTTATATACCACTTTTCTCAGCCCTCAGGCGACTCAAAGGGTTCCATACTTCGCACTTTAACAACACAACTGTTCAATGCTAAGGCTTCCCGTCAAAGCTGAACTGTAGAGAAGAGTCTACTGAACAAGCTAGTACCTGCCACATACCAGTACTGCCATCTGTTGAGGAGTTACGAAGGTGGAGGCATTACTTTTCATTCAACCCGCATGTGTTCAACAGTCTTTTCCCCCGTCCAATGTTCTCAGGAAGCCCAAAATGGTCATGGGTTCAAGAATTCCCTTTGAATTACCAATGAGCACTAGAGGAAAGTTGGAATTCATACAAGGTTGATGGGTTTCATGGCATTTGGGCTGGAATTGAGCTTTTCAAGGTGCTGAAATTTGCCCACTAAAGTAGGTTCAGCACCTTGGATAGTTCCTTTAAAGCTCAGGCTAAATCCTGAGGAGGGTTAGCCACTGCAATGGAATTATCTCTGGGTCACTGAATCATAGAGGCAAAGAGTTGGAAGAGATCCCAAGGACCATTCAACCCAACCTTCTTCTGCCTTGCTTTCTGCCTTGCTTGAATCAGATCGCACCTCCATTTGGAAGGTCAGTAGGTTCAGGACTGGTTATTCCTCTGGAGGAAGATCACCAGGAGGGAAATCTTAGAATCCTTTGTACCTTATTAGCCTTCTATGTTCCAAGGTAAACATCCCCAGCTCCTTCAACTGTTTTTTGCTGCCCTGGAAACTATGACTCATGGATTCAAACAAACGGAAAGGAGATTCCAACTGAACATTAGGAAGAACTTCTTGACTGTAAGAACAGCTGTTCAGCAGTGGAACTCTCTGCATTGAAGTCTGGTGGAGGCTCCTTCCTTGGAAGTTTTTAAGCAGAGGCTGGATGGCCATCTGTCAGGGGTGCTTTGACGGTGTTTTCCCTGTACAGCTGTCATGAATGACTTTTCAATAATTTTAAAGCATAGGTTCTTTTAATTGCAATTTCCAGTGTGAGAGGGTAGATCAGATTACAGAAAAACATTTAGACATACAGACATACAGATTCTATGCAACTATATTGGATGTACAACAACTTACAGTTGCATTGGACTAACAAACAGACAAAGGGGAATTACATTTTCACTCAGCATTCACACCAAATGTACACACATTCATCTTCAGGCATTCAAATATTATTATATCCTTTTCTCCCTCCTTGGAGAAGCACCTCTTAGGCCAGACAATGGAGCAGAGCATGGCGGGTGAACCAGACTCCTCAGGTCTGCCACACTTTGAGCATTATTAGATTGAGTCTTTTATAGGAATATTCTGCTAATGTCGCCCCAAAGATGTAAATTAATGATAGACGTCTTCCATCCTGGCTCCATCTCAGTTTCCTGACCAGATGTTGATCTTCTTGTTTGGTGTTGATCTTATGTTGACTTCTTTCTTAACATTGGATTTTGGCCTGCATCAATAGGAGCATAGTGTCTAGATCTAAGGAAGTAATGCTACCTCTCTATTCTGCTTTGGTTAGAGCACATCTGGAATATTGTGTCCAATTCTGGGCACCACAATTCAAGAGAGATATTGACAAGCTGGAATGTGTCCAGAGGAGGGCGACTAAAATGATCAAGGTCTGGAGAACAAGCCCTATGAGGAGCGGCTTAGGAACTGGGCATGTTTAGCCTGAAGAAGAGAAGGCTGAGAGGAGATATGATAGCCATGTATAAATATGTGAGAGGAAGCCACAGGGAAGAGGGAGCAAGCTTGTTTTCTGCTTCCTTGGAGACTAGGACGCGGAACAATGGCTTCAAACTACAAGAGAGGAGATTCCATCTGAACATTAGGAAGAACTTCCTGACTGTGAGAGCCGTTCAGCAGTGGAACTCTCTGCCCCGGAGTGTGGTGGAGGCTCCTTCTTTGGAAGCTTTTAACAGAGGCTGGATGGCCATCTGTCAGGGGTGATTTGAATGCAATATTCCTGCTTCTTGGCAGGGGGTTGGACTGGATGGCCCATGAGGTCTCTTCCAACTCTTTGATTCTATGATTCTATGATTCTATGATTCCATTGTAAACATTTATCTTATCACTGTCCCGTCCTTGTCAAAGTTTACTTTTCAGTTCTTATTAGCAACTTTTAATTACAGTCCAGGAAGCAGGTAGTTAGTCATTGTAGGCTTTAATATTTTACTGGTGTTTCCAAAATCATTAACTCCATCCATACATGCATACATCCTTTATTTCTTCCATTCATTCCCACACATATATTAAATTCAAATTTTTCAAATCTGCATATTGAATTTCTTGTGACATAGCAGGGGGTTGGACTAGATGGACCATGTGGTGTCTTCCAACTCTATTATTCTATGATTCAACCATCTCTAATGGAACCTCCTCTGGAGACTTCTAAGCCATCTGTCAGGGATGCTTAGATTGTGTCTTCCTTTACAGCCAAGGGGGTTGGTCTGGATGGACTTTGGGGATCCCTTCCAACTCTAGGATTCTATGTTAACCCACTCTGGATGCCTTTCTAGCACTCAAGAATGACTACCGGAGACTGGAGGAGGACCTCCCTGCCTTCGAGGACCTGGAAGGTGCAGCGCGAGCCGTGATGCGCTTGCAGGATGTCTACTCTTTGAGTGTCAAAGACTTGGCCAAAGGAAGGTTCCGGAGAAACAGCAACGTGCCCCTTGCCGATATATACAGCCCTGGACAGGACTTCCCTTTGTCGGCTGACGACTGCTTCCAGATTGGCAAGGTAAGGATGCACCCACTGTCAGAACCCAGAAGCCTTAAAACACGCCAGACACAGACTAAAGGTTCAAACACAGCTTTATTGCAAACAAAAGGACCTATAAAGCACTTAACTACAGTGCTTAGGTCTGCTGGAGCAATTTGGCACCAAAAACAAGTCAATAGGCGAAGCAAAAATATAATCCGGATTATAGCGCTGCCTCTTAATCCGGATTAAACTAAAGATGAAGCGAATTGCTTAAAAATCAAAATCTAGCAAGAACACAGTCTTTAAAGCTGAAAAAACGTTGTTTCAAAACTTAAAGTTGTTAAAGTCACAAATATATTAGCAAACAAAGTCAAGAAGTCCAAAAGCGAAGTCAAACCAGTCCGTAGTCAATTCTGTAGAGAAGCAAAGCTGGAACGTTGAAGTCACCCAGGAAACAGGAGCACAGGAACACACGAAGCTATAGCCCAGGACCCAAGGTGGAAAGTTGGCAGGTTCAAAGAATTATGTCCCATGAAGATACTTTGCCTCCTGCGACTTACAGGTCAAACTGAACCCCCTTTTATCTTACAATTCTTCTTCAGAGCTTGATGAGCTCCCCACCCTCTCGTCATCACTCCCAGCTGCTCCCAAACCTGCAGCTGAATGCCCATCCCTCCACCTCTGCCAACGATTATCAGGATACAGATCCTAACAAGAGTCCCCTGGCTGCCAATCTCCAGTGAACCCCTCAAATTCCTCACTCGAGGTGGGCTGGTTACAGATATCCCTTATGTTTTGCACACGGGTCCAATTTAACTCCTCATCATCTTCCATTTCACTCCCAGTCCCAGAACTCCTTTCAAACCCAAAGAAATCTTCATCCTATGTTGGTGCACAAAGTATTTCCCGAATATGCTTCCTGTTGGGGTTCAGCCTGAGTTTGAACTTGAACCTGATTCTCTGTTTGTTCCTCCTGATGCTAATGAAAATATATTTACTGATGCTAATGAAAATGTACCTCTTTATGCCAATGCTCCTGAAATTAGTGAGGAAGAAACTGCTGTAGGTTTGGAAAATGCCAATGTTCCTGAAATTAGTGAGGAAGGAACTTCTGTAGATTTGGAAAATGAAAGTACCAGTGTTCATGAGAATGTTTCAGAGGGAAGCCTTGACCTTTCCCTCCCTTCTGCACCTGGTAACTTTAATGACAACAGAAGGGGCCAGATTTGGCAAGACAGAAGTAAATCACTCAGCTTGCGAAGGTCTTCCCGAATTAAAGAATTACAAACATTGGCTTCAAAGCAGAGGGGCGGTTCACGGAACCAATTCTTTGGCTTTAATTGCCTTCCGCCGGGCTGACTTTCTCAGTTCAGGCATCGTTTCAGATTAATGAAGACCTTGGCAGTTCTCCCGGTTTCCCTGGCCATGGTTTGAAAGATTTCTAGGATATCAAGTACAGTTAGTGGATTGCTAACAGGTTCCAGTATTTTACATTGTGGCTTTGGGTTTTGTTTTGTCCATTTAAATTCATGTTTGCTGATTTTGCTGTGGCTTTTGACTTGCATTTTTCCTTTATTTTGTAATTATTTTTCTTCAATAAAAAAAGGATTGTTTTTCACAGTCAAGTGTGGTGGATAGTTATGTTAGGGCCTCGTTCCCTGCTCTGGATCGCAACAATATTTCCCGAATACACTTCCTTTGTAATTCCCCTTCAGACTCTGGCTCCCGAGCAGCCCTCTTTACACCTCTGCTCCCTTCTGCATCCCGCATCTCCCAATCGGAGAAACCTGGGAACGTGTCAGTATCGCTTGGGGCCATAATGATTTCTCTAATGTGCTGACGTTGCTGTTCTCCCTCTGACTCTAAAGTAGACCCGTTTTCCCTGCTACTAGGAGTAGCAACTCGAGCAACACGCTGAACTACAACACCCACACTGTAAAATTAATGCACTTTGGCCCCACTTTAACTGCTATGGAGTCGTGGCAGTTATTGTTCTCCAAGGTCTTTATTAATCCTTCTCTGTTAAAGAATTCTGATGCCTCACCTAATTGCAAATCCTTGCATTCTAGAACACTGATTCCTTGCGGTTAATGTGGTGTCAAACTGCATTAATTCTACAATGTAGATGGACCCCTAGTAGTCTCCTCCGCTTTCTTCCAGGTTGCGTATGACATGGAAGATTATTACCATTCCATTTTGTGGATGGAGGAAGCCGCCAGCCTTTTCCGTGTCTCCTACGGAAACTGGAACACAGAAGACGAGGGAAGCCTTGAAGACGCTTTGGACCATTTGGCCTTCTCCTATTTTAAGGTGAGTCTGGTGGGAAAACATCTGTGGGCAAGGCGCAAATATGGAAACGACTAGGGTGCATCTACACAGTGGAATTAATTCAGTTCGGCAATGCTTTAACCACCATGGCTTCCTGGGAGCGGTAGTTTCACAAGGTCTTTAGCCTTCTTTGCCCAAGAATCACCAAGCACCAACTCTTAGGATTGCATAGCATTGAACCATTGCAGTTAAAGTAGTTTCAAACTGCATTAATTCTACAATGTAGATGCAACCCAATACTGTTTGTATTTTCAAATAATCAACTACTCAGTTCTTGTGGGTTTTTTTGGGCTATATGGCCATGTTCTAGAGGCATTTCTCCTGACGTTTCGCCTGCATCTATGGCAAGCTTCCTCAGAGGTCTGACCTCTGAGGAAGCTTGCCATAGATGCAGGCGAAACGTCAGGAGAAATGCCTCTAGAACATGGCCATATAGCCCGAAAAAACCCACAAGAACTGAGTGATTCCGGCCATGAAAGCCTTCGACAATACATTAATCAACTACTGTTGTAAATCAGTCACCAGAGGCTGATGGCTTAACTGATGATTTAGAGAGGATTGTGAGCTTTCCTGTGGCACAAAGCGATGGGCTCTCAAGTCTGGAAAATGATGGTTCTCTCTGTGAGAAAACTGGCTCAGAAAGTGCAGGGCCTCAAGGGCATTCAGGGGAGTCAGAAGTAGCAACAGCAGATAAGGAATTGAGTGAAGAGCTGTGTGATAAGGAGGGTTAAACACATTTCCCCGCCTGTCTTCTCAAGAGATTTGCAGGATTTTCCGGAGGCAGCAGTGATGCAATTGGTCCAGAAGTTGTATGTGACATCTGTAGACAGTCCACGTTTCGCAGGCATATAGCAGGGTTGGGAGGACAATAGCTTTACAGACAAGCACCTTGGTATCCCTATGGATGTCCCGGTCCTCAAACACTCTCTGCTTCATTTGGAAAAATGCTGCGCTTGCAGAGCTCAGGCGGTGTTGTATTTCGGTGTCGATGTTGACTTTGGTGGAGAGGTGGCTGCCAAGGTAGCGGAAATGGTCCACATTTTGTAATGTTACCCCCTTAAACTGTATCTCTGGCGTTGGAAAGGGGTTGGCTGGTGACTGCTGGAACAGCACTCTGGTTTTCTCGATGTTCAATGACAGGCCGAGCTTCTCGTATGCTTCTGTGAAGGTGTTTAGAGTGGCTTGTAGGTCTATTATTAGATGTAGCAATTAGGAATAAAGTGATTTTATGAGACCGGCAATGGACTGACCTTGGACTTTTGATTCTGAACTGGCAGAACTTTTAAATGAATGTTTATAACTGTATTGTCGAAGGCTTTCATGGCCGGAATCACTGGGTTGTTGTAGGTTTTTTCGGGCTATAGGGCCATGTTCTAGAGGCATTCTCTCCTGTCGTTTCGCCTGCATCTATGGCAAGCATCCTCAGAGGTAGCAAGGTCTGTGAGACAAAGGACTCTTGTCTGCTGGAGCTAGGTGTGAATGTTTCAACTGACCACCTTGATTAGCATTTGATGGCCTGGCAGTGCCTGGGGCAATCTTTTGTTGAGAGGTGATTAGATGTCCTTGTTTGTTTCCTCTCTGTTGTTGTGCTGTTCTAATTTTAGAGTTTTTTTTATTACTGGTAGCCAGATTTTGTTCATTTTCATGGTTTCCTCCTTTCTGCTCCAACAGACAAGAGTCCTTTGTCCCACACTGATCATTCCACAGATATATAAACCCTTTTTCCTAGTTCCAACAGACCTCACAACCTCTGAGGATGCTTGCCATAGATGCAGGCGAAACGTCAGGAGAGAATGCCTCTAGAACATGGCCATATAGCCCAAAAAAACCTACAACAACCCATTGTTTATAACTGCTTTTAAGTGTTGTTTTAATTGCAATGTGTTTATTTTGATGTGTTTGTTTGGCATCTAATGAGTCCTGAGAGAAGGACGGGGTACAAATGCGTGAAATATGAATAAATCCCACCCTCTTTGTGACTCAAACTTCTTCTTTTTTGTATTTTTGTGAAGGCAGGAAACATTTCTCATGCCTTAAGCCTCTCCCAAGAATTCCTCCACTATGGTAAGTGCATTATATATCCAGATCTCTATATTATTATCAGGTTGTGTCTTTGCGAGTCTAAACATCAGGCTTTAGAGAATCAGCTCTTGCCTTCTGACACATTCCATTCCCCTTCGTCATTGGGAAATAGTAAAGATGAACATTCATCCGTGTGTTTTCGCCCTTTTCTGGCTTTACTGGAAAGCACACAACACGATGGATTTGGGGAAATAACCCTTGGATAACCCCTTATTTTAAAAAAAATCACATTTATTCCTTGCTGTAATGGACATTAAAATAATTTATTCTGGTCTTTTGTAACAATTTGGCATCTTTTTGGACCCAAAACTGTCGTCGTCTAGGGTTTTTGAACCCACAGCTTGGAGCAGTTAGGTTCTAGACTATGATTCCCAGTATTCCCCAATCACAATGACTATTGGAAGATGCTGGGAGATGTAACCCCAACTCTAACTCTTAATTTCTTATCAGTGCTGTCTAATAATAAGTATTATTATTATTATTATTATTATTATTACAATATGGTTATAGTTTGTTCCATGCCATTAAATGTTAGAGTCACGCATAGAATCATAGAATCAAAGAGTTGGAAGAGCCCTCATGGGCCATCCAGTCCAACCCCATTCTGCCAAGAAGCAGGAACATTGCATTCAAATCACCCCTGACAGATGGCCATCCAGCCTCTGCTTAAAAGCTTCCAAAGAAGGAGCCTCCACCACACTCCGGGGCAGAGAGTTCCACTGCTGAACGGCAGTGCCCAGCTCCTTAAGCCGCTCCTCATAGGGCTTGTTCTCCAGACCCTTGATCATTTGAGTCGCCCTCCTCTAGACACATTCCAGCTTGTCAATATCTCTCTTCAATTCAACTGGACTCAATATTCCAGGTGTGGTCTAACCAAAGCGGAATAGAGCATGGGGAGCATGACTTCCCTAGATCTAGACACTAGGCTCCTCTTGATGCAGGCCAAAATTCCATTGATTTTTTTTTTGCCGCCGCATCACATTGTTGGCTCATGTTCACCTTCCTGTCCACAAGGACTCCAAGATCTTTTTCACACGTACTGCTCTCGAGCCAGGACTCATCATCCCCCATTCTGTATCTTTGCATTTCATTTTTTTCTGCCAAAGTGGAGTATCTTGCATTTGTCCCTGCTGAACTTCATTTTATTGGTTTTGGCCCATCATCTCTCTAATCTGTCAAGATGGTTTTGAATCCTGCTCCTGTCCAATGGAATATTGGCTATCCCTCCCAATTTGGTCCCATCTGCAAACTTGATGATCACGCCTTCTAGCCCTTAATCTAAGTCATTAATGAAGATCTCGAGCAGGACCGGGCACAGGACAGAACCCTCCTGATGGCACTCCGCTCGTCACTTCTTTCCAGGATGAGGAAGAGGAAGCCTTGGGAAGAAGCACCCTCTGAGTTCGCCCATTTAACCAATTACAGATCCACCTCACCGTAGTTTCAACATTTTAGTTAAAGGCAGAAGAGCATTTCTCCCCCTGATCAGTTGGCAACCTACATTTTCTTTTTGGTTCAGGCAAAAAGTGAAAGTGTGGGTGCTTCTTCACTCATTCAATATCATCTGTATGTTTTGTTCCATAGCATTAAATGTTAGAGTCACTAATTCAACTAGTCAGTTAAAGGCAGAGGAGCATTTTCCCTCCCGATCAGTTGGCAACCCACATTTTCTTTTTGGTTCAGAATTGGTGGCTATTATGCTAGTAGGGCTGTGAATCCACTCCTCTTTAGGAAGCCATCCAAAAAGTGTTAAGAAACAGGTTTTAAGAGCTACTTTGTTTAGAGGGTTCAACAGCCTTGGTACTGTCCTTTTAAATTTCGGACTTAAACCCGGAGTGGACCAACCCATTGTTCTCCAGCTGCCACTGAAAGCTCTTCTCTCTCCTAGATCCGAGCAACAAGAGGATGGCCAGGAATGTCTTAAAATACGAGAAGCTTTTGGTAGCCAAACCCAATGATGAGAACGAAGAAGTGGCTCTTCAGAGGCCCAACGTGACCCACATCGAAACCAGAGACACTTACGAATGGTTGTGCCAGACTTTGGGCTCTCAGGTCAGTATGGGACGATTTAAGGGCATCTACACTGTGATATTAATGCAGTTTGATACCACTTTCAATGCTATGGAATCCTAGGAGTTGTAGTTCGGTGAGGCAACAACACTCTTTGGGAGATAAATCTAAACATATCATCACAACCTCTGAGGATGCTTGCCATAGATGCAGGCAAAACGTCAGGAGAGAATGCTTCTAGAACATGGCCATATAGCCCGAAAAACCTACAAACAACCCAGTGATTCCAGCCATGAAAGCCTTCGACAATACATTAAATCAAATTTGACAACACTATAGTTACCTTGGCTCAATGGTACGCAATCATGGAAGTTGTAGTTTTGCAAGGTCCTCAATATCAAAAAGTGCTGGTGCGTACTACAACTCCCATAGCATTGAGACAAGACGAAAGTGGTGTCCAACTGCATCCATCCATTTTGCAGTGTAGACATACCTTTCGTAGGACTATATCTCCCAGAATATTGACTAGGGAGTTTTGGTAGCTTGCAATCCAAAATATTACATTATTTGGAGCTGCGTATTTGGAAAGCTCCTAGCTTCTGCCAACCTAGCAGTTAGAAAACATGTGCTTTACTAATAATATAATATAATATAATATTAGTAAACCTGTGCTTTACTAATAATATAATATATTGTATATACATATAATATTTATAATATTATAATGTAATACAATATAATACTACTAATAATACAATATTATAATTATATATTTTATATTACATGTAATATTACTAATAATATTGCAATATAATGGTGTAGCACAATATAGTAAAATTGTACTACACCATTATATTGTAATATAAAACATGTGCTTTACTAATAATATAATATAATATAATATAATATAATATAATATAAATCTGTGCTTTACTAATAATATGATATAATATAATATAATATATTGTATATACATATAATATTTATAATATTATAATGTAATACAATACCACTAATAATACAATATAATAATTATATATTTTATATTACATGTAATATTACTAATAATATTACAATATAGTGGTGTAGTAAAATATAGTAATATTGTACTACACCATTATATTGTAATATTATTTAATATTACAATATAATTTAATAATTTAATATAAACCTGTGCTTTACTAATAATATAATATATTGTATATACATATAATATTTATAATATTATAATGTAATACAATATAATACTACTACTAATACAATACTATAATTATATATATTTATATTACATGTAATATTACTAATAATATTACAATATAGTGGTGTAGTACAATATAGTAATATTGTACTACACCATTATATTGCAATATTACTTAGTATTGTAATATAATTTAATATACTAATTTAATTTTTAATTTAATAATAATTTAATATATTGTGTGTGTGTGTGTGTATATATATCTATATCTATATCTATCTATATATATATATCTTGTAAGCTGCTCTGCGTCCCCTTCGGGGTGAGAAGGGCGGCATATAAATGTTGTAAATAAATTAATAGATCAATAGGTACCACTCCGGTGGGGAGGTAACGGCGGTCCATGCAGTCATGCTGGCCACATGACCTTGGAGGTGTCTATGGACAATGCCGGCTCTTAGGCTTAGGAATGGAGATGAGCACCAACCCCCAGAGTCGGACACGACTGGACTTAATGTCAGGGGAAAACCTTTACCTACTAATCAATAATAATGCCAATTTTTCCCTTTCAGCCAAGCCATTACGAGAGCCCCAGCTTGACCTGCTCTTTCGAGACGAATGGGGACCCGCTGCTGTTTCTCCAGCCGCTGAAAAGGGAAGTTGTCCACCTGAAGCCCTACCTGGCCCTTTACCACGACTTCGTCAGCGACTCCGAAGCTGAGACCCTCAAAGCCTTGGCCGCCCCTTTGGTAAGAAAGACGGGCACGAGACAATGTAACTTGAAATAAGAATAATAATAAGAATAGTTTAGCACAAGCATGGGCCAACTTCGGCCCTCCCTCCAAGTGTTTTGGACTTCGACTATTCATAATAGCCTACAAAAAGCCTACTCTATGGTTCAGATATGTGGATGACACCGTCACCATTTGGAGCCATGGCGAAGAAGAACTAAACAGGTTCCTGGACCACATTAACAGCATCCACCCAAACATCCAATTCACCATGGAAAAAGAAAATGTCCTAGTCATCTCAGTCAGGATCGGATTGTGGCACAGCTGGCTGGGAGTCAGCAGCATTAAAATCGCTACTGACCAAAAAGTCATGAGCTCCCGGCCATTTGTCTAGCTTGCTGTCAACCTTTGCAGTTTCATCCGTCAAGTAGGAAATTTAGGTACCGCTTATGAGGGGAGGCAGCGTGCAAAAGAATGAGGAAGTACTCCATTGGTGTCACAAGTGGACAGTGAAGTGACCAATTGAAACATTCACGCCTACCTCCAACAGACAAGAGTTCTTTCTCCCACCTGGACATTATTCCACAGATATATAAACCCAATTTTCCTAGTTTCCAACAGACCTCACAACCTCTGAGGATGCTTGCCATAGATCCAGGTGAAACGTCAGGAGAGAATGCCTCTAGAACATGGCCATTTAGCCTGAAAAAACGTACACAACCTCTGAGGATGCCTGCTATAGATGTGGGTGAAACGTCAGGAGAGAATGCTTCTGGAACATGGCCAGACAGCCACCTTGATTAATTGGCCACCTTGATTAGCACTGAATGCAGCTTCAAAGCCTGGATGCTTCCTGTCTGGGGAATCGTTTGTTGGGAGATGTTAGTTGGCCCTGATTGTTTCTTTGGAGTTCCCCTATTTTTGCAGACAAAAACGTCAGGAGAGAATGCTTCTAGAACGTGGCACTACAGCCCGACAAACCTACAACTCAGGCTACCAGCTAATAGTCATCTACATATTGAAGGATGTTATCAGAGACCTGGAGGGAGGGCCCAAGTTGGCCCATGCCTGCTCGAATGCACGGCCCCAATTTGTTGCTTTGGAATTATTCCGACTCTGGCGGCAGCCAAGAGTTAAATTTTCAAAACGCTGACACTTGGAAACAGGAGAAGGAAAAAACGCAATCCCACTCTCTTGGCTGAAATAATGCCTTCTTCCCCGTCCCATGCCTCTGCCGAGTTGCCTCAGCAACCACAAAACCCCAAATAATGCAGAGATTATTCACTTCACCCACCACGTATGCAGCAGGGCATTAGTCCTGCGGTTCCACGCTTGGCGTGTTCAAGCTCTCTGTGCACATGCGATCCCGCTCCAGGAACTTCCAACAGGGAGAACAAAATGCATGGCATGACACTTCGGCAATAAGAATGAAATGCACACAGATGGGATGGGTGAGGCGTGGCTCTGCATCAACTTCCATGTCTCATCCTAGAAGTCGTAGTTTGATGAGGCCGAGGAAGCCTCCCCTGCCACACATTGCTGTGGCCCAGTCTGGTGATCTAGAAAATAAAGTAACGAGAAAGTGTTGGTTTCTAATATATGTAATGTCTCTATGCTTGTGGGTAAACAGTTCGTGGGGGTCATAATGCTCGTTGATTGTAGGTGAACTATAAATCCCAGTAACTACAACTCACAAATTTCAAGGTCTATTTTCCCCCAAACTCTATTTGGGTTCATATTTGGGCAAATGGAATATTCGTGCCAAGTTTGGTCCAGATCCTTCATTGTTTGAGTCCACAGTGCTCTCTGGATATAGATGAACTACTGATATCAAGCTGCTTTTAGAAGGGTCTCCCAGCTGAGGAGATCCCTGAGGACCGCACCAAAGAGAGTCCTGGAACCTTGGTGAGGCCAGCGAAGCCAATTTCAGCGATAAAATATTGAAAATAATAAATCCTCACCAAAGTGGAAGAAGTTTCAGCGACCGAGGTGTTTTATTAGCGATTCAGCTGCAATCAGATGCATTGTAGGAATAGTTCCACTACAAGCATGCAGGAGCACAGTGATGCAGGCATATTTATACAATTTTTGAAAACCCAGAGTTCAAACTTCCCGCCCCGGCTCCTCTGACGTTCCCCGCTGTGATTGGGCAACAGGGCGAGCAGCTGGGGAGGAGCCTCCCATCCCCTGGGCTCCTGGACCAATCAGGGAGCTTCAGGGGCGTGCTGGATCCAAGGGGGAGGGCTCCTGTCGCCCGCCGGCCAGCGAATCAGAAGAGGGGAGGCGGATGACAGAACACAAAGAGAGTTCATGAATGGGTCAATGGAAACTGGCCATGTGCTCAACAAAACAAAGGAAAAATGTCTCCAGCCGATGCAGCTTATTGTCCTTTGAGGGGTTTTGGTGAGGGAAACAAACACGATCAGGGCAGCGGACCTCGGGGGGGATCAACACTGCCCTTTGTAAATCAATTATAATGTCCGTATTCCAAATAGACTTCCTCATCTCACTGGACCAACTCCGAGGGCGAGACAAAGGAAACCATAAATGGCTATTGTTCCATGCAGATGTGAAATAATCAAATAAGAAAGGGAGGTGGTGGTTCTCCCTCAAGCATTTCAACAGTCCTGGGTCACATTTTCTAGGGCAAAAGGCAAAGGGGAAAGGCAATATTTCATAGCAAGATACATACATTCATAATCATAAGCATTTCATAGCAACAAAACCCTATCTTTGTCCCACATTCCAAGTATATTTAATAAGAGAATTAATTTTCATGAAGAAGCCTGAAGTCCAATGTTTTAAAAGGTCTTTGAGGAAAGTTCATGAGGGAGATAGTATGTACTGAAGTCCAAGACATGCAGGCAGAGAGTCCATGATCATTGGGAAGGCTGGCAGATGAAACCCCAGCTGTGCTGCAACTGATTCACGCTTTGGTCCTTGGGAAACTACAACTCTCACAAAGGGCAGAAGTCCCAAGATCCAGCCATTTCCCAAAAGCCTCGTGGGGTCCTTGTTGTTGTCAGTGCCTTGGCAATGTGACCAAGACTTAACCCTTGTTGTGTAGTCTGGTACCCTTGCCCTTTGCAGAACTATAAGTCACTATCCCTTATTTGGGGGGGGGGATGCTCGACATCACAGGCATCAGGAAAGTCAAGGTCAACTCCCACGAAACCCTTCTAGTGTTTTCCGTTGGTCATGGGAGTCCTGTATGCCATGCTTTGTTCAATTCCATCATTGGTTGGAATTCAGAATGCTCTTTGATTGTAGGTGAACTATAAATCCCAGCAACTACAACTCCCAAATGACAAAATCAATTTTTTTGAGTGATGGTCACTCCTTGGCTTAATAGGTGTCTTGTGTCCAAATTTGGTGTCAATTCGCCCAGTTGTTTTTGAGTTATGTTAATCCCACAAACGAACATTACATTTTTATTTATATAGATAATAAGAAATAACTACATTTCTCCGTGGTAAATAAAGTGAGTCTGAGCTACTCTAACACCCCTCTCTTCTAATCCCACAAACGAACATTACATTTATATATATATAGATTTACATTATTTACATTCTGCCCTTCTCACCCTGCAGGAGTCTCGGGGCGGATTACAATGCACAGATACATGGCAAACATTCAATGCCAGATAGACATACAACAGTAGACACGATTGCTCCGTAACGCTCCCTCTCGAGTAACCGAGATAAACCAGCCCCTTGGTTCACTGAGGAGCTGGCAGCAATGAAGTGAAAGAAGAGGAGACTAGAGTGCATGTTGAGGTGGAAGCGTAATGAATCAGCTCAAGCACACTTGGGTTCCTTTTTAAGGACCTACGACATGGCAATAAAGGCCGCACAGAAATCCTTTCTTGCAGCCAATATTGCATCTGCACAGAACCATCCAGTTAAGCTGTTCTGGTTGTTAGAGGACTATTAAATCCGCCTCAGAGCCAGATCCCTGATAACTTGGCGGCCCGCTGTGAAGCATTTGCTTGGTTCTTTGTGGACAATGTCGCTCTGATCCGTTCAGACTTTGGTGCCACATTAACGGCAGTCTCTGAGGATGTAACATGAGCACCTGCTTGTCCAGTTTTGATGGATTCATTTCAATTGGTTCAGCTCAGGGACGTGGACAAGATCCTTTGAGAATTAGTTATTCATTCTTCGAAAGCGCACAGGAAAAGCCAAGTTTTTAAACTTTTCCTAAAAGTTGCCAGGGTGGGTGCTTGCTTAATCTCCCTGGGGACCGAGTTCCATAGCTGAGGGGCCACCAGGAGAAGGCCCTGTCCCTCGTTGCCATAAGCCACTCTTGTGAAGGAGGCAGGAGTAAGAGGAGGGCCTCCCCTGAAGATCAAAGGGATCGCGCAGGTTCATAAGAGGAAATGCGGTCACGGAGGTAGGTGGGTCCTGAACCATTCAGGTGTATTTTTATAAAATACATATTGAAATACACAGAACAGAGATTAAACTCAGGGCATGAGTTTAAAATCAATGCTTAAAACTTAAAACTAAGTAAGTAAGTATCTCTTTCTCTCCTTGCTCCTCTCCAGTTACAGAGATCGGTGGTTGCCTCCGGAGAAAAGCAACAGGAAGCAGACTATCGAATCAGCAAAAGGTAATTCATAGTTCCACTCTATTCTCCTTTGGTCAGACCTTGCCAATTCAGGTTGAAATCCTAGAATCCTAGAGTTGGAAGAGACCTGATGGGCCATCCAGTCCAACCCCATTCTGCCAAGAAGCAGGAAAATTGCATTCAAAGCACCCCCGACAGATGGCCATCCAGCCTCTGTTTAAAAGCCTCCAAAGAAGTGCGAGGGTTGGTAAATGTGAATAAACGGAAGCTTTGCCACAGTATTTAAACCAAGATATACCCTACAGTATAATAAATTGTCACTCAGGCTTGTGTAACAAGTAGCAGTATCTTTACTTCAGTTCAGAACTTCAAACAGGGCAACTATATAAAGGTAAGGTAAAGGTTTTCCCCTGACATGAAGTCCAGTCATGTCTGACTCTAGGGTGTGGTGCTCATCTCCATTTCTAAGCAGAAGAGCCGGAGTTGTCCGTAGACACCTCCAAGGTCATGTGGCCAGCATGACTGCATGGAGCGCTGTTACCTTCCCACTGGAGCAGTACCTATTGATCTACTCACATTTGTATGTTTTCAAACTGCTAGGTTGGCAGAAGATGGGGCTGACAGCAGAAGCTCACGCCCCTCCCTGGATTCGAACCTGCGAGCTTTCGATCAAAAAGCTCAGCAGCTCAGCGCTTTAACCCTCTGCGCCATCGGGGGCTCCGCAACAATATATACATCAGTCTTTTCTGAATTCACACAGACAACAGAGGAATAAAATAGTCCTTTTAAATACTCTTTAAAATATGCCCCATGCCTTAAAATGATCAAGCTTCAAGAGAGTTGGCAGCAGCACTCTCTTCACTATCCAAAGTGAAAGTGACAGTTAGAACCGTTGATCTCAGCAGCAAGAGAGGCAGCAGTCAATCAGAACTCTGGCTCCTGGCACAGTCAGCCAATCAGCTGCTTACACGTGTCTTTCCAGTTAACCCATTACATCATGGCATCCCTTTTCAAATCCTCACAAGAAGGAGCCTCCGCCACACTCCGAGGCAGAGAGAGAGTTCCACTGCTGAAGAGTTCTCAATGGGTGTTTTTTTGATTCACCTCTGCCTGAATAACGGCAGAGCCCTGGCATCGTGACAGTTCTTCCTAATGTTCAGATGGAATCTCCTTTCTTTCCTATAGTTTATGCCATTGCTCAATTGCGCCCTAGTCTCCAGGGCAGCAGAAAACAAGCTTGCTCCCTCCTCCCTGTGACTTCCCCTATGCTTGCCATAGATGCAGGTGAAACGTCAGGAGAGAATGCCTCTTGAACATGGCCATGTAGCCCGAAAAAACCTACAACAACCCAGTGATTCCAGCCATGAAAGCCTTCGACAATACAGTTGTAAGTCTACCACTCCCAAGACTGAAAGCCAAAACCAAAGTTACAACAACATCTGTTATAGAACTCCAGTATGCTGATGACAATGTCGTCTGTGAGCATACAGAAGAAGATCTACAAGCCACTCTCAACACCTTTGCAGAAGCATACACGAAGCTTGGCCTGTCACTGAACATCAAGAAAACCAAAGTGCTGTTTCAGCAGTCACCAGCCATCCCCTCTCCAATGCCAGAGATACAGCTTAATGGTGTAACATTAGAAAATGTTGAGCATTTCCGCTCCCTTGGCAGCCACCTCTCCACAAAAGTCAACATCGACGCCGAAATACAACACCACCTGAGCTCTGCGAGTGCAGCATTTTCCCGAATGAAGCAGAGAGTGTTTGAGGACCGGGACATCCGTAGGGATACCAAGATGCTTGTCTATAAAGCTATTGTCCTCCCAACCCTGCTATATGCCTGCGAAACGTGGACTGTCTACAGACGTCACATGCAACTCCTGGAACGATTCCATTAGCGCTGCCTTTGAAAAATCCTGCAAATCTCTTGGGAAGACAGGCAGACAAGTGGACAGCGTGCTGGAAGAAGCAAAGACCACCAGCATCGAGCAATGGTCCTTCGCCATCAACTCCGCTGGACCGGCCACGTTGTCCAGATGCCTGACCACCGTCTCCCAATGCAGTTGCTCTACTCTGAACTTGAGAACGGAAAACGGAATGTTGGTGGACAAGAAAAGAGATTTAAAGATGGGCTCAAAGCCAACCTTAAAAACTCTGGCATAGACACTGAGAACTGGGAAGCCCTGGCCCTTGAGCACTCCAGCTGGAGGTCAGCTGTGACCAGCAGTGCTGCAGAATTCGAGAGGCACGAATGGAGGGTGAAAGTGAGAAACGTGCCAAGAGGAAAGCGCGTCAAGCCAACCCCGACCGAGACCACCTTCCACCTGGAAACCAATGCCCTCACTGCGGGAGAAGATGCAGATCAAGAATTGGGCTCCAGAGTCACCTACGGACCCACCGCCAGGACACCGCACTTGGAGGACCATCATCCTTGGACTACGAGGGATCGCCCAAGTAAGTAAGTAAGAGCCATAGCCAGTATAAAGTGGTGTTAAACTGCATCCATTCTATAGTGTGCATATATTTGCAGGAAAGCCTTTTCTATAATCTGCAAACGAGACAAAGCCATCATCGCCAACAGCTGCATTTGTCATTTCCCGCTTCCCCAGAAGTTTCCTTAAATCATGGGAAAAAATGACTTTCCAAGACAGGGTCCTCTTGCAATTCGCTCACATGGATGAGATATGCCTTTGCTACGGCTGCACCACACTGCGGGCAAGTATTATTTTCCAGCATGATCTCATTCCCGGGGTTTGAAACCTCCAGTATTATTATTTTTCAAAAACTGCTGGAATTTCATTCTTTGGCTTTTGAAGAACAGGAAGACGAGCCAACCGTTAACTCTTGCTTCTCCTCCAGTTTTTCCAGGAAAGAATAACAAGGTTGGGTTTGCAAAGCCGGATGCAAAACTAATTGCGCCGCCTGCTGATTAAGGAATTTAAAGCCAATTAATCTCCGGATGTGGAACGGCACATTCTGGGAAAAATTTAAGACCAGACCCTTTCTCTCTTTCTCTCTCTCTCTATAAATACGAGGGTTGAATGAAAAGTAATGCCTCCACCTTTATTACTTGGGTTCGGATGAGAATATTTTAATAAATCAAATGCAGAAATAATCCTTAGTATGTGCTCTTTAACAACCACTATTCCCCTTTCCATATAATCACCAGACAATTGGATACATTTCTGCCAACAATGAACAAGTTTTCTGAAGCCGTCGCGGAAGAAGTCAACACTCTGTTTCCGCAACCAGGGTCTCACAGTTCTCTCAACGTCTTCATCAGAAGCATAATGATGTCCCCGCAGATCTTCTTTCATTATCAGGAACAGATGGAAGTCAGACGGTGCTAAATCTGGACTGTATTTAGGATGTCGTACGGTGGTGAGATCCAGTTTCTGAAGTTTCAAGTCTGTGTGCTTTCATTTCAGGCGTCAGCATCCTGGGTACCCATCATGCACAGATTTTCCGATAGCCAAGCAAAGCAATAATGTGGCCCACACGTTTTTGTGAAATGCCGACTGTGCTTGAAATTTCTCTCTGAGTGATACGACGATCGTCCTGAATCAATCTGTCAACCTTTTGCTTGTGAAACTCGGTGGTTGCTATCACAGGACATCCAACTCTTTGTTTAGGAGAAAATGCCTCTAGAACATGGCCATATAGCCCGAAAAAACCTACAACAACCCAACTCTTTGTTTGTCATACAAGTCAGATGTTCCCACCTCAACATCTTTAAACTTACTTGCCCAACGACGCCCAGTACTTACATCAACACAATCACCATAAGCAGCTCGCATTCTCTGATGAATCTCCTTTGAGGTGACACCTTCTGCTGTAAAGAATTCAATGACTGCACGTTGCTTAAGTCGCATTGACAGACCATCCGTGCAGGGTTCCATACTTCACACTTTAACAAGACAACCGTTCAATGCTAAGACTTCCTGCCAAAATAGAACTGTAGAGGAGAGTCTACTGAACAAGCCAGTACCTGCCACATAAGTTGCTTAAGTCACATTGACAGACCATCTGCGCAGGGTTCCATACTTTGCACTTTAACAAGACAACCGTTCAATGCTAAGGCTTCCTGCCAAAATGGAACTGTAGAGGAGAGTCTACTGAACAAACCAGTACCTACAGCATACCAGTACTGCCATCTGTTAAGGAGTTAAAAAGGTGGAGGCACTACTTTTCATTCAACTCTTCTATCAGTGTTGTTGGGTTTTCTGTAAACTTTGTGGCCTAATAGTTGATTTGGTTTACAGATGACTAGGACCCCTAGAAATGACAGTTTTCCTTAATTTCCTTTTTCCATAGTGAATTCGATTTTTGGGTGGATGTTGACGTGGTCCAGGAACTTGTTGAGTTCTCCTCCTCCATGTCTATGTGTTTCTATTGGTTTTATGATTTTATCTATTGTATTTTATCTCTGTGCTGTAACCCACCTTGAGCCTTAATGATAGACACATAAGGAACATAATGCTTATTATTATTGTTGTTGTTGTTGTTGTTGTTGTTATTGTTATTATTATTATTATTATTATTATTATTAGAAACACAATAAGATGAGTCCACAGCAGACACTCTGCTGGCTGTTGTATTGGATCACACGTAAGACACTTCGCAAATTATTATTATTATTATTATTATTATTATTATTATTATTATTATTTCAGTGCCTGGCTGAAAGACACCTTGGACCCAGTGATCTTGGCACTGGATCGCCGGATCGCAGCCCTTACTGCCTTGAACGCCCAACATCCTTACGCAGAATACCTGCAAGTGGTGAACTATGGGTTGGGGGGACACTACGAACCCCATTTTGACCACGCCACAGTGAGTATTCCTCATGCAACGCTTCTAGAGTAGAGCTTTCCAAACTGTGTCACAACTGGTTGGTTTGTTGGCTGTAATGCATTGTTGTTGCATAAATGTTAACCTTCAAGTCTAAAGAAATAAGCAATAATATATATATATATATATATATATATATATATATATATATATATTATTTACAGTATTTATATTCTGCCCATCTCACCCCGCAGGAATTCAGGGCGGATCACAATTCACATATAAATGGCAAACATTCAATGCCATGGACACACAACATATATAGACAGACACACAGAGGCTATTTAACCTTCCAGCTTCATGAGGGTATGCTTTGAATTCCAGCCACCGAGGGAGCTGTGACACCAATGGAGTACTTCCTCATTCTTTTGCATGCTGCTGGAGATTTTTTATGGTGTCATAACATATATAGACAAATACAGAGAGGCTATTTAACCTTCCAGCTTCATGAGGGTATGCTCGAATTCCGGCCACCGGGGAAGCTGTCGCTTCGCCGTCCACTTGTGACACCAATGGAGTACTTCCTCATTCTTTTGCACACTGCTGGAGATTTTTTATGGCGTCATAACATATATAGACAAATACAGAGAGGCTATTTAACCTTCCAGCTTCATGAGGGTATGCTCCGAATTCCGGCCACCGGGGAAGCTGTCGCTTCGCCGTCCACTTGTGACACCAATGGAGTACTTCCTCATTCTTTTGCACACTGMTGGAGATTTTTTATGGCRTCATAACATATATAGACAAATACAGAGAGGCTATTTAACMTTCCAGCTTCATGAGGGTATGCTTYGAATTCTGGCCACCGGGGGAGCAGTCGCTTCACCGTCCACTTGTGACACCGATGGAGTACTTCCTCATTCTTTTGCATGCTGCTGGAGATTTTTATGGCATCGTATGTGTGTGTGTGTATATATCTCACAGGTTTTCATAAGATACATTGTGACCCTATACTATTCTTTTATTTTCTGTTGAGGCTGAGAATGTGTGACTTGCCAAAGATCACGCTGTAAGCTTCTATGGCCAAGCTAGGATTCGAACTCTGGCCTTTAAACTGTTTGGGTTGTTTTTAAACCAGTTTTAAAAGGTCTTTAGCTTTTCCCTACTCAGCAGAATGTATCCACACTACAGAATTATTTCAGTTTGACACCAATTGAACTGCAATAGCTCAATGCTATGGAATCCTGGAAGCTATAGTTTTAAAAGACCTTTAGTGTCCTCTGCCAAGGAGTGTTATTGCCTCACCAAACTGCAGCTCCCAGGATCCATAGCATTGAGTCATAGCAAAGAAAGGGGTGCCAAACAGCATTAATTTTACAATGTAGATGCACCTGGAATTCTTTCCCATTACATTTCAAATGAGAAAATTCCATTCCTGATTTTACATTGATTTAAATTGTTTTGCTGTCTGCACCCAATCCAGAAATATTGTAATATAAGAGAATACAAACATTTTTTATTTAATCATTTTTCCTTTTGTTCAGCGAGTTAAGGCCATTGACATTCAGTGAGAGTATTTTTGAAACCTTCTTGCAAAGTTTCTAGTGTGTGGGTCATCAGCTTTGCCAATGCACAAAAATGCATCAGCTCTTAATAATATTGCCTTTAGTTGTGAATAAGCCATGAGCAATTCTGTTCTTTTCTTACAGTCAAGACAAAGTCCCCTTTACAGACTGAAATCCGGAAACCGAATAGCCACTTTGATGATTTATGTAAGTATTTTCACAAACAGTTCTAAAATTTACAGTATGTTATTTAGGGGGGTCTGACAGTATATCATAATATTGAGAGACTATAAAGGACCGGGTTGTGGCACAGCTGGTTGGGAGTCAGCTGCATTAAAATCACTACTGACCAAAAGGTCATGAGTTTGAAGCCAGCCCGGGTTGGAGTAAGCTCCCGACCAGTTGTCTAGCTTCCTGTCGACCTTTGTAGCCCGAAAGACAGTTGCATCTGTCAAGTAGGAAATGTAGGTACCGCCTTATGCGGGGAGGCTAATTTAACATTCAAAGCACCCCCAACACATAGCCATCCAACCTCTGTTTAAAGGTTGGATGGCCATTTAAACATATTCCATGTCTATATAAATAAAAATGTAATGTTTGTTTGTAGGATTAACATAACTCAAAAACCACTGGACGAATTGACAGCGAATTTGGACACAGTACACCTATCAGGCTAACGAGTGAAAACACTGGAAAACACAGCAGAAATGACTTTAAAAGCCAAAAAATAAAAAATACATCACAATACTTGTGCAAAGCCACATATATACAAAATATAAATATACACATATATACACACACAAAACACATATACATAGACTGGGCCACAGCAACATGTGGCAGAGGATAATTTTTATATCCGCCGTTCTCAACTGAGTGGCCAATCAGTGTCTCCACCTTGAGTCGCCATATGGTTGAGAAAGGCAGGCCATAAATGCCGCAAATAAATAAATAAATAAATAAATAAATAAATAAATTATGATGCCATAAAAATCTCCAGCAACATGCAAAAGAATGAGGAAGTACTCCATCAGTGTCACAAGTGGACGGTGAAGCAACAGCTCCCCCGGTGGCCAGAATTCAAAGCATACCCTCATTAAGCTGGAAAATTAAATAGCCTCTGTGTGTCTGTCTGTATATGCTGTGTGTCTATGGCATTGAAGGTTTGCCATGTCTGTGTGCATTGTGATTCACCCTGAGTCCCCTGCGGGGTGAGAAGGACGAAATATAAATACTGTAAATAAATAAATAACTATATGTTCTTATAGCCATTGAAAGCAAGATGGCAAGTCACTTTATTTTCTTCGACTTGTGCATAATTATTCATTTTCTCATGCGATGTTCCATAATGAGGACCAACAATTGATGTTCCTTCTTTTTATTTTCTACCCAGCTGAGTTCGGTGGAAGCTGGTGGATCCACAGCCTTCATCTACGCGAACCTTAGCATCCCTGCCGTCAAGGTGAGATGACGGTGTTTCCCCCCCCTAAAATGCTCTATCGACCACAGTTCGTTCTCAATCATCTACTCATTCCTTACACCTTGTAGCAGTTTTGTCCCTAGTAAGGGGAACACTGAAACCACTGGCTTGCATGTTCAGGAAGGTATGACCGAATCCACATGAGCAGCTACACAAAACCTAAGAATGATAATACAAGGAGCCACTGGATGGACCTCCTGCTCAATCGTCCCAAATCCCTCCAGTATTTTCTGTTGGTCATGGCGATCTCTGTGTGGGAAGTTTGGCCCAATTCTATCATTGGTGGGGTTCAGAATGATCTTTGATTGTAGGTGAACTATAAATCCCAGCAACTACAACTCCCATATGTCAAGGTCTATTTCCCCCAAACTCAACCAGTGTTCACATTTGGGCATATTGAATATTTGTGCCAAGTTTGGTCCAGATCCATCATTGTTTGGGTCCATAGTGCTCTCTGGATGTAGGTGAACTACATCTCCCCTAAATCATGGTCAATTCATCCCAAATCCCTCCAATATTTTATGTTGGTTATGGGGGTCTCTGTGTGGGAAGTTTGGCCCAATTCTATCATTGGTGGGGTTCAGAATGCTCTTTGATTGACTCCAAAACTCAAGGTCAACTATAAATCCCAGCAACGACAACTCCCAATGTCAAGGTCTATTTTCCCAAACTCCAGCAGTGTTCACATTTGGGCATATTGAGTATTCGTACCAAGTTCCATCCTTGTTTGAGTCCACAGTGCTCTCTGGATGTAGGTGAACTACAACTCCAGACTCCAAGGTCAATGCCCACCAAACCCTTCCAGTATTTTCTGTGGATCATGGGGGTTTTGTGTACCAAGTTTGGTTCAGTTCCATCATTAGTGAAGTTAAGAATGCTTTGATTGTATGTGAACTATAAATCCCAGCAACTACAACTCCCAAATGTCAAGATCTATTTTCCCCAACTCAACCAGTGTTCACATTTGGGCATATTGACATTCGTGCCAAGTTTGGTCCAGATCCATCATTGTTTGAGTCCACAGTGCTCTTGGATCTAGGTGAACTACAACTACAAAGCTCAGTCCCCCAATCCTCTCCAGTATTTTCTGTTGGTCATGGGGGTTCTGTGGGAAGTTTGGCCCAATTCTATTGGTGGGGTTCAGAATGCTCTTTTTGATTAGGACTATAAATCCCAGCAACTACAACTCCCAAATGTCAAGGTCTATTTCCCCAAACTCCAGCAGTGTTCACATTTGGGCATATTGAGTATTCGTACCAAGTTCCATCCTTGTTTGAGTCCACAGTGCTCTCTGGATGTAGGTGAACTACAACTCCAAACTCCAAGGTCAATGCCCACCAAACCCTTCCAGTATTTTCTGTGGATCATGGGGGTTTTGTGTACCAAGTTTGGTTCAGTTCCATCATTAGTGAAGTTAAGAATGCTTTGATTGTATGTGAACTATAAATCCCAGCAACTACAACTCCCAAATGTCAAGATCTATTTTCCCCAAACTCAACTACTGTTCACATTTGGGCATATTGAACATTTGTGCCAAGTTTGGTCCAGATCCATCATTGTTTGAGTCCACAGTGCTCTCTGGATCTAGGTGAACTACTACTCCAAAACTCAAGGTCAATACCCATCAAACCCTTCCCGTATTTTCTGTTGGTCATGGGGGTACTGTGTGCCAAGCTTGGTTCAATTCCATCATTAGTGAAGTTAAGAATTCTCCTCTCAGTCTTCTCTTCTGCAGGCTAAACATGGCCAGCTCTTTCAGCCGCTTCTCATAGGGCTTGTTCTCCAGACCCTTGATAATTTTAGTCGCCCTCTTCTGGACACATATAATAATGATGATGATGGATAATAATAATGACCATGTCACATATTTATACATAGCTATCATGTCTCCTCTCAGCCTTCTCTTCTTCAGGCTAAACATGCCCAGCTCTTTCAGCCACTCCTCATAGAGCTTGTTCTCAAGACCCTTGACCGTTTGAGTTGCCCTCTTCTGGACACATATAATAATAATAATAATAATAATAATAATAATAATAATAATAATAATAGTAATAATAATAATAATAACAACTTACTCTCACATATTTATACATGGCTATCATGTCTCCTCTCAACCTTCTCTTCTTCAGGCTAAACATGCCCAGCTCTTTAAGCCGCTCCTCATAGGGCTTGTTCTCCAGACCCTTGGTCATATAAGTCACCCTCTTCTGGACACGTATAATAATAATAGTAATAATAATAATAATTACTTCATCTCACATATTTATACATGGCTATCATGTCTCCTCTCAGCCTTCTCTTCTTCAGGCTAAACATGCCCAGCTCCTTAAGCCGCTCCTCATAGGGCTTGTTTTCCAGACCCTTGATCACTTGAGTCGCCCTCTTCTGGACACTTTCCAGCTTGTCAACATCTCCCTTCAATTGTGGTGCCCAGAATGGGACGCAATATTCGAGGTAAAGTAGTCTAATTGTGGCAGAATATTTATATTTCCCCAAGACAAGTCCGAACGGTGCCGGAGGATGGCTTCGTCCCACCAAATAAGAATTCTCTTCCTCCTCACATTATACTGATGGAGCTCACCTGAGTGAAAACGCAAACCACATACGGAAAGAGGTTGCAACTTATTTATTTGGAACAGATAAACTCAACTTGTACAACATGGAAACATACATTTTGGCGTGTTGCTGCTTCAAACTGGTAATGGAAGATAACATGTCACAAGACGTAGAAGAATTACAGAATTGGGAAAAAATAGGGTATAGTTCTTGGTTGGTTCCAGAGCAGGTATGGGCAAACTTTGGGCCGTCCCTCCAGGTGTTTGGGACTCCAACTCCCACAATTCCTAACAGCCTCGGGACCAACCCCGGGTCCCGAGGCTGTTAAGAATTGTGGGAGTTGGAGTCCAAAACACCTTGAGGGACGGCCCAAAGTTTGCCCATGCCTGGTCCAGAGGAGATGGTACACCTAGATCCTGGACCCATGCTGAACTGCCCAAACAATGGCCAAGATGTCCACCTTCGCCAACCCAATGCCACTGAAACCAAACACTGACCCAAGTCACTGCCATCTTTCGAGGGCCAACAGTTGTCCATGCCCACCTTCACTTCACCCAAAGTTTGCCCATGCCTGGTCCAGAGGAGATGGTACACCTAGATCCTGGACCCATGCTGAACTGCCCCAAACAATGGTCAAGATGTCCACCTTCTGCCAACCCAATTACACCAAAACAAACACTGACCCAAGTCCCTGCCATCTTTCAAGGGCCAACAGTTGTCCATGTCCACCTTCACTTCACCAACCCAATGCCCTACTTCCTCCAGATGACCACCCAAATTGGCCAGACGTCATAGGTCCATGCCCTGGCATATGCCCGGGTGGAGTCTGCATCCTAGCAGTTATGCCCACCGGCCACCCTCCCTGTGCCGCTCCCATACTGAAGGAGTGTTCGCCAAACTCGGACGCCGGAAGCCCCAGTCGTTCCAAGGCCATCCTGAAAACGGCCCAGAACTGGTAGCGGGTGAGCGGTGTCCCGTCTTGGTGTACCAAGAGTGGCCCTGGCCCCGCCCCCCTTACCTTTAGAAACTTTTGAAGGACGTAGTATGGGCACAGCTCCCCTTGTGCTAATCTCCCGACCTGCACCACAACCCACCTTCCTCCCCAATCCCTGGTTTTGATGGCTACGGTATTGTCCCTCAATGAAATGTCCTCGAGCCGAAGGGCTCGCCCGGACAGGTCCGTCTTGGAGTCGGCCACCAATTGGCTCGTCTTCAAGGCTCCGAAGAAGGCCACCGTGAAGGCTGCCCGGAAGAGGTACGCTTCCGCTTTAGAATGGCATATCATTTTCAATTGCCGGACCAAGTCCGTAAGCTGACGGTATGTGATCGCCCTCTTAGTGTTTGTCCTTGTATGGGATCCCCTAGTACTCCGCTTCCAACTTTTCAGTATTGTTTTGACCCGGAAACACGCTCCCGGGTCAGCCAAGCCCATGATTTTGCTGAAAAAGGATATCCCATCTGAGTGGGTGCGCAAAGTGTCTGGATCTAATCCCTCCTTCTTGTGGTGCACCAAGTAATGGAGCACCTCATCCTCCAAAGCTGGCCAGCCCCGGTTATAGCCCATCGTCGCCTTAAATAAAAAGAACTTGGCCACGGCCTCCCTGTACGCCCGCATAGTGTCCGGTGCCACTGAGTTGGATATTCCTCTTGCTACTTCTTCCATCCAAGGTGCCACCGTTCTTCTCGATGTTGGTCTGCCGTCGGAGCCAAAGCCCAAAACGAGTTCTCCTGAAAACGAGACAAAGCACCCGTGATTCCCAGATCATGCCTTGGTTAAGCTCCAAGGACAACACATTTGCGAGAGCCCCAAGCAAAAACCCTGTTAGGTTTTACTATGTATTGAGTCATGCACTGCTAATGAACTAATGGGTTTCTGTTGTGAATGCTGAGAATGTATTGATTGTATGTGGGGAATCATTTGGGAAGTGTGTTTTTGCCTACCCAGAGTGATTGTCAATGATGCAATCCTGGGTTTGAGTTGGGTCAATTAGTTGGTAACCAATCAAGGATTGTTGTTGTTGTTCATTCGTTCAGTCGTCTCCGACTCTTGTGACCTCATGGACCAGCCCACGCCAGAGCTCCCTGTCAGCACTACCCCCAGCTCCTTCAAGGTCAGTTCAGTCACTTCAAGGATGCCATCCATCCATCTTGCCCTTGGTCGGCCCCTCTTCCTTTTGACTTTCCTGTCTCCTCATGATGTGGCCAAAGGACTTCAACTTTGTCTCTAGTATCTTTCCCTCCAGTGAGCAGTCGGGCTTTATTTCCTGGAGGATGGACTGGTTGGATCTTCTCGCAGTCCAAGGCACTTTCAGAACTTTCCTCCAACACCACAGCTCAAAAGCATCGATCTTCCTTCGCTCAGCCTTCCCTAAGGTCCAGCTCTCACATCCGTAGGTGACTACAGGGAAGACCATGGCTTTGACTAGGCAATGGATCTTTGTTGCCAGTCTGATGTCTCTACTCTTGACTATTTTATCGAGACTGGACATTGCTCTCCTCCCAAGAAGGAAGCGTCTTCTGATTTCCTGGCTACAGTCTGCATCTGCAGTAATCTTTGCACCTAGAAATACAAAGTCTGTCACGGCCTCCACGGTTTCTCCCTCTATTTTCCAGTTGTCAATCATTCTTGTTGCCATAATCTTGGTTTTTTTGACGTTTAGCTGCAACCCGGCTTTTGCGCTTTCTTCTTTCACCTTGATTAGAAGGCTCCTCAGCTCCTCCTCGCTTTCGGCCATCAGAGTGGTGTCATCTGCATATCTGAGGTTGTTAATGTTTCTTCCAGCAATTTTCACCCCAGCTTTGCATTCATCCAGCCCCACACATCGCATGATGTGTTCTGCATACAAAGTTAAAAAGGTTGGGTGAGAGGATGCAGCCTTGCCGTACGCCTTTCCCAATCTTGAACCAGTCTGTTTTTCCATGGTCAGTTCTGACTGTTGCTACTTGGTCCTTGTACAGATTCCTCAGGAGAGAGACAAGGTGGCTTGGGATGTCCATCCCACTAAGAACTTGCCACAATTTATTATGATCCACACAGTCAAAGGCTTTAGAATAGTCAATGAAGCAGAAGTAGATGTTTTTCTGAAACTCCCTGCCTTTCTCCATTATCCAGCGGATGTTGGCAATCTGGTCTCTCGTTCCTCTGCCTTTTCTAAACCCAGCTTGAACATCTGGCAACTCTCGCTCCATGTATTGCTGGAGTCTTCCTTGCAGGATCTTGAGCATTACCTTACTGGCATGGGAAATAAGGGCCACTGTACGGAAGTTTGAGCAGTCTTTCGCATTTCCCTTTTTTGGTATGGGGATATAAGTTGATTTTTTCCAGTCTGATGGCCATTCTTGTGTTTTCCATATTTGCTGGCAAATGGCATGCATCACCTTGACAGCATCATCTTTCAAGATTTTAAACAGTTCAGCTGGGATCCCGTCGTCTCCTGCTGCCTTGTTGTTAGCAATGCTTCTTAAGGCCCATTCAACCTCACTCCTCAGGATGTCCGGTTCTAATTCATTCACCACACCGTCAAAACTATCCTCAATATTATTATCCTTCCTATACAGATCTTCTGTATAGTCTCGCCACCTTCTCTTGATCAAGGATTACTATGTGTAAATGTATTGTAAATGTATTGTATATAAGGAAACCATGTACAATGTATATCCCCCCCTTGCTGTTGTGCTGTTGTGCTGTTGTGCTGTTGTGATGGTATTCTTCTTGGACAAGATACTGCATACTATGGTGAGTTTGTAATACCATCTAGACTGGGGGAAAGACAATAGTAAAAACTGATAATGGCTGGGCATGTGCTCAAGTGTCTACTTTGGAAGCAGAAGGCTGAAAAATGCTGAGCAGGAAGAAAGCTGCTGGAGCACGCTGAGGCTGTGTGAGTGTGAAGTTAACTCTTATCATAACAAACCCTGAAGGCCTCATCCATCATATAATGTGGAAGTCCACCATAACCAGCGATAAGGTGTCAATAGTTGAGTCCCATTGGTGCTCTGGTGTACCCAGTCTCTATCAGTGGTTCCCAACCTTTGATCCTCCAGATGTTTTGGGCTTCAGCTTCCACAATCATAGAATCCTAGAGTTGGATGAGACCCCGTGGGCCATCCAGTCCAAGGGGGACCCAAGTTTGCCCCGGCCTGCTCTCAACCCTTAGGCAAATGACGTGAAAACCATAAATATGGGATGGGTGACTGACACCTGGCTTGGAAACAATCCCTATGAAAGGGATCTAGGGTGTTGGAGCTCAGCCTGTGATTGTGTTTCAGTTTCAGAGTGCTTTAGATGTGGGGAATGATGTCAAGGAGTTTCAAGATGGCAATGGTTTGGTCAATGATATTGATGCAGAGAATGACCAAGGAGATCCCTGTTCAAAGTGTAGTTTCCCATGAGAATGTCCCTGAAGGGTGTGGGGATGATGGTTTACTCCCTGAATTGCTACCAGAGAGTTCCCAGGATTTGGGGCTTGAAAACAGCTCGGCACCTGGCCCAGCTGCAGAAATTAATGAGCAGATAGATAGACGAGATCAGTCAAAACAGAAGAGTCGAACAGTGGCTTCGGCGTTCTGCCAGGCTCAGAGAGAAAAAGATAAGAGATTCTAAGCTAAAGCGAAACCAATTTCTGAGCGCTTGGGACATAGCTTAATGAGGAGATAAAAGTCCCAAGTACAGGATATGTAGTCAGATGAAGCATCGTTTGGAATCAAGTCAAGATCTCGTTCTTGTTTCATGGAAGCTTCGCTTGGAAGATTCATGTTTAAGTGGCTTTTGTTGCATGAGTTTTGATTCTTGGATTCTATGCTTTTATATTCATGCCTTGGATTCATGTTTCCTGGTTTACTGGATTTTATTAGAGAAGTTTTGTCTTTGTTTTTATGGACTTTGCTGGACTATTACCCTGGATTACTGTGCTCCTACTTATCTTCTTACCTAATTGGATTTACCTAATTCTTCAAAGTACCGTATATACTCGCGTATAAGTTGACCCGAATATAAGCCGAGGCACCTAATTTTACCACAAAAAACTGGGAAAACATATTGACTCGAGTATAAGACGAGGGTGGGAAATGCAGCCGCTACGGGTAAATTTCAAAATAAAAATAAATACCAATAACATTACATTAACTGAGGCACCAGGAGGTGAAATGTTTTTGAATATTTACATAACATTGTAATTTGAGATAAGACTGCCCAACTCTGATTAAACCATTATTCTAACCTTCTTCAATGTAAATGTATGTACGTATCCTTCCAACAATAATAAAGAGAGTAAAATAATTAATGTAATAATAATAATAATAATAATAATAATAATAATAATAATAATAGTAAAATAATGGAAATGCAATAACAACAGTAATAATAGAGCAAAATAATAAATGTAATAATAAATGTAATAACTACTACATTTGGCCGTGCCACAGGTTTTTAATGCGTCATGGTGTTATTATTACTGTTTATTGCTTGGTTTATGAGTTTATGTATTGTCTGTATTGGGTTCGGCCTCTTGTAAGCCGCACCGAGTCCCGCGGGAGATGGTAGCGGGGTATAAATAAACGTTTATTATTATTATTATTATTACTTTATTTGTACCCCGCTAGCATCTTCCGAAGGACTCAATGCAGCTTACATCGGCCAAGGCCTCAAACACAATATAACAATACAATACCTAAAGCAAAATAAAAACAGTTAAGCAGTATGAACAACAACAATAAAAACAATACATCAAGACACTATAAAACTGGGCCAAGCAATATTAAACAACAAGCAATAAACAATACATCAAGACATTATAAAACTGGGCCGGGCCAGAGTAATGGGTACAAGATTAAAAGTGCTGATGTGGCAGGAGGTATGCAGGATTATAAGTAAGTGCAGTGTGCAGAGTGCGGCAATATTAATTCTAATAAAGTGCTTCAAGGACTTGGTATTGGAGGTTCCTAATCTGAGAAGGCACATCGGAATAGCCAGGTCTTCAAATTCCTTCTGAAGATTGCCAATGTAGGGGCCTGTCTGAGATCTTTTGGGAGGGCGTTCCAGAGTCGGGGGGCCACCACGGAAAAGGCCCTGTCTCGTGTCCCCACCAAACGCGCTTGTGACGCAGGCGGGATCACGAGCAGGGCCTCTCCAGATGACCGAAGAGAGCGTGTGGGTTCGTAGACGGAGATGCGGTCACGCAGGTAGGGTGGTCCCAAACCGTTCAGGGCTTTGTAGGTAAGCACCTGCACCTTAAATTGGGCTCGGAAGATAAACGGCAGCCAGTGGAGCTCCTTAAACAGGAGGGTTGACCTCTCTCTGTAAGAAGCCCCAGTTAACATCCTGGCTGCTGCCCGTTGGACCAGTTGGAATTTCCGAGCCGTTTTCAAGGGCAGCCCACGTAGAGCGCATTACAGTAGTCCAATCTAGAGGTGACCAAGGCATGGACCACCCCGGCCAGATCAGCCTTCGCGAGGTACGGTCGCAGTTGGCGCACGAGTCTCAATTGTGCAAAAGCCCTCCCGGACACCGCCGACGCCTGAGCCTCAAGCGTGAGCGATGAATCCAGGAGGACTCCCAAACTGCGGACCTGTGGCTTCAGGGGGAGTGTAACCCCGTCCAACACAGGTTGCCACTCTATACCCCGGTCAGGTTTGCGATCGACCAGGAGGACCTCTGTCTTGTCGGGATTGATCTTCAGCTTGTTCCTCCTCATCCAGATAGACACAGCGGCCAGGCACTCGTCCAGCACCCGAGAGGCCTCCTTGGAATTCGGTGGAAAAGAGTAGTAGAGTTGCGTGTCATCTGCATAGAGATGGCACCCAACTCCAAAACTCCGGATGACCTCTCCCAGCGGTTTCATATAGATGTTAAAAAGCATGGGAGACAGAATAGAGCCTTGCGGGACCCCACAGGTCAAAGGCCAGGGGTTCCGAGCAGGCATCTCCCAGCTTCACCATCTGGGATCGACCCTCCAGGAAGGACTGGAGCCACGACAAAACCGTGCCCCCGAGACCCATCCCAGAGAGTCGACCCAGAAGGATACCATGATCGATGGTATCGAAAGCCGCTGAGATGTCCAAGAGAACCAACAGAGTCACACTCCCCCTGTCCAGCTCTCTACGGAGGTCATCCACCAAGGCGACCAAGGCTGTCTCGGTGCCGTGACCAGGCCTGAAACCAGACTGTGACTGATCTAGGTAATTGATGTCATCTAGAAAGCCCTGGAGCTTTCTTATTCTTCTTCTTATTATTACTAGCTGTGCCCTGCCACGCGTTGCTGTGGCCTATAGTAAGAGTTTTCAAAGTAGAGGTAGATATCTGGACTATTATGAAAGAGAGGTACCTACCTATTCCTTCCCCCTTTTCCCCCCCCTTTCTCTCCTTTCTTCCTTCTCTACCTCTTTCTTTCTTTCCTTCTTTCACTACTTGGTTTCATCCTTCTCTCTTTCCTTTATTCCCTCCCCCTTTCTTCCTTTGCCTTTCTTCCCTCCCTGTTTGCTTCCTTCTTTCACTTTTTATTTCCTTTTATTTCACCACCATCATAACAATAACAATAATGCAATGCATTGCCTCTGGGACCTGACACCTCTCCCATTCCCCCTAAAAGGGTCTCATAGGAAGAATAATAGCATCATAATAATCATAGAAATAACAACCTTTACCCGCCACGTGTTGCTGTGGCCAACCTTCCCTCTTTCTCTCCTTCTTTCCCTCCTTCCTTCCTTCCTTCTCCCATCTTTCCCTCTCTTCCTTCTTTCTCTATCTCTTTCCTTCCTTCCCCCTTTTTCTTTCTTTTCTGCTGTCTCTCTTTCTTTCCTTCCATCTTTCCTTTTCTTTCCTTTTCTTCTTTCTCTAACTTTCCTTCCCCCTTTTTCTTTACCTCCCTTTCTCTTTCTTCCTTCTTTCCTTCCTTCCTGTCTTTCCTAGATTTTGACAGGGCGGGAAGGGGCAGGGTGGGGTTTGGAGGTGGCGTGAAGTAAAAGGAGGTAAGATTGGGGCAGGGGAGTGATGGAGCGTGGGGTTGCGTGTGTGTGTGCGGCGGCGGGGGGAGTGATGGAGCGTGGGGTTGGGTGTGTGTGTGCGGCGGCGGGGGGAGTGGGGTTGCGTGTGTGTGTGCAGCGGCGGGGGGAGTGATGGAGTGTGGGGCGGGGGGAGTGATGGAGCGTGGGGTTGCGTGTGTGTGTGTGCGGCGGCGGGGGGAGTGGGGTTGCGTGTGTGTGTGCGGCGGGGGGGGGAGTGATGGAGCGTGGGGTTGCGTGTGTGTGTGTGGCGGCGGGGGGAGTGGGGTTGCGTGTGTGTGTGCGGCAGCGGGGGGAGTGGGGTTGCGTGTGTGTGTGTGCGGCGGCGGGGGGAGTGGGGTTGCGTGTGTGTGTGCGGCGGCGGGGGGAGTGGGGTTGCGTGTGTGTGTGGCGGCAGGGGGGGAGTGATGGAGCGTGGGGTTGGTGTGTGTGTGCGGCAGGGTGTGTGTGTGTGCGGGAAGCGGCGCGGCGGGGCTTGGAGTGGGCATGGCTTCCGCAGAGGGAACGTTGGCCGGAAGGCTGTGTGCGCGCCCAGGGAACTTGCGGCTGGGCGCCAATGCGCATGCTCAGTTGTTTTGCCATTTTGTGAGTGTGTTGTTGTGTTGTTTTTCATTTTGAGTAGATATGTTTGTACCTTGTGGGTTGTGTTATGGGCATGGGATTTTGGTTAAGTTTCGTTGGGGGATTTTTGAGTTTTGTTGTTTTGCCGTTTTGTGAGTGTGTTGTTGTGTTGTTTTTCATTTTGAGTAGATATGTTTGTACCTTGTGGGTTGTGTTATGGGCACAGGGAATTTTGGTTAAGTTTCGTTGGGGGTTTTTGAGTTTTGTTGTTTTGCCGTTTTGTGAGTGTGTTGTTGTGTTGTTTTTCATTTTGAGTAGATATGTTTGTACCTTGTGGGTTGTGTTATGGGCATGGGAATTTTGGTTAAGTTTCGTTGGGGGGTTTTTGAGTTTTGTTTCTCCGTTGGATGCCCCTAACAAATTTATATATATAGATTATATCCCTGAAGTGATTGACTCTGAAGGAGCTGGGGGTGGCCAGGGCCAACAGGGAGGTCTGGCCTGGGATGGTCCAGGTCACCAAGAGGCGGAAGAGACTGAACAAATAAACAACAACACATTGGGAGAGAAAGCTAATACTCTGTCCTCTGGTGAGGATGTAAACACTTAGGCAGAAGATGTGAAATCCACAAATATGAGATGGGCAACACCTGACTTGAAAACAGTCCGTATGAGAAAGATCTAGGGAGCTTTAGGAGACCTCAAGCTGGACTTGAGCCAATAGTGAGATACGGCAGCTAAAAGAGCCAACGGTTAAAGCACGTTGACAACTCACCCAGGATTCTCGTGCTGTCCTCCTCCTGGCTCCTTTCTTCGTTTTCGATGCTCTTCATTCTCTTTTTTGACTCATGGCTGTCACTCTTCAACGAGATGTCTCCCACCACCGGCCGATGCCTCTTCAGGCTGCCTTCCCTTGTTGCCCAGGCTTTCATGATGGCTAGGATCACCCTTCTGTCCTTCTCCAGGGCTGGTGGTAATTTGACCACTTGGCTCACCTTGGTGGGCTGTGTTTGGCTTCTAGGTGCCGTGCGGCTTTTCCCGTGCGGCTTTTTGGGGTGTGCTGTATCTTGTCTCTGGGCTTGGAGCCTGGTGCTCCTACACTGAGTAGTTGCCTTCTTGGCCAGCATGGCTGCATTCACCTATACTATGGGACAAATCAATGAAAGGAACCAAATAAGAGAGCTCTCAAACCACTTTAAGAACGTTGTTGTTGTTATTAGGTTCTTGTGAGTTTTTTCGGGCTGTATGGCCATGTTCTAGAGGCATTTTCTCCTGACGTTTTGCCTGCATCTATGGTAAGCATCCTCAGGTCTCACTACCTCTGAGGATGCTTGCCATAGATGCAGGCGAAACGTCAGGAGAAAATGCCTCGTGAACATGGCCATACAGCCCGAAAAAACTCACAAGAACCTAGTGATTCCAGCCATGAAAGCCTTCGACAATATGTTGTTGTTATTGTTGTTGTTTTCCTCTCTTAAAGGAAACTCAAAACATCTAACAATGTTAAAAACAATACAGTGTGCAAACTACAACATATAAACACAAAAACAGAATTAGATGCAGAGCTGTTAGAGATAAATAGTTAAGACCATTATAACACTAGTGGGGTTGATTTTGTCATTTGGGAATTGTAGTTGCTGGGATTTATAGTTCACCTTCAATCAGAGTGCATTCTGAACTCCACCAACGATGGAATTGGCACACAGAACTCCCATGACCAACAGAAAGTATTGGAAGGGTTTGATGGGCATTGACCTTGAGTTTTGGAGTTGTAGTTCACCTGCATCCAGAGAGCACTGTGGACTCAAACAATGTTGGATCTGGACCAAACTTGGCACAAATACCTAATGTGCTGAAATGTGAACACTCCATATGCCCAAATGTGAACACTGGTGGAGTTTGGGAAAAATAGACCTTGACATTTTGGAGTTGTAGTTGCTGGGATTTATAGTTCACCTACAATCAAAGACCATTCTGAACTCCACCAATGATGGAATTGAACCAAACCTGGTACACAGAACTCCATGGCCAGTAGAAAATACTGGAAGGATTTGGTGGGCATTGACCTTGAGTTTTCGAATTGTAGTTCACCTACATCCAGAGAGAACTGTGGACTCAAACAACGATGGATCTGGAGCAAGCTTGGCACATATACTCCATATGCCCAAATGTGAACACTGGTCGAGTTTGGGGAAAATAGACCTTGACATTTGGGAATTGTAGTTGCTGGGATTTATAGTTCACCTACAATCCAAGAGCATTCTGAACTCCACCAACGATGGAATTGAACCAAACTTGGCAAACAGGACTCCCATGACTAACAGATAGTATTGGAAGGGTTTGGTGGGCATTGACCTTGAGTTTTGGAGTTGTAGTTCACCGACATCCAGAGAGAACTGTGGACTCAAACGATGGATCTGGACCAAACTTGGCACTGATACTCAATATGCCCAAATGTGAACACTGGTTGAGTTTGGGGAAAATAGACCTTGACATTTGGGAGTTGTAGTTGTCTAACAGAAAACACTACAAGGGTTTGGTGGGCATTGACCTTGAGTTTTGGAATTGTAGTTTACCTACATCCAGAGAGAACTGTGGACTGAAACAACTATGGATCTGGACCAAACTTGGCACTGATACTCAATATGCCCAAATGTGAACACTGGTGGAGTTTGGGGAAAAAAGACCTTGACATTTTGGAGTTGTAGTTGCTGGGATTTATAGTTCACCTACAATCAAAGACCATTCTGAACTCCACCAATGATGGAATTGAACCAAACTTGGTACACAGAACTCCATGGCCAATAGAAAATACTGGAAGGGTTTGGTGGGCTTTGACCTTGAGTTTTTGAATTGTAGTTCACCTACATCCAGAGAGAACTGTGGACTCAAACAACGATGGATCTGGAGCATGCTTGGCACATATACTCCATATGCCCAAATGTGAACACTGGTCGAGTTTGGGGAAAATAGACCTTGACATTTGGGAATTGTAGTTGCTGGGATTTATAGTTCACCTACAATCCAAGAGCATTCTGAACTTCACCAACGATGGAATTGAACCAAACTTGGCAAACAGGACTCCCATGACTAACAGAAAGTATTGGAAGCGTTTGGTGGACATTGACCTTGAGAAAACACTAGGAGGGTTTGGTGGGCATTGACCTTGAGTTTGGGAGAATACCGCGGACACAACCAATTATGGATCTGGACCAATCTTGGCACTGATACTCAATATGCCCAAATGTGAACACTGGTTGAGTTTGTGGAAAATAGACCTTGACATTTGGGAGTTGTACTTGCTGGGATTTATAGTTCGCCTACAATCAAAGAGCATTCTGAAGTGCACCAACGATGGCATTGAACCAAACTTTGCACAAAGGACTCCGATGACCAACAGAAAGTATTGGAAGGGTTTAGTGGGCATTGACCTTGAGTTTTGGAATTGTAGTTCACCTACATCCAGAGAATACTGTGGACACAACCAATGATGGATCTGGACTAAACTTGGCACGGATACTCAATGTGACCAAATGTGAACACTGGTGGAGTTTGGGGAAAATAAACCTTAACCTTTGGGAGTTGTAGTTGCTGGGATTTATAGTTCACCTACAATCAAAGAGCATTCTGAACTCCACCAAGGATAGAATTGGGCCAAACTTTCCACAAAGAACCCCCATGACCAACCAAATATACTGTGTTTTCCAGTGGTCTTTGGTGACCCCCCAGGGGTCCCGATCCCCAGGCTCTAAATAAATAAATACATGTTTAAACAGTGGAGCACATCATGGCACATGAAGGAGGAGTCAACCTTGTCTCCTGCTGCTCCAGAGACCAGGACACAGTAGTAGAGCAATGGCTTCCAATGGCAGGAGAAACAAAACAAAAGCTGGATGGCCATCTGTTGGGAGGGCGTGGCAAAATGAGGTTGGACTGGATGGCCTCTGGGGGTCCCTTCCAGCATTTCTCAATGCTAGAAATTTGGGGAAAACTCAACTTACAACTCACCTGCCCTTCCTGTTGCAGAGCCTCCCTTTGTGTGACCCAGCTTGGTCTTTTGGGTGGGGGGTTGTCCTCTCTTTTTGGGAGGGAGCAGCAGCCAATCAGTTCAAAGTTTCTCCTTTTGTTCTAATTGGCTGCCAGCAGTGGGCGGACCCCAGGGAAAGCACCTCCTTGCCCTTCTCTGGACTCCTTCCAGCTTGGAGCCCCATCTCCTTCTGGAATGGCTTTGGGCTATTGCTCCATGCAAATGAGGTCTGACCAATGTGCATTTCTATTTGCAAAGTGTTGCATTGTGCTATGGCTGGGAATGGGGGTGCCAAAGTGCATTCACTCAGAGATGAATACTGCTCCGACCCAGCCAGGTGCACACACACACACACCATACATATACACACACACACACACACACACACACACACACACACATACATACACATATACACACACACACACACACACATATATATATCCTATGCAAAAAATATATTATTTTGCATGCAACTACTTTCTTTTTGCATTATATATATATATATATACACACACACACATATCTATCCTATGCAAAAAATATATTATTTTGCATGCAACTACTTTCTTTTTGCATTATATACACACACACACACACACATATCTATCCTATGCAAAAAATATATTATTTTGCATGCAACTACTTTCTTTTTGCATTATATACACACACACACACACACACACACATATCTATCCTATGCAAAAAATATATTATTTTGCATGCAACTACTTTCTTTTTGCATTATATATAACACACACACACACACACACATATCTATCCTATGCAAAAATATATTATTTTGCATGCAACTACTTTCTTTTTGCATTATATATATACACACACACACATATCTATCCTATGCAAAAAATATATTATTTTGCATGCAACTACTTTCTTTTTGCATTATATATATATATATATACACACACACACATATCTATCCTATGCAAAAAATATATTATTTTGCATGCAACTACTTTCTTTTTGCATTATATACACACACACACACACACACACACACATATCTATCCTATGCAAAAAATATATTATTTTGCATGCAACTACTTTCTTTTTGCATTATATATATATATATACACACACACACATATCTATCCTATGCAAAAAATATATTATTTTGCATGCAACTACTTTCTTTTTGCATTATATATATACACACACACACATATCTATCCTATGCAAAAAATATATTATTTTGCATGCAACTACTTTCTTTTTGCATTATATATATATATATATACACACACACATATCTATCCTATGCAAAAAATATATTATTTTGCATGCAACTACTTTCTTTTTGCATTATATATATATATATACACACACAAATATCTATCCTATGCAAAAAATATATTATTTTGCATGCAACTACTTTCTTTTTGCATTATATATATATATATACACACACATATCTATCCTATGCAAAAAATATATTATTTTGCATGCAACTACTTTCTTTTTGCATTATATATATATATATACACACACACATATCTATCCTATGCAAAAAATATATTATTTTGCATGCAACTACTTTCTTTTTGCATTATATATATATACACACACACACACATACACCCCCCATGCAAAAAAATAATAATATTATTTTGAATACAACTACTTTTTTTGCATGGGAGATATATATATATATATATATATATACACACACACACACACATACACAACTGTGTGTATGTGTGTATATACAAACACACACATATATATATACCCTATGCAAAAATATATTATTTTGCATGCATCTACTTACTTTTTGCATTATATACACACACACACACACACACATATACACACACACCCCATGCATGCATATATATATATATATATATATATATATATACACCCTATGCAAAAATATATTATTATATTATATATAAGGTTGGCCCCAGCAATGCATGGTGGGTACAGCCTATATATATATATATATATATATATATATATATATATATATATATATACACACACACACATACACCCCAACCCCATGCAAAAAGAAATATTTTGAATACAACTGTACTTTTTTTGCATGGGACACACACACACACACACATACACCCTATACCCTATGCAAAAAATATATTATTTTGCATGCAACTGTACTTTTTTTTTTTTTTGCCTGGATGGCCCATGTTTGCCCAGGCCTGGTGTAGTATAAGCTGTGCAAGTGGTTTGATGGAAAGTGTGCCTTATGCATATCTCACCCATCAATTTATTTATTATTTTGCATACAACTTTTTTGCATGGTGTATGTATGTATATATGTATTTGTGTGTGTGTGTGTGTGTGTATACACACACACACACACCATGCAAAAAGATTTATTATTTAGCATACATCTGTACTTTTTGCATAGTTTGTATACACACAAAGGGCAGCACAAAAATGTCATAAATAACTACCGTATATTCCGGCATATAAGACGACTGGGCGTATAAGACGACCCCCAACTTTTCCAGTTAAAATATAGAGTTAAGACGACTCCCATGCATAAGACTACACCCGTATAAGACGACCCCTGACTTTTGAGAAGATTTTCTTGGGTTAAAAAGTAGTCTTATACGCCAGAATATATTGTATATATATTTCAGCCATAATAATCCTGTACATTACTTATTTTTCACCTACCTTTTCAGCTGCTTGCGAAGTGGTGTGTGTGTGTGTGTGTGTGTGTGTGTATGCTGTAAATAAAGTAATAAAATAAATAAATATACCATGCAAAAAAGTACAGTTGTATGCTAAATAATAAAACTTTTGCTAGTGTTGTGGTTTATAATACACCATGCAAAACAAATGATATTTTGTATGCTAATAATAATGTTTTTTTGGGGACAAATGAGAGAGATGAAATAGAACTTGTAAACAAGAGGCCTAGGAGCTAGAAGATCTCTCATATATATATATATATATATGTGTGTGTGTGTGTGTGTGTGTGTGTGTGTGTGTGTGTGTATATATATATATATATATATATATCCCATGCAAAGAAAAGTATAGTTATATGCAAAATAATATTTTTTTTGATGGGGTGTGTGTTTGTGTGTGTATATATATATACTGCAAAAAAAGTACAGTTGTATGCTAAATAATAATTTATTTGCATGGGGTTTGTGTGTGTGTGTATGTGTATATGTGTGTGTGTGTGTGTGTGTGTATGCAAAGAAAAGTATAGTTATATTTAAAATAATAATTATTTTGTATGGGGTGTGTGTGTGTGTGTGTATGTATATATTTGCAAAAAAGTACAGTTGTATGCTAAATAATAATTTTTTTGCATGGGTGTGTGTGTAATATATATATCCCATGCAAACTAAAGTACAGTTATATCATAAGCCAAGTATGATTTAAGAGGCGGAATAGTTTTGATGCATTATTGAAATCGTTGGAAGGTTTGTGTTACTGAATGTATAGAAATGGGAAGCAAAGCTCTTGCATTTCTTTCAGGACGAAGCAACTGAAAGAATTGCAAATGCGAGTCCAAATTTTGGAGAAATCGAAGTCACCTTGAATAATAGCAGGGAATAATAACAACATCAGTCCATAGTCCTAGATGTTGAGGCATACATAGAATCATACGTTCTTAAAGTTGGAAGGGACTCCCAAAGGCCATCCAGTCCAACCCCCTTCTGCCAGGCAGGAAGGCACAGTCAAAGCCCTCCCGACAGATGGCCATCCAGCCTCTGCTTCAAAACCTCCTGAGGAAACTCCAGTAGAGTCCTTGTGTTGCAATGCAATCTGGGCCCACAACCGATCATTATTGTTTTGTGCCTATGCTCTCCCATGCTCTTGAATATGCATGCCTCCATGTTCTTCACATCTGACTTCAGTTTGTTTATTTGTTTTGTTTTGCAGAACGCAGCTCTGTTTTGGTGGAACCTCCATAGGAACGGAGACGGGGACGACGACACGCTCCATGCTGGATGCCCGGTCCTTGCTGGAGACAAATGGGGTGAGCGTATAGGGTTGGATCCCACCCTATAATATCACAATAATTTGGTGGATTTGCTTCTATGTGCGTGTGTCACAAGAAATTTAATTGCAGATTTGATAAATGTGGATTTATCAAATCTGCAAAAGGAGATTCCATCTGAACATGAGGAAGAACTTTCTGACTGTGAGAGCTGTTCAGCAGTGGAACTCTCTGCCCCGGAGTGTGGTGGAGGCTCCTTCTTTGGAAGCTTTTAAACAGAGGCTGGATGGCCATCTGTCAGGGGTGATTTGAATGCAATATTCCTGCTTCTTGGCAGAATGGGGTTGGACTGGATGGCCCAGGAGGTCTCTTCCAACTCTTGGATTCTATGATTCTATGATTTGATATAATGATGTGTGGGAACGAATGGAAAGATGTATGGATGGAGTTAATAATTTTGGAAGCACCAGTAAAAGACCAAGGCCTGCCATGACTAACTACCTGCTTCCTGGACTGTAATTAAAAGTTGCTAATAAGAACTGAAAAGTAAACTGTGATAAGAACTGTGGCAATGGTTCTTTCAAGTTAAGGAAATGTTAGATGGTAGAAAATAAAATAAAATAAAA